>JAWNLS010001080.1:4710000-5310000 GCA_035042185.1 Drosophila kambysellisi | reverse complement strand
AAATGTTGTTCCATCAAAAATCAGTAGCACGACGCGTCGGCCGATCTTTTATATCAAAAGCATGGCAGCAAATTTCCTGCTTTGTCCCAAAGATAACACAACAACAACAACAAAATATATCTGTGTGTAGGAGGAACTCTGACGAAAGGAGCAGAACAACTGAATCTGGTTCGGAATCTGTCTGCGAGCACCGAATCCCGCTGTGACATCAACTGGCGTCTATCAAAGTGCTTATGCGCTTGCCAAAACAAAATAAATTATATATACATATATATATATATACATATATATATATATATATATATGTTTATAAATATGAAATATAGTTATATATAACGAGGTATATTAGATCAAGCAATCAGTTTGTGTGTTGAACACCCAGTTGAGATTGAAGTTGATGATTTGAGAGTAGTAACTAGAAATGATGATTTGTAATAGTATGAATAACAGTAAATATATAAACTATAACATTAACATAAAACAGGTTTTAACAGATAATGCTGACTAATACTGACTTTATGATTTAATCGTTTTAATTCTTGGATAATCTAAATTTATTAGGTTTGGTTGCTGGACTGTTGGGCATTAAATATATATGTGTTGCAAATGTAATATTCAAAGTTATCGATTATCGATTATTAAAACCAGTTCTACGTTTATGTTATAGCTTATAAATTCACTGTTATTCACACTGTTACAAATCAATGTCTTATAGCCTTTAAATAGGTTGATTAATGTTTAAATAAAATTACAAAAAATAAAATAAATTACAAATAAAAATTATGAACTTAACCCCTGTTTGCCATAGATTAACCTGATTTGTCAGTTATATATATATATATATATATACACCCACAATTTCTCATGCTCTGTATCTCATTCATAGAGTATTTGCTGTTCGGTTTTATCTTTTGTCTGCGTGCCTTTGACTTGACAAAAATTCAGTTGTTGTTGTTGTTGTTGCAATTGCTGACTGTGCGACTTGTGTTGGGCCTGTTGCATGTCATTTGGACGATACTTTGCCACAGGCCCCACAGACGCTCGGCGCTATTAAACTTCAAAAGCCGAACGGCAACTGGGCGCAGAGCATTTAACGCCGAATTCCGCACAACAAAAGGCAGGTAGCGATGTAGTCAATGGGGATGGGTATCTAAGACTCTCTCCACGTCGCCAGCACCTTCACTCCTTCACATCACATCAGCTCTCTTTTTTTTGCTGTCCAGCGTCCAATCATTTGGATCCCCCAACCCATATGCTGAATCAGCCAAATATCTCGAATATATTTTTGTCGTTAGATTTTTGTGTGCAACTAATTGCCGCAATTAGCGTGGGGCGCTTTGTAGTGATGCCACGGTGCAAGTGCAAATGGTGCAGCAAATATTTCTGCCTTTTTATGTGATTGTTGTTGTTGTTGTTGTTGTCCGTGGCGCAACCCCTTTCCATCAGTGCTCATCTCATCTCATCTCATCTCATCTCATCTCATTCGTATGCATTAAGGATGCCCAAATTAATATCAATTAATGGAACATTTTTTATATATCCATCTCTTTGCCTCGATCAGGCAACCGGATCGAACAACTAAATTATATACATGAACACGGGTCGAAATGAGCTTGAAGACGCTGTATGTAGCTGCCAATCGGTTTTCAGATCAAGATAGGCGTAGTTATTTCGATGTTAACCTTTCTGAGATAATGTAACTACAGAAATATGGAATATTCAGTTCGGAGTTTGTTGTTAAACACAAAAAAATAAACGTATTTCCAACTCCGGACTCCAACAAATGTCGGGTTATTAATTCCGGCTTAAGTATCTATCATATCTAAATTTGGATATTCATATGAATAATAATGAATAATACTAGCACTGGCGAATATTTCTCTGTTTCAAAATAGTTGCCAATACATGAATGCATTTATGTTTTTATATATATATATATAAATCAAATGTAAATCATGGTCTTTGTTCGTTCGTGTCAGTCAAATGAATCTCGACCTAACCAACTTTACACTTCCGCTTGAGCGCCAGATGCAGATGTGAGTGCATTCACAGAGGAGAGACGAATGCGAAGCTCGCGTTCACACGAGTGCCAAATGATTCGAACCGAAAACCGTTCACTGCCAACTGATGCTGTCAATAAAATTTGCGTCGGGCGCTGATTTGGCCAGCCGCAAAGAAGAAGGCATAAATACAAGTGCTGGAGGTGGGGTGTATCGAGGGGTGTGGCGGGTTTGGCGGGTCTCTCCGTTGCAGAAGGGGGAACGACGATGGGCTATTCGACTGTGGAGCACCCTGTCGTGGTTGATCAAAATCAATGCGGCCGAGAATTGCGAATCAATTGCGGGTCGCCAGGCTTTCAACCCCTTTTGCCTGCGCCTGCACTTTTGGCCAGCAAATGTGAGCCAAAACGGTATCAGCGAAAAACAGTCAGCACACAGTCGAGTCGAGCCAGTCAAGAGCAGTCAGCAGTCAGTTGCCAGTTGCCAGTTGCCAGTTACCAGTTGCCTGATGATGTTAAACAGTCGTCGATCAAAGACAAAATCCCGGCAGGGCCCCAACAAAGAGAATCGCTGAACGGAAGAATCAACAGCAACTCGCATCTCGCATCGCGAATCGAAAAGAAGCAAAGATCGCAGCTCGGAGCGCCGATGAAGACGACGCTTTGCTTTTTTGGCGACACTGACAAGCCGCTTGGCAGCCAAACGGACGGAAGGATGGGGAACGGAGGGGGGAGGACATACAAATCCGCATACGAATGTATTCAAATGCAACCACCGATCGACGGTGCGGCAAACGTGTGTTGTTGTTGTTGTTGTTGTTGTTGTTGTTGTTGTTGTTACCGCTGCTGTTGCCGCACGTTTCTCGTCGTGGCGCTTGCAACTTGATCGATGAATGGGCATTTGGTTGGATGGGGGTTCGACGGACGGGTCGGTCGACTGGGCTGGCTGGCTAGCCTGGCTGGCCTGATCCAGGGACACGCGGCGCCGCTGCCGTTGCGAATTCAAGCGCCGCTTTTGAGTTGGGCTCACACAATGCCCAAATGCCCAAATGCCCAGGCCAACAGCCAGCGGGCAGCAGCAGCAGCAGCAGTCACTGAATCGATCTCCGAGCCAGTTTAGGTTTCTGTTTTCATCTCACATTCTGCACTTATTTCCTACATTGGATTAAGCTGTACGCACTGCAATCATGCGCTACCCCTTTGCGGGATTACCAGGTGCCACCAGGTGTGTGATTTGTAAGGCCACTTGGTCAAACATGATTGAATATGTATATTAACAACAATTTAGTCACACATATATATATAAATATAAATATATAAATGCCATAAAACATTAGTGTTAATTTAAGAATTCAATCAATTGCAAATCGAATTGAAGTCGACTCAAATCGGACACACAGAAACTACATGAATCCAGGTTTATCTTCAATTTGCACACATAACACATAACATATATAAGGATATATAGAGAGCGAATGCTTTACAGAATATAGTTGCTGTCCTTTCTGGTAGTTGATGATAATCAGTAAGAAAAGATATTGCTGTCATAATAATGACTGCAAATGGAGCCAATTAGAGAGGGTCGTAAATTACGGTCTATTTGGTGAGTGAAGCGCATTAAAATTTGATGGTTGGCTGAAACCCTTCTTTTTCATCTTCTTCGTCGTCTTCCTCTTCCTCTTCTCCTTTTTTTTTGGTTTTTATTTTTTTTTTTTTTGTTTTTTTTGTGGCCAAAATGAAATGCAGCCACAGTCATGTCCACTTTGTTTGCCTCCAAATGACAGCTGATTGCTCTCGATCGCGGTTCTCACTGTCGCTGTCTCTTCTATTTCTCTCCGTCTCATTCTCTCTTTCTATCTCTAACTCACTCTCTCTCTGCTTCTCTGTCTCTGTTTGGGTGCCTTAGTTTCGGTCCTGGTCTTGGAGTTTCTCAGGTTCTGTGTTCGCCGGCGCCTTTAATTGGCATTTGAATGATGTGCGCGAGCCGCGATCCTTGCTGCAGCCCCTTCTGTGCCTCTCTCTCTCTCTCTCTCTCTCTTCATATATATATATATATATACATATGTGTCCCTCTCACTCTGTCCCGCTGTATCTGAAATGAGAACCTGCGCCGGTTCCTCCAGCAGGCTTATCACTGAGCGCCCAGCGACTGCGCAGTGGCGTCTTATCAAACTTGTCGATCGGCTGCGGCTGGACGCTTATCTGATGCTCGTTTTGGATAAACGCATCATTATTACTGTCGCCGCAGCGGCGACAACGACAGCAACGGCGACGGCGACGCCACTCGAATTAAAGCGCCAAAAAAAAAGGGTTCAAAACCGGCGGAACACTCAAAAACAGTCGGTGGTCGTTGCTCATTGTTGTTGTTGTTGTTGCTCATTGTTGTTGTTGTTGTTGCTCGTTGTTGTTGCTGTTGTTGTTGTCATTATCAAGCGATCTCAATCGCTGCTAATTAATTTCTAGGCTATTTAAGTTAATTTACATACAAAACAAATGCTCGAGAATTGCACCCGCGTACAACATCGGAGGCAACATCAGTGGCAACATCAGAGGCAACATCAGAGGCAACATCAGAGGCAACAGCAGCGGCAGTTGCAGCAGCTGCTTCTCTAAAGCACCACGCATGGTGCGTAGGCGTCGACGTCGACGCCAACGTCAACGTCAACGCTGACAGTGACGCTGTTGTTGACTGCACTTAATTTCTGTTAATTAAAGTAAATGTCTGCTGAACGCTGGGGAAAAAGAGCTGCTGCTGACCAAAGTGGCGGAAAAGCGTTGCAATTGACGTTGGACAACGCCAGCAACAACAACAACAACAACAATAATAACAACAACACCAACAATTGGCGTCGTCATTTGATTTCCGTGTCATTAAACAGGGCAGCAAATGGTTGCTTGGTTCTGGCTGACCAGAGCAACATTAAAGTTGCAACCAACACTTGCAACCAACGAAATTATTAAAAAGGGAACGCAAAATATTTCTAAATTGGAAACTCCTTCATTGAGTTCGTTGTATAAAATAAAAATGTAGTTTTAATTGCCCTTTTTCGAAATAATTCTGAAAGAATTTGTTTTTAAACTCCCTGAACTAAATGGAGCAACTAGCCAAAAAAGGATTTTCTTAATGTTCAAATTTGGTAAACAAAAAAAAAGAATAATAATAATTTATGCAAAACGAAGAAGAATTTAAATAGTGAAATCTCTTATGAGACTATATAAAATAAATCAAGTAATAAGGAATTGTAGTTTTGTATAAATATTTAATAATCGCAGAAACCACAATATGGCAAAAGCTGCGAAATGAAGAAAGATGTATAAATTTATAGCGGTATCTGCCGATTTTGATGACAATCACAACTTGGTTAAAATAAGATTTGGTAGCCAAGAGGAAACATATTTGAAACTTGATAAACATAGACATAGTTGGTGTTGATGGAAGAGCTATGGGCTCAGAAGGTGGCACAAGAGATCCAATCTATTAAGGTGCAAGTAACCCCCTCCGATAATTATATTATATAACTTATGTGTATATTCGTAATTGTGATTGTTAACGTATTCAATTAAAAAAACAATTACTGTTGTTTGCAATCATATCTGACATACTTTGACTTGAATCGTGTTGAAGAATACAATTAAAACTCAGTCTCACAAAAGTGTTCGTTTTTCTTCTTAATTTTAGTCAGAGTTGAAAGTTGATATTTTGTATCAATAATCAAAAATGCAATTAATTGCAATTTTCTAATAATAATATCATTAAACTTAAATTCTTGTGGTCGGTTTGCCGAAGTCTCGATGTATGTTGGACCGGGTCCAAAGTCAACTCATTAATTTCCCAGACATTTGCATGCAGCAGCACACACTTGCACACTTGTGTGTGTGTGTGTGTGTTTGCCTCACAATGTTGCTAGCAATGTGATCAAATCAAGAACAACAACAACAACAACAAATCGTATCTAATGGCTGTGCCAAAAGTCCAAATGGGGAAATGTTCCAATGTTGATTCAAAATGTTATTTGTTCGTTTCATTGTCGCATTCACTTTTCGAGACGATTGCGATAAAAACTTAATAAATAAATTGACTTTATGGTTATGGCGCGCCGCAGAGATACTCTCCTCGAGGCCACATTCAGATACATTGAGATACATTGATATACCCAAATACGCATGCGGGAGCTTAAGTGTGTGTGTGTGTGCCTGTATGTGTGTGTGTGTGTGTGTGTGTGTGTGTGTGTGTGTGTGTCATCGTCCTCTCGTCCTGTGTGTCCTGGCTGTCGCTGGTGTTCGTTCCCTTTGTGTTTGCCACAAATAAAACCATAAATAAAACGCAAACGTCGGCCCAGGCGCAAAATGTATTCATGAGTAATTGTCACGCGGCATGGTGAGTGCGTCGAGATGGTCATGGTGGGAGTGGGAGTGGCGGGGGTGGCGGGGGTGGAAAATGGGTGGTGGGGAAGGATGCTGGTGCTGCTGCTGCGCTTATCCCTGACACAATTGAAGTGTTTTCGGGTGATTTTGTTGGACTTGAGGGTGGCTCAACGGACGGACGGACGGACGGACGGACGGAAGCTATCGGCTGAGCGGAAGCAACGGCTGCAGTTGGCGTTGCGCCACGTGATCGGAAGGAAGCGCAACTTGCGAATTGATACATCCGATGCAGACACAGATACAGCCGCAGCTATTAAGATGTGTGATAGATACACAGATACACAGATACATAGTTTCGACTCTATTCGGCTCATCAAATTGTCAGCTAATCGCGCGTCTGTCGCTGACTTTGCACTTTTCACTTTGTGCGCTTCCGCTTGGCAATAACAAATACCCCCAACCCCTACACACCCCCTCTCCATCCTGGAGATGCTCTCAAAAGTTGACAAATTAACACAGTCGCACAGTTTGACGGGCACTGTGCTACAGTTGCATCACCTCTAGTTGACAAATTAGTATTATTTCACAGTTTGAGAGTGACTGTGCGCATACACACACAGCATGCAGCTGAAACACACACACACACCCACACACACACTCGCATACACACACCATTCATTGTTGTGCAGCCCCCAAAAGTTGTTGTTGTTTGTGGCAGTTGCAACTTCTCCTTTTCTTAGCCGTTTTCTTTCGGTTTTTTTTTTGTTTTTGTTGTTTTTTGTTGGCTTGCAAAAAAAATGTTTGACTGGCGCCACTTGAATAACTTGACGACGTCGACGACGCTGCCTGGATACTCTGGACACCGCGGACAGTGGACAATGGACGACGCTGGACGCTGGACGCTGGACGTTGGTTGTCTCACAAAATAAAGACGATCCAATCCGAAAAAATCGAACGAGTGCACACTTAAATGCAAAAGGACATGAAAAGAACACGACTTAAGGATTGCCTCTTGGCCTCGGTAGTATTTTCAGCGTCTGTTTTTTTTTTTTCTTTTCTTTTTCTTTTTCTTTTTTTTTTTTTTTTTAGTTTTTGCTGTTCTTCTGCAGCTTTGCTGCTTTTATTTGCGCTTGGGCTGCCAACGCGCTTTTGTTTTAAAAACTGGGGTTTTGTTTGTTGTTGCTGTTGTTGTTGTTGTTGTTGTTGGGCATTGAAAGCGGCCGCTGCAACCGCCGTTGTCGTTTGATCAGAAGCCGCCGACGACGCCGTATCCAACGGCCAGAGTACAGAGAGTCGTCTCCAGCAAGTTATGCGCCCGTGCCTCCTGTGTGTGCACACCCCGTTCCCCCTCTCCTGCCATTCTTCTGTTCCCTGTCTCCAGTCCGTATCCGTGTCCATGTCCGTGTCCATTGCCTTGCATGTCCGCATGGGGCAGCGGCGGCTACTTGAGGCGCCACTAGGCGGCGGCGGCAATGTCTATACAACAACAACAACAACAGCAACAGCAACAGGGGAGGGGAAAAAATATTTGTCTGTCCTGGTTTCACTTGGTTTTCAGCTTTTGCTTTCGCGATTTTTGCCCTGGCGCTAAGCAGCCGGGCGCAGGCCAATTGGCGTCAGCCTTCATACCTTTAAGCCTCACTATTTGTGTGTGTGAGTGTGTGTGTGTGTGTGTGTTGGCAGTAACAACAGTAAATCAAGCAGCCGCCAGCTTCAGCAGCAGCAGCAAAAACCTATTCGGTGGTCTCCAACTGGCGGCATTATTCTTGTTTTCATTTTGGCAATTTATTATACATATTTTTTTTACTTGCCTGCGATTATTATTATGTTTTATTAGCTTTTCGCATATGAGAGTGTTTGTCTGTGTGTTGTTGTGTGTGTGTGTGTGTGTGTGTAACTGTGTGTGTGGGCGGCAAGTGCTTTTAATCCCTGTCAAACTGTGTGTATTAAATTAACTTTGTATTTACACATAGACAAAATACTCAAATGAAATTCTTGGCCTGAAGCAGATTGCCTTCAATTCTCCCTTAAAATAACAGAGCTCCTCAAACTGTAGCTAGACTATTGACTACATAAGCCAGTTAACTGCTTAGTTCAAGACATTTTTAAGCCACACATTGTTGTAAGCTGCTCAAACTGTGATTGGGCTTTGGGATTGCCCAATTGTGGCCTAGATGCGACAGCAGCAGGAGCAGGAACAGCAGCAGGAGCAGGAGCAGGAGTAGAAGCAGCAATTAGCTGCCTTGGCGCAGACATCAATTGAAAAGCAAAGCACCGGCAAGCGACATTAATGGAGCACCAGAGAGGAGAAGACAGCGACAAAACCTGAGCCACGGCCAGAACCAGTGCCAAAACCAGGTCAAGTGCCTCTCCAAGGCAGCAAAAGTGCTTGAAGAGATGAGGCAGCAGCGTAGCTCGGTGCAAATTTCAGACCCCTTGGCAAGTGTGCCCATTAGGCAATGACAAAAACACGAGAAAAAAAAGGAAGCCAAGAAAACATCAAGTGGAAAGTACAACAGCAGCAACAACAGCAGCAACAGCAGCAACAGCAGCAACAGCAACAACAGCAACGACAACAATGACAAAAAGCCATGACATGGCTTAAGAGTTTGAGAGGCGTTGTCCAGCGTGTCATGGTTGGGAGAGCAACGCCCACTTCTCCACAGGATGACAATGCCTTGGGAGCTCCAAGGCAAAAACCTGGAAAAGCTGGCGAGATACAAAGGCGAAGCGAATGGACTCAGGGAGTTGCAGCCTGCAGCCAGCTGCTAAGCCTTTTGCAACATGTTTACATTCAATTAGAAGTTTTGAAGCCTTTGGCTTGT
Organism: Drosophila kambysellisi; assembly: GCA_035042185.1. Lineage (NCBI taxonomy): Eukaryota > Metazoa > Arthropoda > Insecta > Diptera > Drosophilidae > Drosophila > Drosophila kambysellisi. Next base: position 5,300,811 of record JAWNLS010001080.1, on the reverse strand, counting down.
TTACAACCATCAACAGCAGCAGGAGAAGCAGCAGCAGGAGAAGCAGCAGCAGCAGCAGCAGCTGAAAAACTGGAGCAACTGCCGCCGCTTGGTGGGTGGCCCGCTTGCCACTTGCCACTGGCCAAGTGCAATGAACCATCGTTGTCGGTCGGTCGGTCCTCGAATTGAGATATTAGCCGTGTGGAGTCGGACCAAACAATTTGGCCAACACTCATTCATTAACTTGCTGGTTATTTGGTATCGTCTGCAATTGCATTCAATTTAGTTAGAAGCACTCACAAGCATCAGCACCAGCCACAGCCACAGCCACAGCCCCAGAAGATGATCTTTGTTCGGCTGCACAGCAACACAGCAACAACACAGGAACAACGGCAACAACAACAACAACAGCAAGAACAACAACAACCACTCAACCCCCCACCTAGCCAACGTCTCAGTCGCGACCGTTGCTGATGAGATCTGTGTAAGTGGCTCCTCGCTGGTTGGCTGGCTCATTGAGTCGCTGGCTCGTTGGCTGACCAGTGCTCAAAGTAAAACGTCCAAGACACGAACCACGCCAAAATCGATATGACTCGATTAACGTGGTTGGACCATCGTCGCCGTCGTTGGCGTCTTCGTTTTCGTCTTCGTCGTCGTCGTCATCGTCGTCATCGTCGTCGTCGTCGTCGTCGGTGGTGCTATTGATGGCCTGTTGCTGCTGGCTGGCTCTAAGTTGTCGTTGGTGGCGCTACGTTCACAGCGAGAGTCACTCAAGCAGTTTCTTACTCGCCCAATAAATCAGCCAGGGGCAAAGGTTCAATTTTATTGACTTGACGGTTCCTTGACTGCTTTACCAAATCCTTGTTGAATACAAGCTTTCAAATGAAAAGATTTACATGAATATATGTTTAATTTTGTTTGCAGATAGTTGATAGTTTAAGTGGATCTCTCCATATATATATATATATATATATATATATATATACTACTAGTTTGTGCTTAACTAAATACCTATTTAGAATAGTCTCTTTATTCTTGGAATGGAAATGGCCAAACTTTATAAGCAACCTTGGCTAATTGGGGCAGACCTCTCAGAGCTTATGGCTGTGCCACAGACTGAGTCTGTGGCTGTGTGGCAGCTACTTCTACATCGCGTGGTCGCGTTCATCATTTTGGTGTCTTGTTTTGTGGGTTTCATTGGTTTTTGTTGCTGCACTTAAATAGCTGGGCGGAACTTGATGAGATGATGGGCAATTATCTGCGGGAGGTCCACACAGAGACTCTCGTAGTAAAACGCCAACAACAACAACAAGCAATAACAACAACAAGCAATAACAACAACAAGCAACAACAACAACAACAACAACAGCAACGAAATATGTCTTACAACATTTGGCTGACTGCCTGCGATGCGATTTTGTGGTCGCTGCGTTGCGCATGCGCGCCAGCTTCAGCGCCATCGCCATCAACGCCTCACATACACACACACACACACACACACACACACACACACACACACACACACATTTACACACACACACAGTGCACAGGGCGTTCTGCAGTGCGAATGAAACGAAAGCAAAACTAAACGAAACGAAACAAGACGGGGCCAGGCTTAAATCTTGCAGACTTATAGAAACTGCAGCAGCAGCAGCAGCAGCTTGTTGGTGTGTCAGTGGAGGAGTGGGGTGAGAGGGGGAGTAGTTAGGTGCAGGCACAGACGCTGAACACTCTCTGTGGCGGCTGCGGCGGCGGCAGCCAATCATTGCCTCAAGGCCAATTTGGAGAATGGGCATGCGTAGAAATATTTTGCGAACACGACGCTGATCACGACCAGAACTGAGGCTCCAGTTGGAGCCAGCAGCAGGCAGCAGGCAGCAGGCTGCGGCAAGCTGGCAAGCTGGCAACTTGCAAAGCTTGCAACAACCATCGTGTGGCGTCGGTGGCGGCTCTGACGGCGGCTAACCAAACACGATGAGGCGTTGTTGGCGTCATGAAACTACAAGCAGCCCACGGTGCAATTGACGCTGCACTTTTTGGAACCAGCGCTGCTGCTGCTGCTGCTGCTGTTGCTGTTGCTGCATCTTCTTCTTCTTCTTCCTTACGATGGCGACGCCAAGGCGATGACAGATGACGAAGACGGGCCAGCGGGCATGGGATGGGGGAGGGAGCAGCGGATCGGGTCTGTGGGACACGCTGGCATTCGATAATTGCTTTAGAAAGTATGCGGCTCTCCAGCCGATTGGTTGGCCATTTAAAAATGTGAATGCGACTGCGAATGCGAATGAGAATTGAGTATAGAACGAGTACGAGTACGAGTACGAGTACGAGTATGATTACCTGCTGCATCTTGCATCTTGCATCTTGCATCTGGCAATAGCTCTAAAGCTGCTGGCTGATGTTGCAGTTGCAATTAATTACATTTGACTCGTCTGCATCAGCGTCGTGGAGCTGTGAGAAATGTTTTCATTTTGCAGCGTCTGCTAATTGGATGTCTTTGCCGCTCTATCGAAGCAAAGCGGCACTTGCAACATGCCAGAGCAGCGGGGTAAGGAATCGCTGAAGATCTCCCCAAAAAGAGTGTGGCAACAGTGCAACAGTGCAACATTTAACATTTAAATGATCATTTATTATTGAAATTAAGCTCTAAGCTTATCAATTTAAACAATTTGATTTAAACAAATATTTAAAAGAGAAAATTATAAAATATTCACTAATAATTCCAATGAAGCGTAACTTGATCGGGATACACATTTTTCTAGGACACACTGCTGGTTGCAGGATACTTAAGCATGCTAAACAATTCTGCAAATAATTTCACTAGCTATTGGAATATGTTGCACTTGCACCAATTCAAAGTAGGTTTCTTAAAAAGCACGTCTCGGAAATCCCAATAAGACTCTGAAATTTGGTACAAAAGACGTAATTAATTTTATTTTCCGCCAATCTGTCCATCCATGTCTGGCAGAAGGCAACATCACCACCGATCCCATTTAGTATATCAAATATATCCGCACGTATTCTAAAACTAGTCCGAATGAAAGTGGATGCAAGGAAAAGCGTTAAATGCTTCTTGAAGTGGCACTTGCCTTGGGCATCATTCAAATCACAAGATAAATGGAGAATGTATTAATCTTGCGTGGGGCACATGTAAGTGGCACAACTATTGTTCACCACTTGGCTGCGGGTTGTGTGCCGACTTCTGATCCGGCTATGGCTGTGAGCTTACTTCGTTATCCTTATCGGGAACATCTGTGCGCCGAGCTCTTAAACTCAATTAGTGCGCGCTTAACAAACAAATCAGGGAACAAGCCAACAACAACAAGTAACAGAAGAAGAAGAAGAAGAAGAAAAACAACAACGACAAACAAACAGAGCAAACTGCTGGTGAATGCGACACAACAAAAGCTAGCACTGCAGCTCCAGCTCCTACCCAGCTACCCAGCTACAGCCGAGGAAGAGGCAGAGGCAGAGGCAGAGGCAAAGGCTCTTCAGGATGTCAACCAAAAAAGAAAATAAAATAAAACAAATACAGAAATAAGCGGAGATGATGGGCAAAGGGGGTGGAACGAAGCAAAGGGTCTTCGGTCTCGTTGCAGCCGGAAACAGTCGGCTATATGACGGCGTTACCATTGATGCATACATCCTAGACGGGATCCTGCACTGTCACTGGCCTCCGCCGACGCATCGACTCGACTCGACTCGACTCGCCTCGTTTTGGTTTCGTTTCGGTTTCGGTTTCGGTTTCAGTTCGGTTTTGTCAGCCATCCATCACTTCAACTAGTAGCTTAAGTGTGTGATTGCTATCAACAGCTTGATTTTCAATTTTTTTTTCTTTTTTTTTGCGAAACAATGCGAGTTGCCTCGCATTTTTCCGACTGTTTGCCTGCGTCCTGTCGGTTTCCTTGCTGCCGCTGCTGTGAAGCGCATAAGCCGCATAGTTCGTCAGCTGACTGGAAAAATCAGTAGGAAATGTGCGGGGCATAGTTTGCTGTTGGTTAGGCGAAAAGGTGGACAAAAGAATACGCAGGATGGGCGCAGGATAAGGATGAGCCATGAGCATTGGCCAGGGATAATTACTTTTGTGCAATTATACGATTAGTTTATAGGCCAATAACTCTCTATGCGTGCGGCTCGAGGCTTGAGAGGCTTGAGGCTCTCGACTCTTGATAACATAATTGATGCGCTTAGAACCAAAGAAAAGAGAGCAGGAACCAAGGCAGAAAAACACTGGAAAAAAAAAAAACTAAACAGAATAGAAAAGAAAAGTAACGTACGGAAAATAGACATACAACATTTATAAGACAATTGGCCGCAGTCAGTCACGGCTAGCGCTGTGCTGATTTAATCAAAATATTCGGTAAATCCATCCAAAATTGTTGCACACCATCAATAATTGGCCATGGGGCATATTTTTTTGGGGCGGAGTTGAAAAATCAGCGAAACTAACTCTTAAATCGCAAGCCATCAATAAAAACACAATCATAACTGGCTTAAGTGGTATGTTTGGGCCACCTGCACCACCAAAACTGTCCACGAGGGCGGTGCGGGGAGAGGGGGTTGTGTTGTGGCATACGTGATACTACGCAGTGATATATTTTTCACGCCCATAAAATAAATGTCATCCATAAACCGTGACTAATTCGAGAGACAAACAAATTACTAAATAAACGCGACACAACCAAACCAAATGAGAAAAAAAAAAAATAAAATAAATATACACATACATACATATATATATATATATATATATATACATACATATATTTGGTTAGATTGGGCAGATTACATATATTTGATAGCAGAGAGGAAAACTTGCAGCCGCAACGGGAAATTAAATTGGAAATTGTTCACAACACAAAACACAGGCGGAAATATCACATGAAATGCAATGAAACTGTTTGAAAAGCTGCCAAATCAGCACAGGGACGTAGGCAACAGGGGGTGGGGGAGGGGGGGAGGGGCTGCACGGATTTAGTGCAAGCAAACCTCTGTAAAATACAATCATGTCCAAAAACTAGAGCTATTAGTTTATATCTTACATTACCATTCAGCAAATTGTCTCTCGAATATTGCCCCCCTTGAAGAGAAATCCATCGACGCCACTGTGCACCCTTGTCGAAGGACTGACCAAGCAAGTGGCTAAGTCAGCGTCGCACAGTTACCACCAAACGGTCGCCACCCTTAGCCTCACACTCAGCAGCATCACACAGCACAGTAAATTCTTTCTACACTCCCACACCCACCTCCCGCACCACCACCCAGATACGAAACACACATCCGCCACCGGCACCGCCACCGCCACCACCACTTCCACCGCTGCTTCTGCCGTATACAAAATGTAAATATTTAATTTTGAAACAGTGTAACTAAAGGGATTTGAAACGCGCGTGGACAGCAGTCGAGTGCTCCTGCTCCAGTTCCAGTACTTGCTACTCCTGTTCCGGGGTGTTGCTATCTCAGTGTCCGGTGTGTTACGACTTGTGACGGACGGACGGACGGAGGGAGGGGGGTTCACACAGTCAGAAATCAACGGAACCCGCAGCATTCGTTACGCTCGATTCCATGCGGCATCGTCTTATCCTAATCTCCCTCCTCCTCCTCTTCTCCCCCCCCCCCCTCCATCCCATATTCGTTGTCCGACATGTGAAAACTTTTTGGGCGGCTGCTTCTTCACATTTTTTTTATTTGACTTTTTTCTCATCTCAGTTAGCCCGCTCTTTGTGTCATCCTGGCCCCAATTTTGGCTACTGTACAACATTTTGCATGCCGTCCAGGAAGGGAGGATTGACCAGGTCGGAGACGCCCACAACGGTCGTCGTCTCCCCTTAACCAAACCCAAATATGTCACATAACAAATGACATGTAGCCGTGTTTGTTCTGCTCCTTGCTCCTTGCTGCTTGCTCCTTGCTCATTTTTTTATTGCAAAATAATATCGAGATAAGCAACGCATTACGCCGGATAAGACGGGAAGGTTGGCTTAGGTGGGGGCTGCGGGGGTAAAACAGAAGCGTTGCCGGCCAAAGTCCATTCGGCTGCGGGTCCCCGGGGCGTCCTTTGAGCTGTGGTCCAAACGACGAGCATATTTGTCATGAATGTTGGTCATGGATGAGAGGCCAACACAGCAAATCCCTGTTTAAATTTGTGCAACTTTTTAATCGATTGATTGCTGGCAGTTTAGTTTTTCGTGCGGGATTAAAATCCTATGCCAGCCCTGCTTTCCCATTGCTTTTTCCTGTTCACATCCTAAACCCAAACTGTCCAAACTGCCCAGTAATACGGGGTCCCTGCTTTCAGTTGCGGATAACATCAAATTGCAAATTGGCTTCGGCTTCGGCATGCTGCAAATTTCAACTTAAGATTTCAGTTCAAGATTTCTGTTCTAGCCTTAAATTGAATATTTTATTACCAGACGAGGTAAGAGTCCCTTTCAACTTTAAACATGTCTAACGAAATTGAAGGAGACTAATCCTTATCCTAAGCGAGTCAAAAGTATGCAATAGGCAAAAACATCGCCGAATATAGATATATATATATATATTCTTGATCAGCCATGCCTTGCACCTTTGTGTATATGAGCAGACCTCCATCAGCTTTAGCAAGCATCTTGTCTTGATGAAACTTAGTAAACATTCTTCTTATTGTCTTGATCCCTTATGGCGTCGATGGTGAACGGATCTGGCTATAGCTGCCACAGTAGCAATCGGTCGAAAGACTTGTTTTGGAATCGGGACATGTTCATGTTTGTTGGACATTATTATTAGATATTTCAACATTAAAAAAAGTGCATAATTTGCTAAATATCTGAACAAGAATCGTTGATCCTATTAAAGATGTATGTTGGCCACCACAGCGAGGTGTACTTAAGCATCCGCAGCCTCTTTTATGGATTCCATTGGTCATCGCTCACGGATGATTGCATCCACAGTTACCACATTGGCTGATCGAGGCAGTCCTTGTTGAAGGGCTGCTCCAATCGGCAATTGATGCTGACCAAGAATATTTAGGGATCGACAAATGCGACACATGGCAGCAATTATTATTAAGTCTGCAGATCAGATTCCCGGTTAGAGGCACAAAGTAAGATATATTCTAGAATTGACTGATCGAAAAGTTATCTGAAATAGTTTGAAATTAACATGAAGCTATTTTCGAATCATATTCACTGCAACAATATTTTCATCACTTTGTGGCACTGTCAGCAGCTGCCAGTGCAAATCTCGTAGATCATTCTTTAGTTACCCCAGCTCGATGGCCCCCTGCCCCCTCCTTCCTCCTCCTCATTGTTGTTTATAGCTTGATGCCTGCTGCGTGTAATCTTAACCACAATCAAATGTTAAACAAAATGCCTCCGGCCTACAGCACAGCGGGTGCCTTTCAGCAATAACAATAACAACAGCAACATCAACATAAGTGACAACACACACTCACACACACACACAGAGAGAGAGAGAGAGAGAGAGAGACAGGGGCGACAGGTCACACCTTCTCTCTGTGGCAATGACTATGCAAATGTGCATCATCCACGCATTTAGGTAATTTTGCATGCGAGGCAAAAGGACAACAATTTAATTTCCAAAAGCCATAAAAACGAAATACAAATTTTACAATTGTTTTGAGCAACAATTTTTGTGTCGGCTGCGCCTGGCGGAGCGCAAAGTGACAGCCGTCGCTGCCAATGACAGCCAAACCCCTTACCACCCCCCAACCCTAACCCCAACCCAATCCATGCCAGTGAGCAGCAGTGGCAGTGGCAGCAGGCAGTGTCACCCCCTGTCGCAGGCAGGAGCGACGCAGCGCATCCTGTTGACGCCTGCGACTGGCTGACTCTGGCTGACTCTGGCTGACTCTGGCTGACTCTGGTTGTCTCTGGCTGTCTATGGGCAACGCGGCCCGCTGCTGTTGGCTTTCTATCTTGCTGGCTTTTTGGCTGCCAGCAACGCGTTTTATGATATTTTTTTTTTTTCTGGATTTTTTATTGAGCCACACAAACCCATACACCACCCACCCAACCACCCATCAACTCAGCCTCCCCAGCAGCAACCTCCCCTCGCACCAACAGCTGCAACCCTCTCGCGCATAAATCACAGCAACAGCGACAAAACTCGTCGCATGCAAATCCTTCAGCAGCAAAAAAAAATATATATATCTATATATATATATATATATATATAAAAAAAGGAAGACTGCTCGACTAGAAGATACCCTGCTCCCATGTGTTTTCCAAACATAAATTGGAGATGAGCAAAATACTGTCAAGATCACTCTCATTGCAAATTGGCTAGATCGATTTGGGTTTTGATTAGGCATATATATATATATATAAGTATATATATATATATATAGCTTCCTTCTGCCTGTTGCATAGTTTTGTACAAATTCGTTAGCGCTTTTTACCTATTTTCAATGGAATCAGGGGGTATAAAAAAAAACAACAAACAGACAATTTTTGGAAGTAGCTTTGACTTTACATCTGGATGGGGTTGGGGAATGGTTGGGGTTAAGAGTTTTGGGCAACACCCAACGAATCGAAATGCAATTTGCTTTGAGTGCACATAAAAGTCACAAAAGCAAATTTAGCTATAATTTAGCGGGAAAACGGCTTAAAGTTCAGCCGGGGTATGAGGGTTTTGGAGGGCTTTCAGCTGCGAGTTGGTCACTAAATGTTTGGCAATCAAAGGCTTAGCACAGCCGCAACGAACGTGCGTAATTTGGGAAATTGTAATCCCTCCCCTGCCCCAAACTAAGAAAACCCCTCCTCACTAAGTTTCAGATATCAGCCAGCCACACAACTTGGTCTCGGCATATTGACAGACAATCAACCACTTGAAAAAGCATATGGCTAAATCAAAGCCACAAGCCAAGTTATCACAGCTTTTCATTATGAAGCATTTAAGCAAACCCCTACCCCCAACCCCAACCCCTCCCCCCACTCCGAATTTTGAGAAACCCAAAATCCGAATCAGAAACCGAAGCGAAGCGAACCGCGCACCCTTGCGGTTGCTCTCAGGGGTTGATAGCTAACGGATTTGAGCTTTTTTTCTATTTTAAATACCCTGTATTTATCACATAATGAGGTTGAACGGGTGCAGAACTATAGCCATAAAATACTATAATAACAACATGTACAATTAAGATTTTCTGCATACCAATTTCAGTTAAATTTAAAACAGAATAAAATAAAAAACTAAATTTTAAATATAATATATAAATAATAAAAAAAAAATAATTTATCCTTGCTTATACGATGCTTATATATTTATTATTATTATTATATATATATATATATATATATATGAATATATATATTCCAGCCGGATACTCTCAATTGGAATATTCTTATTGGTTTCATTTTTGTTTTTGTTGTTGTTTTTGTTGTTTATTTTTTTTTTTTTTTTGGTATTTCTTTGCTGGTCTCTCGCAAATTAAATTAGATGCTTAATATTCAGCGAACGTTTCATTTGTTTTGCGGCTAGAAAATCAACGTGGAAAATTAAGCAAACAAACAAGCGGCCAACAAACGGTAGCCGGAGACCGAATTGGGTTTTGGACTATGGCTATTGCTATTGCTATTGCTATTGCTATTGCTATTGCTTGTATCGGGGGAATGTGGCAATTGAAATGGGCAATGGACACTGAGAGACTGGTAGCAAATGCCCAAGGCGAGTGGCCAGCGGCGTTCGTCATCGTCGTCTCTCAGTTGGAAACACGAATTGGACCCGCCCACAGCTTAACCTCTAATGAGGCGCATTACTTTTGTTTGGGAGCAGCACCAAGATGCTGCTGCGGGGTCAGAGGCAGAGATTTGAAATCATTATCCCATTGAAACTAATCTTATTTGTGTGCGGCTTTGTCTTATTCCACTCCAGTTTTTGGGTTTCCTTTTTTCTTTTTTTTTTTGTTAATTTAATGTAAACATTCGATACTTTTCAGCTAGCAGCAGCTCACCAGGGGCAAATAAGTATATAAATAAATATTAACATTGTCTCTCGAGTTAGGTTGAATTTTAAATTCCATCTCATTTCTATTTGCTAAGCGACATTCTGTTTGAAATTGCAATCGAACAATTGTAATTCTAATCTTTGCCCGTCCTGAATTACAATTGGAGAGTTTGCTGAAAATCCGCAAGTGATCCCCAAGAAACTTATGGTTAGTTGGGATTTTAGACTGGCTTTTATGGTATTTGTGGCAAGCAAGGATTCAGCACAAGAGGACAATCTCAGCACCATTACTGGATACCGATTCCCACAAAGTAACCAAGGCAAGTCCTGGTTTTGTCCGACTTTCAAAATGGCGTCCACAAATTTCTAAAAAGAATCCAATTTCTGCATTTCTGAGTGTAATTAATAAAAATATATATTAATATAATATATAATATATTAATATTAAAAAAAAAATAAGAAAAAGATATACATTTCAGCTGCTGCCGTTTTACCATTTGCCATTCGGTTGACACCCAGTTAGCCAATGGCCAGAAAGATGGTCAGGCAATAACTAACTGGAACTTTTGTTTAAGCTGCATTTTGAAAGTCAGCAGCTGGCCGCAAATTGACCTTAGCCATAGTCCGTGCCCAGCTTGGTTGCTGGTTTGGTTGGTTGGCCAGTCATATGCAAATTTGTTGATTGCTCCAGCTCCAGCTCCAGCTATAGTTCCAAAAGCAGCAGCAGCAGCTAGCCATGTTCGACTGGTCAACCACAAGACGAAACGCGGTAGAAAACCACACAATAAATGGGCATAAATTACAAAACATGATGGAGCCCCCAATGGGAAGCAGCAGCAGACCCAAAGCCAGACCCAAAGCCAGACCCAAACCCAGAACCAGAACCAGAATCCAGACCCAGACCCAAACCCAGACGCAGACTTGGGTTAAGGATGTGAGCTGTGATTGTGATGTGCGCAGTTGCAGAAATTTATAATTTTCTTGGACTTGCGACACTGAGTCGGACTTGGATTCGGACTCAGTGACTGACGGACTGACTGGACTGACTGGACTGACTGACTGTGTGGCGCCATCGAGTGCGGCGTTGCCACTTGAATTTTTGATTTAACAAAAGTCTCATTTGTAAAACGGTCAAAACTTTTGGCGAGCAACAACCAGCCGCTGCAGCATCAACTGCCACAAAATTCAAATGCGACTTGCAACAAATCAAGCAACAACAAGCAAGTGAGCCAGCTCCAAGCGAGAGATTGCTCGACTGGCAGACAACCTGTTACCCAGTTCCTCAACATAGCCGATCTATTCAAAATGATTTTTTGATTAACATCATCTGTCCACAAATTGAGATGGATTTGAAAATGGTGGAAAATCTGTGAAAAAATAATGTGTTCATTAAAGAAAAAAGTTACGGAAACTTGTACGAATATGAATAAATTGGGGATAGATTACTTCATTATACCCATTTGATTGATTTTATATAGATGCAGGGTATAAAAAGGCAAACGCTGCTCTCGCCTAGGAGAGGGAGAGGTGTGGGGGGGGGGGGGGGTGGAGTGGTGGCAGGGTGGAAATAGTGGAAATAGTGGGCTGCTGTTGCGGAAAACCGAAGCGGAGGCCGCAAACTTTTGCACAACAACTGGGCAACAATAATAATGTCACGTTTATCGTGTGCAGCTAATTACTAACAAAAAGATAGTTTGTAATCCTACACAGAGAGCCCCCAGTTATCCAGCCATCCAGTCAGCCAGTCAGGCATAGTCAGCCAGTTGGCCGGGCCAAGAATTCCAGCCGAGCGTGTCTAAAAGTGCCCCTAGGACAACCAAACAACCAAATAACAACAACAATGATAATGTTGTTGTTGTTGTTGTTGTTGTTGTTGTGGTGGTTGTTGTTGTTGTTGTTGTTGTTGTTGTTGTTGTTGATGAGGACCAGTAGCTGTTTGTCCGTTTTGTTTGTTTGTTTCTGGTTGTTGGTTAGTTTTGCTAAACTTCTTGGCCCAATACATGTGCACAAATCTTTGGCAACGAGTTTGCTGTGCATTAGCACACGCCTGAATTTCTTGGCTAAACCCAACAACAACAACAACAACAGCAGCAACTGCAAACCAAGTTAATGCAAATTTAGCCACACCCACTCGCAGAAGGGCGGCCGAAAAGTTTTTGCATATTGCCCAACAGCTGCGCCTGCTAATATTTGTAGACCTGCCCCGTGCCCCGCCCACCCACAGCCACCGTTAGAAGTTGCTATTGTTACCAGCTTGTTGGCCAAGTTTGTAGTTTTGGCCAATGCAAAGTTGAGCAGCGCAAGCCGCATTAGGCGGATTACACTTGCCACAGCCTGTGGCAATTACACCCAAGAAAAACGTTAGCAATTCTTTTTTTTTATAAACTGTTCATTTATTTGTATATAAATATATGTACATACATATATATATATATATAGATATATTTTTATAAAGTTCAACGATAGTACACAAAAAATGCGTATAAATATGTTTGGAGTATTATGAATATATATATATATATATATGTTAGCCAATCGCTTGCATGCGTGTGTGTGTGTGTGTCTTGAATGATTGCCCAGCAATGTACCGTTAACAAATCTAATTCAAATAAGGCAAGTCGTTATTCGATGATATGAATGTGGCAAGAACTGAACTATGAAGCATAATTTCGATTCGATTTCGATTTTCGATTTCCGAATACGATTTTCATTATCCTTCGAGCAATCAATTCAACATGCACCACAGGAAACTCTGTGCGTTTACTTTTGGAGGTTAGTGTTGATTTTAACAAAGTGCCATTTGAGGAGCATTTCAAAATCCAACAGGCATTTCAAATTTATACATATCTTTTTTTGTAATTTCAGTATTTCGCAAGTCAGGAACTTGTGTTCCAATAATTATTTTGGCAGCGCTTTTTCCAATAATTTGATTCAATTTTAATATATTAATTGACACGACAAAAAAACAAAATACCACCAATAACAATAAATATATCGACAAACTAATATCGGGAGATACACTCGATTAGAGCAGTATTTATGAGCAACAAATAATAACCCAATCTTCTCATCTCTCACTCGAACACAACCGTCTGCTCTCTCATTCGCTCACTCGCCTATCTATATACATATATATATATAAATATATATATATACATATAGATAGAAGATGAATACATGTATATATATACATATATATATTTAAATTTCTATATAATGTTATAAAACTAATATCGCTTTGCAATTGAGACTCGAGAAAAATTAACGAGCGAACGAATCAGAAAACGAAACGAAACGGAACGAAACGGAACGAAACGAAACGAAAGGAATTGAAACAGAACGAAAGGAAACAGCATCCATACGAACATTTTCGCTTGGGTCTGTTGGGAGAGACGGATGTGGGGTGGTGGGGGGGGTGTTGTGTTCACTGGCGCGTCATCGTCAGATTTGAGTTGAACGAGAGCAGATCTGCCTGGTCGAGTTTGTCGCGCGTCGCATGGTAGGCCGCGCGTTCGCGATCCGGGAACTTGGTGGGCAGGTTGGGCGAGTGCAGGTTAACCTTGGCCTCGAACCGCACGCCGGCCACCTCCACCTCGTAGTGCCCGGACAGCACGTACTCGTTGCTCACGGCCAGCTCGTGGCCCTGCTCATCAATGTTGCGCACAAATCCCAAGCAGACCTGCTTCTCGAACGTATATCCATATCCGGTTGTTGTCGTCATGCCCACATAAACGCCATCGCGATAGATGGGCTCACCGCCCCAGCACCACGTGTCCACCTCGTGATCATGATCGTTGAGCAACAACTGCACATACATCCGCTTGACGCCCTCCTCTCGCTGCATCAGTAGCGCTTTGCGTCCAATAAAATCAATAGGTTTCTGCCAACAGATTAAGGATTAGCTCCTCCGTTGCAGATCCAACTTAAAATTGCACTCACATTGAGTTTAACCCGCCAACTGCGTCCGCACTCCATCGGCGTGGTGAACGTGTCCAAGTCCTGACCCCAGAACGCATAGAACTTTTCAATCCGCAACGCCCTCGTAGCATAGTAGCCTGTGCACAAGCCAGATTAGCTGAATCAATATCGATGGACGCGGAGCGGAGTACGTCACACTCACCTGCGTGCTGTATTTGAAACTTCTGACCAGCCTGACGCAATCGCGAATAGACATGGAGCGCATACTCGTTGGGTATATACATAACATAGCCCAGTTCTCCGGTGTGAGTGATATTCAGGACACGGATGCCATCAGCCAGGCCCACGTCGAGTTCCTGTTGCAACGGATGCAATACTAAATATAATCGAAATCCGAGCGAGAAACTCTCACCTTGCACGTAAAGAAGGGAAAGCTCTGCGGTGTCAGATCTGTGTCCGTCAGCTCCGAGAGCAAGATTCGGGAATATGGGCCCAGTATACAAATGGCAGTGTACATTGAGGTCACATCCGCCACGTTCACCTTGGCGCGCAGATGATCCGGCGTTTGCTTGTGTATCCAGCTCATGGAGCGTGTCTGCTGTATGGTTGGAGCAATCATCATATAACTGCAAAGTAAAATTCCAATATTGATTAGATCTTCTAGAGAACCGTATTTGCATTTGCAATTGCATTTGCTCCTTCTGCAGCTGCTCCTCCTCCACTCACTGTCGATCCGATAGACGTGCCAGGGAGCAGTCATTCTCATAGCCACCATTGTGATTCTGCATACCCGTGTGTATAATTGAGCCAACGGCGACATCTACATCGTTGGAGCAGAGATACTGCAACAGTTCGATAACCTCGTTGCCCTTCGACCAGAAATCGTACTTGGTAAACGAACTGTAGTCGGCAATCCCGATCCGTTCGCGACAGGCACGATACTCGGTGGCCACGTGATCGAACCACGGCGGCTTGCCAAATGTCCGCGTCTGTGAGATGCGAAAGCGCGGTAGTCCAAACTCATCTGTGGGCGGCGGGGGAATTTGCGGATTAGTCATTTCTGAGGCAACAAAAAAAATAGTCCACGGAAAAATACGAACCTTGCTTATCATTCGCATCAAAGTAATTGGGTCTTTCGTAGCCCATGGACTGACCGAATACGGCGCCCGCTTCCTGTAGCTGCGGATAGATGGGCGACATGCGCAGATTGCGACCGGTTTGGAACTCCTCGAAGGGATAGTTGATCTCAAAGTGTTTGCCGGGTGCCTCCTTGCAGCGATCGCGCAGAAACTTGCGATTGTTGTGCAGACCCAGGAATCGACTGATGTCCAGTATGTGCAGATCCAGATACGTTGAGCCCTTCGTGATGAGATCGGTGAGTACGCGCCCGATGCCACCAGAGGCGGACACGCCCATCGTCTTGTTGCCGGCGGCCACATAATAGTTTTGTATCTCCGGCGCCTCGCCCAGTATCCACTTGCAGTCTGGCGAGAACACTTGCAGCGAATTGGTCAGCCGATCCAGTGATGCCTCACGGAACGATGGCACGCGCTGCAGCAGTGCATCGAGCAGCTCGTGGAAGTGATCCCAGTCGGGCGGATACCGACGCGCCTCCTGCGACAGCGGTATGATGCCGTCCTCGTAGACCATCTTCGCCTCACGCTCATAGCCACCAGCCAGGATATGACCCTCGCACTCGCGAAAGAAGATGCGTCCGTCAAAGTCGCGCACAAACGGCGTATTCGGATCCAGGTTGGCAATCGGCTTCGTATGCAGATAATGATGCTCGACAGCCTTGAGTGGCACTTTAACCACCGGCTTGGACAGTGTGCCCACCTCGCGTGCCCAGAACCCGGTGCAGTTCACAAAGTACTCGCAGTTAACGTCACCGGCGGTGGTCTCAACGCGCGCCACCTTGCCACCAGCGCTGTGTATCTTCTTGACGGCGCAGTGTTCCACAATACGCACGCCAAGGCGGCCCGCCTCCTCGAGGAATGCCTTGCAGACGAGGTGCGGATCACAGACACCATCCTCGGGTATCCAGAGGCCACCCTCGATGCCGTCCACCGAGAGAAGCGAACAGTGCTCCCGGCACTGTTCCGGCGTAAGGATCTCGCAGTTCATGCCCCAGGCCACAGCCAGTGATTTCATCCGATGAAATGAGGTCATCCGATCAAAGGAGCGTGCCAAATTCAGGCTACCCACCGGCCGCCAGCCGGTGGGCAATCCCCGTTCTGTCAGCTGCTTAATTAGATCAATTGAGTACTCCGCCAGCTTCAGTTCGGTGTAGCTGGGCTCAAAGCGACCGGCCAGTCCGCAGGCGCTCCAAGGCAGCTCGCCGCCAACGCCATCCTGTTCAATCAGCAGCGTCTCGCCGCCCCAGCCCTGCAGGCCCAGATGGTAGGCGACAGAGGCACCCGTGATGCCGCCGCCACAGATGACCACACGCGCCTGTCCCGGCAACTGTCCGGCCAGCTGCACATTCAAATCTTCGGCATTATGCGGCTGAAATTTGCGTTTACTCAACACCTGCTCATCGGATGTGTTCGTCGCTATGCTCAGCAGGCGGCGACCCAGTTGCTGTATATATATTGGATTAGCGTTAGCTCCGCTGCTGGCGGCATGTTGGCAACATGCAACGCCACGGAGTAACTTGTGCATCGTTCTTTCTTGTTGCTACTGCTATATTTCCTGTCTTGTTATTATTGTCTCGTGCCGCACGTATTAAAAAAAAGCGGAGCCAGCTATCGTTAACTTATCGTCGCGCCACCACAAGCAGCTGCTACGAGGGCTGCAGCAGCATTCGACATTGCATCAAGGGCTGCTTGATTAGCGCCATCTGTCGATTACGATTATGCGCACCGCCTTCTCTCCTTATTAGCGTCATCTGTCGAGTTTGAGAGAGCGCTGGCAACGCCACTTATCGGGCGAAATGGTGATTACAAAGACGACACTGCAGCACAGTGCGAAGAAGCGTCATTCACCGCAAGGTCAAATTCGGAGGCAAATTGACGGCGTCAAAATAACAAAAAAGAGGCTGTGGAGATTCCAATCAGCAGAGAATCATGTAGAATCTTGTGTTCAGGCAAAATAAGAAACCCAATTCAATAGTCCAAGGTCAAAGCTCACGACTTATAATAATAATAGCCGAGGTCTGTTGCTACAAAAAGTTGCACTTCTGATTGATGACTGACATACATATATTTTTGCTCATCAAAATAAATAACTCCTACTAAAATAAACTCCGGCATATTTTGGTGCCAACCAGGTGCGGATTATCCAAATAATTATTTGAGATTCGCTTTTTGTTTGTTTTGTTTTACATTTTTATTGTTTAATTTAAAAACTCTTTGTTTGGTTTTCCACAATAGTTTTTTAAAAAAAAATTTTTTTAAATAAAAATAAAGAAGAAAATTATAGTTTATAGTTTATACATATTATAATATATTTTTTCCTTTTTTTCACTTGTGTTTCCGTTTTGTTTTGTTTTTTTTTTTGTTGTTTTTTTTTTGTAATAATAATTAAAAATATTGTTTTTCCTTTCGTTTTGTTTTTTCTTTCTTTCTTTTGCAAGTTAATTTAAGAAACAATAAATCAAATTCTTATTTAATTATACAAATTTAAAAAAAATAGTAATTATATAGTAATAAAAATAATATTTATAACGGGGAAAATGCAAATAGCTGTTGTTGTTTTGTTGTTGTTGTTGTTGTTTATTTCTCATATATGTTGTTGTTTCTCTCATTTCGATGCGCGCACAAAATGAACAAAAAAAAGTGGGTTTTGCGGACGGGAAACGGGCGTTGGATGTGTAATAAACAAGATTTGCGACCATGTTTTGTTTACAATTGACAAAATTGATGGATAGACTGATCGAATGCGGTTGATAAGGCAGGGGGGGTACGGGAGTTAGGGTGTGTGTGTGTGTGTGTGTGTGTGTGTGGAAACACTATACTGTCTACAAAGCATTAGCGAATGTTTCTATTATTTGTTATTATTATTTGTAACTAACGATGCGATAAAAATTAGATCTGCCAAGTTCTTTTTCTGCATATAAATTGGATAGTTATTTGTTTTGGTTGAAAAGGGAGCAGGAGGAGGAGGAGAGGGTTGCGGGGGGTCAGTTTGTGTTGAGCGCGCTGTGTCGCGCCACCACCACTTCCTGGTGGTGGAAGGGAGATGGAAGGGGGGAGGGGGGATAGAGAATGGGGCGTGGCAAACGCTTTACATGTTCTCAAACTGATCGACGCGACGCTTTGTGTTGCCCTTGCGGATCTCACGGAGCGTCTTGTACTTGTCACGACCTTGACGCACATTTTCGCGATGAATCTTGTCGTTTGCCGTCTCTTTCGTCTCGTCGCGTGACTGCGCCAGATCTTGCTTCAGGGCCTGCAAAAGAGCGAGACAAAAATATAAACATATAAATTGAGCAACACGATTTCAATTTAAGACTAAAATGTTCTACAAATCTTCAGCAAGATTTCCAGATTTATCTTAAGCATTATATGTAACAATAATTGAAGGCGTTCCGACCTAAATTCATAATTCTCAGATCAGCTATGACTGTACCGGGTGGGTATTTTTAAAACTCTACGATAAGGCAGATAAGCGGACTGTTTACCACCGCCGTAAACATTTACATAAGCCGCTCAAGGTACAGAAACAGATTATCTAAGAGGTTATCTTCTGTCGTGTCGGATCACATAATATTGTTAAAATAGCAACCAATCCTCCAACTGCCCCCACCCCCCACTTGAGTTGGGTTTGGGTTTGCACGCACCTTGAGCTGATCGTGCAAGCGCTCGTTGCGCTCGGCCAGCGTGCGTCTGTCCTCGATGGGATCCTTGATATGCTCGTCTGTGTCCAGGTCGCGCGACACATCGCCGCCGGCATCGCCGTTCGTCAACTCCTCCTCGTTCTCGTTCTCATCCTCGGCAACGTGATGGTGTTGCGGCGTGGTGGATGCAGCCAGCAGCGCAGCAGCAGCCTCGGCCTACAAAACGTAAAACGTTATTAATAAGATAATTATTGGATTATTGATGGTAAATGATTAAAGTGGTTACCTGCTTGCGGCGTGCCTCCTCGACCTCGTCTTGTAGGCGCTTGGTCTCCTCGTCCTTGGCATTGACCTCGTCCTGAATGCGCTGCACCTCCTGCTGCTTGGCCATGATCTCCTCTTCCAACTTGGCCTTCTCAACGGCCTCCATGTTCTTGGCCTCCTCGAGGCGCTGCAGCATAGATTGCAGCTCCTTCTGGCGCAGCTCGAGCTCATCCTTGGCGGCCTGCAACTGCTTCAGCTGCTCCTCCAATCGTCGGATCATCTCTTGCGCCTCGAGCAGATCACGCTGCGAACGCTCAATCTCCTCCTGCATTTGCTTGAGCCGATCCTCATACTCCTGCTGTTTCTTTTCGGCGCGTTCGCGGGCTGCCAGTGCCAGCTGCAACTTCTCGCTGTAATTATATCAAAGCATATATATATATATATATGTAGGATAGATAAATGTATTTCGAGGACTTACCGCTCCTGCTGTTTGGCATTCTTCTCTTCGCGCGCCTGCGCCTTCATCTGCTGCACATCGATCGTGTCGGGCTTGCGACGACGCATGTAGAGCTCATGGTTGCCCATGCAGAGGGCCAGGATGCGCTTGTTGATGCGAACACGTGGCGCAAAGAACATAAAGTCGGGCGCCTTCTTATCGATCGGTTTGATAATGAACTTCTTTTCCGAAAAGGAAATGTTACGTATCTCGGACCAGGGGAAGCCAATTTTTGGCGTTAATCGATCGTCCTGCTCATAAATATTGAGGCCGAGCGCATCGACGCCCAACCACAGATCGGTGCCCTTTTTGTTGCGTATTTCAAAATAGTTAACGCCATACATTTCCAGATCCTGGGCAATCTTTAGATACTCCATCATTGCATCCTCGCGCAGCATGCTGCGATGCTCCTGCCACCAGGTCATTATCGATTGCTCCCACTCATCCTTGGACATCTTATGCTGATCGATAACGCGCTGTGGCAATAGGCGATCGTTCGCTAGGAAACCGGCTGTGTGGGTGGTTTTATTGTGATCACCGTGGCGCGCCTGTACCGCATAGGAGGCCAGCAGCACCGACGTTTCCGGCGGGCAATAGATCTCATCGGTCAATATGGCATTCTTCACTTGTAGATAGAACAGGCGCAGTGTGATGTCCTGTATCAGCTCCTCGGCCACATCTTCCGGATAGAATTTGGCACGGAATCTGAATTGCAAGGGATTCTCCTTTTTGACATCCTGATTCATCACCTGAACACACACAACCACAAAAACAACAATTTTATTAGTATTACAAATACAAATTACACATGATTCTCATTTTCTAATCCTTAAAAAAAATATATATTTATTATATATATAAATTGCCCAATTGGGTTACCCATGTCGAGAACGGCATTGATCCAGTCTGTGCATTTTTGTGTGTGCGTTGAAAACGGTGCAAAGTGCGCAGCATGTTTTAATGAAGAATATTAAAATATATCTTTATTTAGTTGCATGAAAAAACACTTTTCAATTCTCTCAACTTGGACAATCTACAAACGGAGCAACTGGGGCTGGTGGTGGGGCATGCATCTAAATAGGATTAGGATTCTACTAAAAGTGAACTTGGCACAATTAGCGATTAAGTCAATGTTGCCCGTTTATTTGTGGAGCCAGCAACAAGTTAGCCAAGTATAAGCAAACATAATTATACTTAAACTTAAAGTTAAAGTAAATGTTCTCTACAAACAATTATTCTTACATTTAGCAGAGTCTACGGATTTATGACTCATTTCTAGTTTCAATCTATATATATATTAAAATATTGTTTTCAATTTCGTAGCGTGGCTGGTTGGTTGGTTTTTTTTTGGCAAAAGGGGGGGAAACAACGTTGTATTTGGTATTTGATTCGTTTCGCCCACCATATCGTCAGCATCATCATCCTCCTCGCTCTCATCGGTCTGCATGTGTCCATGATGATGTCCATTGCTATCGGCTGTCTTTTTGTCCACATATTTCTTAACACGTCTCAAATATTTGATCGTTCTTATGGCAGGCGATTCGGGCTAAACATAAATGCGTAACACCTTTAATATTACAATCTACACCCCGCCGCACAACAATACTTATTATAGATTATACCAATACGTGCCCCAATATATATATATATATATATATATATATATATATAAATGCTTACCTTTTTGTATAGCTTTATCCATGTGGAATCACCCTTGGAGTCCGTGTACTGCAGACCAAAGAACCACACTTCACGCAGTCCAATCGTCTTGACCACCTGATCGAACAGTTGTTTGCCAGTCGTTGTTGACTGAATGGCGAACTCCAGTTCGGCGTCCATTGTTGTGACGCGCACATTTAGCTGCAAGATGCAAGATGCAACATGTCAAAATTCGAATTTGTAGAATGGTGTTTGAGTTGTGGGATTATCATTTGGAAATTATTATTATTATTCTGCATTTGCAAACAAAAACGAGTAAGAATGCTGTAGTCGAGTTGGCTCGACTACGATATACCCTTAACCCAGTTATTAAATATTTTCTAGTTTTATATGTATACAAATAGATGCAAATGTGATCAATATGAGAATATATTTTCGGCCATAACTTGGGTGCTTCTTTTCCGAACTTGATGAAATTTTGGGCAATTGATCAATAATATGTATATGCATATTATGTATTAATTAGAAGCCTCTGCGGAATTGTGGTATTTGTTGCTATCGGAAATCTAATTGAGAAATCTGCGCCTGGTTTCCTATAGTGAGATCCGCGTGCTCATACAGACGGACAGACAGACGGACATGGCTAAATCGACTCGACTGTTGATCCTGATCAAGAATATAAATATACTTTATGAGGACGGAGGTGCTTCCTTCTGCCTGTCACATAAATTTGCACAAAACCATTATACCCTTTTTAAGGGTATAAAAGACCCAGCTGTTAAATATATTAATATGTCAATGTGTCAAATGTGTCCAACTTCATTAAACAATAAATAGTTTCTCAATTCTGATTGAAAATTTCGACAGCATAAAAAGCTATAAATTCGGAGATGTCATTTTATTTTTTACGCAGACTAAAATTAAACCAATAACTAATTTATTGTTATAAATTTGTAACTTTCGAGTCTTTTTTTACAGTTGAGCGATAAGTGCATAAAAAGCTATAAATTATGTTATATTTTAGACACAGATAAAAACAAAAAAAAAAACCCATTTATAACCACAAATCTCTGATATCCCCACTGATCTGAGCTGTCAACACAAATTTTCCATTCTTTCTATCCATGTGACAAAAGGATACTTCAACGAAATGGAGATAAGTGGATGCCTCAAATACGACAAAAAAATAGATTTCGAATGAAACAAAATGTGATCTGCTTGATTGAATAGAAATTGCAGTCGAGCGCTTTCACATTATTAGCATAGGTAATCCCCTCACCCACTCAGCTAGGTTCTCGTACACCCTCCACCCACACCTCACTCCTCATCAGCCCCTGGGGTTTGTTAATTGACAACGGATCGCCCCACGCGCAAACCAAATTGATTAACTTGATGGTTGTCGTCCTCTTTCGTTGAGAGCCATGTGACAGTGGGGGGTTTGCTGCTTGTATAACCATCATTGCAACACCCCCCCCTCCACCCACCCCTCACACTCAACGACGCATTCCATTCATTTGCTATCTATGGCAATTCCTCGTGTTGTTTTTGTTGTCATGGTTGATTACTTATTGCCGGTTTTTCGAGCGTGATTTTCCAAAACAGTTTTCCCCAGTCGATTGTATGGCGACTCGTAACAAGCAGACACGTGCACTCCTCACATGTTTGGCGACTTTTACTCGCACACACACACACACATATATACATGTGTATATATGTATATGTATGTATGTATGCGTGCATATAATCCACCTTTGACACGTTACCGCCCACAGCTCTAATCGCAGTGACTGCAATTTTGCTTGCTTATCAAAGCATTTCAGGGATCAAGTAATCGATTTTCCTCCCCAAGTAAATCGTTGCACTGTTGTTGTTGTTGTTGTTGCTGCTGCTGTTGTTGTTTATCGCTGTTCTAGTTAAATATCAATAATAATATTTGCAGGCAAATAAACATCGATAACACAGTTTGTCTTTCGATTGCTAAAAACTCAAACTTCAAACAGCAACAACAACAACAATTACTATAAAGTTTTTTATGTCGATATGAGGCACAACTAACACAGTTGTAATTAGATAAAACGGAAAAATAAGGAAAATTAATCATAATTGGAATTTAAGCTTGCGACGCGTTTTCTCAATGCTTCCAGTTCTCGTCTCGTCTCCCATTTTACCTTTTTTGCATTTGTTGTTTTGGCTACGTTAAGTTAAGTTAACGTGTTTTAGTTATTGTTTTAGCAGTTACTTTACTCGTTTTACTTTTTGCTCTAGTGTTTCTCTCCTCTCTCACAGTCTGTCTCTTTCGCTCCCGCTGGTGCTAAGCGCACTGTTTTTCTTTTTTCGCAATGCAAATCAAACGTGACACAATGCAAGGAAATTGAAAACATTCATTTCAATCCAATTAACGTTTGTGGGTTAATGCATGTTGTTGTTGTTGTTGTTGCTATTGTTGTTGCTATTGTTGTTGTTGTTATTGTTGTTGTTTTGTGTAGTGTATGCATACGTGCATACAAGCATAGCTCGCTCATTGGCCCCACAGTGCACCATGCGAATGTGGCAACGGAAACAGCCGCATAACCAACCAGTAGTTGACGACTCTGCTTTATGCTTCCCCTCTTCCCCTCTTCCCGTCTTCCCCCATCCGCCTATTGTCTTCACTCCCTCCCCGCAGACAACCGACGACCCCCTTTTGTGCTTTATTCGCGTCGATTTGTCGCTTTTTGATAGGCTGCTGTTGCTGCATGACAAATTGCTCGCAGCTATGCGCAAATGTTGGCCTGCGTCAAGCAGCAACATGAGGCACGTAGTTTTTTGGTAAAGCCGGAAACCATACAACAAAAAAAGAAAAAAACTAGCCACAAAAAACATGAAAATATTGCAATTGTCGGAAATAGCTGGTCAGGAAAAATGTGAATTATTCAATATATAACTGTAAAACTGTCATAGAGATTATTAAACTCCCCGATTTTAAAACGTTGAACGTTAAATGTTAAATGTTGGCAACAGTCGCAAAAATAAACTGCAACAAAAAAAAAAAACAGTTTCACATTGTTTTTGGCCAATAATCCCAACTGTGTGTCACATTTTAATTGAATTATGTGATTTAGTGATGAGACCAGTCTTTGGCCTGGTTAAAACAAGCAACACCGACTACCAAATATCCTGTACATTTTCACAGTCTAGTTCAAGTCCAAAAACCCGTCTAAATAAACAATCGACCTCAATTTCAAGCCAACAAATGTAAAAAAAAATAAATAAATAAATAAACCAAATCTAATGTTTGTCCAACTTGGCATATATTCTATCTATTTACTGCGGGATCTATATATATATATATGTCGTATAGCTGCCAAAGGAATTTCCCGTCGAAAGATGAGTTCTTCCCTGTACCGCTTTACACTTTACCGTTACACATCTTTAAAACTTGGACATGCAATTATCAAATGTCAGATTACTATATCTTATAGATTCTAAATGTCAACAGCTTATCAAATTCGGGGTATACGAGCCAAAGATATTAAATAAGCGTAAATATTTGTTACAAAATCCGTTTTCAACACTTTTGTAAACACCACTCAAATACTACTCCCCTCCTCCCCGACTCAAGTGGTGCAACGGATAAATAAATGCACCGAGTTGCAACATGTGGAGGGGACAACAACTGGAATCGCACCGTTTTCCGCTTGACGCTGCCGGCGTAGCGCGAGAGACGCGGACGGCTGTCGGACACGACGACCATTTTGGGCAGCCAGCCGTTTTTCCGTAGATTTTGAATAGTTCAAAGATTTCAATGGCGCGTGGCGCCCCCACACACACACACACACACACACACACACAAAGTTAAGTGAGAAAAAAATATATGAGAGTATCCCGAGAAGAAAATCAAAAGACAATGCGCCCCGTTCTGTTGTCCAGCGACAACTGTGGAAAATGGAAAAGCGCCATTTCGTATTTAAGTCGATTAGACAAACGGACAGAGAGACGGACAAGCAAAGTCAGTAAGGCCGGCCACTGGCGAGAAAGTGCCCCCAAACGACCCAAGCCAAGCCGCACGTGAGCAGTTTGCAAAAGGGGGCGGGGCCGTTTTTTTTTTTGTTTGTGGTGGAAAACGGAACTTATTAGTAGCCCCCCCCCCCCCAAACCCCTTCTCCACCACTCTGCTCTTCGAATGTTCTTTTTTTTTTTAGCTTTTCTTTGTAATTGTATGTTAATTACATGGCTAAAAATAGATACAACTGGCCAAACTGCCGCGTGAGACTAGTTTAAGTACAGTTTGCTATGTGAATCTCACTCTCTGTCTCTGTCTCAATTTCTCTCTCGTGCTCTCTCTCTCTCTTATTGGGTTTTCTCTTTGTGAGCAGTAGCGTTAAGGGGCCCGGCCTGGATAAACAAATCAGCGTCACTCATTCGACGCGTTGGCTGTCAGTTTATTAGTCTATTAGAGAGCTGCAATTAGCCAAGCCTATAAGCCAACGCCAGCCAAAACAAACCCACACACACACACACACATCGACAATTTCATGTGTGCGTGTGTGTGTGTGTGCTCCAATAATAATTGCCAGCGTGGGCGTAACAAAAAGCTCGTCGCGATCTCTTTGCGATTTATCTTGAAACATAGGTTTGTAGGTCATTTAATTGCAGTGCCTGGCTACGATTCATAATCGTCAGAAATTAATGGTTATTTCCTAAAAAAAAAAAACAAAAAAACCACACATTATTTTAGATGACACTGAAAGTTATTGACGGTTTGATTGCTTGACTTTTTTGCCTGGCTTTGCTTTTGCTGTCAATCACATCAAATCGAATCAAGTCTAAGCGAAATTTGTTGTGCACCAAGAGAGAGGCAACTGAAGGTCTACTGTGTGTGTGTGTGTGTGTGTGTGTGTGGAGGCTCCCCAAGTGGGTGGTGTTGGTAATGTTGGTGGCTAGTGAAGTGACGTCGGCACCAACATTTTTGACGTCATTTCAGTTTGATTTTGGCGCAGATTCAAATCGAAGACTGCCGCATTAGACGTCAGTACATTTTGGCCAAGTTTATGACGCTGCCGATGACGTATTTTAGGCAAGTTTTTTAACGCTGTTTTTTATTGACTTACTGTCGATCATTATTGATAAGCAATTACAAACAGAAACTCTTCTTTTCTCTTCTTCCCATATCTATATATTTATATTTATGTATATATATATTTCTCCTCGATTTCTGTGATAAGAGCGCGTTCAAGTATTTGATAATCTATCATCATTTAAAAGTTTGTTTCCTTTGCACTTTAGCTATTTTTGGTAGTCGTTATCAGTTCTCAACAATGAAATGAGTTTCTCATTAATTTGATGGCCTGTTGTGATTGTTGCATAATCGATTAACGATTTCAATTTCATATCAAGTATGTACATTCTTTTAGTATGCCCCAAACTTGTTGTTGATTATAATCAGTTTCTGATACGAATACCCTTTTTTGTTTAAGATATTCAAGATTATTTCAATTGTTGACTTACCGATTTTGGCGACATTTTGCTGCTTGTCTAGTTGCCCAGTTGTTGACGGTTGTTGGGGTGTGGCACAAAATATTTGACGTCTGTGTTTTGCTTTTTTTTTTATTATTATTTTGTAATGCTCCCTTGTGCTTTTGTTATGCTCTTACTACTGTACGGGCTCCGACTGCAACGAAAAAATGAATGCAATTAATTGAAAGTTAAAAAAAAAAAAAAATTGCCACTTGGCGATCGGTGAAAAATGTGTGAGACAACTTTGCTTGGGGCACGTTTCAGGCAACTGCAAATGAAAAGCTCGCGATAATTCCCTTATATAGGAACAGTGTTGTATATACATATATCACTTATTGGCGCATATGTTGCTGGTTTATCTGGTATATGTTTATTTCGCATTTCACCTGGCACGTTGACAAACAAAATGCAGCAGCAACAAATATTTTATTAAAAAAAAAAATAAAATGTTTATATTTATTATGATTAAAGAGTGCTCACGAACATGTTGCGGCACAGCTCAAATTGCGAAGAAAAGTAAAATAAATAAATGAAAAATAAAAAAAAAAATAAGAAAAAAACTAATTCACGAATTTTAAGATTACAACTGAATAAGGTTCTCTGTTCTTCTTGTTTTCGACAATTGAATGAGCTCGGCTCAAAGTGACACCAATCCGAGCGCCAAAATGTGGACTCATTCAGAAACAAACCCTTCAAAGTCATTTAAAACGATTGCTTCCTCATCAATTTAAAAATCAGTTAAATCTAATATGAAATTTATGTTTTATGCTGCTGCTGTTTGTTTTTTGTATTTTTTTTATTGAAGGTAAACTGTCAATGTAATGAAAATCCAATTGACATTTTGACACATGACATTCGAAACGATTCTTGCTACTAACTGACGTCACTCACACGCAACGTCTTATTTATTCAACTAGAAACGTCTACATATATGTATATATATATATATGTATATATATATATATATATATGTATATATATATATATATATATAGTCATACATGATTTTGAAACGGGCCTGAACAAACGGTTTCCGTCGAAATGCAAATTAATAATCATTAGCTGCAAAGGCAGGCAGAAGAGGAGACATTCCGAAGTTTCGGTTTTCATTGTTGTCAGGGTTTGCACAAATTATGACATCATGCGGTCTTTATTATCGCTTCTGCGTGAACTTCATAAATACACACTTAGCAAACCCACACTTGGATACACACACGTGTATATATCTTATATATATATATATAAAGTTATGTGACAGACTATATACATGAACCTTGTCAAGTTGTTTGTTACACAAGATTTATTTTGGGAATTCGCATTGTTATTTATTACAAAAACAAATTGTTGTTAATTGATGCTCGTGTCACCAAAGTCTTGTTTTTTGTTTATCGTAAATAAATATTTAAAAAAAAAACTAGCAACAATCAATTCTCATTTAAGCAACTTTTCGACTGATTCATAAAACTATTACGATATTGCTCGAGATAAGAGACAGTAAGCATGTAAGAATGATAGCATTCTTAGTCGATAGAAACCGACTAGCAGATACTGTTACTGTTACTGTTACAAACTCAACTGCTACGTATTAAATCATATGTGAACTTGAAATAAATAGGAACTTAAATTGAGATATTAAAATTTTACAAAATATTTTCTAAAAGTGTATTCGAACGTCGTTTGGCGGTTGCTTCAACATTTGTTGGTGTTGTAGGTTGCCTTGAACTCATACACCAAATTTTGAAATGAGCTCATTTTGTTTTCGCCAGTTGTAAATGAGCTGTGCCGCTAATCAGCAACAGGGCCGGCAAGCGACAAATTCCTTTAGCTTGAATCAAGCCTAAAACGGAACACTCTGGTGGCAGATGAATCATATTAAGCATCCGCAGTATTCAATCAACACCATGCGTCATTTCCGACAGTTTTTGATTGACATTTGATTTGATTTGTTTAGTTCAGTTTTGCTTAATCTGTGATTTAATATTTCTATATCTTCTATATCTTTTTATTCGTCATGTGCGTGTAGGGAAGAAGAAAGGAAGCGATTGCTTTTAAGTTTACCGTCACAAGCGGAAATGAAAATGATTGAGCAGAAATGCGTAGCGCAAGATGAGTGTCAGCTTAGACTGTCTGTCATCGACAGATTACTTAAGCTGACACTCAAGAAATACAAAGAAGAATATGTCCACCTGCTAAGTACAGTTATGCTGTTGCTTTAATGTTGCGCTTACATAATCTGGCTCGGGTTAACCCACGCGCAACATTTGCTTAATGTTTAATATCCATTAACTGCATTTAATGAGTTCAAGCTAAAAGCAGCAGGGCAACGGTTACGTTTAAGTTGACGTTGACGTTTACGTTTACGTTTACTGCTTGACCACCGGAACAACAGCGCAAAGCAAACACACACACATGCACACACGCACACAAAGCCAAACACAACTAATGAGCTTTTGAGCGCAAAGCGCACGTAAAACAAAAAAATAGATAAAAGGAAAGAAAGAGAGCGCCGTCATGTTCATATTGCGTATGCGCAGCGCAACGCAAAGCAGCAGCAGCAGCGGCAGCAGCAGCGGCAGCAGCAGCGGCAGCAGCAGCGGCAGCAGCAGCGGCAGCGCAATGGAAGCCAAATAACTACAGACATGAAAGCGAAATGACAACAACAACAAGAGCAAGAGCAACAACAACAGCAAAAGCAAAAGCAGCGTGCTTCTTACACATTTGCTTTTACTTTTCATTTTCATTTCGAATCGTTAAGTAAGCATCATAATAATAATAACAAGTAAACATGAAATAAATAGCCAACAACATTTTCTTCGCCAAACTTTTAATTTCAACAATTTTGCGTTTTTTTTTTTTGTTTTTGCATGGTGCGTTGATTTTCGTACAACCATCTCTTTCTCTCTCCCCCGTTCTCCAAGACTCTCACACGCTGCTTTGTTTAACGCTTTGGTCGTTTTGCTTGCTGTGGTCAATAATTAAAATTGAGCAATCAAGCGATTGAATATATCGCTCTCTCTTTCTCTCTCTCACACTGACCAAGTAAACTGTTTTCATTGTTTGCTTGTCGCTTTTCAATACCCTACAGAAACGTAAAAGGGGTGGTTGGTACACGTATAATACGGAGTCAAGTAGTTAATGGAGTGTGATCAACTTTCTATTAGAATTTTTGTTGTTGTTATATTGCCATTAATTATCTTTAATATTCGCTTTCAGTTCTCCGAGAGTCTTAGATTGCTTATTTTCTGTTTAAAGCTGCGTAAGCGTGTTCAATTAAATGATTTAAGTATTGAATTAAAATCAAACTTGGTACAGAGCATCTTCAGATCGAGCAGACTTCACTCCACCAGTTCTGCTGTGTTTTGTAAATGAGAACAAGCAAGAACAGGTAAGAAAGACAAAAAACAAAACGCAAAAAAAAAAACAGTCAAGCAAGCAGACAGAGCCGCGTGGCGGCTTAGCAACAATTGCTAATTACGGGCGTTAAACTTAATTTATATTTTTAGTGCAGCTGTTAATTATAAAAAAAAAGCTCAGACGGCAAACGTATTTGTACTAAAATTGTCTAATAATACGATCTACACACACAAGAGACACCAAAGAACAATTAAGAAAATACAAATGTGACAATTTAATGAAGCAAATTAAATGTAGCAAACAAATGGGTGCACGTTAAGAAAACAACAGCAGCAACGGGGGAGGGGGAGGAACATGGAGTGTGCTGTGTGGCAGGAGGTGTGGAATAAAACAATAACAGCAACGCAACACCATAATTAATATGACACGCACAAGAAATTTATTCAGAAGCGTCAAGAGAAGTGGAACAATACGAGAGCAAAAAAGATATTTAAAACATAAAGTAAAGTGCGTTACCAACACTGATGACATCTAAGCATTGCATTGGCAATGACAGCAATGACAACCGTTAACAATAACACAAGCCCAATGCGTGAGATGTAGAGAGAGAGAGAGAGAAAATGTGTAATGCTCGCATCATTGTACCGTTAGTTAAGTGACTAAACGCGTTCTCCTTATTTTATTGTGCTGCTTAGTTTGTTAATTGTTTTTGTCAATGTGACAAAAAGTTGCCAACATCAAAAAAAAAAACACGCACACGCACACACACACACACACACGCTTGTGTGCTTACAAAGCAAACATTGTGTGTTCGCTTTTGTACATTTGGGTTTTCTTTTGAAGGGCAGCTGACAGCAGTTGGATTTTTAACAATTTTTTGTTGTTTGCAGCACAATCAATGGAAACTTTTTATCCCAGCTAATTTGAGTCAATAGTTACTACGTGTTTTTTGTGTGCTGCTGACCAGTTGCTGTAGTAGTTGCAGTTCTTCTTCTTTTAGAGTATATATCGCACCATAATAATCTCAATTGGGTCATGTTACATAATGTAGACGTGTCGCTTATCAGCTTTGGCCACGTAAAGTCCGCCCGCCCTACGTGCATTGAAGCAAACCTCAAGTTGTGTACATGTTTTCCGTTTTTATTGCCGTGCCCGCAAAAAGGCAATCAAAATAATGCACGCGGTTTTTGTAGTCGTTGTCAGTGTGGGCGGGCTGAGAGAATGTTTCATGTTTTGTTTAACACAGTAGACAAAAGCAAAACCAAAACCAAAAGCAAAACCAACACTAAAACAAAAGCAAAGCGAATAATAAAATAAAATTGTCATTGCAATGCGGGTGTGTTGATTTTTTTCTTCTTTTTTTTTTTGTTCTCGATTTTTGTCAACGTCACTTCCGTTGGCAAACTATTCTCCCGTATTTGTACAATGAAATCATGTGCATATCTTATCTAACAACACACACACAGACACACGCTTATTTGTTTGGCAATTGCTCCAAAAATAATTTATATCAGCATTTTTTATGCGACCTAAGCCCGAGCCAAAACAAAATAAAGAGTTCCGAAAAAATACAGAAAAGAACAATTACAAATTGGCAAACAGGCAAACAGCAACCGACAATTGGGTCGTTTGTTATTTTTCATCTTCCCCCCGCCTCCCACCCACACACACACACACGCACAATACTGCGTTATCGCTAAACAAAAAAAATTAGTTAAGAAGCACGCACGCACGAACGCACGCACTAACGCACTCACGCACTTACTCACGCGCC
Source organism: Drosophila kambysellisi (assembly GCA_035042185.1). Lineage (NCBI taxonomy): Eukaryota > Metazoa > Arthropoda > Insecta > Diptera > Drosophilidae > Drosophila > Drosophila kambysellisi. Next base: position 5,269,152 of record JAWNLS010001080.1, on the reverse strand, counting down.
ACTAAGTGCATTCTCTCTCGCTCTCCTCTGTTGTCTGTGCTTTTGTCCACACTAAATGGCATGCGCTACTTGCTTGATTAGCAAGCGTTTTTAACCGTTACATCGAACAGACGGTGCTTCTCTCTCAACCCTTGAGAAGAGAGCGCTTTAAAAGTACAATATTTTCCTCGCTTTGATTTTTGTTTATGTTTAATGCGCTAGTACGCTTAATACGGTCACACCTGTTCATGCATGCAAATGTATGTATTTATAGATATACATAGATATACATATATATACATATATACATATGTATATAAGTGTGTGTAGGTATGTCAGTCAACGTTTGTTGTTTAATTTTCCTTTCGTTTCGCTCTACGTGTAAGCCATATTCATCCACACATATTTACAGTGCTGGCAAAATAAATATGACTAATATCAATGCAGTTGCCATAAATAACTCAAAAATTTAGCCTTTAAGATTGTACCTTGCATGCATGCACATATGTTAGCCATGTGTAAATTGGATTATTAAAAAATAAAATAAAAATCATTGCAAAGATACTAATGTAATTATTTTTGCATGAATAAAGTTTAGTTATGAAACTACAATTTGTGTATGCAAAACTGTGCGCCGAGCAATTTTTAATGATGCAACGCAACACACACACACACACACACACCACATTAATAGCCCAAGCGTTGGAGCGGAACAGAGATAAAGATATTGGAGAAGTCAAACGACGAATCGTCGTCTCATCTGCCATTTGCTGTTATTATTTATATTATTCGCAACTTATTTTATGACAGCCGCAGCCGCAACTCGTTAGCTAATTTCAAGACAACAAACAAAGCCAAATACAATACAATAACAACAACAATAAGACCCCCATAAACAATAGACATACATTGCAAAAAAAAAAAAAAAATAAAATAAAAAACAAGTAATAATATGCGTGACATTGAGATTTGAGGTTATACATACGATATATGCAGTCGAAGCCTCAATCGCACTTCAATTGTAGAGTTTCCTAAAGTCTCCACTTAAAGTGTTTTTATGTGCATGTGTATGTGTGTTTGTTTGTGTGTTTTTTTGTTCAAATATTCTTCAGTCTTATCTGTCATTCGCTAGTTAATTGACTATCCATTCAATCTTAATTTGGGCCATCCGCTCAAGTCCACAAATCATAGTGCGGATTAATACGCTTTGCTCTTCGATTGATTTATGCAGAACAAAGGAGAACAAAAAAAACAACAGAAAAAAAAAACACGAACAAGAAACAAAAAACAACACGAATTGGAGACTGCGACGTCAACGTCGTGACAGATCGGGTACATCGCAGCTGTCATTAAAACAACATTAAAATTAAAGCAAACACAGCGACAACAAATTCACCTCACATATCGTGAGAGCGGGAAAGAGAGAGTGAGAGAAAAGTAATTTTTCTTGCGGGGTCCGTTTCGGTTGAGCCTGCGCAGCTCCTGCGAAACTTGATCGACTTATACCAAAGTGTTGGCAGTTAAACTATTTATTGGCCATGTCCCCTACCACTTGAAATGGGTCATAAGATAGCGAAAAAGCCGGTACAAGCAATCGAGTACGAAGAAAACGAGAGCCAATAAAAAATATGTATATCTATATATAACAAAAAAAAAAAAAAAAAGAACAGAGCAGAAAAAAGAAAAAGAAAAACAAAAAACCTATTCTGAATCAGAGACAACCGAGTATGGATATCGGTTGGCAGCTATGGCTATAAACGAGTATTGGCGTCATTGAGTTTTAACTGATTCATCAGCGCGAAGCGCCGTTAAATTAAATTGTGTGGCACTGACGATTTTTTACCTTGAAGCAATAGGAAAAAAAAATCACATACGACAAAACAATCGCAGCAAGTGCACAATTAGTCATTTTATCAATTAATAATTAGTTATTTTTAAACGTGCTTGCAGCTAGCTACTGCTGCAGCGGATGAGTGCAGAGAGAGAGAGAGAGAGAGAGAGAAAGACAGCGACACACACACACTAATATGCACAGTTTATTAACAAGATTTATCGCAATTTTGTTTACACCTTGAACTTTGACGTAAGAGCACTAAAAAAAAAAGGGGCACTCAGTGCAAAGCTCGTCATAGAGGTAGGCAGAGTTGTATTTTGAAAAAAGATTGCGTGCGAAGACAGGCGATGAGCAACAACTAAGTAATGCCTGTTGCTGTATCGTTATCGTATCAGTGAGCATTTGTCAGCACTCACCTGTAACAACAACAACAACAACATTTTGGAATGCCTAAATTAAAGAGAACCTGTTCCCTTACATCTTTTTTTTATTTTATTTTTTTTGCGGCTTTTGACATTTGCGCTTTGACAAACACAATTAAATCAATGGAATTTGGAAGGCTGAGAGTCAATGTAGCATACATTTTATTGAGATTAACTCATCGCATTCAGTTTCGAATACGACTAGACTCTTTCTGACCTTCAACTGAGTTTTATTTTCAGTTTTCGGGTTGTTTTTTTTTCTTCCTTTTTTTTGGGCGCGTCTCTTAGCACGTTAACAACATTCGTTAAGAGATGCTAAATACATAAGAAATGGTATTCATTGAGCCCCTGAATGCTGAAGAAAGCTGCAAGAAGACAAAAGAAAGCTACGGAATTTTAGCAATGCGGCCAATGGCCTCCCTCCTCCTCCTCCTACTATCCACCACTAACACCCCTGTGCCCAACAAAACAGCTAGACAAGTCTGCAAACTGCAGAAGAGAGAGAGTGAGAGAGAGAGGGAGAGAGAGAGAGGGAGAGAGAGGGAGAAATTGAAAGAGATCAACCTTCTCTGCTGAATGCTGTACAACGTTTAACGTTTAAAACGAATAAAAACATACATTAAAAAGCCAATTTAAGTGCATTTTAAGCACGCGCACCTCGCATGCCATTTCTTATAAGCCAACATTTAACGCAAATTATTTGAACTTAGTTAACGAAGTTAAATTTAAGCAATGATAAGAATGTTTTGATATTAACAAAAAAAAAAAATTTTTAATAAACAAAGAAAAGTGTTTTTAATTTGGCATTGCAAATTTGAATGCATTTTCTTTTTTAAAGCTTTTTTTTAAGCTGATGCTCAAAGATAGAGGCATTATGATTGCATTTTAGCTGTTGCTGTTGCTGTTGCTGTTGCCGTTACTGTTGCTGACCAGGCTAAGTAAAAGCTTGTCAAGCACACAATTAAAGTTGGCTGATGATAATATTGCTGTCTATCAACTACTTGCTTATGAGGCACTGTCTCTGTTTCTGTTGCTGTGTCTCCGCCGTTGTAAACCTGACTGCCGCCTCCCTAGCCTGCTGCAAGCAGCGTTTGTTTTGTGGCACTTAGCCATTACTTGTTGTGGCTGTTGTTGTTGTTGTTGTTATTGCTTTTTGCTGGTTAGATTGGCTGTTGTTGTTGTTGTTGCTGCTGCCTGCCTGCCGCTTGACTAGCGCTTTTAGAAAGTATGTCAATTTAGAAAAGCCGTTGACTGGACAACCAGCCAGTCAGCCAGTCAGTCAGCCATTTAGGCAGCCAGCCAGTCAGGCCAGTCGGCGGGCGATTTCTATGCATGTGTTGCTTGCTTTAATGTATTAGGTTCAATTTGATGTTGTATACCAACCAAGCCAAGCGAAATAGTGTCGCTTTTTTTTTCCTATGTATTATTTGCGGCGGTTTTGTGTTATTACCTTTCATACAAATTGCACTTGAACACAACACACGAAAAAAAACGGCATTTATTCCAATTGCAATTTCCACGGAATAAAACCGAAAAGAGAAAAGAACTTTGCGTCTGATTGAAACGAGCGCGCCGTCGCGACTGTTTAACAAATAAATAAAAAAAAAACTTGCTGCTGCTGCTGACTCGATGACTCCCAAAAAGAGAGTAGAGTTGGAGAGTGAGAGCGACGAGTGAGTTTATTAAGTGAGTGTGCGAAGGGGGGCAACGGAGGGCGGCGGCGGTATTAAGCTGCTGCTGCTGCTGCTGCGGCTGCTCTAACTCTGCTCAACAAGTGCTGCTGCTGCTGTTGCTGCTGCGTGCGATGCTTTGTACAGACGCGTTAGCAAGTTTGCTGCTGACTAAATGGCAAATTTAATAATAGCGCAAGTTGTGCCCTGAAACAACGTCAAAGCTTAGCAGCAACAGCTTACACTGGAGAGAGAGAGAAGGAGAGAGAGAGAGAGAGAGAGCGAGAGAGCAGAGCAAACAAAGACAGTCAAAAGCAGTAGCTGGAAAACATTGTTGCTGCTAACGATAGTAGCACAGGAAATATCACACTCGCACTCACACTTATAGAGTAAGAGGGAGAGAGGAATATGCGGCATTTTGTGTGATGTGAGCGACTTGGCGCATATCAATAACAGTGCATAAGAAGACAGATATAGAGAGAGACGGAGAGAGAGAGTATAACTAATGCAAAGATAAGTTTATGAGATCTGAGCAGCTGGCGAAGCTTCACACAAAGCCCCACAGATGGAGCTGCAGCAGATGCAGTTGCAGCGGCAGGTGCAAGGCCGCCAGTAATAATAGTTTTTATAATAACAAGCAACGTCAACAGTAGAGAACACACATGAATCAATTTACACGCACATCACGAGATATATTCGCGACTCGCGACTCGGCGTCGTCGTCGCCGCAATCACAACCCAAATTAGAACATTACGTTCGAGAGCTTATGTGTGTGTGTGTGTATGCGCGTGTCTGTGTGTGTTTAGTTAACCACTGTAAAAATAGTTTATCTATTTGTTATTTTTTGATAAACACAAACACAAAAAAGCAAAGCGACACACCAAAAAATACGCAATCAACAAAAATAATTAAATTTTTGTGTGTAAATTGTGAATTTATAGCTGGGATTGATTGCATTGCCTCGTACAAGGCAAGAAGTAGAAGCAAAATTTGACTCTTCAGTTAAATGAATGCACCATTTTTCGCATAGGTTTAAATGTTTAACATTCATTTAACATTCGCACATCATCATCATCATCATCAAAGGAGGGGGTTTACAAACAAACAAACAACAAAAAAGAAGAAAAAAAACACAATAAATTGCAATTCAAAGTCACTCACAAAAGAGGCAATACAAATGAACGGGAATTCATTGTTGAATGTTGATGTCTGCCTTGAATTACACTTTGCATATTGTCCCGTTCATCTCTTCTTCATACGCATTGCACTCATTCGCACTCATTGTAAGGTCAGCGGCGCTGCTTGACTTGCCAGCCAGTTGGCGTCGCAACAATCGTCGCTGCTTCACTTTCAAAAGCATTTCAAGTAAATAAAAAAAAAAAAGTAAAAGCTCTCCCACGCCGCTTTTTTATGGACAAACCATGTGGAAAAGAAAGAGAGAAGAGGAGATCGGCAGAACGTCGACGTACACATTTATCCAAGTGTGTGTGTTGCACATAATGCTTACAGACTACTTGCAGATAAGATAGCAACAGAAGAAGGCAGAACGGGCAGAAGGGGGAGGGTGGTAGGTGAGCGAACGGGATCATTTTGGGTCAGCGCCGGAGGTCGTTCGGCATTTGACCCACTAAACGAGCAGACGAAGTCGACGCAGACCCGAGTCAGGGCGAGGGCTTTTGCTTAAATTCTTCACTAAGTGGGTGAAGGGCAAGCAATTCTGACTGGATAGCAGCCGCTGCTCAGTAGCTCAGTAGTTTTAAGGCGTTGCCAGTCGGCACACAGAAGAATTGATGTTGATGAAAGCACGAAAATTACCAAAACATGCACATGCACATGCGCTCACACACACAAACGTACACACACACACACACACAAATATTTGTACTTACATGCAAAAACACTAAAGTTAGTCAAAGATAAAAGCGCGCGCCAAGTTTTCAATATAATCCACAGTTGCGCTCGCGCTCTTGCACTCTTCTCTCTCTCTCACTTGCACACGTGCAGAAAAACAAAAACAAAAAAAAGGAAGAGCAAAACTCACAATGAAAGCAGCAGCAACAACAATAACGGTTGCTCAACACTTTTCGACAGTTTGTTTTCTGCGCTGCCGCCGACTGCACGTACCGAAAGTCAAATGCGAAATGAGCCGACGGACGACGCGCAGCGCAGCGAGTGCGAGCGCACAACGTTTTTATCTGTGTGCAACGGACGATGGGAGGGGGGCGGTGACTTTCGGTTCTCGCGAGATGCTCCCATGAAACTGTAATGGCCGGCCAGCAGCCCCCAAAAAGCTAGTCACGAGGCTGGAGCTGGGTGCTTGGAGCTTCACAACAGCAGCAGCAACTACAACAACAACCACAACACACATGCATGCGCGCAATTTGAGTTTTGAGTGAGGATCGCTCAGCGTAACACAAGTGTTGGTACTGGTGGTGGAGCTGCTGCTGCTGCCAGGTGGCAACGCTGGCAACGCTCATTGAAATTTGAAAGCAGGCGCTCGCTCTTAACGTATTTCGTATTTTTCGTTTTGTTACGTAACGCGCGACGTCGCTGCTTATGCTACTACCATACGCTGTACGCGCCGCTGCCTCGGCGCCCGCTTAATTATTCAAGCATAACGAAAACAACTCGTTTTGGTTAATTTACATAAAATACGGTACTACAAAATAAAAGAAACAACAACATCAAGCCACTGCACACTTGTTGCACAGCCCACAAAAAAAAAAAAAAAAACAAAAAACAAAAAACATGTAAAGCCAGCCAAACGCAGCGCAGTCGACGCATGAGCAAACAAATGAGTGAGAGTGCAGCGACAGCGACGACTGCGCAGTCGGCAGTTGCGTTTCATGGCCAGCACACGTGAGATACGGAGAGAGCGACCAAAAAGTCAGAGAGAGCGAGAATAAGGCAGCGCCATCAAAAATTTCAAGTTCGAAAACCAAGTTCGAAATTTTGTGTGACGTCGACGACGACGTTGCCATTCACTGCCACCGATGTCGCATCGCTGTCTGCGCCCAAAATGCAAATTGTGAATTCGGTTTTATTTCCATTGCCTAAAAATATTCGCCCCTTCCGAATAAAAATTCAACAGGCGGCTGTTGATGACGTCAGCGCGCGTCTTCTGTTGTTGCTTCTTCTGCTTTCAATTGATTGTTGATTCTTGCTGTGCAAAAAATTCAATGCCAAACACACACACAAAGATATACACATATATATAATACGATTAAGCAGGAGGAGCAATGGGCACAATTAGGGATGAGCGCGTCGCTAGTCACGAGCACGAATAAATGAAAGGGTGAACAACAAATAATATGGAATAATATGATGTACTCTCATCGCTTAACGTATCTCGCTAACAGCGTTATTGTTGTGCAACAAAACATAAATTTTCTGTAAACAAAAAAAATTATTCACGCTCACGCGTCGAATTCTCATTGCTAATCAGCAGTGTGCGGGGGAGGGGGGTAGCTGTGTGTGCCTACCTGTAGCTGCTGTTGCTCCTTCGAAGCGCTATGTTTATGCAAGCCAATAATACAAATACTGCTTAGTGGAAGCTACGCAAATTTCGCACAAAATGGCAACGCTGCCACTCAAAACTGGTTTTGTCTCAGCTTACTGGATGAGCAACGCATATACATACATATATACATATGTATATATGTATGTGTATATATAGATATTAGGTGATAATTATAGAGACCTAGAGAGAAAATAGAGAGACTGAGCCACTGAGTTTGCCGCCTTCCAGTTTTAACCATGTTCAAGAAGCTAATTGCGAATCGTTCTACTTTCGACCGATAAATCAAATAATGAATGAACACACACACATATTGAAAGAGAGCACACTGGCGTTGCCACTCCAGTAAGCGAGTGTAAACAATAGCGCCACAGCATCCGCTGCTTAATCAATTTTCAGCTTCTCCCTCTCTCTCTCCTCTCTCTATCCGTCTTCTCTTGGTCTGGCGATGCAGCAGAGAAGAGTGAAGCTGCTTAGAACTTGGCTGCTTTGCGGTTTTATTTATTTTTTGTTTTATTTTTTTTACTTCATTCTTTTGCGCAAGTTTATGGCGACTTTCTTGTTGTCACAAAACAAACCGTTACAAATAGCTGGGGAATGTTGAGTTGAGTTGAGACGCTGGACAAATCATAAAGAACCAGAACTGAAAATTAATGTGCCGGTTCAATAAAATTCGAAAAATAACTGTAATAAGTGTGTGTTGCAAAGCAAAAGCGGCCAAGTGAGGAATACGCAACAGCTGTTGCTATTTCAGCCTTGTAAATAATTTTTTTTTTAAGAAATAAATAAAATAAAACTAATAAAATAAAATATTGGGAAATTGTAACAAAAACCGTTAGCACAGATTAAAATTTCTAACATGCTGTCGCCTCTATCGATTCATAAAATTATGACGTATTTTAGTTTGCTCTTTTTAGCATAGCTAAAACTAGCTTTTTTTGCTGGGCAACACCGGCAACTTCCAACTGGAAAATGCGCCTTAATGCTAATGAGATATGCTGCTAGCATCATACACACATACATACACATATTATGTATACACACGTGTGTGTGTGCGGTGACATATGATAAAGACGGAAGTCAGCAGCGACCTGCAGACACAAAAGAAAGACAGTAACACAAAACCAAGAAGAAGAAGACGACGAAACGCATCAAGCGTTTTCTTTGTGTGCGTGTGGAAAAACTTTCGACGGCGACGACGATGGAAAAACGGTGGTTGCACCGCGCCATTGATTGTAATTTTCACACGCTTTGCCAAACACACACACATTAGCAAAGCGCTTGCAACAACACAAAAAAGTAGCCGTCGGCCAGCGACAGTGATTTATGGCAGCTGGCGCATTTCACATAAGAAAACAGAAAACAAATAGAAAAAAGCAACATTTTAATTCTCACATTATTTTGCATTGTTTCGCTCTCGCTCTAGCGCACGGGGCGCGCGCGCACCATCAGCTTTTAAGACGAACTTGAGCTGCGATTTCAAAAATTTAACAGACTTTTTGGCGAATTTGATTTATGGTGACGGCGAAGAGAGCGACAGCAAATCACACACAGCATTCAGCGTTGAGCGTTGAGCATTCGACGAACGCTTCTCTCACTCTCACTTTTCAGAGTGTTGCCACTGTTTGATTAGATTTGGTTTATTGTTCATGTTCTGGAACTGTGTTAGTTGCATGTTTTTAGCAAGTAAGTACAGCAAAATTTGCAAATTATGGAAAACGTTGACACAGCGGCGCGCAGGCCGGTTAATGACTCACTCAAACCAACTGCTCTCAACTCAAGTCGCGCGCTCTCTCTGTCTCTATCGCACACACACAACCACCAGTGGGACATATGCTTGTGTTGTGTATGCACACACACACACACACACATACACAAAGAGACACCGGTATTTCAACATTGCGTTACACACACTCATTCTGTTTGCTCGATTCTCGCTTGCTTTCTTGCCATCCCACTTCATTTTTTTTATTGTCTTCAATGCTGCTGCATGATCACACACACACACAAAGGTATATATGGCTATGTACACAATTGCATATACTACATGCATGTATATTTTTAATTTAAGTTGGTATATAGGTGTAAGGCATGAAAACCAAGTAACTCTTTTCGTTAAACTCACCTGCAAGTTCGGCTGCTGAAACCGGCACAAAGTGTTTGCGTGGAGTTTTTTCGTTTTGGTTTTCCCTTTTTCGTTTTATATGTACAACGCAACATACACACTAAACCAGCAATTTAATATAGATGTTCCTTATTGGCTATAAATGCGTAGAGAATCTCACAAAAGTTGAACGAAAAAAAAATAATAGAATAAAACTGCTTCAGTGGCGCGGCGGGCACAAAAGCACAAAAATTACTTCGCTTTTGGTTGTCGCTAGAGCTGCACCACAATCGATAGTATCGATAGTTTTTGTCACCAGCAAATACGCGAATAAAGTTAGCAACAGAATTTTGCCGGCGGCTGCATTTGGCGAATTACTGTTGGGTAAATTTTTGATTTTGCACTTGTTAGCGTTTGTTTGGGACGTCGACTTGTTGCGCCGAATTTAACACAATTTAATAAGTTGATATTTCTCTTGAAAATTCTCAAATTAAAAGCAATGCTCATTGACGATCGTTTATTTTAGGGATGGTCAAAAAATATCGATAAGCTAAATGCCGTAACATTGAACTCGATTTGGTTTCGATTTATTTCATTCAGCTTATCGAAAATTTAAAAAAAAAATTCCCTATCGGTATATGGATCAAATTAGAATAAAACCCACCTTAGCAATAGTTTTTTTTTGCTGACTATTAAATCGCCTGCACTCCACAATGCAGCGATAATTTCCTTGGCGCTGACATTTGAAATAAGTCGGCCAAATATAAATTTAGACACGAAAAAATCAATTTATTTAGCTTCAATCGAGGTGAGTATCTGGCATCAAAAATAACTTAAAATGCACAACATTTCATGCTGGGCTCACTAATTTTGTACTCATCGAGGTCACACATAGAACAAGATAGAAATATGTAGTCGATCCTAAAAAAAAACCCATAAGACAACTAAATAAAAAAAAGGCATTAAAACTAAATTAGGCTAGATCCTTGCGTTCCATGTCGCGAACCAGTCGCTCACGACTCTCCTGGGGATTAAGCAGCACCTTCACCAAATGCTCCACAGTCGGTCGCTCAGCGGTGCAAAAGACCTTTAGCCCTAGGGATTCGAGGGCTCGCCTCGTGCTCGGCCCAATTGCCACCAGCTTCCACTGATCCGGCGCAATGTTGTGCGCTTTGAAGTACTCATTCGCACAGTTGACTCCCGACGGCGAGAAGAAGGCTAGAAACTCAATGTTCTCCGCCTTCAAGGCACGCTCCATGCACTCGGCCAGCTGTGGACTGCACTTCGTTTCGTACACCTCACAGGCGTCCACAGAGAACCCGTTTTCGACCAGCTTGGAGAGCAATGTGTCCGTTGCCAGATTGCCGCACGGCAACAGCAGCGGCAAATTCCTAGACCCATCGAACGTGTCCACAATGAAATCGGCCAAATTGCGTGCGTTTCCCGTCTGTTTGCCATGGGTGAAGAGCTGTTGCAGTGTGCTCATCGCCAGATTGTGCGTAACCTCGCCGACGGCATAGTTATGCAACAGTTTCCAACCGCAGGGCAGCTCGGCCAGCTGCAGGGACTCGGCCACCGCCTCCACGCAACGGGGACTCGTAAAGATGATGCCAGCATATTTGTCCGGCGTCTGCAGCTTGGCGCTCAGCTGCTCGAGATTCTTGTAACCGAAGCTCAGTGTTGGCACGAACAGTGGCCGAAAATTGTGACCCAGCAAGGTCTCCGCATACACATCTGTACTTTCCGATTCCGATTTGAAAATAATCACCGTCCGCTGCTGGCTGCTCATCGTGCCAAATCGATCGATTTACACTTCTCTCGTCTCGTCTCGTCTCGCCTCGTCTTGCTGTATAGGTAGGTGATGATGCTCTATGGTGTATCTATAGAATGCTTGATGACTGCGGACTGCAAACCCACGGTGCAACCTGCAACGTTTAGTGCCGCCTTTGGCCAGTGGCCCAAAAGTGTTTTTGTTGCTACTCTTTTTTTTTTTTGGCGTCAGCTGTTTTTTTCCGGTCGGTCGTAGCGTTGCCACCTGCAGTGCGATACACTGAGCATCTGGCAGCGCTTTTAACGCCTTTCATATTTTGAATTTAGCTTATTTTTGATAATTTTATTGTTTGCTGTTTAGGTGCAAACTTAATTTAATTTCAAAAAATTAAAGTTAAAGCAAATAAATGCGATTTGATCAAATCACTTGATTTATATTTTAAACATTTATATTACTGATCATGATTAAAATGTCATCCTCCGAGCGATCGTTATAATGACAGATATTTCTTACAACTGTTATATGAAGATATAGTATATTAGAAAATGTTGGCAGTAAAGAATTTTACTTTCATTTTGATGCGGCGAATTTAGTTCGTTTTTCATACGTTTTTCAACGTTTTTTTGTTACGCTTAGTTAGATAATGTGATTGCAGAAGATAGCTGCTCCGGCAAGAATAAGGAGCAGATTTTGCATTTTGCCGGCGTAACTGTTCCGATTACATATGTTTTTAAAAAATGCGGGCAATTGAGAACTTAATCTCTTCTTTTATCTCTTCTAACAGTTTGTTTCGTATCGCATGCAGAAAACCGCACGGTTTAAATTAACCCCTCACTGTTCAAAACTGGCTATTCTTTAGGTTATTTACCTTCTATATTTTTGTAGTTTCATAAATAGTAACGAGCATTTATTTCATCATTTAGATTCAGTTCTGTTATTGTTGATATTAAACATAAGAATTGTGATTTTCTGTTATCGATTTTCGATTGTCGAATACAACCGTTTTAACGTATACACGCGAATGGCATAGGCATGTTGTGTGTTTTGTTGTTGCATTCTAAATCGCACGTTGCACGTGTTTGTGCAAGTTTTGTTAGTTGCATTAATTATTAAGCAGGAGCGTTGATTACAACACAGACAGCCACAAAATGCAGCACGACGATGTAAGTAGAGAATATAGTCCACAATTGTGTGACCAAATAATGCCAATGTGTCTCTGCCGCAGGTGGTTTGGAGCATCATCAACAAGTCGTTCTGTTCGCACAAAGTCAAGTAAGTGAAACGAAATAATATAATAATAAATATGAATATATAATTTGTATAAATACAAATTTTTGAAGAACCGATACGCGCACATTTTGCCGCCACGAGTACAATCTGACGGGCATGTGCACGCGCCGCACCTGCCCCCTGGCGAATTCACAGTATGCGACAGTGCGGGAGGAGAAGGGCATCATTTATCTGTTCATGAAGACGGCGGAGCGGGCGCATATGCCCAACAAATTGTGGGAGCGCGTTAAATTGTCCCGCAACTTTGAAAAGGCCATCGTGCAGATCAATGAGAATCTGGTGTTCTGGCCAAAATATATGATATCGAAGAATAAGCAGCGTTTCCTCAAAATCACCCAATATCTGATGCGTATGAGGAAGCTGAAGTTGAGACGTCAGAAACTGATTGTGCCGCTCTCGACAAAGATCGAGCGGCGTGAGAGGCGTCGAGAGGAAAAGGCTCTGATTGCAGCTAAAATTGATAATCACATTGAGAAGGAGCTGCTGTCGCGCCTGAAAATGGGCACGTACAAGGATATCTATAACTTTTCACAGACGGCCTTCAATAAGGCCTTGGAGGCGGAACAAGTTGATGAAAACGAACAAGAGGAGGAGGAGGAGGAGGAGTTGGAGCAAGAGCTGGAAATGGAAGGTGATGCGTATGAAGATGCACGCGAGGCAGTCGAATTGCGACGCGCTCTCAACGATACCGAAGAGTTTGTGGAAGCCGACACCGATGACGAACAGGATGATGAGGTTGACTACGACAGCGATTCGGGTCTGCGGGAACAGGTGGAAATGGATAGCGATTTCGCGCAGTCCGATGATGATGATGATAATGCTAATGATATCGAGGTACATATTTACTATTTAATCATATCTATATATATATATATTCATTATTCAAACTCATTCGCAAAGGATACGCACGTGTCGGCTAAATCCCCCAAGAAGCTGACCGGCGACAACAGCAAAAGGAAGAAGTCAACAACAACAGCAACAAGCAAACGCCGCAAACCCAAACTGCAATTGGAATATGAAATGGAATATGAAACTGAGGCTTCTTCTCTACCAGCACAGAAAATGCGTAATAAGTGAGGTGGAAAATCGGAAAAGCGAGATCGCTATTAAATTAAGAACAAAACATACGTTTATTACTGTATAGAGCCTAAGTAATTGTAACGCAAATAAGAACTCTAAAAACACAGAAATTCTGTCGAAAATTTTAATACAAGACAAAAGTAGAGATAGCAATAATTGCTATATTTCCCTTTCCATGGGTGTTCATGTGTGTGTGAGGACAAAAAATTGCAAGACGAAAGGTTCCTTTTATCGCACACACACACACACAAATCAATAAAACAGCAAAACTGAAAGTGAAACATCTCATTTGAAATTTGAAAAATGGCTCCATTTATCTTGAAAATATATATATATTTATATATATATATATATAAATATATATTTGGCATTGCTTGAAAACAAATTTAGCAAATCAAAAAAGTTATGCTATATAAGCCAAAGTTACATAACCAACTAGCTGAAAATCAAATAAAGCTCACAAAATCATTATAGGAATATAGGTAAAATAAATAAAATACTATGAATATACATATATATATATATATAAATTTCGATTTATCAGAAGTGAGCCACTTGTGAAAATCGAAATAATCAACAGAAAATCTTTCTTGAGAGTAAAAAGAAACAATAAAAATATAATTTATAGAACAATTGCAACATATTCCAAACGATCTAAAACCATCAGAATAAAGGTATTCTTTTTCAACTTTTAAATATGTATATATCGTATATATAAATACATATCAAGTGAATCCATAATGGTTGTTTCCCATACATATATCACAAGAGGATATTTTCAAAATCCAAGTTATATTTGGGACCCCACCAGTAAATGCAATAAACACGCTGTAGTTATCTGTATATATATACATACATTATTATTATCGTTAAATACAAAAAAATTATGTTCTCATTTATCGTTTTGTGGATCATTCGATTGCCTACAAAACAAATACAGTCGTTTTTTCCGTAAGAAAAACTAATGCCAAAGTAAAAAAAAAAACACACATACGTAATTCCTTTCGAGTTAGATGATTCTTAGCTGATTTGCTAGAATGTGGCAGCAACAAGCTTAATGTGTACAAAATTAATTAATGCCCGCCATTTTGAGGACGTTTTCTCTCTCTCTCTCTCTATCTCTCTTTCACTCTCTCTCTTTCGTTAGTATTAGTAACAATTATTTTGGGTTTTGTTTCGTTGCTGCTGTTTCTGCTTCTGCTGTTAATCTTGTTGATATTTGGTTAGGATTTTAATTGCGAGGGTTTTTTTCTAAGCATTTGGACTGAAGGCCGCCTGGCGCAGGAGAACATAAATCTTCTCCTTGATCCAATCCTTGTTGTAGGGCGCATATGTGTTGGTGCTCTTCTGATAGACCAAGCAGCTAATATCGATGAGCGTATCGATGAAGTCAAACAGCTGACTGATATCATAGGTGATCGTTGGCGTGTTCGGATTGCGCCGCTTCAGATGCTCCTCGTAAATCTTGCACACTCCCTCCATGCACTCGTTGACGCTCTCGTAATCGCAATATGTTCGCGTCTCCGGACGAGCGCCCGGCTGAACCAACAAAATCGTATGCGACATATCTTAGCTATCTCTCTCTCTATCTCTCTCTCAATTCTGGCAAGGAGAACACAGAAACAGAAGCAAAGTTAAGTTTAGAATTATGCTTGCTTTGATAAATTCTCACTCACCAGAAATGTTATTCGTTGTTGTGCTGCAGCTGCTGCTGCTGTTGTTGTTGTTGTTGTTGGTGTTGATGGTGTTGATGTTGCTGTTGTTTCCGAGACTGAGTCAAATGTTTTGAATTCGCTGCTGCGACTGTGGCACGAATGCTGCAAATTTGTACATAAAATGCATACATAATTAATAAAATAGACAAATTCATCAAGCTATTCCAATTCTCTCTCTCCGTCTCTTTCTGTCTCTCTCTGTCTCGTTTGATGCTGCCATTGTTTTTGCCGCCAGGCAGCAAAAAAAAAAAAAACACACGCACTCACAAATATGTATATAAATGAAGCGGACGCTTAGTGGCAGCAGTGCAATTTGCCTAAATAAACGCAACACTGCTGCAATTATCTGAACACTCACCTATTTGGTTGTAACATAAAAAGTTTTACTTAAATGTGGTATGCTTTTAAATGTTGTTAACACACTTTTCGTAGCTTGGTTTGGCCTCCGCTGCTTCTTCTTTGCACACATGCAGTGCTGTCAAGCGCACCGGCCGCTCGCCAGTGTCGTCTAATGCCACTAATTGTGCAGTCTGGCATCACTGCCTGATGCGTTAGGCGTTGCCACGTCAGCGCTTGAACTGGCAGTTAGACAGCTGATTCGCTGCTCCTGCTGCTGGTTGGCTGTCGCACTGCTGTTGCCACATTGGAAATTGGGCAAGTGAAATGCAAACGAAGTGAAGGCGCAGACGCAACTCACTGATTGTCTTATGTGCCACACAAATGAATTAATTAAATGAAAAAAAAAAAAACGGAAATATAAATGAAGAATAAATAAATGAAATAAACAAATACAGGAACAAATACGACGTAAGCACAAGTTAATTGTGTGTTTTGTTTTGTTTCCACCAAAAATTGTTGTTTTGTTCTTTATTTTTCTCGCTTCTGATTTGCTGTTCTTTATACTATTACTCCAAAAAGGTATAATAGTATATTGGTTTTGTTCAATGTCCGTCAGGATGAACGCAACTTTTTTCCACACCATTAGAGGTAGAGACTTGAAACTTGGAACATATACTTGAACGTGCTCTGAATAAATAGTGTCAAGATTGGAGTCCTACCTCAATTAGGGAACTATTCGCAAATCGATAAAGCCACATATCTCCAACAATCTTATGGATACGTCCGACTTTGAAATAGATGTACAAAAGTTGCAAATATATAGTTTAACTAGATAAAACCGGATTGACACTTCTTTAATGTGTAATATGAGAAAATTATCCAATATCATATTTGCTTGGAAATGGTATACACGAACAACAAGGTTGTGCAACAGCACGCGACGTCATTATCGTTATAGGAGACTATTCCATTGAGTAAGCCTCAAAGGTAGTAATTTTAGAATTTTTAATCGCCAATTGGGGTGTATTAGTATTATTCAAGGGGAACAACAAAATATTTATATATACATACATCAATTGCTTGGCTCTGATTTTGATAGTGCTGAAATACATATATATATATATATATATATATATATATATATATATATATATATATATATATATAAATATATCTATATTTCATCTTATTATTCGCAATTTGCAATTTGTCTGTGCTACACTTTATATTGGCATTTGCAGGTAATTTTGACTCGTTGCATTTGTTTCATTTATGCAACAATGTTGCATAAAGCTAATTACCATAATTTGCAATGAAAACAAGACAAGTTGAACCTCAGAAAACTCGCTGCTCAAAAGAAAGAAAATCACAAAAAACGCTTAGTCACTTGTTTTAGCCGGCCGGCGTCGCAGCAGCAGCGCTGCTCAAGTTCTGCTGCTGCTGCTGCTGCTGCTGAAGCGTTTTATTCTGAACTGTTTTAGAGCGACAGTCAGCGAAGTCGCGCGCGCGCAGCTTGACTCCAATTTGTGGCGTGTTCGGAGTGACAAATTGCCAATATCAAAAATCAAAAATTAAAAATTAAAAAATTACAAAACAGTGTTTAATTAATTCTATGCTCAAACTCATTCCACAAAGGATACGCACGTGTCAGCCAACAACACCAACAGCAGCAACAATAACAACAAGAAAAGCAGCCCAAACTGCAATTGGAAAATGAAGTGGAATATGAAACTGAGGCTGCACCACCAGCACGGAAAATGCGTAATAAGTGAGGTAAAAAATCGGAAAAGCGAGATCGCTATTAAATTAATAACAAAACATACGTCGATTACAGAATAGAACCTAAGTTAAGGAAGGGATTGTTAGTCATCGGTCTAGGACTATGTGAATAGTTTATTGTTCCTTTACTGCCGTGTTTTAAGAAAGAAGAAAGTGACTTCTTCATCCCTCATTGAAAGCGACCAATTCATTCATTATTGAAAATTTTAAAAGAATCAAATTTAAATAAAATGTGTGACTAACATACGACAGTACTGAAAATATATGTATATTGAAAGATTTTCCAAAACACAAATTCTGTCGGAAATTTTAGAGATAAAAATAATTGCTATATTTCACTTTCCATGGCTGTTCATATGTGTGTGTGTGAGGACAACAAATTTAATGAACTTGACATTGATAGAGTAAAGTTGTCGGTGTTGAATTACAAATGTTGGTTTTCCTTTATGGCTGCAGGTGAAAAACCAGTTCTAAATGCTCACAGCGAAATCAAAAATTGCTAAGCTTGCTAAAACTACATAGAGTTGGTGGCTAATTAAGAATTGTATATATGAGTAATATATGTACAGTGGCTCACAGCGGGCGGTAAGCAGCGACAAGAAAAAAATTTAATTCCCTGCCATAAACTCATTATTCATATATTAACCACCAAAATGAATATATGACCCTAATAAACGGGAATTTCCACACCCGTTAGGTCGGGTTATGTTTTGGTCAAACCCTCGGGAAACAGTTACATTATGGACATCTGGGTGCCATAAAATCCGGATTTTTTTACCTAAAGTAGAATTTGTTCGGAATAAATAGACCAATCCTCCGTAGCCAGTTTATTTTTTTCCTGCATTTCGGGTGCACTAAGCAAACAAGGACCATGGGTAAACGGACTACCATTGAGCAAAGGAAACTCATCCTGGAACACTTAAAAATCGGATATTCATATCGCCAAATAGCTAAAATGGTCAATCTAAACACATCAACTGTATTCCACATCATTTGGAGTTTCGTGGACGAAAATTGGACAAAGGACAAGGGCGGAATTGCACCAAATCCGATTTTCACCGAGCAGGACGAGCCAAGGATCATTAAGATTTCAAGGGGAAATCTTAAGCTATCGGCTCAAAAATTGACTCAATATGTGCAGGATGAAATAAGGAAAAAGTTCAGTGTGGGAACTGTGCTCCAAGTTCTGCGCAACTATGACTTGAAGGCCCGAGTACCACGGAAAAAGAAATTTTCAAGAGCAAAAAATAGAGGGTCTAGGGGCAAGAATTTGGAGTTCTGGAACACAGTCATATTTGAATATAAGTACAAATTCAACATTTTTTGCCAGGACGGATGGAATCATATGTGGCGACACTCCAATACTGAGCTGAGTCCCAAAAACATAAAGGCAACAGTCAAGCACGGCGGAAGAAATGTTTTGTTATGGGCATTTATCTCGGCAGCCGGTGTCGGAAAACAACAATGGACAAGAATGTGTACTTTGATATACTGAAGGAAAATTTACTTTAAAGTGCCGAGAAGCTAGGAATCCGACGACCTTTCCGGTTCTAACAGGACAACGACCCAAAGCATAAGTGCGGAATAGTACAGTCCTGGCTTATCTGGAACAGCACCCACGTGATAATTACACCGGCCCAGTCTCCAGATTTAAATGTTATTAAAAATTTGTGGTCTCTGCTGGAAAATAACATCCGGAATCACAGCAAATTCAGCAAACAAGGTCTCGAAAATGCTCTGCTGGTGGTGTGGAGCAAGATCAGCCCAGAAACTACCCGGAAACTGGTATCTTCCATGAATAATAGGTTAAGGGCAGTTGTTAAGGCTAAAGGATATCATACTAAGTATTAATATCCTTATTTAAGCGCCAAATATTTAACTTTTCTTAAGACTGCTTACCGATACATTGTATTGTGGATATGTTTTTATGTACAGTTTTTGACTAATTTTAATTAATTAATTAATATTTTAATAAAAACTAAAGTTCCTGTTCAAGTGTGATATAATAATAAACAAATTGGCATTTAGACATTTTGAATTTGTTTCCTTGTGTAAACTTTATAGCACTTTAAAATTTGTGCTAGGCACTGGGCAAAACAATATGTGAGCCACTGTATATAAATATGTATATATTATCTATACAACGCACGCCAAGTTCAATGCAGCAACGTTGGCGTTAACGCCGACGCAGACGCTGACGTTGACGTTGACGCAGACGATAACCAAGGCCGCTGCTGAGCCAGCTTCAACTTTGCGTTTGTTGTTGCTGTTGTTGCTATTGCACAATTTGTTCACACTATTGGCGATTTTATGACCAAAGGTTCTGTTTATCTCTCACACACACACACACATCAAATTTACCCGTTATTGACAGGAATAGCCAATTAATGGATTTGTGGCAACGGGTACAAATAGCAAAACTGAAGGTGAAAAATTTCATTTGCCTGGCTTAAAAACATACCAAGTTGCTCCAGTTCAGCTCAGCTCCAGTACAGTTCCGTTCCAGTTCAATTTGACTTGCTGCACGCAAAGTTCACGCTCCTGTTTCAGCTCGATAACTTCCAGCGTAAGTTTCTCGACGGTGTGATCAGCATCCTTGTTCTGAATGGCCTCGCTACTTTCTAAGGGACAATCGCGTACATTTTGATCAACAAATTCATTATCCGGAATCTCGTCAATGGCTTTGGGGTCAGTCAAAGCATCTCCGTATATTTTGTCAAAATCTTGATCAGCGTTTATTAATTTCACTTTTATCTCCAGAACTCATGCAACCCAATGAAACTATTATCCGTCACAGCAGCCTGCACCATAAACTTGTGGAACTGCACTTTGATATTGCCACCCCGGAGTGAATGCATATAGATTTCAACCTTAATGTGCTCGAGCGGCTTAATCACGCCAACGATGGGACGTACAAAAAAAGATTTGGCGTGTCCGTCATCCATTTGAATGCTACGCGATCCTCACTATTTGGATTATGTATGTCGAATATTTTGGAAATGACAGGAACGAAGGGTCCTTCGAATACTAGTTCTTCGGCGGGGTCTAGGATCAACATGGGATTATCCATTTTCTATTATTGAATAAACCAAAACTCTTTTGAAAATTAAAAAAAAAAATAAAACAATTTACTTTTTCGTTCGATTATCGATGTTAACGCAGTTCCAGTTCAGTTCAGATCCAGTTCAGTTAAGATCCAGTTCAGTTCCAGTGCGGTTCCAGTTCGGTTCAGTTCCAGTTCAGTTCAGATCCAGATCAGCTCGAATTCGGTTCCACTTTAGATACAGTTCAGTTTAGCTCCAATTCAGTTCCAGTTCTCTTCAGTTCCAGTTCAGATCCAGTTCAGATCCAGTTCCAGTTCAGTTCCAGTTCAGTTCCAGTTCCAGTTCAGTTCCAGTTCAGTTGTAGTTCAGTTGCAGTTCAGTTCCAGTTCACTTCCAGTTCAGTTCCAGTGCAGTTCCAGTGCAGTTCCAGTTCCAGTTCAGTTCCAGTGCAGTTCCAGTGCAGTTCCAGTGCAGTTCCAGTGCAGTTCCAGTGCAGTTCTAGTTCCAGTTCAGTTCCAGTTCAGTTCCAGTTCAGTTGTAGTTCAGTTGCAGTTCAGTTCCAGTTCACTTCCAGTTCAGTTCCAGTGCAGTTCCAGTGCAGTTCCAGTTCCAGTTCAGTTCCAGTTCAGTTCCAGTGCAGTTCCAGTGCAGTTCCAGTGCAGTTCCAGTGCAGTTCCAGTGCAGTTCCAGTGCAGTTCTAGTTCCAGTTCAGTTCCAGTTCAGTTCCAGTTCAGTTGTAGTTCAGTTGCAGTTCAGTTGCAGTTCAGTTCCAGTGCAGTTCCAGTGCAGTTCCAGTTCCAGTTCAGTTCCAGATCAGTTCCAGTTCAGTTCCAGTGCAGTTCCAGTGCAGTTCCAGTGCAGTTCTAGTTCCAGTTCAGTTCCAGTTCAGTTGTAGTTCAGTTGCAGTTCAGTTCCAGTTCACTTCCAGTTCAGTTCCAGTGCAGTTCCAGTGCAGTTCCAGTGCAGTTCCAGTTCCAGTTCAGTTCCAGATCAGTTCCAGTTCAGTTCCAGTGCAGTTCCAGTGCAGTTCCAGTGCAGTTCTAGTTCCAGTTCAGTTCCAGTTCAGTTGTAGTTCAGTTGCAGTTCAGTTGCAGTTCAGTTGCAGTTCAGTTCCAGTGCAGTTCCAGTGTAGTTCCAGTGCAGTTCCAGTGCAGTTCTAGTTCCAGTTCAGTTCCAGTTCAGTTCCAGTGCGGTTCTAGTTCGGTTCAGTTCCAGTTCAGTTCAGATCCAGATCAGTTCAGATCCAGATCAGCACCAATTCGGTTCCAGTTCGGTTCAGTTCCAGTTCAGTTCAGATCCAGATCAGCTCCAATTCGGTTCCACTTTAGATACAGTTCAGTTTAGCTCCAATTCAGTTCCAGTTCTCTTCAGTTCCAGTTCCAGTTCAGTTCCAGTTCAGTTCCAGTTCCAGTTCAGTTCCAGTTCAGTTGTAGTTCAGTTCCAGTGCAGTTCCAGTTCAGTTCCAGTTCAGTTCCAGTTCCAGTTCAGTTCCAGTTCAGTTCCAGTTCAGTTGTAGTTCAGTTGCAGTTCAGTTGCAGTTCAGTTCCAGTGCAGTTCCAGTGCAGTTCCAGTTCAGTTCCAGTTCAGTTCCAGTTCCAGTTCAGTTCCAGTTCAGTTCCAGTTCAGTTGTAGTTCAGTTGTAGTTCAGTTGCAGTTCAGTTGCAGTTCAGTTCCAGTTCAGTTCCAGTGCAGTTCCAGTGCAGTTCCAGTGCAGTTCCAGTGCAGTTCTAGTGCAGTTCTAGTTCCAGTTCAGTTCCAGTTCAGTTCCAGTGCGGTTCTAGTTCGGTTCAGTTCCAGTTCAGTTCAGATCCAGATCAGTTCAGATCCAGATCAGCACCAATTCGGTTCCAGTTCGGTTCAGATCCAGTTCAGTTCAGCTCCTGTTCAGTTCAGTTCAGATCCATATCAGCTCCAATTCGGTTCCAGTTTGGTTCAGATCCAGTTCAGTTCAGATCCAGTTCAGTTCAGCTCCAGTTCAGTTCCAGTTTAGATACAGTTCAGTTTATTTACAATTCAGTTCCAGTTCAGTTCCAGTTCGGTTCCAGTTCAGTTCAGATCCAGATCAGCTCCAATTCGGTTCCAGCTTAGATACAGTTCAGTTCAGCTCCAATTCAGTTCCAGTTCTGTTCAGTTCCAGTTCAGATCCAGTTCCAGTTCAGTTCCGGTTCAGTTCCAGTTTAGTTCAGTTCAGCTCCAGTTCAGTTAAGATCCAGATCAGCTCCAATTCGGTTCCAGTTCGGCTTACATCCAGTTGAGTTCAGTTTCAGTTTAGATCAGTTCAGCTCTAGTTCAGTTCATTTCCAGTTCAGTTCAGTCCAGTCGAGTTCCAGTTCTGTTCAGTCCAGTTCAGTTCAGTTTAGTTCAGTTCAGCTCCAGCTTAGTTCAGTTCAGCTCCAGTTCAGTTAAGATCCAGATCAGCTCCAATTCGGTTCCAGCTTAGATACAGTTCAGTTCAGCTCCAATTCAGTTCCAGTTCTGTTCAGTTCCAGTTCAGATCCAGTTCCAGTTCAGTTCCGGTTCAGTTCCAGTTTAGTTCAGTTCAGCTCCAGTTCAGTTAAGATCCAGATCAGCTCCAATTCGGTTCCAGTTCGGTTTACATCCAGTTGAGTTCAGTTTCAGTTTAGATCAGTTCAGCTCTAGTTCAGTTCATTTCCAGTTCAGTTCAGTCCAGTCGAGTTCCAGTTCTGTTCAGTCCAGTTCAGTTCAGTCCAGTTCAGTTCAGTTTAGTTCAGTTCAGCTCCAGCTTAGTTCAGTTCAGCTCCAGTTCAGTTCAGATCCAGATCAGCTCCAATTCGGTTCAGATCCAGATCAGCTCCAATTCGGTTCCAGTTCGGTTCAGTTCAGTTCCAATTTAGTTCAGTTCAGTTCCAGTTTAGTTCAGTTCAGTTCCAGTTTAGTTCAGTTCCAGTTTAGTTCAGTTCCAATCCACACGAGTTCGCAACGGTTCGACAACTGTTGCAGCCCAACCAGCATTATTATCGTTAAATATCAAAAAAAAATACAAGTTCAATGTGTACAAAATTGTTTAATGACCGCCATTTTCTCACAGGGACAAATTCGATTGTTTACCACGTTTCTTGCGAACTGAATTCGCCGTAACGTTCATGGGCATCAACGCCGCGCACGGCAAAGAAATAGCGCCGATTCTCCTCAACCTGATCCAAGGTGACGGCCATGGGCAGCGGCATGGCTTGTACATCGCCCAAATGACGCCAGGTGCTGGGTTCATTGGCTGTCACCTGGTACACATATATCTGATAGGCGACGGATTCGGCAAACTGACTACACATATTCTCCACTGTAAAAAAGATGACAATGTTTTCGTCCTGCAAACTGATCCGTATAACGGGTCGCGATGGCGGCATTTTCCAATCCGGATGAAACGTTTGCGCCGGCGCCAATGGCAATCCTTTTTTGAAATAACCACGTGTCCGCATCGTCACATTGGTAACGGCATTGGCCGTTTTCATGGGCGACACCCGGACTACACTGCCAGCGACTGGCCGTTCTGGCAGGTTGTTGTGCTGCAGCTTCTTTTGTTGTTTTTGATGTTGACGTTAATGTTGCTGTTGTTTCCGAGACTGAGGCAAATGTTTTGAATTCGCTGCTGCGACTGTGGCACGAATGCTGCAAATTTGTACATAAAATAAATACATAATTAATAAAATAGTTAGGCAAATTCATCAAGCTATTTTTACTTAATATTGGTATGCTCTTAAATGTTATTAACACACTTTTTGTAGCTTGGTTTGACCTCCGCTGCAATTTCTTTCCACACAAATTGTCAAGCGCACCAACCGTTTTTCAGTGTCGTTTGACGCCGCTATTGTGCAATCTGGCATCACTGCCTGATGCTTTAGGCGTTGCCACATTAGCGATCGAACTGGCAGTTAGACAGCTGATTCGCAGCGATAGTATCGAAATGGACCACTGCTAGCGGCAGCGGTATCAGTTGCTCAGCGTTCGGGGGGATCTGTGTGCGGCCAGCCTCACATAAGAAAATTGTATTGCTGTTTGTGTGTGTGTGTGTTTGATTTATTGTTGTTTTCGCTGCTGCTGCTGCTGCTGCTGGCTGGCTGGCTGGCTGTCGCAATGCTGTTGCCGCATTGGACATTGGGCAAGTGAAATGCAAAGTGAAGGCGCAGACGCAGCCCACTGATTTTTTCATGTGCCACACAAATAGTTTAATTAAGTGACAAAAACCGGGGGGAAAAAATAAAGTAAAAATAAATAAATGAAATAAACAAATACAAGAGGAAGACGTAAGCACAAGTTAATTGTGTGTTTGTTTTCTTTTCTTTTGCGCCGCTGCTAGCCACCAAAAATCGACGTACGCACGCGTGTTAAAGTGTTTTGTTTTTTTTTTTTTCTTGTTGCTGATTTGCTGTTCTTTTATTTTTGTTATTGATGTCATTGTTGTTATTGTTGTGCTGTGTGTGTGTTATATGTTAATATTGCTGCATTTGGTTGTGCTTTGCTTTCTGCTCAATGTTCTCCGCGGGCAACGGAAAAATCAAGGTGCTGCCTCGTATAAAATTTCAAATACAATTCCAATTGGAATTTGAATTACACTTATTGGAGTTTGCAATTGTTGTTGTTTGTTTGTTTGTTTGTTTGTTGCAGTTGCCGCCACATGATACGGAGGCGGCCGCCACATCAACGCTGCGCTGCCTCCTGAATGGCCCATTTCGGGATCTGCACTTTAATGTCATCGATCATCGGCTTATTCCCGTCCACGATGTCGTCTTCCTCGACGACGTTGAACGCAGCGTAAAGCCGCTCATTTACAGGCCAGTCCTCGTTGAGGCGACGCCGACGCCGACGCTGACGTCATCGCCAAAGTCAGCTGATGGCAGGTGAGTGTTGATTTTGACCTTGAACTGCATTTCAAGTGCTCTCTCTCTCTCCCTCTCTCTTTTGCTCTCGCTCTCGCTCTTACTCTCTGTGTCTTAATTTCTCATATTTTACACACATAAATCCATTCATTTCCTGAACTTGCTGGCTCAGCTGAAATTGTTTAAGCTATTTGGTTTATTATGTTATTATTATTTAAATACGATTATTAATAATATTATTACTAAGACTACTGGAACTTTTTATTTTATTTTTTATGTTTTAGGTGGCTTTTTATTATGTTTTATGTGGTGGCTCAAAATCAAATATGGCTCAATTAAGTGAATATTTTATTATTTATTTAATATTGATTCACGTTGCTGGGTTATTTAAAGAATTGTCACATCGAATTGCTGGAGCACATTTCAATTGTTTTTTTTTTATTCAACTAAGGTTAGTTAACTTTGGCACTTAAATTAATAGTTCGTTGCACCTGAATCGATTATAAATACGTTTATTTATATATATATTATGTTTAATATATAAACAGCACTTCAAATTGTTTTCTTTTGAAATTTGCAATATTTGAGTTACCGGTTCAGTCCAGAAATCAGAGAATTTACGCTGAAACACTTTGGCCTTCTCGCCTGACACTAATTAGCCATGTTTTACGACTGCTGCTTAAGTGTTGTCTGTCAGTCGGTGAGCGATAAGAACGGGGCCGAATAGACAAGCTGCTGGCATCGCTTATCACCATCATCATCATCATCATCATTGTAATCATCATCATTATCGTGAACATCGTCACTGATGATGCGACGTCATCATATTTGAATTACGTGTGATTTATTTGTGTATTTTTACAATTGTTGCCCCATCCACTTTGGCTATTTGTCTATTTGTTCTTGTTGCGTGTTGCGCGACTGTGCACAGCAGGGGGCGAGTTCAGTGCTCTTCTGAATGTGTATTTATAAAAACAATGAGCAAGTGTGACACGTACATATATATATATATATGTACATATGTATATATTTATATATCTCCACATATTTGCTTAATGTCTATGCATATCATGTATTTAATTGAATGCAAATATTTGCAGTCTCCTCTCTTTCTCTTCCTCTCTCCTATGTCTCTCTCTCTTTCCCCTATTACTCTTTTCTATATCTCCTTACCTATTTCTCTACCTTATCTTCCTCTCCTATATCTCCCCCATATACCTTAAAACTCTTTTCTTTCTGTGTTCCCTATTTCTAGTTGCTGTATCGCTTCACCTCTCTTGTTCCACCTACTTCTCAATCCAAATAATCGTTAATCGATTATTATCGAAACTGAGAAACTATGGTGTACGAAAATGTCTGTAGTCTCTAAAAAAAACGTTGATTCGACTGGGCTAGTGATGCTGATCGAGAATATATATATTTTGTCTCTTACATACCTTTTGCACAAGTGCATTAAACCCTTTCTAATATATGAAAAGGATTTATTTGATTTTGTCTTTGCCAATGCCAGGATTATCAATTCCAAACAAATTAATGTTAATGTTAGGGTGTCAGAGTTGTCGGCTTGTTGGGGGGGCGTTATTACATGCATAACGATAACAAAAAGATAATACCCGCTGCAAGGGTATAGCACGTGGAAAGAAGAAGAGCCAAAGAAAACTGCGCCTTGGCATTGAAATGGCTCATTAAATTTGCGCGTTTTGCCCGTGTTTCTCTGTTGGCTCAGCTCATTTCAAATTTTATGGTTCTCTTGGCTTGCCGGCTTCCGGAAGCGCTGCCAAAGCGACTGATGGCTGCCGTCTGTCGTCTGTCGGCTGTCGGCGTCTGGCGGCGAAACGCCGACCAACCAATTATTGTTAATAATATTTTGTTGCTTTTGCAAATAGCAGCTACCTTATTAGCTACCAGCTACGCGCACGCTTGAAGCCAGCTTCGAAAATCAATAAAACAAAATGAGAATGATCCATTCGAGTGTTAGCCACACATCGATATTTGTCTAAGTATTGGTTAACTTAATGTGCTCTTATGCAATAGTTTCAAAAACAAAAACAATAACAAAAACAGAACATATGTCCAAAGAATGCTGATTAGCGTTTTATTGTTTTAGATTAGGAAAACAAACAAATTCTGATAAGGTTTCCAAGCTACCATTCAAAATGCCTAAAAAGGGTATAATGGAGTTGGGCAAATGTATAAACTGTATCTGATTTTAAAGGGTGTATCTATTCTTGATTAGAAGCCGAGTCTGGATGAGCAATTGGATCTCAGTGACTATACAAAATTAGAGACTTCAATTTTGGACTATGATTTTCTCGTCTACTCGTTTGAACCTTGGCCCATTCATATTTATATGTATATTTATAATTATATATTTATTTTAATCATATTTATATTTGTAATGGGATCGATCATTTTCATATTCCCTTACGATGTGTTTTGCATTTAAAAATATTCTTAATTTTGGTTCCGACACCGCTGCTGACTTTCAATCCGGTACCGATTCCGATTCCCGCTTGAGAAGAAGACTTGTAAAAAAAGATAAAAAATATAAAAAAGGATAATGAGTTACTGCCACTTTAATATCATAAACTTCAGATTCGAAGTGTCTTTTGTATCTCAAGCGATTTGACTATTTGGCTCAAAGAACTTTGCGGCAAGCACTTTGCTGCCACACTCTGGGGCTTCGCAGCAGTTGAGCATTTTCTGCAGTCACTTTCAATGGCCGCGAAACAATGTCGCCCCCAAAAATCGCTGACCCCATTTAAATGTGTGTGTGTGTGTGTGTGTGTGTGTATGTGTGTGGCACTAATTGAATTAGTTGCAACAAAAATCACCTGGCGGCCTTTTTGAAGCCCCACCAAGTTAAGCGGACAGTTTGGACGCTTGCTGCCAACTGGCGAGCGACTCGCAGCGACAATTGCAGTTTTGGATGCGTTCGGTGCAAGTCTCTTCGGTGTCGTGTTTGAATTTGAATTTAGACTGGGATTGGTTTGGATTGGTTTGGTTGCGTTGCATTCTGGGTCGGTATTTTTTTGTTTTTGTGAACGATCGATCTCTGTTTTTGTGTGTGACAAATATTGTTAACTATGCCGGAGCGGAGCATTAGCCAACGTGATCTTGACGAGATTGAGATCGAAAGTGATGAGGAGGATGACGAGCTGGAGCAGGGCGTTGGTCTGCAAGTGCGTCGCATCGGCGGCATCAGCGGCTCACCCGATGACAACAGGAGACGTCGCATTGGCAATGCCAACGCTGGCCATGGTCGGAGCAGCAGCAGCAGCAATGACCACACCAGTCGCGACCATAGTCGGGAACGGGAACGGGAACGTTTCGGTAGCAACAATGCCGCCCAGGAGGCCAGATACTATGACGATGACGATGAGCGGCGGGACGGTGACAGCGACGATGAAGATGACATTGAAATGCTAGATTAGTAAGTGGACTGAGCTATGTTTTTTTATACCCTTAACCCATTAAAAATGGATACAAAGGGTGTAATGGTTTTGTGCAAATGTATGTAACAGGCAGAAGGAAGCATCTCCGACCCCATAAAGTATATGTATTCTTGATCAGGATCAACAGCCGAGTCGATATAGCCCTGTCCGTCCGTCCGTCCGTCTGTATATACACGAATATAAGCTCTCGTGTACCAGGCGCAGATCAAGTTTGCTTTATGTTATCGATAACTGCCTCCGTTTCTGAATTATCGATACATTTCGATTTCCGATAGCAATAAATTCCACAATTTAAGAGGCAGACTTCTAATTTAAACATAATATGCATATACATATTATTGATCAATTGCCAAAATTTCATTAAGATCAGACAAGAAACACCAAAGTTATAGTCGAAAATATATTCTCATATTGATCTCATTTCTATCAGCAGCCGCAACCATTTTCTGTATACATATAAATAGGCGAGCGCATGTGTAAGAAAGAGATGACATGATAATCGATATTTGTGTATTCTGCAGAGCCCCGATAACTGTACGTGTATGTGTGTATTTATGTATGTATATGAACGGGTTTGTAGCCAGTCAGTTCGGGCATTTGAGTGCAAATCATCTTAAAGGGAAATTTGCCAAGAAAACTAGAATAACAACTACAGCATCTTACTTGTTTTTTTAAATTTAATTAAATTAATATGTAAATATATTTATATATATGTATATATAATAAATATACATATATCTATATTAACCATCTTCTTGCAGTTTTCAAAAATATTCATTTATCTGAAGCGTTAAAAAAAATTAGATTCTTGATTGCTTTATCTACTTCTGCATATTTCGCTGCTTTTCATTCTGTGCATCACCACCCATTCCCCTCCCACTCCCACTCCCACTCCCACTCCCCATCCTCCTCCTCCCACTCTCATTGCCATTGGCCTTCTGTACGGCATTTCTTGGCTTTTCTTTTTTTTTTTGTTGTTTTTTTTTTGGGTCTGTTCCGCGCTCGCATTTCAATTAAAAATTTTCTTAAATGGATTTTCTTAATTCCAGCAAAGGTAGTTTTTTTTTTGCATACATCTTTTTCATAGCGTTCTGTTTAAGGTTTTAAGTTTCTAACGCAAAGATTAGTTGGATTAGCAATTTTCCTTTCAAGGATTTTCGTTGTTCTTTTTGCCAAGACTACAAATTTATTAAAATTTTCATCAATAGTTTAATAAATTTAACGCTGGTACTGTTAAAGAAAAAAACATTAATATAAATGTTATTTATGTAATAACTGGAAGCTCGGTTCATGAATTTTAATCAGTTCTCAATGGAATTATTCGGTTAGTCTTTATTTATGATTGCTGTAATTAACTAAACTCTCAACTCTGAAATACACACTTTTTAATCGAATATTTTTATGAATATGTTTTTTTATTTATTTTTTTTTTTTTCTGTTGCTATCCTAATTGGTCTTTTGGCTTTGCGGCTAGTAGAAAACTTTGTGTTGCAGGTGCATTAACAATTCAGTTTTTTTTTTACCGCTAAATGCCAGACAACTAACCGTTGAGGCAAAGGATGCTAAAATAGCCCTAACCATCCAGTCCATAAACCCCTATTCCCAGTGACTGTTGAATGTTGAACATTCCGAGCTGTGAAAATTGTGAAAACTTCCACCGTTATGTGCCCCAATTGACATATCCTGCGGTTGAGCCCAAAAAGTTAGATCTACTTAGAACATATATGTGTTAATATTTATGTTGATGGTTATGTTTAGCTCGAAATTTACATGCCTGCAATGTGTGGAGTATTGGCTAGAAGAACCAAATACCAGCTCGGCTTTTTCAATTAAAATATGGAGAGGGACAAAGCGAGAGAGAGAGAGAGAAAAATGAGACAGAGAGAGACCAAAATATGTCATTTATTATTCTGTAAGAAATCGCAAGGTTAGCTAAGAAATGCCAGCTGGAAAATGGTGAATTTGGAAAAGCAAAAAGTCAACGACTAATTTGTCACTTTCGATGTCAGCCAGCTAAAAATATATTTGCCTACTTTTAGGCGCAATCAGAGATGCGCTCGTGATTGGAAAGAAATGTACATAAAAATGCCAAAACTAAAAACAACAATGTAGAAAAATTAATATTTCGATTGCATTTTGTACAATGCTAAATTGCTATAAGAAGCAGAAGAAGACTTATGCTGGCCTCGTCTAGGCGCAATTTACCAATCTTTGAAGAAGCTTCCTTTAAGCCAACTTCCAAGCTTCCTAACTTTAGATCGTGGGAGATGTTGAATTTTGAATTTAGAAATCTACATTTTAACTATTGGTAACTTTAACACTTTAAGTGTTAAATTTTAACAGACAACTTTAAAGGTATCGCAGGATGTTGCCTTTATTTGGACGAACAGACGCAAGGACGGATAGACGGCATTTTCCCATAACCATAACCATAATCCCATTTATCAAATTTGTCCATTATTCAGAATTTAAAAGCAAATAGCAAATAAAATAAATTTTCTTAAAATTTTTTTTATTATGTTTAATTTAGCTTCTTTTGTTTTTTGTTTTTTTTTTTTTTTTTTTTAAATTCTGAATAGTAATTTGCATAAAATATTCATGTGTTCAGTTATTAATTGAATAATCATTGTTTGTGCTGAGTTTCATTTGAAACTCATACCAAGTATTTTTGTCTATTGACTATATCATCGATGCTCAGATCTCAGATCAGGTGGCACATCTCTAGGCGCTGAGCAGGATGTGAAAATACCTTATGGCATCTTACCAGGCGGCAAGGGTACAAATGGTGTATTTTATGGCCTACCTCACATTTCGGGGCTCACTTTTTTGTCGTGCTGTGGGCGCTTAATTAAAATTAATGAAGTACGTTGACTTTTTATCCTTTTGGCAGACCGAGAGCAGCGAGAACACCCAGCCTCCCACCCACCTGTTCCTCTTTCCTTGTGGCAAGCTATGGTAAATACCAGATGTTGGAGCGGTTTCCCTGACTCCGAAGAAAATATCTGCGTCTGACTTTATTTTACGTCTGTTAATTGAGCGGCAAAAAGTCGCGTAGGTCTCGTTATGTACTTACACACACACACACATATACATATATATATATATATATATATGTGTGTGTGTGTGTGTGTATTGTGTGTGTACTAGTTGTTGTCACAACAGGATTGCTTAATGAAGATTGAGCATAGCGGCAACTGGCCAAATGGTAGATGGACTAACTGGCAAATGTTGAGTGCATTTGTGAATACCCTGATTGTATTAAAATCGGGTATGTTATGCAAAAGTATGTAACAAAGAGTATATATATTCTTGATCAGCATCGGCATTTGAGTTGATTAAAATTTGTTTGTTTGCTTAAAAAATATTTAAATTTGCTTATTTCTTTTGAGCGATTTCTGCACATTTCATTTTTAAAGGACTCAGCGATCAGTGGCAAAGTTAAGCAAGTAGAGCTGCTGCCTTATAGGCTTATATATATATATATATTTATATATATATATTTGCATATATGTATCTCCCTTTCTTCTACTCATTGAAATAATAATCTGATTAGCGCGAAACCTTATCGTATTTGGGTTCCGAATTCGTTACTGTATTTTAATCGTTTAATTTGCAGTTCATATTTCAAATGCATTCTTCCGCTAATTTATTAATGACTTAAGATAACCGAAAGCTCATTGAATATGTGAAATGTGGCTGCTGCAAGCTCGTATGTGGTAAATGCCACAAACAGCAACAACAACTTCAAATAGCTGGTCCAACAATGTCAAGTAAATATGCGCTTGCAAATTGTTGTCAAAGAAAGGCAAATAGTTTGCTATGTCTTCCCCAGGCTTGTGTGTGTGTGTGTGTGTGTGTGTGTTGGTGTATGTGTGTTGTGTGTGTGTGTGTGTGTACCCCTCGTGAATTTCAGATATTTAAAGCCTGTCCACACAACAGCAGTTGACAGCGTTGGTCCGCAGCGTGTTAGCGGGTTTCAATTTGTACTCTTTTGTGCCCAAAGGTTTTATAAAGTTTTCCTAATGCATTTGTTTTTCCATTCGCCATTTTCCAGGTTTGAGTTAAGTGTTTCTAGCTTGCTTTGTTTCAGACAAAACTTTAAAATTTGTGCAAAAACTGTGAAATACATAAGCCATTTCGATTCCATCATCATCATCATGAGAAATCTATCATTTGCATATGTGTGTGTGTGTTTTTTTTTATCGATTGGCATTTAAATGAAATCGATTTCAAGTTTTGAGTCTCTGGCTTCAAGAGTTTTTCCAAAAATTTGGAAAAAAAGACGCACAGGACACTTATCTATTGACCTGTTGTTTTAGCTTACTTCTGAAATAAATATTGTATCTCTTATGTGAAATGTATATAATCAAAGTTGTTGGCATTGGCTTTAATAATATATATTTATAAATGTGTAAACAAATTTTGAAATAATATTTAAATATTTTTGTTCTTTGTTTCGTTTTAGCGATACGTGAGTACTGCGCGAGCATTTTTTAACAACACATCATTTGGCTTATTAACAATAATAACTAAAAAGTCGGTAAATTGCAATTTATATCTTCATATATATCAACGATTTGAACTGACATTTTCGATTTTTTACTGTATAATAATTACAATTTTATTGCATTAAATATTGTGCAAACTGAAATAATTCTAAACTCGAACTGTAAATGATAACGTAAATATTATATATGAATAATTATATATATATAATATCTATATGTTTACAAAAATACTGTTCAGTTCGGCCAAGTCGAAGCTTAAATACTATGATGGATATTTAATTTATTTTTTTGATTGTTCAGTTTGCAAAAATCAATTATTTAATTTTGCTGGCGCACCCATTCTTCGATAGAGGTGTGCAATATTTAAGCAATCACTAATGTTGTTCTAAAGATATACATATATATGTACATGTATGTATGTATGTACATTTCTGGTATTTATGTATTGAATCGCAGAAAGGGCAACATTTGTGACAACCTTCCCACCTGGCACGGCGTTGTGTCTACCATTGTAATCATATTTCCCTCTTCACAAAATAACAATAACAACTCATAATACGAAAGCGAAAAAGGCAGCTGGGATTGTGAGCGGAAAAATGTCGGATTTGAGGGTCCAAAATGGGTTTGGATATGGGAGGCGATGGGTCCTGGGGGCTGGGGAGGGGGAGGGGGTGAGGGGATTGTGCTATGTGCCCTATGCGTCTTATAAAATTCTATACAAATTCAAAGGCAAATCGTTTGATTATTTTGTTTTCTTCACAAAAAAACGGGTATTTCAGCTAGACAACGTATTGAATATATAAATATATGTATATATAAATATATTCATATTTTTTATAATTATTATAATTAATTGATAAATGCACTGAAAAGAAAACTTTTTCAATTTGAACGTCTCTTTAAAGAAATATTTTTTGCATGAATAAAATAATCAACAATTCATAAAAATTATCAATAATTTTAATAAAGTTAATTTTAATATATTTTACATATTTGTTTTTTTATATAGTGTATAAAAAAAGTTGGCTACTTTCAGCTATGGCATTTTTTTTTAGCTTCGTGTTACGCATTCGATGCGACTGTTTTGGTTTTTTTTCATATTTTTTTTTGGCTGTTATTTTTTTTTTATTTGGCTGACGATGTTGGAAATGCTAAAAGAACCCGTCGGTTGCCTGAAGACGTCTTAAAGCCGGAAAAATTTGCGTTAGAGCCAATGTCAATAAATTGTGTAGGCCAAGGACGTGCGGCAGATGTTTTTTTTTTTTGGGAAATTGATATTATTGCATAATCGTTGATTTTCATTTCTGTGCCTCACAAAAATTGTTGCAAAAGGCAAAAGGCGTAACTAACATTAAAATACGAGTGGTTATTTTATGAGCAGCAAACATGATACTACCAAAATTGAAATCCCAATATATATATATATATAAATATATGCAGATTTTATGCTTAAATTATGGAAGAGGTGTTCAGAGTTGTGGCTCATATTCCCAGCGAGCTGTTTGTTGTTGTTATTTGTTATTTGTCCATTGGATTTAAATTGCACACGCAACATAACCAGCTCCCTGTCGAAAGGCAATCAAAATAAATACATTTGCTGGCGGGTACTCATTGCTATTGTTATTGTTGCACTGTTTGTTGACAGTATTTCGCTATTTTCAGCTCATTTGATTAGTTGCAATAGTTTGTTATACTCTAATACAGAGGGTGTCATGCCACAAAGATACAATTGGTTGACATAATAAAATTTTGGTTTTAAGTCATTTTGCTAGCTAACTCAAGTTTATTACCCATAATTTTATCGAGCCTTAATTTAACAATCTTTCGTGTAACCAACAACCAGTTCCACAAGAAGATTCGCTGCCAGCTGGTGTCAGAGTATTCGGCAGTCGGCTATGCCCGACTTGTTACATTTTCCCTATTATTTTATTGTCTGGCAGCTGGCAGCTGGCAGTTGTAATGCTTCTAAATTTGTGGCAACCAAGCCATTTGCACAATGTGCAACCTTTTGATTTCACACATACTCTAATAAGCTTTTGTAACTAACTGTCAACTATATTCGACTAATTGACGGATTGAAGGCAACTGGTACAACTCGTATGATGCACGTTGTTGAGGAAGTAAAAATATGACAAAAGATACATATTTTTGCACTCAGATAAGTCATTTTCGTCATGTTGTCGGATTAGTTAATCGCATTTGCGCTAATATCGGATGCATCAATTGTAATTGAATCGAACAAGTTTATCTAAGTGCACTCAACACAAATAGCTTAAGAATATTAAAGGACTACATTTTAGTTATCAAAATCAAGTGCATCTTGAGTGGCAAATCAACGAATTTCGATTCAGTTAAAACTGATTTACTAATCTGAAAATGAGACGAATATTCTTGGATCGATTTCAGGGGCTCATTTAGCATGTTCCATTTTGGTGTACACTGTCCGTCCGTCCGTCCATTTGCTATCACGTATTTATCTGCCAAATGCCGGGATGGGTTGTAACCCAATCAACCAACTCCATGACAACCCTGGCATTAAAAATGTAAGCGCATTAAATATTTAATAAACGCGTATACGACATGTTGCGTCAGTTGTGTGCGCTGCTGACATTTAAATGAGTTTTCAATAATTTTCGTCTTCCATCTCTGGCTTTCTTCTTCTTTCCTTTTTTTTATTTTTTTTTTTGGTTGTGTAGAGTAGTAGTAGATAGAGTTGGCTTTTGAGCACTTAGCCCGTTACAGGCGACAAGTCCACAAGGCCACAGGGAGGCAGCAGAAGACGGACGACGGAAACGTTTGAATAGTCAAGTCCTGGGCTAACACTGCAAAATGGCATTTGTGTAAATCTAATAAATAACAAAACCGCATTAAATTTGACAACAACAGCTTCAAAATGAGCGCCAAAGGGGGGCCTGACACGGCAGCAGGCACGTGTCAATGTGACTGGGTCACAAATTTCATTATGTGGCAACAACCACAAAAAAAAAAAAAAAAAAAATTGAATGAAGCAAAAAAAAAAAATAAATGGAATTGAAGACACAATAACAACAACGGCAAAAGAAAAGAAAGTACGTGAAACGGTGGCATATTGAAATTCAGCGTTAACTCACGAATATGTAACACATTATACAAAAAACAAAAACTTTAAAAAGGGTATCTTGAAGCTGTGCAAAATGTGTGCAACAAGCTGATGCAAGGATGCATCTGCAACCTCGAAAATTGGTTATATACAGTAAATGTCTCACAGTCTACAATAAATTCAAGGAACATCACATTTGCTTTATCAATGCATCGATAACTTACACACCTTTTCGAATATCGATAAATATCGATTAACCGTAGCATTGGCATAATATAAATGAACGGTGTTCATTTGATCAAGACTGACTTGGATGGACAGAAGTTACTCAAGAACGTGTATTTTTGCCTGGATACAGACTTGGGTTACATGGTATCTTTTAGTCGATCTTTTCACACACGAAGCATTCTCGACTGCTTGATTTTTTTTATCTTTATTTTTTTTTTTTGCGCTTGGGGATTGCTACTGGCAAAGGTCGCAGCATGCACCGCTGTGTAGTTTAGGCCAAATTAACATATCACTCAAGACGCAGTCGCTGTCGAAATCATTGCTTGGGCCAATCCTTATGGCATGTCCTTGCTTGGGCCGACGCTCTGGCTTTAGCTCTGCTTGACTTGTCACTTTGAGGCAACTGACTCCAAGGCAATCTCGCATATATATGTATGTATGCAACATACATATGTATATAGTTGGCCTAGGCTTACTTTCAACTGCTGTTGCTGCTGCTTCTGTTGCTGCTTTTTCTTCTGGGCCATTGACTAGGCCAACACACCTACACGACCGAACCCCTAACCCCGATCCCCGGAGATACCTTCTATCTTACAGCCGCATTCAGCGCTCGTCATCGTCATGGCTCATATCACATTTTTGCTGCTTGCTGCTTGCTTCTTGCTTCTTGCTTCTTGCCTCCGACTGCTTTTGCTGGCTGCTGTTATTTTATGCGATGGAATGCCTTATGAATCTGCGGGGAATGGCAACCAAAATGCTTCTTCGTCAAGTGCTATTAGGGCAAAGTATCTGTGTATTTAATTTTGCATACGCCGTTTTTGTGTCGCTGCCTCCTCCACAACGAACCACTTCAAAACGTGTGGCAGATACCTACTTATTTTAATAGGTTCTCCACGCACAATTGTACAGCGAAGCTGATTTTGAAAAGTCAATAATATATATAGTATATCTATATCTTTTCTAGCTGAGTAAAAGCTACAAAACTACAAACTACAAATAGTTTTGTTCTTAATTGAATAACTGAATTAATTGGATCTTCTACCAAATATGCGTTCAGTTCAATAAAAAAAAATTAACAAAAAATTAAAAAAAAAAACTCAATTGCATTTGAAGCATTTACAGATAATCCTAATCAACGGTATTTCGAAACAAATCTCTTCATCTCCGTGCGAAATCTTTTTGATACCCTGTATCCATTAACAATGTGTAAAAAGGGTATAATAGCTTTGTTCAAATGTTACATACGTAACAGGCAGAAGCATATATATATATATATATATTCTTGATCAGTGCGAGATCTCAGAGACTAAAGGAACTACAATATAAGTTCTCGTATACTCCGCGCAAATCAAGTTTATGCCATGAAAATATTGCCTCGGCGTCGCAAATATCGATTCATTTCGATTTCCGATAGCAATAAAAAGCAGATGCATGAAGAAATAAGAGCACTTTTAAAAATAAAACTTGCCAATAAAACTTACAGGGTATATCATAGTCCAGCTCAACATTCTCACTTGATTACTGTTCGTTTCTTTTTTTTCTCGCCTTTCCAGTTTTCTTTTGGTACATATATTCTGCTTACAGCGATGCATTGCCGATTCTCCTTCTCACTCGCACTCGCACTCTCACTCTAGCAAACAACGCCAATCGCTTTCTGTTTGTCCATTGTTTTATGCGCCACACACGCACACACGCACACTCGCACACACGCACACTCGCACACACGCACTGCATTTTGAGAGTCGCCGATAAGCGCACAACTTTTCAATATTCTTTGTTCCCAGCTGCTGCCACGCTTCGACTGATAGTTGGCATTTTTTTTATGGGGGGTGTGCGTGTGTGTGTGTGTGAGAGTGTGTGGATTTGGTGTGCATGCCTCTTTTAACCGAGCAGCTTAATGAAAATTGAAATTGCATTTATCGCTGATTGGCCAAACACATCCAAACACGGCACTACCCCTACAATGTCCTGTCAAATGTCGCGCAATTTTATTGAAATTCCTTTTGTGCAACGCCACATCCACATCCACATCCATATCCCCATCCACATCCACATCCCCATCCACATCCCCATCCGCATTCACCATTCCCTTTCTATATCCTATTTCATTCCATGCCCACACAAACATTTAAGACAAAGGCCAAAATGATTCATTGTGTTCTGTGAATGCAGGTAATATTTTTTCTATTTCCTCACCCCTTCCATCTCTCCCTCTCCCTCTCTCCCTCTCTCTGTCGCTCTTTCTCTCTCTGTCTGTATACATATGTATATATAATATACATATATTTTTAGAAGTTGCTCCTTTATTCTTGCTCGTTCTGCTTTTTGTTCCAAGTTGATTTGCTTGCTTTTTATTGTTCTTATTATTATTATCATGATTGTTGCTGTTGTTGGTGTTGTTGTTGTTGTTGGTATTGTTGGTGCTGTTGGTGTTGTTGTTGTTGTTGTTGGTGTTGTTGGTGCTGTTTGTTATGGACAGACAATAAAAAGCATTTCATTTGAATAATGTGAAAACATTTTGTTAGACAACACCGTTTGCCGCCTTTGCCATCCTTTTCTTGCCACATTTTTAAACTACTCAACTGACACGCTCTCTCTCTCTAACACACACACACACACACACACACCCACACACACACACTGCCTATCTTCTTTCACACTCGCTCTATCTGTTGCTCGATGTTGTTGCCTCAGCCCCGCATTGATTGCCCATTGATAGCAGTTTGACAAATAGACAATCAGACATACAGACAGACAGACAGACATACATACATACATACTGACCGACAGACAGACAGTCAGTCAGACAATTAAATATATTTGTATGTGTGTACATGACATGGTCATTGTGCCATTTGGCCCCAACAGCCTTGTGGCTCATAGCATTTAAGGGGCCTATGACCGAAAGTAGGCCAACTTAACGTCAATAAAGGACTTTAAATAATATATTTTGTGTTAGCTGCTGAATTCTAAAACCTACAAATGCGATATTATCAAAAATTTTGTATATTTCTATGCATGAATTCAATTTGGGTGTGAAATCAGTTTTGTTCGATAAAAATATTTTGCCACCAAAAAAAATGAAATTTTCCTCTTATTTTTTTACTGCATTTTGAGGCTATTTTTTGCTGGTAATTTTTTAGTTGCTCGCAGCCCCTCAAAGTATGCCACAATTTATGTAAGTCTGTCTGTGTCTCTGGCTGTGTGTGTGTGTGTATGTGTAGTTTATTGAATTGTCGTTTAGCAAATGGGAGCATATATAAATCATTTGTACCCGTTAGGACAGGGTATCACTGTTGCACAGCTGTTAACCCCAAACATATAATTACATTGTTGCAAATAATGCATGTGGGCGGCAACCCAATTGCAACAATATCTGACGTTTTAGACAATTGCAATCGCTTCAAAAGCAATTTGGAGGCTTATTTAATATTCCTACCACTCCGTTAGGAAAAATGTGTCAATTGCATTTGACGGTAATTGGTAATTGGTAAACGATGTTAAACGCACCCAAATGACAGCTTAACGAAAGTGCACTTCAAATAAATAATTGAAAGTTACACAACCATTTTTCTATTCTATGCAATGCTCCATTTTCAACTCGTTTGTATATTGACAATACCTATTGCAAGTCAAAAATTTTGTAACAATTTTTCAAATTAGTGAAGCGAAGGTGATAACAGAATATTGCCCGGGAAAACCAAATTTATCTCTCGTGTGCTGCTAGACAACACTACGCAGCAAAACTACAAAATTTAAGTTTTTTCCGCCTTAGCATCAATATTAAATATTTTTTTTTTAAGTATTAAAAAAAAAATGAACAAGAATGTTGCAGTTGAACATAACAGAAAGCGGGTTGTGGATCGGACGAGTGTCAATCATTGAAAAGTTTATTTTTTGTTTCACCTTCGATATCAGATAACAACAACAAAAACTGGCAGTGAATCAGCTGAATCTGTTCCATTGGCACTCACTTTGACGCCGTCGATCTTGGATGAAATGGATCGTCAGCATCGTAGCACGGATGCGGCACATGATGCTGCATGGTTGCTTCATGGTTGCCAGTGCAGATGCCCATGCCGATGCAGCGTGTCCGCAGCTGGAGCTAGTTGAGTTAAAGTCAATAAATGTGAACTGTGTGGATAAAAATGTGGAGCTGTTGCCGGAACTGTTGAGCACGATGCGTATGATGACACTGGCGAGGCGCCCATAAGGAAGCGTGTACTGTTAATTAAAATACTTGCAAATAATTAGTGCTTATCTGAAGCCTATACATACATATGTTGACTGCCAGTCAGACTGCTAGACAGAATGTCGTGACTTTGACTATAAATAGCAACGACTTCGACTCGAATGATACAGAATAGTGCGAAAGAGTTTGTAGAATGCATTACCGATTATTGTTGCTGCTGTTGTCCGCTTGTTGCGTCCTGCACGTCGCCAGTGCGGCACAATACGATCAATACGACTACGATAGCGAGGATGAAGAATTGTTGCCAAGTAGCTCGGAGGAGCAGCTGATGCCGGAGAAAGTAGGGGGGCCGCCCAGAAATCCGAACGCGTCTGACAATCCAAACCAACAGTTTGCACTTAAGGTGCGTCGTGTGTTGCAACGCAATGGACTGCTCCGGAAGAGGCTGGCCAGGACTGTGGTGGATGTGCTCTCGCGAAGACCCGCTGAGCTGCTTCGCTTGGATGAGCTGCTTCACGAGGCGGCGCTTAAGGGATACAAATAGAATTTGGGCCACAACTTTTTCCCGTTCTTCTTGTGTGTGCGTAAATGATTTTGCAATAAATGAGCTTGCCATAAAATTTATGGCAAAACAATAATCAGCAACAACAAGTAGCAGCCAGTCTAATGTGCCAACTGTTGAGTTTCCTACCGCGCCTAGCGTTCTCTCTTATCCTCTCTCTCTCTCTCTCTCTCTCGCTCTGTCTTTTTCTCCCTCTCTCACTATTCAGCTGTGCCGGCATCTTTGTTTCAATGAATGCCGCTAAATGCCGAATTCCAAATGCCGAATGACGAATTGCCGAATGCCGACGAGTGCTTACAGGTGTTTGCTGTGCTTCGTGTGCTCTGCTGCGACTCTGGCATGCTGTCGTCGGGCTTGTTAGTAGCTATACATGTGTTGCGCTCACTCGCTTGTGCCTTGTGCATTCGCTCGCTCGCTCGCTCGCTCGCTCGCTCCCTTGTCGCTTGCGCTCTCTTTCAGTGTGCCGTTTTTATAGCGCTCGTTGCCTTTTTATATTCCTGGCGCTGATGTGCTGCCGCATCAGTTTCATTTGAACGCTCGACAGGGCGAGTTGTGCAGCAGCTGAGCAAAACCAGAGCCAGAATCAAACCAAAACAGCCAAAGTGTGTTGAATCAAAACGCTCAACATTCAAAACTCTCACTCTCAACTCTTCAAATTCATTTCAAATTTTTCAAAACGCTCATGTTGCACACGAACATCATCAACGACAACCAAAAGAAACTCGCAATCAGTATTTATTTTTATTTTTTGCTTGTGCAAGTGAAGTGCTTAAAAATCCAAACTTCTACCAAAAAAAAATCCAAATTCTCGAAAATCAATCGTTTTAGAACTTAGAAAATAAATTATAAACTTTGAACATATTTGGCGATAAAGTAAAAACATTATTCGGCGTTACTTTTTGCTTTGCACAACATTCTGTGTTTTTCTTGTGTTCAATTATTATTTATTTTTCGGTGTAAGAATTTTTTGATTGTTTACGCACAAAATGTGCACAAAATTCTCATTGGACTCGAACGACTGAAAAGTGCGTCGTTCTCAGAACACTTTTACAAAGGTAAGTCCTATAACATTTCAATAATTTGTTTAACAAATAAAATATATACTTATTTGGGAAGTATTTTGGAGTGTTTTTATGTGTGCAGAGAGTTTTCGATTTGTTTACTTCCTTGTATAATTTTGAAGCTTAGATTTCTAATCTTGCTTAAATTTATGCCGCATAGCTGGAAACACATTTGCTGTAAATTGTTGTAAAGTGTTTTTTAATTGACTTGTGATACATGCTCAATTTCATTAAAAAAATGACTTTGCTTTAGACCTTGAACAAACACAAAATTTGTCGTTTTTGTCATCTTTTGTTTCATTTTGGACTTCGCCATGATCAAAACATGTCCCAGGAATTGAATTCTGAATCTGGCTGCCATAATTACAAATGTTAACCACAATTTATGGTAACTATTTTGAAATATGATTCAGCTCTGCTGGAAGCACCTTGCCACAAGTTGGCAAACACGTATACGCCGCATGTGTCTACAACAACATCACAAAAATACCGTTGACCGTTGCCAAGGCAAACGATATTTAACAGGGCAGCTTAAAAACTATTAGTGACGAATTTTGTATTATAGAAACTTTTACACACAAAAAACAAAAAAAAAACATGAGAGAACGTTGCAGTCGGGCGTAACCGACAGCGAAATACTCTGATACCAAAAGTTGTGTGTAGCCAAGAAATACTATCCAAGTTTTCCTTTCAGCTTGCGGTAGATATAAGAAAGTAATCCTTCTTAGGAGTTTAGCAATTGTAGCTATTAAATTGCAGGAGATGTGCGGTTTTAGGAATTTAGGGGACGGAAGTGGGCGTAACTGAAAATGTTATAGAGAGGGATCCTAATAATCATCCTTTGAAGTTTGGCAACTGTAGTAATTAAATTGCAGGAGATATTAGCTTCTCGGAATTTTGAAGGCGTGAGTGGGTGTGGCCAAAAAAAAATGTTTGAGTTCGATTTCACTAATATACCTTTCAAGTTTGGTAAAAAAAAGTTATTCTAGAGGATCAAAATATCAGTAAAAGCTACAAGTTTTTATTGAAAAATTGATCTTTTTCCCGATCGTTCTGCAGCAATATTATATAGTAAAGCAAACTCAAACCGAGG
This sequence comes from Drosophila kambysellisi, assembly GCA_035042185.1. NCBI lineage: Eukaryota > Metazoa > Arthropoda > Insecta > Diptera > Drosophilidae > Drosophila > Drosophila kambysellisi. The sequence continues at coordinate 5,225,594 of JAWNLS010001080.1, read as the reverse complement.
CATTCAGTATATCTTCAAATCGCAAAAAAAGGCTAAAATGAAAGGGCAGTTGTATTTTATAACCTTGTCTAAACCACACAAATATCGTCAAAAAGCTTTCTTTCAATTTTGCAATGTTGGCAACAGAGAAACTGTTCGCAGAGCCCTTGTTAAGACGCCGGCGGCATTAACTGGGCTACCAGGTTTTGCAGTCCATTTACCATTTGTGTGTGAATGTGTGTGTGTGTGTGTGTGTGTGTGTGTGTGTGTGTGTGTGTGTGCATGTAAGGAGTGTGCATTCGGTACGTGTCTTTCTGTTAATCGCAGCGTTTAAAGTGCTTCACACAAAAAAATGTTCAGGGTCGCTTTTGGCACAGGACTCCCGAAACTCACGTAAATCAAGTGGGAAGGGTGCAAAATGAGGGAAAAGGGAAAGAAAAAGGATACTTCGATCTTTGATTTGACATTTAGAGGCAGAAGTATGATGTAGCGTATGTGTTGTATGTGCGAGTCGCCTCAATAAGTTTGTTGCAAGCAGACAAAAGAAGAACTTCACAGTAAATAAAGCAAATACAAAGTGATCTTCGTTTATGTCAGTTTAAGAGTTTGTTTGTTTATTTAACTATTTTGTATTTATTTTGTTTGTTTGTTTTGTTTTTAGTTTGCCAAAAAAATTTGCACAAGTTAAAAATTTAATGAAAAGCTAATATTAGTTGCTAAATTGATCTACGCTCTTTTCTTTCATTTATTCTTGGGCTGGCAAAGTGTTTAAAAATGCAATTTATTATTTTAATTAAATTGGCCAACAAAACTGAAAGTCACAAATTAGAGTTAGTTAGATTTTCTGGATTCTTTGAAAATTATGGAAATTGTCAGGCTTGGCTTGGCTCGTTGCTGAAAATATGCCTGTGGCATTTGCGTGTGGAGGCGCCGCGGGCAGCTGCCAACGCATTATAAATGACGCACCAAGAGTTGGTCCAATGTCCATCAAATTATCAATATTATGAACATGTGTGCTTAATGGCTCGAACGCGGTTGCTTAAAATGCTAACTAACAACAGCTGCTTCCAACTGAATCTCGAACTTTCCATTGAACCACTTTCAACATCATCGAGCGAAGTGCGGATTGCAAAGCCATCAATGTTATGTGGTTTCTGAGCGGATTGCGTGTCTGTTACCGGTCAGCAATAAGCCTGGCCATTTTACTATATACCACTATCGAAAATCAAATCAGTCCGCACTTTAACTACTCTTCACGATGTCTGCCCATATAGTATGCAACCAATTTCGATCTGGGTATCGATGACTAAAAGAACTTTTAAGCCAAATGCATCTTAAATGTTATCTACACAAGATCTCAAACTTAACATTTATACACATTTTTAATGTTCTATATCATTTTATTGCCAGCTAATTAAAAGGATTTAATAAACATAAGCCATAAATATATAACAAATGTATACATGCAGAGTAACATAAAAGTTTCGACTTTAATATAGCAAAAAATATGCAAGAATCAATAGTAAAAGACTGAGACGGAAACGGAGACTGAGCAATATCCTTTCAAGGATAATCATACCCGGCCTGCAGCATTTGGGTGTGAGTATTTTACGCATAAATCCGTTGGCAACGAGTGCATTCGGCTTGTGGATACTTAAGCATCCCCCGGGCAGCTCTGTTAACCGCAATCCCATCTAATGCCTCACATAGCTCATCACGTATTACAGCCTCTTAAATATATACATAAAAATATGTACATATATAACATATATATATATATATATATATATATATATATATTGGAAAATATACTTGGATTGCGAGGCTGGTAGTTCGGGCTGTTGTGTAAATGGAAATTGACAAATAAATAAATAGACATTAAATTTGTATATGTATCTAGATACAAGTATTTAGATACAAGAGTATCTGGCTGTCGCTTAAGTCCGACTGCAGAGTTCTCAATTGTTTTTGGATAATATGAGAGTTCTTTGCTAAAAATTCACATTAAATATTCAATTTCCATTTTTTACGTACCACTCTTAACAATATGAGAATAAAATCCAATAAGAGTACACTCACACACACACACATACATCATGCACCTAAAGACTGAAGAAACACACACACACACACACACACACACACAAAGAGTAAAAAAATATTCGAAAACAAAACAGGAATTTTGGCTTGTTGCGTCCTGCTGGCGACCGCCCCTAAGCGCTGCCATGACGATAGAGCTTAGGTGCAGGGGCAGGGGCAGGCAATTGGCTGGGATTGAGGAGCTGTCGAAATATGTATGTGTGTGTGTGTGTGTGTGTGTGTGTGTGTGTGTGGTGTGTAAGGTGCTTGGCGAGGCGTATAAATACATGCAGCGCATGTGATTGCAAATTTTGTTTTTGCTTAACACCAAATTATGTAAGCTGCTGCTGCTGCTGTTGTTGCAACATGCACCATTGCCAAAACTAAACGTCGCAGCTGTTGCGCCTGAGAAAATACCAGCCAAATGCAATGAAATTTTCTTGCAAATTTTTAAACTTATGTTAATATCGGAACAACACATTATTGGACTAGGCGAACCGCTAGTTAGGGAAAGAAATAAATCGGTGCTGGAGTGCGTCAGAGTTGCCAAGTTGCTGGACAAAAATGGGAAGCGGAAAAGGTGCAAGTGAAGCGTGATTCCACCCACCCAGCTAGATATATATATATATATATATATATATATATATATATATATATAATGAGGTAGTCTAGTCCGCTCAAACTGTCAAAATACCTGATTTTTTTTAGCTTAAAGTTGATTTGTTTTAAGAAACAAAATAAAAGTAGATAATTAAACTAAGCAAACTGTACATTTAAATTGCAGAAAAACAAGTAGACTAAGTAAACTATTTAATTAAACAAAAAAAGTTGCTTACGTTTCCTATAAGAGTAAATAAATAGAAAATAGAATAAATTTAAAGCATTTCTATTTCGTGCACAGCAAACAAAAACATCCTTTAATAGAAATAGAAAAATAACCTGAAAATGCACCACGCAATTTCCATGGAAAACACATTTGATATTTGTAGCAGTGCACTATTATTTCATTACAGTTATTTTTCTACATTTGTTGTTGTTGTTGTTGTTGTTCTTGTTTACTTTTATTGCCTGAATGCATCAATCAAAACTCGTGGCAGCGATAAATCGCTTTGGGCTTGCTCCATTTAAATAAATATATTAAAGCCAATACATATATACATATATATATATATATATATATATATATATATGTATATCGGTCAGTCCTCTGTCAGTTTAAGTGGAAAGCAATGTTGTTTTTGGATAACATATTGATTGCGGTCATTGATAGTGCCAATGTTATTGGAAAAAAAACACTCAACCACCACAATTCCCAGGCGAACAGATCTAATCTTTCGATTCTCTGGAACGCAAATCAATTAAAATAAACCGAAATAATGAAAACGTAGTCAAACTTTGAATTCATTATTCAGAATGCAAAATGCAATTAATTAGATTCATTTGGGCGTGAAAGTTTTCAATCCGATTATTCTTAATTAAGTTCTGCCACAATTAAAATTAGAAATTGCCACTTGTATATATTGAAATATATATATATATATATATTAAGATTTTGTAATAGTGACTTAATTAGTGCACAAGAAACAAAACAGTTTAGTTTTTAATGTTTTCAATGAGTTCAATGATTTGTAATATTTTCGCACAAATTTGATTTACAATTTCCATTGCTTCCGCTGCAAAATAAACACAAGATATATTTTCAATCATATGTTGAGAAAGATCAGGAAATAAAATGTCACAGCTTATTGGAAATTAATTTCACAACTTCCATTTAGTTTTCTTATTAATATTCATTGAATGTCGCCTTTCAACAGAACGATTATAATCAATATTTTCCAGTACTTTGTTTGACAAAATATTTTTTGTTTCAAACTAAGAAGTGAAGTTCTAAAACTAAAGTAAATATCCTGGCTTAAATTGGCTAACGAAACTTTTGTTTAACAACTTTTGTACAGCTCTCAGGACACAAATAATATTAGCTTTATCTGTAGAAGTGCAGATCAGTTTAGTTCCTAGAGGAGTTTACTTCTTGTTTATTGACTTGCGGGTAGCTCCTCTAAAGTTATTGGCCAAAACCAGATTGTCGAGTTGCTGTTTTAATAGCCAAGCAGATAGTAACAATGTTTGAACCATGTCCTGAAGTTAGTGAGACATTTAATAAAATATTTCTCTATTTATTTATATATTATTTATATTATATTATATTTATATTTATATTTAATTTTTTTTTGTTTATATAAACACGATGAATTTCGCTCTACAATAAATAATAATAAATAAAAATAAATGTCTCTACTTCTATTATTATTATTGTTATTATTATTATGTAGATTTGTTTTTGCTGGTATTGTTCCGGGCAAGTTAACTGATTGCTGTTTTGGCTGTTAGTTGTTGGTTAGTTGGCGTTGTTATGCTTTCTGTATTGGCCTTGTATTTGCCAATGTGCGAAGACCCAAAAAAATGTTGGCAGCCACTTCGCAGCAACGTTGTCGCCTAACACTTGCAACCATTTGTGGCAACACCCAAAATGGGCTATATATGTGCCCACGTGGCGTATGTGCCTTATGTGCTCAACATTAAAGCAACACGAGCAGAAGTGGATGTCGGAAGACTGTCAACCCAGTTATGAGTCTTTAACAGCCCATAGCAACAGCCAGTGTAACCAAGTGGCGCCCCGCCCCGCACCGCCCCCACCCACACCCTTAGTGGTAACTGCTGCCCCTAATAACGTAGATGCCCAACCAATTTGGCACTTGTGCGCCAAGTGACATGACGCCAGGACATCCATCCGTTGTCCACACATTGCTTAGCATCTTAATAAGCTGCACTGAAACCGACTGTGCCTCAATCGAAGCACATTTTGAAATCACAGCCCAGTTTATTAGTTTACAATAAATAAATCTAAATATACAGATTTTACTGTTAAATGGATTCGATAACTTTTGCCAATGCAATTTTACAATTAGAAGCTGGAAACTTTATAAGCAACTCTCGCTGAACATAGGTAGATTGTCGCATTAATTGCAAAATTCTGGGAAATGTGCTTTAACCCTGTTCTGGGAAATAGTTCATTTCAAAATTGCCACAATCCATGTGAGTGTAGATAATATTGTACACATCACATCTGGGCACATCAGCAATATGAGAGGTAACCTCAAATCTCAAATCTCTAATTATTATATGTTGTCGGTGTTGCAACATACATATTTGATCTATTGTGCACCTGCTTAGAGCTAAGCAATATCCATTTATTTACTCATGTGTTAAATATTGTGGGTTACTTCTAGGATTAATGAATGTGGTTTAAGTTCTGCTAGACACTGTCCGACCAGAAAATGATGTGGTGTAGCAGTTGCAGGCGGCTTGTTGCAGGGTTGCAACCGATGATGTTAGTGTTGATAAGTGCTGGCAACAACAACAAAATTACGCATACGCCACTCACTCATCACAGTTTCAAAGCATTCGAGAGTTGCTTTGACATATGAGTTTGACAGATCAGATTGACTATATATCTGATAATACCTAAATCGGCTGGATAATTCAATTTAAGAGCGGACAAGTTGCGTAATTGTGAATTGAATGCTTTCAGCTTGCATTTGTCCGTTTGTCTTTGTCAAATACACAAAACGCGTTTATTAAATAAACATAAAGCGAAAATCGTTGACAAATAGGAACAAACGGGAAAAAATGGGAAATTATGTGACGAGCGGAGGATGTTGTGTCAGTGCTTTTTGAGTGTGTGTGTGTGGGTGTGTGTGTGTGTGTCGGTGTGTGTTTTTGACAAAACAACAGCTCAACAGTAGAAAATAAATCTGTGGGGAATCCGAGCCGTGGCCTCTTTTTTATTGTTATTGCCACGTGCCAGGCGGATAACCAAAAATGTCCAGTTTTTTTTTAACCTCTATTCAGAAATATATATATAAAAAATATATATATATATTTTTTTTTGCTTTTTGTTGACATTGTGTATAACTATCGATGTCAGAGACTGCAAGTTATCAGGCGTCCCGTCTGATTTCATTTGAATTTAGTTCAAATTTTTGGACTTGACTGGGTTTTCCTTTGCAAATCGATAAAAGAAAATTTTTGTTTTTCATTGATGGGAAGATAACCAGCTAGATTCTTCAGACAGTGATTGTTTTTTTAACTCGACGTCATCGACAAGTTTTGGTTGGCAAACAAGAAAATTTAGCTACAAGATTTGATATTGATGTTAAGACTTTGTGAGAAACTTTTAGTAGTCTTACTAAGCCGAAACTTTTTGAAAATATTGTTTTTCTACCAATTTACATCTTATGTATAACTTGTACTAAATGCAATTTTCAACTTTTATGATTACATTATTCGTGCAACGCTATTTTCATGATACCAACAACTCTTTATTTAACTTTAGTAAAACTGCAAAAATTTATGAAAATAGTTGCCTATTAAAAAATTCAGGTTTTATTTTTAGAATATTGCTTTTGAGCTAAAATAAATCACTTGTTCGAAGAACATGTGTTTTTTTCTGCTATTTTTTTTTTTAATATCCATATTTTATTCCGCCTTAGTTTTGCTAATTGAGAAACTATTCAGAACTTTTGCCCTGGTCAGGCCGACTACAGTCACGTCTGCTACCCATTAAAAAATTTATAAATGGGGTATTATGAAATTGTGCACAAGTATGTAACAGGCTGATGATTCCTGCTTACATTTAGGTGTGCAAAAGTAGAACGTGTGCCTTAATCAATTTAAAATTTATATTTTTAAAAGTTACAGAGTAACTTTTAGTCGATATATTTTGAATAGAGTATTTTTTACAAAAGCACTGCTTTATTTTATGCTTTTAGACAGCCAATATGCAAATTTGATGAGCTTGTATGCCAACATTGCAATGTCTCGTCTGTCTGCCTGTCTGTCTGTCTGTCTGTCTGTCTGCCTGTCTGTCTGTCTGCCTGTCTTTAAGCCAAGGTTTTATGAGTGAGGCGGAGACAGACACACACATGTTTGCATTTGCATCCAGATGGACAGACACAGAGCCAAAGTGGAAAGTAAAAAACTCTGATAGTGTGATAAATGGCCACGTCCTTTTTTTTATTTTTTGATTTTTTTTTTTTTTTAGGCATAACACACTTCTCAACACTGTTACTTCAATTATTTATGCGACAGGGCCGTCCTCGGTTGGGTTGTAGGCGAAAGGTCAAGTGTGTACGTATTTGTGTGTATATATATATATATGTGTGTGTGTGTGTGTGTGAAGCTATGCAATTAGGGAATAGTGCAAGTGACACAGCCACTGCTGAGCAGGAGTGAGACTCAGATCTAGATATAGACACAGGGATAAAAATAAAGATGGAGATGTGGACATAAAGAGAGTCATGTGCATATAAATTGCTTTAATGAAGATATGCTAAAATTCGGCATGGACATGTGTACAAGTTAGTTGTTAACAAGTTGACATGATTTCGATACACACACACACACACACACGCAAAACACACTCAGATGCATACATATAATATGTAAACACAAGTACTCATAAGCAATCCATCGTCAAAATCTGTCGTTTCATTGGATTCCTTGGAAATAACTTGATTTTTATGCAGTTTAACACTCAAAAATAGAAAATATAACGGTTTTAATATATACACCATATAAATATATATGTTGCAGTATCAAATTTATGTAATTTCCTAAATATCGCACTTCTACTTTTATCAATTAGTTTATTGTCAGTTCCAAGGGTGAAGGACTTTTCATGTCTGAAGCAATTTAATAACTTTTTTTAGCACTTTCAATTTGTGCAATATTCAATTTTTAACACTTCAACACTGCTCAATAAAAAATGTTGTACAAAGCAGCTCAATTTTCAAATTTATTAAATTCGCTTTCAATAGTTAATACTATTTAATAAATGGACCACAAGTGATTTCCTCATGCATTTTGCAAAGTTTAAGGATATTTTTTTTTTTTTTTTTTATTTTCATTGTATTTTGGTCAATTGTTTGCTGCATTTCGCTTCAGTGTCTGATAAAAGCTGCTGAATTCAATTTAGCCATAGCTTCTGTTGTTAACGTTGTTATAGTTGTTATTGTTGTGGTTTTGGCCCACTTGAGTGAACTGCTACTGCTGGCTTAGCCAACAAATTTTTGGCCAAGTTGTAGACCACTTGGCCAAAAATTTGTTGGCTAAGCCAAAGTGGCTGCCAGTAGAATGAATGGCTTAGCCATGCGCAACGCTCAAAACTCTTTTCAAAATAAGAGCACATTTTGCTGTGGCATGAACACAATGTTGCATGCATCATTCGCATTAAGTATATTCTTGACAAATAACTAATAACTAAATCGTGCCTGAACCCATTTGACGATAATCAGGTTTAGATATACTACTTTTGTCATATCTACATTTATCGAAACGTTAACTCAACTTGCCACATCCTTATTTATTTAAGTTGGAGTACGATTTGAAAACCATATAGAAATGATCAATATTTTTGCAATACTCCTACTTGTTCTAAAATCAAAAAAATAATGCAAAATAAAAAATCAATTTTCTTTTTATGTATTTGTTTTATTTTTTATTTGACACTATTCAATGGCCTGTCGGCATTTAAATACAATCGCAGACTCGTAAAAGAATTGTTGAACTGTGCGAGTGAGATAGCACATAGTTTTAGGTATTTTGCCTACCCTTTGTGAAGTCATTGCATGACTAAAAAATTAACTCAAATGCAATTTATCAAAGTTAGTAAAAGACGAATAAATAAAAACACAGCAAAAAAAAAACACCGAGAAGCGGAGTTGAAAATTACAAGTTGTATTGATAAAATATTTCTGAATAGGACCCTAAAATTAAGCAAATTAAGTTTAGTATTTGAATGAACAATAATATCTTCTTTCTACAGCCCCTTTTAATAATAATATATGTATAATTATACCTATCACATTATAATTGTTATACGAACTGAATACGAAATTTCTGTTATCTGTTATCGTGAAAGAGGCATATGTCAAAAGAAATCCATATCACTTTTGTTGCACTGCTTTTTATTTTCTTTCAGTGTATCGCAGCAGTACTATTTATTAAAATAATATCCCTATGCATAAGGAATAAATGGAAAAAAAGACACGTCGAGATATGTAACAGATCTAATTTTGAACTCTTAACTTTTTAGGACTATGATTGATATTTAGTATTTATTATTTGTAATATAGCTAATATAATTTACTCGATTTATGTCCCTTATAAAGTGTATGGTTAATAATCTCGAATATCGATGTGATTGGGTTATTCTAAAATGGGGCTCTTTTGTCTATAGTCGTGTATACCCGTTTGAACTCTTGGCCGACTGCTTTTAGGCATAACGAATGGCTGACAATCCCCGGCGGGAGTTGTTTTGCTGCCGGCTGTTGGCCACAATGGGTTCAACAAAAAAGCAAAGCCGAGCAAAGAATAGAAAAGTGCTGCCAAGTTTTGCCTGAATAGTTTTTCTTGTTGTTGTGTTTGTTGATGATGTTATGTTATGGTTATAGTTGGGTGTAGCTTTTAGCTGGCGTCACAAATATGTCCAGGCCATTGATTGTCAGTGTCATCAAAAAAAAGAAAACAAAAAAAACAATAACAAAAAAAAACAACAATAAAACAACCAACAGGCGACAGAAATTGCTACCCATTGTGACAAATGTGTTTTTTATTTAAATGCGTGTAACTTTTTGGCAGCTTCGAAACTCAGCATTCTCATCATCATCATAATCATCATCATCATCATTATTATCATTAACATCATTATTGTCAAAGTGCATTGACCACAGCATAAAGAGAAAGAATATTTATTACGCATACGCCACATGTTGCAGCTAACCAAAAAGTGTTGCCAATAAATCATTTTACTGATTTGCCATAAAAGTCAGCTAAACACAAATTTAAATATTACGATTTTAGCATCATTGGAGTTAATCCTAACCATATTCAATCAGGAAATGAAGGAAGTTGAATATATATATATATTTATTCAATGTCCGTTCCGTAGATATTCTTTGACGTTGACATTATTAACGCTTATTGTATTTGTCAATATTCAATACATTTTTGAAGTGTTGAATAAATGCAGCTGAATAAATACGAGATTTACGATTTACAGTCATTAAAGCTACGATTTCATCCATATTTTCCAAATGATTGGCTTCACGTGCACGTAATCTTAACATCAATAGGAAATGCAATCTTATTGAAAAACTTTGTTAACCTCTTCTTCGTATTTGGGGCAGCCAATTGCACTCTGCTGACGTGGCCAATATCACCTTCGAACTTGGCCAGCGGCTGACCTTAAGATACCCTGCAGCGATTTCATATATTTAGTGAAATATTTTCTATTTATATTATATTAAAAAGTTTAAAAAAAAATGAAAATGCCAGATTTCAAATCTTGGTTAAAAATTGTTACTCCTATTAACGGCAAATTTTTAATTTCTGATTCTAGAATATGTCTAAGACCAGATTATGTATCAACATTATAATATTTATGAAGAAACAAAATGAATTGAAAACTTTGTATTCCCTCTCTCTCTCTCTAGTTTTGTAGTCCTCTTTCTCTGTCTCTGTCGCTGCCTCTGTCTCTGTCTGTTAGTGACAAATAAAATGAGAAATGTTTGCAAAGTAAAATTCCTTCTTAACATTTCCAGAAATTCAATTCACTCTTTGCATATATGTTGCGATATTTGGATATTTTTGGCAATATTTCTGCAGCACTTCGTTCAAACAAAACATTTTCAATTTCATTTCAAGCAATCTAAAAATAGCCAATAAATGCTGCTGACGACAAAATGCCAAAACAAAAACATAGTATAAAAAAAAAACAACAAAAAATTTAAGCAAACAAAAATGCCTCAAACATGAATTTAATAAGTTCGAAGAATACGAGTTTGAAAAGTAAATATGTAAATAAATCAGTTTTGAATTGATTTTGAAACAATGTGAAATGAAAATTGAGCAGCGGTCGCCAAAAATGCCGCCAGGTGTTTAAATCATGACGTGATTAGGTTCAGGTGGAACGTATAACGCAGCAGCCGGTGGCAACTTAGCTAAATGGCAGCTAGATAAACACACTCACTCATATACACACACACACACACACACACACACACACACACACACGCACGCACACACACACACACACACACACACACAAGTTAAATGCGAAACATGCCATCGTTTGGGACTGTTGTGCTTCGATTGCTGCCACAGCTCTTGAAGATCGCTTGGGGTGCTTTATTTATAGTCAAAACAATGCCGACAGATCTGTCGAATTGCGGCTAGGTTGATGGACGCTAAACTCTGAGGCGCACTGACAATGCAAACTGTGGCACGGTCTGTGGCACGGTCTGTGGCACGGTCTGTGGCACGGTCTGTGGCATGGACTGGACACTGCTTTGAACATTGCCAGCTGATTGCTTGGGGTTGTTGTACGTGTGCGTTGCCGCTTTTGGTTGAGGAGGAGGATTCTCACTAAGTTGATTGGGGGGCGCAACACACACACACACACACACTAACACACACACGTGACGTCTTATTGGGGCGGCATTAATTGGCCATTTCGTGCTGTAATTAAACAGGAAATTCTCATTTTCATTTTGAGCCCCAACCACACAATGTAATTCATTCCCAGCGTTGTGCAATTCGATTAAATTGCGATTACATTGTAAATTTTGGTGAAAATTAATTATTAATTTTGTTGTGCAATACATTTAGTTAGATTAACTCGTAATATAATTTACTAAATATTTTAGTATTATATACATATATACATATGTATATTCAAAGCATTTGCTTAACGCTCGGACCGATACCCAATTTGATAAAGTCAACAAATGTTGTTAACGGATTGAAGGCAACATTATTATCATTAGCTGCCTGTACTTAAGGGTGTTGTCTTTAAACCTTTGGCTTTGCGGTTGTGTTTGACCAGTATCTGAGTGTCCTTGGCAAATAAAGGCAACTTGGCTTTGGGAAATGCGCAGTAGCCGTATAAACAATAACAACAATAATAACAACAAAAACAACAACAACACTGGTAAACAAAGTTGATGTTGTCGTGTCTTAGTGCCAGACGATTGCATCGAAACCGATGGCTTAGTGTTAATCACAAAAACACCAGACGATGAACAGATCAAATTGCAATAACTAAAATACGTTAACACATTCATCGGATGCGAACCACATCGTCGGAACAAAACACAGCGAGGGGGAAGCGATTCAGGAAGCGATTTTGTCTCTGGATGGCATTTTAATGTGCGCTTTGCTCAAATGTCTGGATAAATGGCCACAGGAATTTTGCAGCTATAACACAATTATTGTTGCAACATCAGTTGAAGCCGAACACCATATCAGCGTGGGGCAATAAACACAGCGCGTGAATGCAACTTAGGCGATAACCGGGACAATAACAAGGACAAGGCTAAAAATAGCAAAAATGCTGCATATGAGCCTCAAATATGACTGCCACCAGCCGAGATGAGCGACAAGGGAGAACGGACAACGGACAACGGGACTGTGGATCAGTTACTTGGGGCAAGTGGCAAGAGGCAAGGGACATGGGAACAAGGAACAACGAACGATAAACGGCCCTGGATAAATTGAACGACGAGTGCCCCATTTAAGTTGACGCTGACGAATGTTGATGCAACGTTGACAACTTGAGTGTTGCGTCACATTGCGTCGCCTGGTGTTGGTGCACAGTGGCAGCCACTCCCGTTACGACTGTTTTTTATTTTAACTAACGCATGCAGCTTATAATTTTTATTCATATTTGTTTTTTATTGTTTTGTTTGTTTTTTTTTTTTTCTTCTCTGGTAGTTGTAAAGTCTGTCAAGTCTTGTGTTCATCATTAATTTAATTAAGCTGTTCTTTTTGCCTGGTTGTAAAAGATGAGAGCACATTTTCAAGTTTTTCGCTTTAATATAAATTAAATTAACATTTATATATACATAAGCGGGTCTATGTGCAGTTCTAAAAATCAATAATTCAAATCAATATCGATTGTGATTGGGGCTTAATAAGAATATTTAAGGCATTCAGAGTTCTCCATTTCTATTCGAAATCTTATCTAGAAATTAACTTTTTCTCATGTGCATGTGGTGGATCTTAACTAATTCTTACTAATTAGTTTCTTACTAATTATTTTCTTACTAATTATATTCTTACTAATTATTGTTGGTCTGATTGGGTTTTTCTGGGTTTTCCCAATTCATGCAACAAATGTTGGAACATTTTGTTTTCTACCCCCAGAAATCTTAGATATCTTAAAAATCTTATAAATTTCAGTATTTTTTTAATTCATTCATAATTTAAATTTTATTCTAAATTTAATTTAATTAAAATTTTTAATTGTTATATTTTTGGTGTCGACTGACTTTAGTTGGCAATAAATAAAAATAAATAAATAAATGCATAAATTTGCACCCAAATGTGAGCTGACTCCTTGTTACCATTTCTCAAGCTTAGAATATTTAATGAATGAATTCTATATTTAAATTCATTGAATGGCGATTGTTCAGATCTAACGGCACTTTGTCTGCTTACCCATTTGCAAGTGAAGTGTATTTATGCATTGAGTATTTAATTTGTGGCAAATATTTTGATGCCCGTCAATTGTCTCTTTCCTTTCCTCTTTCTCTCTATCTCTCTCTCTCTCTCTCTCTTTGTCTCTCTCTCTCTCTCTTTCTCTGCCCCTCGATTTGCTTTTAAGCTAGCCATGCCTTTTAGCTGTCCGGTGCTGTCAGTGTGCTTTTCAGCTGATGTTGCCGTCGTTGCACGTCCTCTGCTGCTGTCAACTTGAGGGACTTATTTGCTTAAGGATGCAATTGCTTCAAGGATTCCTTCTACTTTCGGCTCTGGGTCAGCGTTTAGTTGCGGCTTTCGTAGGATGAGCATGAGGCGTGTCTGTGGGTATCCAAGTGGGATGAGGGGGGGTGGGGGCAATGTTGCACATCATCATTAAGAGTTGGCTGTTGGCTGACGCTGCGCGAAACGTGCCAGCTAATTAAGAGACCGGCAAGTGTTCAACAAAACTGAAATGCTTGCAACTTGCACCACACAACGAGGCGTGATCAAGTCGGCCAGCTGCCTTCCGAGGTTTTCATTTTAATATATGTATATATTTTATTTTTTATTTTTCGCACGTTGATTATTTTAAAAATGTATTAAATGCAAACAGGATGTGTGCTGTTTAACTGGCAACTGCCACGCCCAGTGTTGCTCCGCAGCCCCTGAACATCAAATTAAAAGGACATTAAAACAGCGCGCGACTCGAGCGTTAATTAATTTTTAATGAAAATATATTGAAAAGGCATTAAATGCTTGTGGCACGAGGATTGGCGGCTCATCGGAAATACCATTAACTGCGCAACAATTTTGTTATGAAAATATTATTTCATTTTGTGGTTTTAGTTTCATCAATTTGTATCCAATACAAGTTCAAAAATATTTATTCTTAAATCGAGTAGAAAACCTACAAAATTGACTTTTATTCCAACAATCTTGCAACAAGTTTGTCGTTTTACTTTAAATTATGTTTATGATTTTAGAAACGTAACAATTTTAATTTTATGATTTTTTTATTCGAGAATGTGAAATATTTGAATCATGATACGAATTTTGTGGTTTTACTATGCATTTTTGTTGCATCTGAAAATGGGAATTTTCCGCATAACAAACAAGAAACACGCCGCTTCAGCTGTGTCCTCTTTTAAGCGGTGTCAAACTAAAAGTGGCAGCTTTAAAACATATTTTCTTTTTTTTTTCTCAGAGTCTGTTGCCCTTGAGTGTGGTGCCTGAGGGTGTGTAAAAGCAGAAAAAGAGAGTGTGTGACAGAGGGGAGGAATGAGGGGGCAAAAGTACTTAAGGCGTCGCCTGAATAGCTACAATGTAACAACTGTAAAAAAGCTACCATATAAATAAAAAATAAAACAACTATGGGAAAAATATGAAGTGCCTTTAAGTGAGATAACTTGAAAATATTCGACAATATATTTTAAGCACAACTGGAGAACACTTAATAATTGCTTATAAAAAGGTCAACAATTTAAAAATTTTCTTTTTTTTTAAGCTTAATTTTTAAGTTCAATTGCAACAATTGTAGGGCATTAGCTATTCGGCATTTGTTTAAATTTTATTGTTGTTTTTATACCCTTAATTTATTAAAAATGGGTAAAAAGGGTATAATGGTTTTGTGCAAATGTATGTAACAGGCAGAAGGAAGCATCTCCGACCCCATAAAGAATATATATTCTTGATCAGGATTAACAGTCGAGTCGATATAGTCCTGTCCGTCTGTCTGTCCGTCTGTCCGTCCGTCCGTCCGTGTGTATGAACACGCAGATCTTAGAGACTATAAGAGCTAGAGACTTCAAATTTGAAATATAAGTTCTCGTGTACCAGGCGCAGATCAAGTTTGCTTTATTTTATCGATAACTGTCTTAGTTTCTGAATTATCGATATATTTCGATTTCCGATAGCAATAAATTCCACAATTTAAGAGGCAGAGGCTTTCATTAAGATCGGACAAGAAACACCAAAGTTATAGTCGAAAATATATTCTCATATTGATCTAATTTCTATCAGCAGCCGCAAGCATTTTCTGTATACATAGAAATAGGCGAGCGCATGTGTAAGAAAGAGATGGCATGATAATCGATGCTAGCGTCAATATATTTGCGTGTATTCTGCAGAGCCCCGATAACTACTCTTTCGTGTACGTGGATATGTGTGTATTTATGTATGTATATGAACGTGTTTGTAGCCACTCAGTTCAGACATTTGAGTGCAAATCATCTTAAAGGGAAATTTGCCAAGAAAACTAGAATATATTCAACAACTGGGTTAAGGGTATATCGTAGTCGAGTTAACTCGACTACAGCATCTTACTTGTTGTAGTTGGCTTTTGCGTTGCTTGCTTCGCTTTGCTGCCAACTTCAACGCGACGTCGTTTGAGCCATTTTGTTTGCCTCACTGTTGGCCGTGTTTGTCTTTGCTGTTGTGTTTGTTTTTCGCGCTTGGCTACCGCTAACGCTGCTTGTTGTTGTTGTTCTTGTTGCTTGTTATTGTTGCTTCTTTTGCCTTATTTGCCTCATCTGCGTGCATCCTCAGCCCAGCTTATCTCAGCTCAGTTGAGTTCAGCTCCCCCCCCCCCACAATTCTGCCCACATTTGCAAGTCAAATGAAATTATTTATTTTGTGTGCTAGCATGTGTGTGTTTTTGTATGAGTGTGAGTCTGTGTGTGTGTGTGTGTGTGTGTGTGTGTGTGTGTGTGTGTGTATGACTTGTTCAAAAATTGACTAGATATGTGCTGGGCATATTATAAATAAGCAATGTTCTGTCTCAAAGTCAGAAGAGCCGAGTCACATGTTGGCCATGTTCAAAGCAAGACAAATGCAAATTGTTTGGCTAATTAGAGAGGGCACTGACCACAGTTCAAATGCGTCTAATGCAAATGCCTTAGTTGGCCAGCAGAGAAGTCTCAGCCTGGTTGCTCTGATCAGCTAAAATCACCAATTGAAGAGTCAGCAAAAATGGTGTTCGGACAGGGGTGGGAGGATGTTGACTTTGAGGGCTTGGGGCACAATGCCCAAGGGTTTCTTAATGCACCCTTGCTGCATTATATTTTATGATGGCTGTTTGGCATTTCCGTTTTAAGTTTTCCATTTCCGTTGCACAATAGCACAGATTTAATTAATGTGCACACACACACACACACACATACATAGTGGCAAGCCCTTAAGCTGGCACCCCGGCTGCCACTTGCCCCATCCCTTTTGCATATGCAACAGTAATAACCCAAATCCATTAACAGTGGGTAGCGGAGCAAATGAAAATTGAAAATATCAATTTGCATGCGATTGCAATCGGCCATTTGGAGGCTTATAGCCACAAAAAAAAACCCCAAACTGATATTTAAAACAAAGAAAAATATAATGGAAATAAAATAGATTTGCTGAGAATTCGCTCTTATATTTAGATATATAATACGACGGGGAGAGAAAGAGAGAGAGAGAGAGAGCGAGAAATGGAGAACAAGTTATAGAAAGAGAGAAAAGCAGTGAGTTTCGAGCGGTTGACTTCTTAAATGAATAGTTTTTTATACAAGAACGGCTTATTCAAAGATCGGTTGTAGCTATATAATATAGTGATACGATCCAGCCAGAATCGGCTTGCAGCAAAAGTATATATAAATACACAACATGGCTTTTATTCTGAGAGACTACGAAATGAATTCAAATTTTAAAAAGGAAGCGAGAAAATAATAGGCAAATTAAAGTTGAAATTGAGTTAAGAGAGAGAGAGAGAGAGAGAGAGAGAGGGAAAGAGAGAGAATGAGTGCATGACAGTGCAAAAGAGACATGCTTATAAATAATCCGAGTCATTAATTAAACATTATATTTATATGAACATTTTAAATCACTTAAACTGAGTTCGAATTAAATTCCACAAAACTGTTCTTATGATGAAGCCAAATTGTATTTCAAAATTTTTGCTGCTTTTCTTTTACAGTTACACGTGTGTGCAACACACACACACACACACACACACACACAGGCACACTTAATCCCATGAACAGCCACGTTAAGTCGTTCATGGTTCAAAGAGTCTGCCCCAAAAAACTGCCCTAAGCGGCACACGCCAAAGTCGTTTTGAGTCGTTTCTGTTAGCAGTGGCAAAAATATGTATTCATAAAAAACACACTAAAAAACTACTCCAAATATTCCGAAACTGACAAATGTTGACAAAGGTACGAAATAATAATAATAATAATTGAATTTTTATACTTGCTTAACAAATACCTATTTTTGACAGACAATTGAAAAACGATCGGTTTTATAAACACAGCAGTTGCATATATATAAACAGATCTAGATCAGAAATGTGCAGGGTATCAACTAGTCGAGCTCTCTGTTTTGGGTAAAATTGTCTGCTTGATTATAATGTTTATGCATATTGTGAAATCGCTGGAATTGGTGGCATTATGTTGACAATGATGAGTGGCACTCAAGTCAAAATTTAGCTAATTAAGTGTTAAATCATGCCGAAAATGTGTCCATTCAGCGTTGGGCGCTCAATTTAAAAAACACACACGCATATTACACACACACACACACACATATAAACACACACACACACACATAGTAAAATATAGAGTATACGCAGAACTCACTCATATGAAAGGAAAGTGGCTGACGGGCTGAGCTGACTCAGAGGCAGCCCTTAAGCCACGCCCAAGTAGCACGCACTTTATGCCCAAATGAACACGCATTCACACACACACACACACACACACACACACACACACACACACACACACACACACACACACACACACACACACGTGCAGGAACTCATTTATGAATATGCTGCCTCATGTCATGTGTGCTCAGTAATTTATTTTATTATTTTCTTTTTTTTTTTTCTTTCCGGTTTTTGTTTATTTATTATATATATTTTTTGTTATTGGTTTTGCGGCAGCTGACGGCTAGAAAAAGGGTATTGACAGATGCTAATAAATATGGAAACCTTTTTTTTTTAAATAACGCTCATAATTACCATAAAAAAAATTTCCCCAAAGTGTGTCTAAAATTTGTGTTGCTGTTGAAATATTGGAGTGGAAAAATTAATGCTCAAAATCAGCATGTTGCTTTAAAACAATTTCCCAGACGTTTGTCCTCAATTTTTTATTTTTTATTTTATTTTTTAATTTATTTATTTATTTATTGTTAACTGCAGTCAGTCGACACAAAAAATACAAAAATTAAAAATTTGAATTAAATTAAGTTTAAAATAAAATTAAAATTATAAATAAATAAATTATTTATAAGATTTTTAAGATTTCTAAAATTTCTAAGATTTGAAATGTTAGATGCTTGTAAATTTGTGGCCAACTGTTGTTTTTTTTATAAATATCAATAGAAATATCATCGTTATGAGTTTTGGATTTTGGTAGCTTTTTCTCACGCAAACATGACATATTCAAATCAAATACACAATTTATCAGTTATAATCCGTTTATGGCTGGGTTATATAAATTTCTGGGCTTGATTTGGCTCTAAGCTGAATGTGGCTAGCTGAAGTTAGAGCATTTAATTGTCGTTGTGGATGCAACAGCGTTTTTAGTAACGACTTTGACTTCTAAAGTTACTGCTGTTGTTGTTGTTGTTATTGTTGCTGTTGTTGTTATTGTTGCTGTTGTTGTTATTGTTGCTGTTGTTGCTGTTGCTCTAGTTGTTGCCTGCTTTGCCTTATGGCCAATTTGAAGCTCATTTTATTATTCGTCTTCAGCAGCAGCAGTGGAGAACAAAACGGAAAGCGAGAAAACATGTTGCTTCCAACATATTTTTGGGCAAACATTTGCCAGCAAATTTTCTCTTTGTTTCTCAGAGCTTATGAGTCTGTCCTTATTTGTATTTGTGTGTGTGTGTGTGTGTGTTTGTGTGTGTGTTTGTGTGTGTGTGTTTGTGTGTGTGTATTTAGCAAGGCGTCATTAACATTTGTCCTTAGCAGCGCCTTTGTGCTCTTTCTTCTGCTAAGTGAAATCTTCTTAATGCGTTGTTAACAACTCATATGGGGATTTGGCACTTCAGCAATTTCTGGGTTCTGTTTTACATTTTGTTTTTGTGCCCCGTCATAAGCGGTTCTGGCAAAAACTATAGCGAAAAATATCCATCATCAATATTTCCCACTTTTTCGCCTGTCACTTCTGGCTTACCAGCGTAAATTATTTATAGAGCATCTCATGCAAAAAAAAGCAAAGAAAAAAAAAATCAAAAAAACAAAAAAACAAAAAACAACAAAATGTTGCCTGCTGTGTCAAGTGGGAAATCTGCGTTGTAATGTGCATATATAATTTTTCATATGCATACATACATATATATATACATATACATATACATATACATATACATATACATATACATATACATATACATATACATATACATATACATATACATATACATATACATATACATATACATATACATATACATATACATATACATATACATATACATTCATTCATTTTAGATTTTTTTTTTTTTTTTTTTTGTGCTTAAGCTTAAATGAACTCTATGTAAGCATTTTCTCTTTTGTGGCAAGGAGTACTTTAGGCAGTTTTCACATTTAAGATCGAGTATAAAATGTTATCGCAAATTGAAAATAATTTTGATTTAATGATTGTAATAAGATCATAAATATATATATATATATCTCTATAAGATTATATATTTATTTGATGCGATTAAGTTGCTTTCAGTGTATTAGGGCGTTCCAGAGAACACTCTCTGATTAAATATGGTTTGAATTTAAGATACATTCAAAGTTTGTCAATTATTGTCAATAATGCATATTAATTTATTTAATTTAATTGAATTATGTTTTGAATTAATTTGATAAAATAGTGTATGCAAGTTACACGTGTGTTTTTTGCGTTAGTATTTTTTGTATCTTAAGGGCATTTTGCTGGCGCCTTAAACTATGCTACAAAAAAGGGCGACTTTCTTAGCTATATACATATATATATAATTATATATACTCGTATATATATGCTTATGCAAATATGTGTATAGATATGAGTTGTGTTGAAGTGTTTGCCGTCTGATGTCTTTATTAAAATTAATTAAAAACCCAGCCAAAATGTGAGCTCCCTTTTTAGACGGCTTTGATTTGATATTAAAGCAAATAAGTCTCAGGCAACAGGCGATAGAAGAGACGGGATATTTACTGTTGAATATTTAATGTGGCAACCATAATAAATTTACTGCCTACTGCTGCCAGCAAATGTCGAAAACTCATCATCATCAAAAGTGGAAGCAGCAGAAGCAGCAGAGGCAGTGGCATTAAATGTGGCAACTGAAGCTGGTTGTTGGATTTTAGGTTTGGGCCACGAAGGCAGCGCTTAGCGCAGCTTATTGCTGTTTAATCATCAATGATTGAAATGGATTTGAGCAACCGGAAATGTGGCACACGTTTTAATTATTGTGCATACGAAGCGTTGTGTACAACCCCAATCCCAAACCCCAATCAAAATCCAAGCAAGACGTGCCAAGTGCCGCTCGGAGCAGTCGCTCTACGTGTGTGGCGCGTAGTAGGTCAAATAGCGCATTCACCCGATTATAAAGGCTTAAGGGCAACACGGAGGCAAGCCTTGAGTGTGCTGCACTCAAAAAAAAAAAACCGAAAGTTGTGTTTCTCTTGAAATACTTTCAATTATTTGTAAGGCAGCAAGTATTTTTGCCGACTGCAATTAGCAGTGTCTTAAGTGATTTGTGTCCCGGTGTCAATTATGAAAAGTTTGTGCAACACCATTTTGGCCTTGCTGCTGCTGCTTCTGCTGCTGCTGCAATTGTGTCGCACACTCATAAATTGACCCAAATTCTGTGTGTCTATGTGTGTGTATGTGGTGAGTTCTGAGTTTTGCATTTTCGTGCTGGTTGCTTCACTGTTTCATTAGCTGACGTGCCTCTGTGTCAAATTCTCTCTATCTCTGCTTTCTCTCTCTCTCTATCTCTCTCTCTTTTTCTCTTGCTCACTCCCTGGGTATCAAGGCTTTAACTGCACGCCTATAACTTGTACACTGATAGAGCATGTGCTCTGAAGACTCTTCCCTCTTGTGGTGCCTCCGGGTGCCTCCGGGTGCCTCCGGGTGCCTCCTGTTGCCTCTTGTGCCTCAGCCGTGTGAAATTGTGTCAGGTGAAAGTTTAACTCACTTCTTCGTTGCATGTGCAGGTGGCGAGTCAATTGATCCCTTTGTCTATTGAGCCAACAGTTCCCATTGCTGCTCGTCCAGAAGACTGGATTCAGTTGATGATGGTGCAATTGAGGCAACAAATCTTGTGAGAGGATGGAACTGTTCTTTCTGGATGGAACCGGCTCTTTTGGCCTATTGACTCTATCGTTATTAACATGCACTTTTCAAATGCTGCAGACTGTGCGTGTGTGTGTGTGTGTGTTCCACGCCTCGTTAAGTCACGTATTTGGCTGCAACACTTGCAACACAATTTGCCGACATGTATGTGGATGACATGATAATCGCCACTTCTTAGGTGCGATTTAAAATGCGGTCTACTCGGAATATTTCATGTTGATGCATGTTTGCAATTGCACACACACACACACACACGTGTGTGTGTCTATATATTTTTGTATCCTTCATCAATTGCACTAAAATAGATGTGGACGTGGACGTGGTATGTCTCGGGTTTGTATGAAAAGCGCTTTGCTCATCACACAGATTGTAGTACCCTGTAAGTGTGAGTGCGTACGTGCCTCTGTATGAGTGTGTGTATGTGAGTGTGTGTGTGTGTGTGTCTGTGTGCGAGATTGTATTAAAATGGCTGTCACGAAATGTGTAAAGCATTGTGGCAATACCAATCTATAAAAATAGTTTTTTTTTGGCCTTTATGCGGTCAAACAACTCCTTTTTTTCTAATTTATGTGGGTTTATTACATATATATATATATATATGTATATACATTTTTCACGTATGAATCTTGAACACCAGTTTTCGAGAATAAATAACAAATCTAAAATATAAACTCGCTTCAGCGAGACTAGACTCTTTTATATATGCAAAATAACTGAATCTTCTGCTAAATCTTGATCCTAATTTTATTTTATTATGATCCGACTTGGACAAGAATCGCACGGGGACAGAGGGTTTACTGTTATAGCTTAGTCTATGTGTATCTATGGGATTTGTGTTTGTATCTGTATCTGTTTAATCTTTGCATCTATATATATATTTATATATATGTATATATATATGTATCTGCATCTGTATGAGTATTTGCAGTACTCACTGTTTGCTGTTAAATATGACCCTTTGTTTGCGCTCTTGAATGGTTTATGCTGCAAACCCCTTTTGCTAAAAGCATCCAAACAGCAATAGCTGTTGCAGTTGCATAAACTAACACTGTTATAGTGTGTTTGTGTGTGTGTGTGTGTGTGTGTGTGTCATATAAATTGTGCTACTTTGTCTTGTTTTGCAATTTAGGAGTCATTCACTTTGGGCCCTGCACCAAATGAGCAACGAACTCTCAACTCAACTAGACAAACAGCAACAGCAACAACAACAGCAACAACAGCAACAACAACAGCAACAACAACAGCAACAACAGTAACAACAGCAACAACAGCAACCAACAGCAACCAACAGCAATAATCAATGTCACTCATACAAAGACAATTTTGTGTATGTGTCCACAGTTCGTTGTCTATTTTATTGTATTTTAATTTTTGTTATTTACGCCAAGCAGAGTCAAAGTACTTTTGCAAGCTCAGTCTTATTTTACCTCTCTCTCTCTCTCTCTCTCACTCCCTCTCTCTCTGACACTTTGTGTGTCTGGTCTGGCGTCGTCACAGCTGCGGTTAGTGTCACCCAAAGGGATTTGTACTTTAATTTCTTTGCTAATACCAAAGACCGCCCACAGCAGACTCAGTGTCTCAATTGTGGCATCGGTTCTTGAATCCGCTCCTGGCATTTACTCAAGCTTCACGACTAACGACTTAGCGCCAACCAACCACCACCACCATTATGTAGTCGCCATTGTGCTCGTGTCGCCGCCAAGTGTTGCGCCATAAATAAAGCTCGTTAACTGCCTGTAAATTGGGCGTTGCGGCGCATTTTAATGTAAATACTTTGGGGCCAAGAAAAAAGGTTTCACACTTTTTCCAGGCCACTTTCGAAAACTTCATTCTATGCATCAAAAAGCCCGAGGTAGCTTAATAAACACTGTCATTGAATATTGCCTAAAATCTTTAGTGTTTTCTTGCCTAGCTCTAAAGAAGTCTGTAAAAAAGTCTCAATAATTACTTAAAACCAGCTTTGCTTTGATATGAGAGCTCAAATGCTCAATATAAATATTAATGAACGTTTAAGTATAGCTTATAAGAGCTTAAATATCATCAATTGTTAAAACGGAAAATTTGCACAATTTCCCAGCTTTCATTTAAGCCACACACAAATAGAAATAGATAAATGCAATCAAGTGTTAAGCTACAAAGTGAATATTATTCAACATAAAGATTCTTGTACAACTGACGATACTCGTTGCATGAAGCAAGTCAGAATTTGTATTTATAATATTTATTTGCAAATGGAAAAATATAATTTTCCGTCTCAATTTGTCTCACTTGCAACCTGAGGCTTCTCCCACTAAAAAAAAAAGAGTATTTTATACATTTTAACAGTTTTCTGCAAGAATAATTCTTGTTTTATTTTTTTAAGTTCTTCAACATTTGTTTGGGTGCTCCTCAAATCTGTGCACAAACTTCATAAACTGAGGCTTAATTGGTTATTGGTGTAGAAAGTGCTCCAAAAATAGTCTCACAGTATTTTTTTGTGTGTTTGCTGTTAAGTTTAATTTGTTATAGTCACAACAGGCTTTGTGGTAGATTTGTTATTGCAAGATTTTCTCATTTCCATATCAAAGAGAATGTCTCCAGGGCTTGAAAGCAGCCACAGCCATAGCCACGGCTTCATGCCCCAGGCTCAGCAGTGTCACTCAGCAGCGTTCAGTTTTAATCTACAGAGCTGTCCATTTACCTGCCACTTATTTGTCGCAAAATTCTGATAATGTGAGTCCAAATAATTGCGACGATTAGCGGCCGAATAATGGAAAATTCCAGCCTCGAATTAGCATTTTGGCAATCGATGCTATTTTCAAATGTTTGGGAATTCTCAGCATCTTCTGCTAGTTATGCATATGTAGGTTATTTTTCACGGATTTCGGCAGTTCGTCGGAATTTTTTTTAATAAATTGGTAGCGCCCAAAAATCGTTTGAATTGCTTGAAAAATTGCAGCATCTTCGAGCCTCGACCCAAAACTAATTTCAAAATAGAAATGTTTTTACTCAACTCTGGCAACACTAGCGCTGAGCTCTTTCCCGCTTACTCTATCTCTCTCACTCACTCTCTCTTTCTCACCCACTCACTCTCGCTGCCCTTCTTTAACTATACTGTTTCCGTCCCTTTTTTTTTGTCAGGCGGCTGTTCAAATGGCATTTGAAAACACCTTTTGACTTGTGTCAGACTTTTTAATAACTTTCAACTGTCGCATAACTCGACGCGTTCTGAGCATTTTTCGACAAAGCGGAACTAACGGAA
Organism: Drosophila kambysellisi; assembly: GCA_035042185.1. Classification (NCBI taxonomy): domain Eukaryota; kingdom Metazoa; phylum Arthropoda; class Insecta; order Diptera; family Drosophilidae; genus Drosophila; species Drosophila kambysellisi. The sequence continues at coordinate 5,200,409 of JAWNLS010001080.1, read as the reverse complement.
TTGGGGCGTAAACGTGGGCGGGGCCCGAAATAAATTGCATTGCAAATGTGTGACTCCAACTTTAAATTGCGGCTCTGAAGTTGGCACTACGAAGTCGGTTCGTCAATAATGCAAGTTGGCTTTAAGAGCCAGCAACAAGAATAACCAGAACCAGAACAAGAAAAACAGCAAAAAAAACCACAAAAACAAAAACAAATAAAAAAAAAACAAAAAACAACAAAACAAACAAAACAGCGCCTGCGACAAAAGTCAACGCAACAAGCGGCAAAAAAGTTTTTAAATTAGAAATATGTAACAGCCCCAGAAAAAGAGAGCAAAGGAACAACGCAAAATGAACGGTAAATAAAAGCAGCCGAAAGAAAAAATAAATCACTAAAGGTGCAACACGATCTTTTGAGTACACTATATATATTTAAAAAAAAAAAAAAAACAAACTAATAACTTAAAAAAAGTTGAAAGAAATTAATAACTTTTGCCAATAATTTTCGTAAATAAATTAAAATTTAAGACCAACGATCTTTTGAGTACACTATATATATTTAAAAAAAAAAAAAACATACTAATAACTTAAAAAAAGTTGAAAGAAATTAATAACTTTTGCCAATAATTTTCGTAAATAAATTAAAATTTAAGACCAACGATCTTTTGAGTACACTATATATATTTAAAAAAAAAAAAAAACTAATAACTTAAAAAAAGTTGAAAGAAATTAAAAACTTTTTCAAATAATTTTCGTAAATAAATTAAAATTTAAGACCAACGATCTTTTGAGTACACTATATATTAAAAAAAAAAAAACATTTGAAGAAACTAATAACTTAAAAGTTGAAAGAAATTAAAAACTTTTGCAAATAATTTTCGTAAATAAATTTAAATTTAAAACTAAATATAAGAAAATAAAAAGGGATGCAAATAAAATAATAAGCAAACAAATTGAAAATTAAAAAAAAAAAACCATAGTGAACCATAACTTATTTTGAGCACTGTATGTTTTATGTTTTCCAAAAAACACACACATTTTCAGTTGCCATAATGAAAACTTTACATTGCTTGTTTAACCTTAACTGTTAGTTAGGGCCGGGCATAAACTTTAACTGGCTTTTACAGAGCTGTCATAAAGTTTAGTTATATGAGTGTGAAATGCTGTGCGTTATCCATGTCCATGTCTTGAAAGAAACTTTGGACTGGAATTTATTATTACTTGTCGTTGTTTAGAGTATTACAAAAGTTGACAACTTGTTGTGTGACTTTTGTCATACGTGCAAAAAGCCAAAAAATGCCTGCGAGCAGAACAACAATCAAAACAACAACGTTAACAAAAAACAACAACAATAACAACAACAACAACCATTAAAGTTGCTGCCAGCCAATGTTTACCGCCTGGCCGGGGTTTACCTGGTTTGGGCGCCAGCTCGTGCCCTCTTCCAATTAACATTCGGTTAGTTTGCCGTGTGTCTGTGGGTGTTCCGGGAAACAAGGATCTGTGGGGAATTGGAGCTTCTGGTTTTTTTTTTTTTTTTTTTTTTTTTTGCGCTGTTTGAGCCTACCACAAGCAGACTACTCAACGCCCTCATGCGCAGCACCCCAAGCGACACAGACAGAGATGGAGATAGAGACAGAGAGTGAGTGGAGTGGAGTGATTGGGATACAGATACAGCTACAGCTACAGCTACAGATGCGCTGTCGGCCAAAAGGCCACTAATTTGGTCATTATGGGAACGTTTGTCGCACTCATTTTCGTTGCTGCCGCTGCTGTTGACAAAGGCAAGGCGTGGTCCTCGCACCTGTTGCGGTCCGTTTAACTTTTAACTTGATTTTTGGGGCACGTGTTCCCTTGTGTTGTCCCGTCTGATGTTACCGAAATAATGAAAATTAGCTTGTTGCTGTTTGTTTGCTTTTCTTATTATGCCCTGTATCCATGGAAATGTGAAAGAAAACGCATTCAAAAAGTGTATATTTGTATATTTGTTTTTTGGGACTCTTCAATATTTCAGTCAGCCACAAAAAATTTCACAACTGAGAATAAGATAGTTTTTTAATCGATTAATTAGATTCAAGGGCAATTTGCAGAATATCTCTTAGTCGGGCATATTTGTTTTTGATTTCTATCTTTACTCATTGTCCTTTATCCTGGCGTTACTTATGTTGGTCGTTCTGCTTGCGTGTGTGTGTGTATGTGTATGTGGGTGTGTGTGGGGGTGTGTGTGTGTGTGTGGACAACGTATTCGTGTTGGGCATATTAAAAGCGTAAGCTGCAAAGTATGTTATCAAATTTTGTGCGCGTCCAGATAATTGATAAATTATGCATAAAACTTGCGCGTTGTGAAAATGATGTCCACGCGCGGCAAGCGTTGGCGATGTGGCATCGAAATATTCGATATAATACTCGATGCCAGCATATGAGTGACCCCAAAATACCGCTACTGTGAAATCAAATTATGGTTGTGTCGCCGGGTGCGTCATAAATACAGTTAAATTGGCACAGCTGAAACACTAATACACACACACACACACATGTATATACTATATACTATATAATTAGTTACTTAATGCCATTTTTCATTCATATATTGATCTTAACGAATTCTTACTAATTATTTTCGTACTAATTATTTTTGGTCTGATTGTGTTTTTCTCGGTTTTCCCCAATTCATGCAACAAATGTTGGACCATTTTGTTTTCTACCTACAGAAATCTTAGAAATCTTAAAAATCTTATAAATATTTTAGTATTTTTAATTTATTTATAATTTTAATTACATTTTAAATTTTATTTAATTCAAATTTTTAATTTTTGTATTTTTGGTTTCAATAGACTTTAGTTGACAATAAATAAATAAAATACTTCTTCGTCACAAGTTGTTTTGTAACTCCCGCACAAAAACTTAATTCTTCTCTCACTCCACCGATCTACATCGATCTATATTTTTATTGTTTTAATGATTTTAAAACGCGACGAAACCACAGCAACCCACAGCACAAGGAACTCCACTTTGTGCAGAATTTAAATGAATTAAATGTCAGCGTGTGGTACACAAATTAAGTGCAGACAGGGAGAAGGAGAAAAATACTGGCAACTTGTGCGTTGAATTGAAAGTATGAGTCAAAAAACCTCAAAGTAAAAAAAACTATATATATATATATATATATATATGTGTATATTTTTGTGAAGCAGCCAGGAAACCAAGAGCATTTCAGTGGTCGTCGTGTGCTGGGCGTTGCTCACACTCATCATCATCAATGAAAGATACTGACGCTTTGTAGTGGTTTCGACGGTTTTCCTCTCCGGCAATTTAATTTCCGCTGCTTTTTAATATGCAAGGCAAACGCTTTATTTTAATTGCCCATAACATACACTTGCCAAATATAATAAATCAAATGAGAGTGGGAAATTTTGTTTGAAAGTGTTGAACAAATTATGACCACTTTCCGTATCTTTTATCTATGTAGACTACATTTCGATTCTTGTATTTTCGTATTCCACATTTCTACAGCAATGCTATCAAAATACCAACATAGTCCTTTGTACATTTTGGAGCTAATTTGGAGGTAATTTGGAAATTTGGTGGACATTTCCGGACATTTAATGCTTGTGATTAAGGACTAGGATTTCAGTTACTTTGTTGTCGAAAGGTGCATCGAATTTCTTGGGGTGTGTGTGGTGCACTCAGCATGGATTGGCACCTGCATTGTTTTGAGAATTAATTAGGCAAATTGCATATCGATCGATATTTCAGTCCACACACAATGTTTGGGCTCAAAGCAGTGATTAAAACCGTATTTTGTTCTGCAATCTAAGCATTTAATTGCCATTTTTGAGCCGGCCAAAAACATCGAAAACAATCCGAATATGCTAATTTATGTTGCTTATTTATGTGAGCAACAATTGAGATTATTTAGCAGGCGTCGCAAATAAACAGCTGCAACTAAGTCAAATAGGGAAAAGTTTGCGATTGGTTGCCACAAGTAACAAAAACACACAAAAATCCCATTTAGTCTATTTGAGCTCCGACTTCGGACTTGGATAATTGTGTAATTAATGACGAAATTTCAAAGCTTTGCGCATTTCAACAAATAACATTTAAATTTTCAATTAATTTGTTTGCTGTTTGGGCAATCTGGTGTATCTGCATTATTATTAATAGATAATTTAATAAAGACAGTGTGAGAAATGTTGAAAGTTGGAATACAATATTAATATAAATACACAAAATAATAATCCATGTTTAATCTAAGACAATTCCATGAACAGAATTTTTTCGACAACATCCGATTTTTTCTGAAAACTATCTTTAATACAATTTATTATAATATAAACGCTTAATGTAATCGCGCTCCATGTAATCGATAAAGATCGATAAATGTAATTAGCGTGAATCATAAATAAAACCATATTTAGTGTGAACCTTGAATAAGACACACGTGCACTAAATTATTGTATTACTATCAAAATAAGTAGCCTGCTGCATTAAAAATTAAATGAATTGTCCTTCAACAATTGTATGTTAGATTCTAAGGTTATTAGCCATTTCAATGACGTATGATTTATTTATAATGATTATTGTCGTAGCAATTTCCGATCCCCATTAAAATTGTGTTGAGCGTAAATTCACAAATTCAGTCCTTCCAAACAACTGTCACTCAACAACTTCCACAATTGCCACTAGACACTAGTGTCAATGGTGCTCATGGGAGGTTGAGAATTAAATGGGGAATGAGACTAGAACATTAAGTGTTAGGAGGGTGCAAGGAGTGCTTGTTGTAGTGGCTTCATAACTGGCACGCAATCGTCTAGAAAATCTACGCCAGCAAAACCGCTATGTGGCAAATAGGGGAAATAGTCATTGAAAAAAAAGAGGTCCGTTTTCTGCTGTTGCCGCGTTGCATGCCACTTTTGCCATGGCGACATTGGCTTTAGGCCCAAGCAATTTAGTGGGGTTGTCCAAGACTGCGCTTGTCCAAACCTTCTCCTTGGATGCGCATACGATTGTGACGATGAAAATTACAATCGAATTATGTGATTTGCTTTTTACAATATTACAATTTTAATTGAAAAATTGCGCAAAAATCAATTTAAATTGCAATGCACATCAATTTTCATAATTAGGCCAATTTCAATAATTGTGCGAGGATGGTGAAAACGAATAACGAAATCAGCTGCTTGAAGCAAACTTGCAACAAGGCAGTAAAAAAAAAAAAAAAAAATAAAGAAAAGAGAAAAACAGCAGCCCCCACAATAATTCCTTTCACCCTTTCGAGCTAGGCCATATTTTTGTTATTTTATAATTGCCGCTGTTTGTGAGTGTGTGTGTGTGTGTGTATGTGTGTGTGTCTGGGCTTGTGTGTATGTGTGTGCATTGTTATTATTATAGCTGTTGCCACTAGCTGCTGCTCATTTCACTGCTTGCTCTTTGTAAGTCCTTCGCCTTTTGTTTAACTAGACCAGACCAGACCAGACCAGACCAGACCGCATCATACCATACACACCAGAGGCAACCAAGCCGGACCAAATCCAAGCAAACCCAACACAATTCAACCAAACCCGACCACACCACAGAGTAGTCACAACCCCATAAACAATCCATCCCCAGCACAATTCGAAGGCGCAACATTGTGTGGCAGGCTGGGAAGTTGAAGGCTACGCTGCTGGTGAAGGGGGAAATTATACATTAAAAGCAGGACAAAAAGAATAGAATTCACCAAGCAGACTTAAAACAGATTTTGACCAAACAAACATTTACAGTGAAAGATACCCAATGCTAAAAGAATAATCGGAAAAAAAAATAAAAAAAAATAAAAAGCACTTTGTAAAAATTTTGTTTTTACTTCTTCCATAAAGTGATTAAAATTTACAAAAACTAAAATTAAATACGTTTCACATACAACCCATTAGCACAATATTGCAGGGTATACAATTCAACTCAATTTGGAAACAATCGCATTAATATTTAATGAAATATAAATAATATATTGAAATGGGGCAAATGAGTTTGAGGGAATCGGAGGCAGCCACAACTGTGAGGAGGGTAAAAAAAGGGACCACATCCTAAGCAGCAGCAGCTCATGTGCAACAGAGATTGTTGCCGTTGGTCATTTGCTTTATTTTGCCGTGAAACATACACAAAACGAAGTTTAACTTAAGTATAATATTGATTTGTGGCAAGTATTTACATTTATCGATGTCTGGTAAATATGGCCAAAACAACCGCAAAATTTAAGCGATGTCATTAAATATTTAGGGCACTACTTTCTAATTATGTTTGTATTAATTATTTAAATGGCAAAAAATAGTAAGATGACTTTAATTTCATCTTATGTTATTTTGTTTATCAAACACAAACGCATTTTAAACATAATTATATAAAAACAGTGAAATATGAAGTGAATTTTTCGGGTAGTGCACAACACCTTGAAAATCACCTGAAAATCAGTGCATTACTTCACCAGGCAGCTTTTATATTTATTTAGTTGGCATTTACACTGCAGAGTTTCATTAGTTAAGTGTAACGAACGGTCTCTCAAGGATGGAACCCAGATTCTTATTAGGGATAGGGACTCTTTGCTTCTGCCGAGCGTCGAGCAGGCACTTTAAACATAACTTAGACAAAGGTCCTGACACTTTTGCTTAGTCACAAATTCTGAATATTATTATTTATTATTATTTGTGGCTGTATTAAAGCTGTCATTCTTAAAAACAGCAATAAAATAGTAATACATACATAGTTAATATGGTGGTAACTAAAAAATTAATTTCAATTTAATTAAATCAAAATCAAGAACATCGAAGTTAACTCAAAAATGAATAGAAAGAGTTAATAAATAGAGTAACATTATTTGAGAATCATAAATGCAAACAGTCAAGTCAAATTTACTTTCTGTAGCGATTTTTAGTTTCAAATGCCCACAAAAGTATGCTATAAAAATCATGTGTCCTTTCGTGGCAATTTGTTTGTATGCTTTGATTTATTTCAGATTGACTTAAGCTTGTTTGCTTGTGGTAAAAATGCATTCCATTGAAATTTGCGTTTGTCCAGTCGACGATTGCAACAAATTCAATTCAATTTCAACCAATTAGTCAAAGTGGTTTGCACAAAAAAACTTATAAATTGAAATAAATGCAAAACTTCGAGTGACATTTGTTAAAGAAAGATTTTCTTAGGTATGCCGAAAAAATCCATGTATATATATATATACAATATATATAATATATGAGCTGATAATCCAATGTAAATAAGTGGGCTTGGTTTGGATATCTTAATAATAAGGATAATAAGTTTTTCATACAAGAACATATCTTTCGACCGATTGGTCCTATGACAGCTATATGATATAGTCACATCACTTTTCATATGTTAAAAGCTTTACTTTCAAATTATAAAACTCTCTAAAAGGGCATACAAAATGTGATTAAAATGCTTGCATGATTTGGCAATATTTCGTGGATTAATTTCAAACAAATTAATCATTTTATTGTTTCTCGCACACATACATGTATATATTTACATTATTATTTGATGTTATTTAATTATATTTACTTTTATGAAACTTGTTCAGTTTTAAGCAACTTAACTTATTGATTAGTTTTACCAGACTGCCACCGCAATTTCAACGTTCCGCGTAGAGAAGTTGATTGAAATTTAAGTAGAATTCACCTTTTTGCAATTAACATAAACTTTGACATCAAATTCAAAATCGAACCTTACAACTTTAAATTTATCTCAAACACTCGGCACCCCCAAGCCCCAAGCCCCAAGCTCTGTAAAAACTTTTCTAAAAGTGCCATCAACTCAAATGACGAGCAATAAAAATATTCAATACTTCTAATGGGGTAATTTCCCCCACTTTCACAATTTTCTACGCCGTTCAGCGAGCGTTGACAGGAGAAAATCACCATCAGAGCAGAGTTGCTTTTGCTTTTGCATTGCGATAAGAAAACAGTTCGACAAGTTATCGAAAACTGTTCTCAATTGATTTTTATAGTCCCCTCGTCTCTTTCCCCCGCAGTCTCTCTCTCTCTCTCTCTCTCTGTGTCCCTCTCTGACAATTATACAAGAAGAAGAGACGAGATGCGGTTGCCTGACGCTTAAGATGAATTATTAAAGGGCATTGACTACACTCACAATTTTTCAATTGCCAATGCGAATGTGAATGTGAATGAATGAATGAATGATTGCCCGACATTTGAATTGTAAAATGTGCATTCGATCCGGTGATTCGAGCGCTAGAAAATCGTTATACTTATCGCGTGGGCAAACCACAAAAATAAAAAATAAATAAAAATAATAATACAAATAAATGAATACATAAAATTAGAAATGAAAATCAGCAAGAAAAGCATAGTCGGGAGTGTTCGACTGGTCGATCAAATGAAAAATAATTTATTTATTGTAACTTCTGAGACAGCTTTGCTCACACAGACTAAAGTTCACATGTTGACATTCTGGTTGTCACATACATTTGAGGAATTACATTAAACCCTTTATACTAATTTTGAATGAGTACAGGGTATATAGAAATATGAAGACCATTAGCCGACTGATGTCCACAAATTTGCGACATGAGCCTGCGGCGCTGATGTTTTCGATTTGCTCTGATTTCATTTCATGTTTTTTGTTTTCCTTTTTGATTTGTGCTTGATTTGCCTTATTGGCTGCCCAGAGATTCGCTGAAAACATAATTTTATTTGTTTTCTTTTTATATTTTCTTTTTGTGTATTTTCTTTGCACCATCTAGTTGCTGTACTTTTGTTTGCACGTAATTGTTCCTGTTTCTGTTTGGCTTCGCATTGCTTCAGATGTTGATGTTGATGCTGATGCTGATGCTGATGTTGATTCTGACGACAGGTCCCCGGGCATATACTGCATGGTGTCCAAAAGAGACACTGTGTGGTCAGAGAAGCTCTGCAAATGATTCCCAGACACTCAACTCAACTTTTGTGAACATTTCTCGTACGACGCGAGTTAATTTTATTTGTTGCTTTTTTCTTCTTGTTGTTGTTGTTGTTGATGTTGTCCTGTGTGACTAAAGTCAAATAAGAAAACTAATTCGAACGAAGGCAGACCTGCAGGTGGCCAATAGTCTCAATGGCCCCGCCTATTAAATAGACCCTGTTTTTGATTTATAGCTGCCAATGAACTTAGACGCTTCTGCTCTTTTCCCTTTTGTATGGTATGGTTTTGGTTTTCACATTGGCCAATTTGTAAGTTTATTTGCTTATGCGGGTGAACAGTTCGGAAATTTTCTTATGCCCTGGACATTTAACCCAGCCACAGCCACAGCAGCAAAGGCAAAAGCAACAGTAAACAATATCCATTCAAAACTAATGATGTGGAAAGTAGAAAAATTGCCTGCAGTTAGCTGCCCAGCTAGAAAGCCCCGAGGGGTGAAGCTCTGTTGAGCTGAAATTAAGAGCGGCTAAGAAGTATTCACTTACTTTAATTCACTGCTTCACTTTCTTAGAGTCTCAATAGAAGTGCATATTGTACATATATATATTGTATATATGCACTGATCTACATTATCAATATGCACAGACAAGTCGATCTAGCCATGTCTGTCTGTCCCTTTGAGATCTATCACACTTTTGTACAGATAAAGACTTGTGTGCAGAGTATCTCCTCATCGAGCACTATTTAGTAGAGCAATCTATTTTGTTATTTGCTTTTTTTTTTGGTAACTTGGGCGGATAATGGCTAAAACGAACTCTGCGTTCTTATAAAGCCTTTTATAAACTTGTTACATAATTTATTACATTCAAAGTAAGCGACGCTTTAACACTTTTCAATAACAAAATTGTACATTCACAAAATTTAAATGCCAATAAAAATGTTCAAAATTAACAGACTTTCATGCCTGATGTCAATGACTTATTATTTAGACTAATTGAAATTAAAAATATAATCGATGTAAACAATATTTAAAAGATTGTGCTTAAAATTGAAATACATTTCTTATGGATGTTCACATTTTATTTTTAAATACCTACCTCATTTATATATGTATATCTTCCATGAATAACAGGTTATGCGAAGTTGTTAAGGCTAAGGGATATCATACTAGGTTTTAACATCCTTATTTAGGCTTTTTTAAGCCAAATATTTAACTTTTTTATAGACTGGTCGAAGTAAGCTTCGATATGTATTTTGGATATGTTTTCAGTTTTTGACTAATTTTAATTAATATTTTAATAAAAACTATAGTTTCTTTTCAAATGTGATATAACATTAAACAAATTGTCATATAAGCATTTTGCGTTTTTTTTCCTAGTTTAAACTTTAAAGCACTTTAAATTGTTTGCAACATATATAGAAAATGTGTGTGTATATTCATATATATATTTTTTTAAATTGAGCTTTGGATTCAAAACTGCTATATTTGAAGTGAAATTTAGCATTCTCAAGTGTAAGTAGTTCCTCATTGAAAAATCGTAGTGGCAATTGTGGCACTTGTTGTTCCGCCCATTAGGCACAGAGTGAGGCACAAAAAAATATATAAAAAAAAACGGCAGCTGGTAAATGAACAAATAAACAAAACTTCAGTCATTGTGCTCTGCCGAATCTGTTTAGCTGATTGATTTTTAAATGTGCGCAATCAATAAAACAAAACACAAAAAATTGAATATAGCAACAGCTCCGAATCAGATCCGGGGGCACAGTAAACCGTATAAGGCCAATCCAAACATCGGTGACGTCAAATGAAATGAATATTGTAAAATACGCAAAGCTCAAAGTCCCCTCTTGAATATATTCGAAAATCTATTCATTCACAGCACATTCACACACGCACTCAAACCTATTCATGTTTATCTTAGTTATGTTTTACTTAAGCTAATTTCTGTTAGTAGTTTTCCAGCTTGTAGCTTAACTGAGTATTGCTTTGGTTCTGGCCAAGTCAAGTGGACAATTCTACAATTGTTCATTTGCCATTATATATGTATGTATATTTATATATATGTACACAGATAAAGACGCAATTTGTTCTATCGTCAACATTTATCTTGATTCCTTTGGGTGTCAAGTCGAATTAACTAATGACATTGATAAATTCCTGCATTCAAATATTTCTGCTTTTGCTATTGAATTCAGTTTTGGATTTACAATTTTGTAATGAGTGTTTTACTATTAATTTATAGATTTTCTTCATCATTTAATTAGAATCATTCAGTTTGCTGTTCTTCAAGATTACTTTGCTGGCCTTTAATTAAGGGAATTGGATATCGATTTTAAATGATTTAGATTTGTAGTCGGATTAAACAAGTTACCTTCTTGATGGTATTTTGTGTTTCTACTATTTTATTCTCTTATTAAATGCGCCTAACTAAAATGCATAGAAATGCGTATATTTTGATTATTTTCAAAAAAGCTTCCTTTTCACTTATCAGAGTGTCATCATTCGGCAATAATTTAATTTAGATATAGTAAACCGTGCTTATAGATACAGCTGATTAAATTTACTCAACACTTATCAATCTTGCTTATCTGCTATCACTCGAAAAATGCTTATCTTATCTTTGGCTTGTATTATAATAATATAGACTGACTAACTTTATTATCTAGCAATTAGTGTCGATTGGTTGACGGAGTTCAGATTTATTTTTAGATTGTTTTGGAAATCCTCTTTTTTATATACATTCCAAACTTATGTATATATTTTTTTGCCAAGCTAAATTTTTAATTTTGGATACATTTTAAGAAACACATTTTTGTAACTGAAAAATAAATTTCTTGGTTTCAGTCAGGTTTGTGTTTTTTTTTTTTCAGACAGCTGCTGTTAATTGCCATTTTAAATATTAATACGAGTACAAACATAATTTGATGTAGAACTCACAGCAATCCGTTCAGTCAGTGGCTCATAATTAGCCCACTTGGAGCTGGCCTGTGGCACAAACTTTTGTACTTTGACAACTTTATAGACGGTCCAATCACGTCATCTCCTCATTCGAAATTAAGAACTTCACAACAAGTTTGCACTCTTGCAACTTTCTATAATTCCTTTTATTTGCTGCAGGAACATTTGCGTATACTTTTCTTTGCTTTTAAATGCCCTGTAGTCAAACAGATTTGTTATAAAAAAGGGTTAGCTGCAGTTGTTTTATAATATGAATATGGATTTGAGTAAAAATTCATTATTACGTATATAAATATATATCACGAAATATATATAATTCTCGAAATCTATAAATTGTGTCCCATTTCCTGAAAAACTTGTTGTCCAACTTTGAGGTGTTTTGAGCTCAACCTTTATTGAAAAGAGTATTTGAGCATTGTATGGAGAGGCAGCTATGGAAAAGAAGAGAAGCAATCAAACAACGCAAGAGAGAAATAAAAAATGATATGCACTCGTAACTGCAGAAACAAGGTATCAGCCCGGGCCACATTTCACTTTCCTTACCAGCCCAATAATTGCATAAAAAGCTGCTGTTGCTGATGTTGCTGTTGCTGCTGCTGCTGCTGCTGTTGCTGTTGCTGCTGTTGCTGTTGCTGCTGCTGTTGCTGCTGGGTCTGTGTGAACGTGGCATTGAGAGGTTCTCGACAAAACTTGAAAGTTCATTGGCTTGTGTCGTAAGCCACGCAGACAGTTGCTTTACTCCTCATTTTTTCTCTGCTCTGCACTCTGCTTATGTTTTCCGGTTTTTGCTTTTCATTCTGATTTATTACACCCTTAACCCATTAAAAATGTGTGAAAAGGGTATAATGTAAAAATTCTCGGCAAGTAATGCACTTGCAGAACTGAACATTTGAGTGCAAATCATCTTAAAGGGAAATTTGTCAATAGAACTTGAATGTATTTAACAACTGGGTTAAGGGTATATCGTATTCGAGCTAACTCGACTACTGCATTCTTACTTGTTTTTTTTTTATTTTTATTCTTATTTTTTTTTGGCTGTTTGAGTGGGGGTGTGGCACGTGATGCCTGCTGCTGACAGCTTCAATGCACCTGAATAGCTTGCTGCGTTTTTCGATATAACGAGCTGCTCCAGAGCCGAGGTGGCAAGGTGGCTGGGTGGCAGGGTGGCAGGTTGGCTTATGTGTAATGTTGATTACATTTGTGCACAGTGCGGCGCTTTTACGCACTTTTAATAACAGGACGCAAGACAACAAGCGAGTGCACAATATCGAAAGTCATCTTGAAAATGATGGAGCAGCGCCAAACTGCGTTGCAAATATTAATGCACATCATTTCCGATAACTGCAGCAATTGCGGCAACAAACCAGGCAAAGGCAAACAAAAAGTGTGACTGCGAACAGGACGCAACAACAATAGAAGTCGACTCTTTAATAAAAGCATTACAAATTTATTATATAGAAGATGACGACATTGTCTGGCTGACTGCAGGCGCTACACAGTTGTGGAAAACGGAAGCTCACCAACACCTGCTGCATTTTCTTTCTGCTCTTTTCTTTTCCGCCATTCACACACATTCAACATTATTTTCTATGTGTGTGTGCATGTGGCAACCTGCTGTTGCAATAGCTGCTGGCCAACCACAGAGTGTTGTTATGATTGAAATACATTTAAATATGTCAGTTCTGATGTGGTTACGCTAACATTTTCCCAACACACAATGGGATTTTCATCTTCAGTTTAATTTTCAATCAATTACCAATTATGTAGGTTGCATTGTTTTTCACAGTATTATTGTGATCTACACTGCTCCAGTTTATTTTCATTAATAACAGCTCAATTTACAAGTTTCTATTGTTTCACTTCTATTGTTTTATTTGAATTTTCACATATTGACTACTGCGCTTATTATTTTCTAATATAACGCTATCTGTGCCTGGAATATTTGTTGTCATGTACCATCCTAAGATTTAATTTTCATATTTCATTTTATCCTCAACATCGATCAAAATAGATTACATTAAGTAAGGCTGGCTCCTGCGCTTTTGCATATTTAATTTCCACTCAAAATCATTCCTTTTACTGGGCATAAATTATCGTTAAACAGTTTATGGATGCAAACAACATTTGCTGCTCGTATATTGTACAACTCTGCCACATCGACAGCTTTTACCAAATCGCTTTACCCTTATGAGAACGCACTAATAACTACTTACGGGCTGCTATTTTATGGACACTAGTCAAAAAGTTATTGGACCCTCGTAAACCCCGCCTTAGGTGCACTAAAAACTTTTGTTTTTCCACTGAATCAGACTTGCATGTTCCACTTGCGTGGGTTTCTGAATATACTGTGTGTGTGTGTGTGTGTGTAATGTGTGTGTTCACCCACTTAGCTGGAGGGGCTAACGTCATTTTACAATGTGAGACAGTTGAGATTTTGAATGAAAACAACCAATAACATCGTTATTGTGATGGTAATAAAATTTCTTGAATACCTGTTAATTCTAGTGAAAAGCTTGAATGTAAAATGTGGGGAAGAATGGAAATTGATGCACTTCTTGCCTCAAGGCACGGTCCGCACATCACAAGCCACAAAATGTGGCTCCAACAGAATATTATGTTCACATCCAAATGTAGGTAATTATCTACTCCTGTTACACGTCAAAAGTAATAAGCAAATTTCACTTTAATTAGCTCGGACAATGGTTTATTGTTATTGATGCTGAAAGTATCCTAAGAATATTGGATTTGTGTAGCATCCGTGATGTGGTCTTTCCGTTAATCTGTCACTCAGTCTGTCAGTAGTTAAATTATGCAAACTTGAAATACATTCTCTTTCCTGTGATGGTTTTGTGTGAATAACATTTTCGTTAAACAATATGACTTGTTAGGATTTCTAATATTTGGACATATTACTTCGGTATGCAACCTTATTTTTCCTAGATTTCTTCGAATTTCTTGTTAACTCAAGTAATCAGGACAAACAAACAAACTGTACTGTCATAAAATACACATATTTCCTATTTCACTAGTTTATATTTGTACAAATTTCAAAATACTTAATCCTTTTGCAGATGGTACATTTTAAATTACTCCTCAGTTCTTAGTTGAATTTTTCTATTGAATACTAAAGCCAAGATGGAATCACTTCTGCTTTCTTTCCACAAACTTTGCCACTTTTATTTTCACTTCTGTTTGCCAAAGAAAAACCCCATTTCCCAATATACATAATTTGAATGGCAAATGGAGTGGAATAATTTGAATATTAGTTTATGGTACTTTTTGCTTGCATTCAAATGGGCCAAATTTGAAAACATCACATCTGAAAATTCCCATATCTAATCAAAAAAGTGCACATTTGAAAATTGAACCCACTGCGGAAATCTGCAGAATCCAGTGTCAGTTGCCGTATCGTATGCAGTGTGGTGACAAGGGGCATTCCAGTTGCTAAGCAAAGCGTGTGGCATGCAACATTTGTATATGCAAACGACCTGCACAAGTTCTGCATAAAAGATAAATGGAGGGAACATCTTCGCCAAATAGATATTACAAGCCAGAGACAGGTTTATTGTTAAGACGAGCTTTGCACTGAATCACAAATGTATTTTCGATCTTTATATTTGTACATTATTTTAATGAATGCAGTTTAATTTGTTTTGTTTTATTTATCTGAAGTCTTTTCTGTTTGCATTATTCACAGTATAATTTTATGCTTTCACTCAAATTGGTTACTTGTGTCACTTGGCTTCTAAAGTGTGTCAACAGTTTATTTTACCAGATTTGTAGAGAAGGTCTACAATAAGCATTACTGTCAACAATTGTAAACTCAATTTCTGTTGTCATCATGCAGAAATGTGTGTGTTTTCTTTATTGTTTATTCATACATCAATATTATTTTTTTCTGTTTTGCTGGCTTGCATACATTGTGGCTATTTGAAGCGACAATGGCGACATTCGAGGTAGGTTTGTTTTGTTGCACGTTGCTTGGATGTCGATAGCAGAAACCGTAGCAGCATCAACAAAGGCCAGCATTATGGGTAACCAACCTAAGTGAAATGCTTTGTTGCACTCAACTTTGCTGGCCAGTGGCATGTTTAAAAATACCAATGCAATCCACACACATAATGGACCAACATTCTGGCCAGAACTTTGTGCTCGACCACACGGATACGGGCCATGTGCCAAATACAAGCCAAGTGCAGTGTTCTACTCTACTCTACTGTATATCATATCAAAGACTACAAAAAAAAAATTAATGAATGTTCTTCACTCACAAATATTCTGCCTGCCTTTAAATATTTTGCATGTCTTTAAAAACATTGGCTCTAGTTTTACTATCAAATTTTACCTTCAAGTGTGTGTTTGAAGAAGAGTCATTCAGAAAATGCCAGATAACAACAATAATCCAAATGCATCATAATATTCTAATGGAAATTTAAATTCATATATTTATTTATAGTTGTGATATTGTAATATTTGCAATTATTGATTTATTTTTCACGTTTGTAATAAGGATTAATTTATGTAAATAAATGATTAATAAATGTAAAGCGTGGTATTTTTACTTAAGAGCTTTACATTATTAATATAAATAATATTGTCTGCTTAGTGTTAAAACTAATAACTCAAGTAAACATTTTTTTTTTGAATATTTAAAAAACATGCCGAGTAGCTTGAATTTCTGAAAGTAGTTTATCTTAATGCAACTTTAAAAAGTCGTGAAGTGAAGCCGATCAATTCAAACTTTCGAATTTGCTGTAATCTTAATCATTAGTTAGTAGGCCAAAAGTGTGCATACAAATTAACAGTATTTTGGAGACATGATTGGACGGCAATGGGAAATCTTTGGTGCCAGTCTCGAGTTACAAGGAAATGTTTGCACAGAATCAGTGCAATTTGCCCCTATATGTTGCAATTTTGGTTTTGCTTTCTGGGTTGTCAAGTGAAAAGAGGGGTGGCTAGGGTGCCACGGGTGGGGCACTGTTGTCAAAAGTTTGTCCTATATGACATTTGTTATAAATTTAATTAAAACAAAATGCCTGAAATGAGAGATGTGAAGTGCAAAGCTGCGGCTGACAAAAGTTGTCTAACTGGATGCCACAGGCAGACGGGAAGGCAGGAAGACATATGGAGAAACAGACAGACAGACAGACAGCTGCCTCATCTGCTTTAAAACAAAGCAGCTGCCAAGTTGTAAGCAGACACACACTCCCCACTCTCTCTCCCCCATCACACACATATCACACTCGCAATTTTCGATAAGGGTTACCGACGTGGGTCCGTCCTGCGCACACTAAAGTAGAAAAGAGAAACCCTCTACTGTCAGTTAAAGGTTTTTTTTTTTTTTTGCAAAAACTTTTCCGCTGAGCCGTTGTATGAAGGAAAGAAAAATGTAAAATTCATCGGGAATCCAAAAATGGTTTTTCCAGTCTCGGCATGTTGGAATGGTTTGGATCTGTTTTTTGTGAGGCCAATATTGAACATTGGTGGCCTTCCTGCTGCAACTCGAGCAACTTAACATTCTTGCAACTTATCGAAATTGTCTTATTTTGATTAGATATAGTTATATACAATGGCATCAAGATCGTTGGAATATGTGCTGAGGGTAAGTTATATATTTGAGCTATCAATAAATAACTAATTTTAACAGAAGAACTTGTTGAATAATTCAGCAGACAGCTTGATGTAAACATGTGTGCTTAGCGAGTCAGTTAAATAACAGTAGGTCAAACCAACAATACAAACAACACATTTGTGGCCCCAATAGGTACAGGTAAAGGTACAACACAGTCAGTTATTACATTATAAAACAGAATTATTTATTTAGCGTTGTTGTTGTTGTTACACTGTAACGACCGATATAAACAACGAACATAATCATTACAATTACAATAAAAATGAAATGAGGCTCAAACAACACAAAAATACAGACCAGAGCGAGGGAGAGAGTGAATGAGAAAGAGAGACAGAGATAGATAGATAGATGAATAGAGTGAGAGATAGAGAGAGAGAGAGACAGAGACAGAGACAGAGTCGTTGCCCTAATTTGATTATTATGCGTTGATAACCTCGCTTGCAGCTTCGAGAGTAGCAACAACGGGAAACACGTGCGAACTTCACATTGCTTATCGCTTATCGCTTATCGGTTATCGGTTATCGCTTATCGCATATCAGTACCATTCGCCAACTGCACGCAGAGTTATCTCCTGCACTTGGGCATGCGGCGGGGTGGAGAGGGCATAGATTACTGCCTGAGCTACATCGTCTGCCTGCAAGATAACATCGCCCAGCTGCGCTTTTATCTCATCCGAATTTATCTCAGTCGCTACCCAGCCAGGGTTGATGCTCTGTAAAAAAAAAAAAAAAAAATATAAGAAATAAAAAATTAATTGCATTATTTGTTGATTATGTGATTGTTATCTCAATCTTAATCATTTTCAGAGGTTTTTGTTGTTAAACATGAATAATGTATTTCAAGGCAGACTCAAAAGTAATTTTTGTTGAAAGTAAAGTTGAAATAAGCTTCAACTGCTTGCCACTCACTCAATTACCAGGTACCCATCGAATGCCTCTTTGTGTCCACAAGGTGCCTTTTGTTTTCTGTTTGGAACCATTGTTGCAACTAAAACTCACCGTTGTTTTTATCTTTAGTTTCTGTGTGATTAGCTCCTGTCGGCAGATCTCGTGCACGGCTGTCAATGCAAACTTGCTGGGCGTGTACGCATTCAGGCTGGGATCCACCGGTCCAGGATTGTAACCGGCAACGCCAGCGGTGCTGTTGATGAAGAACAAATGTCCAGCCATTTGGCGGCTCCGCATACTGTTTGCCGCCAGTTTGGTGCAGTAGATGCTGCCCATTAGGTTGGTCTGCAGCACATCGCTGATGTCCTTGGTGGGCATGTCCAGTAGTTGGCCATCCCGCAGGATGCCCGCGTTGTTGATCAGCACATCGACGCCGCCCAGCTTCTGTTCGATCCACTCAAAGGTGCTGTTCACCTGCGCCTCTGCTGTAACATCGCAGGTGCGCTGATGGAAACGCTTCTGCTGATCGGCGGGCAGCGATTGACGCAGTTGCTCGAGCAGCTCAGTGCGCCGGGCGAGGCCGACAACTTGTAGACCGGCGGCCACCAGCAGCTTGGCGCAAGCAGCACCAATTCCCGAACTGGCCCCAGTGACGACAGCAACCCGATTCTGCCAGCGCTCCATCATTGAATGAGTGAACGAATCAGTCAATGCCGGTGCCAAGTATTCTATTTATATAAACGCCGCTGCCGCTGCCGCTGCCGCTGTTTATCAATTGTACATTTCGCGCTCTCTCTCTCTCTCTCTATTTTTCTCTCAACTATCTCTATCTGACTGCTCTCACATTCTCTCTGAGATGACGTGTCGCTCGTTTACTGCTCTGTGCCGTGGAACAGGCCACTCCAAAGCAACAACAGCTGTTCTAGCGCCTCTCAGGTTCAATGTGCTGATCTGTTTGTTTTGGCCCTTATCTGCTCGTTCTGTCGGGCTAGTGATAATAACCTATAGGCTAAGAGCCACTCCACAAATTATAGCTTACTTTATTTTCGCAAATTTTGCTAATTGAAATTCTTTTTTTTTTATTACATATAACACAAAATAATTACCGAACCAAAGTATTTTTTTTTTGTTGTCGAACTTTAGAAATTTAAAAATTTAAAATTTAGTTAGTAGTAAAATCGGGCGTGTAGAAAATTGAAATATTTGTGCACATTGAAAAACGATTTTAATCAATTTCCTTAAGTATCTCCTATTTTTTTTTAATGAAATACATACAGTGCCTCGATGCTGATTTCGACCAGTGTGATGCAAAAAAATTAAGTGCTATAAAGTTTAATCAAGCGAAAAAAACGCAAAAGGCTTAAATGCAAATTTGTTTAATGTTACATCACATATAAAACAGAAACTTTAGTTTTTATTAAAATATTAATTAATTAATTAAAATTGGGTAAAAACTGACAACGAAGGACTGGTCTATTTATACCGAAAATATTCAACCTGACGTAAAAAATCCGGGTCTTATGGCACCCATGTGTTCATAATGTAACTGGTCAAAATAACCTTGGACCATAAAGAGAGGTACTTTTTTTTACATAATCTTACCTAGCAGGTGGGAAAACCCCAGTTTAGTAGGGTCGTATATTCATTCCGCTGGTTAATAAATGTACCTGCCATCGGTCTTTAGAATTTTAGAAAAATAATAATAATAAAATAATTAGTTTATGGCAGGCAATTAAAATTTTTGCTAGACACTGGTCGAAATGAGCTTTGAGACACTATACATATTGCTTTCAGTTGCATTTTAAAGCGAAACTAATCAATTGTCGTGGCATTAAAAAAAAGTTGTGCACATATCGGTAAAGCTGTGAGGTTGACTTTAACGCTCAAATTAGCTGGTTGGCAAATGGGTTAATAAGTCCGCCAAGCTATATAACCAATAGCCAACAGGAAAAAAGAAAGAGGAAAGCCAACTTGGCGTATGAGCCATATATTTGAAAATACATGTACATATGCTATATGTACATACATATATATATACATATATGGGCCATTAAAAAAGCCAACATGCAGTGCAGTTAAACGGCGCCTCAAGTTATGCCTCGCCCAGCAGCAGATACACACATACACACATACATATGCACAGACACGAGTACAGACCTAAGCACACCTACAACAACAACAGCAGTTCATATGGTATATGGCAGCCATATGTTGTAGAAGGATCTGCTTGGGTCTTTCTGCTTTATCACCGTTTCCGTTATTTTTTTTTTTTTTTTCGTTTTTCGTTTTTTTTTTTTTTCGTTTTTATGGAACGCTCGTAACATTCAAGGAGATGCTTAAATGGGAAACAATAAAAGCTCGATGAGTGGAGAAGTGTGTTAAAGTATGGGTGTGGCGGTAGGAATGCGGAGAAGCACTTGGTTTGGCTTCAGACCAAATTGGAACAGCTTCACACGGGTTTTTAACGAGCAAGCCTTTTTTTTGTAGTCTTACTCTCGCTGTCTCTTTCCCTCTCGCTTGTTTGCTGTCTTTTAATATTGTTTTTTTGTTTTTTTTTTTTTGTGTTGTGCGTAACTGTATTATGTGTTGCAGCATCCGGAAAGTGTGTGCCCATATTCATCAAATCACGACCGTCACTTTGCAGCACTTTATTATGCAATTACAAGTGCGAAACGTTCACAGGCAGCACTTAAACAAAAACTCGTCACATACCACAACAGCAACAGCAACAGCAACAACAGTGTTGTTGCCTCATGCCACAAATGCCTCATGCATAGTGATACAGATATTACTATGCATTCTATCAATCATGTCCTCCCATCTGATTAACACTTGGCATTTTCCAAGCGTTCCATTGTTATTACTGCTGCAGGATAAGGGACACAAAATGTCGCAAGCTAAGCTGCGCTCATCAATAATTTGTCGGCAATTTCTCGCATCTCACATTGATGCATGACAATTTGTTTGGATTTTCCAGCTGTTCAACCTGACGGCAAACGCATCGTCGCTATTGTCGCCCACGAGTCGAACTATGTCGTTCCTCTCCTCACCACTTGTCTTCTTTCCTCTCCTCTCCTCGCCTCTCCTCTCCACTTCTCTTCAGTTGTCTCGCCACATCGCCTTTTATATATGCCATGCCCTGGGGGCGACTCAAGTTTGTTTTTTTTTTTATCTTTTCTTATATTTTTTGCCTTAATGGTTTCTCGTTTGCGTCGCTAAACGTGTCAATAGACCTTTGTTTAGGTGCTCATTTTTACATTTTTACAAAAAAAATTTCTGCAAAAAAATGACGACAAGCAAAAGACAAAAAATACATGTTTTCAATGGGAATTGAATTATTTTGCGCTGCTGCTGCTTTAATATAGCTAAGAAGCAGTTTAAGCTTTGCCAAAGTAAAGCAGAATTTAACTTTCTTTAATTTAGATTTCCTTATCTCAAAGGGTTATCACATAAAATCAAAGGCTTCATAAATCTTCTCTTGCAGCTTGGTCAATATGAAAATACTTTTGATTTATCAAAATTTTGCCTTGCTTATCTCTTAAAGTCTCTGACATACATTTCTAAATCTACTTTGCTGTTGTTGCTAATCAAGATTATATATACATATATATTTTATGGGGTCGGACATGCTTGTTGCATGCTTTGCGCAACTTCATTAAACCCTTTGTCGCACTTTGTACTGTTCAGTGTATAATTATAATTGGAAAATAGAGTTCTTTATGTGGTCAATCCAATGTTTTGTTTGGGGTTAAAAGCATTTCTGAATGCAGATGTGTGTTTTGAGTGCTTTTTTTTGTTAGCTAGAAATCAGCATAAATTATTTTGGATACAGGTGCCAGCGATGACGAGCGATGTCAGCATTTTGTATTTTGTGCAAATTGTAAATAGAATTTAAAAACTGTTCTATAAATGCTAAGCAGCCAGCAGCAGTCGCAGTAACAGTAGCTGTAGCAGTAGCAGTAGCGGTAGCGGTAGCAGTAGCAATAGCAATAGCAGCAGCAGTAGCAGTAGCAGTAGCAGTAGCAGTAGCAGTAGCAGTAGCAGCAGCAGTAGCAGTAGCAGTAGCTGTAGCAGTAGCAGTAGCGGTAGCGGTAGCAGTAGCAATAGCAATAGCAGCAGCAGTAGCAGTAGCAGTAGCAGTAGCAGTAGCAGTAGCAATAGCAGTAGCAGTAGCAGCAGCAGTGGCAGTGGCAACAACATGCTGCAACATGCGAGACCCACATAAGTGTAAGCACACATGCTGCTCAGCCTGCTGTATGATGTGCGTAGTCATTATCAACATGCAGATATGTGTGTGTGTGTGTGCGAGTGCGAGTGTGTATGTGTGTAATTGGCGGCTTACAACTGTTTATCAACACAGGCAAAGCAGGCACAATTAATTTCACTTGTCTGTCTGATTTTCTCTCTCACGTCCTCTCACGTCCTCTCATTAAGTTTCGCTTGATTTTCAAATATATTTTGCAACATTTTGAGCTGTTTTTCCTTCCTCTTCTTCCTCTTCTTCTTTCCAATGTATGTTGACATTCACAGTGTAGCAGCCACGTTTGACTGCTCAAATTGCCATTAACAACGATTTGCTGTTTCTTAGCCCTCCTCGCCCATTGGCTGCCATCATCAAAGTCTTTAGCTCCCTGCCGTTCACATTATATTAAGTATGTATATATGTATGTATGTATGTGTGTTTGTATGTAAGTATGTACATATATTTTTCGGTGTCATGGCTTTAATCCAGTCAAGAGGCAGACACTGTGCTCGAAATGAAAATAGTTAATTTAAGCTGGATTATGAAATGTTAAAGAAGAACTTTTTTGATGTTCTTCGAGGCTACTTATTTTTTGTACATCTCATTTTATAGCATTAAAATACAGTTATGATTACATTTAAATATAAAATCACAAGCAAATTTAAAATACAAAATAATAATCACAAGTGAAAAACATTTCCCAGGTGTTGTTGAATATATTGTGAAATATGTATATTTTAAAATAAATTGTGATTTCTGAATAACAATTCCGAACTTTTGGCTTAAAGAATTGGGTTTCTTAACTGCAGTTTCTAGTTTAGCTATGCAAAAGAAAGAAGGGCTAAAACCAACTCGCTGCTTCACTTTGGCTTATTTTAGAGCGAGGAAAGTTTTCACTTGTTCGAATGGTAAAAAAAAAAAATGGAAAGGAAGTATTTAAAGGAAAACCAACCGCCAGCAGGTAAAATAGGAATAAGAAAAACAGCAGCAACAAAAAGGGGCGAGGATAAAAGCGGCAACAATAAGAGGCAAGACGACCGCGTAGCATTTTTTGTGTTTCTTCTGTCCTGTTCGTTAGCCAGGCTTTCCTGGCCCCTCTCCCCACTCTCTCCACTCTCTCTTGGTAGCTCTTTGCATTACAAGGTGGCAGCTTGAGGGATTGATGGGCAGAATGGCTACGAACGGCGGCTGAGCTTAAAATAGCGAGTGTGTGTGTGTGGGCGTGGTGTGTGCGCTTTTTTATTATTATTTTTTTGTATTTTTTATTGTTGTTGCTGGCTGTTTGCCATTTGTTACGCATACAAAACGGCCATCACTTGGAGCTTTAGTTTACAATATCTATAAAATTATCACAAATGAGCCAAGCAGCGGCAACAATGTAAGCGGTCAGTGCCAATCCTCCCGTTGTGTCCTTGTTGACCCCCCGTCCTGATATGTAACGTGGTGAATGAAGCCCAACAATAACGGGAAAATCGCTTTTATCGGATGAGACCATAAAAATGATTTTTTTTTCCACTTCTTTATTGTTGTTTCTGCCTGTTTTGTTGTTTGTCATTTAAGAGGTCTCGTTGTGTAAACAAATATTGTTCATAATTTCATTAAAGCCGAGTGAGTAAATTTGGAAAAAAGCAACAAAGGCTCTGATTTCCGTTCTAAATCAGAAGAATCGGCTGTAAAAAAATGGTTTTAAATTGCAAACAAATTTAACACACAAATCAAGTTTCAGTTTTAATGCTTGATGTTATTTATTTATTTATTTATTGTCAACTAAAGTCAGTCGACACTAAAAATACAAAAATTAAAAATTTGAATTAAATTAAATTTAAAATAAAATTAAAATTATAAATAAATTAAAAAATACTAAAATATTTATAAGATTTTAAAGATTTCTAGATTTATTATCAATATAATAAATATTTATTTTCAATGACTGCTGGAAAGTGAGCTGATCGTCACTTTATCAATTAATGTATTTTAAGCATTGATCACGAACTCGAATCGTATTCAAACCTGGAAGATATGCTTTATGTTCATGACAGTCTTTTGATAAATAATTGGATTTAAAGATATTATTATGGTAAAGGTACTCTCAAAGTAGTCAAATTTAATTTGTTGTATACATTTTTACAAAATCCGTTAAATAACTTTCCATTTTGTTGATATGCTGCTGCTGGTCGTAAATATTAGTTGACAGGCCCATTAACTGTTTGATATTTATGCGCAATTGAATGTGCCTCGAAGTGGTGGTGCTACAAGAACAATGTTGGCTCAGTTGGCTAATGAATTTGTGTGGCCAGAACCTGGTAGCCCAACTAACTGACTGGCAATCAGTGTGCGCACCGCTAAAACGTATATCACTGCCAGCTAAAAAGCTAATCAGCTATTAGTGGTATCTCCACAAAATATTACACATACGCCCCCAAGGCACAAGCCGGCCGTAGACAAAAGCCGTGAACGTGTTGCCTTCGCTGACTGCCTCGCTTTGAGTCTGGGCTACTTGCCACTTTTTACACCAAACGCAATTTGCTGTAGAGAGAAAAAGAGAGAGAGAGAGAGAGAGCAGCTCTTAGTGACCACTGGGCAGCTTTGACTGGCCAGTTTGTGGAGCGAAATGGCAAGGGACCTGCTGCTGCTGCTCCTACTGCTACCGGGGACGTCTGAAGGTACAGCAAATTATTGCTCAACGGAAAACAATTATTTCGTGCCGGTTTCTGGCATACGATTAAAGTCAGACCCAGACCAGATTGAGGCACCATTCAATGGGGCCCACAGGAGCTGACTTTTTTTCTCTCTGTGTACGCCAGGCAACATGTCGTGTAATTTGAGTATCGCTGAGACTCGTTGCACTGCTCGGCTGCCAGCTTATAAATTGCATTTGCCTCGGGCGGCTATTAGTGCCACAACTTACAGGAAGAGAAACTTTAGACATACTTAGGGCATACAGGATATCATTAGACTGGGCTACTTCTATGACTGAAAAGTGTGCATGTTTCGATTTAAAGAGTTTTCAATTTGAACGTTCAATTTGTATCTGATTTTTTTTTTTTTTTTGGAAAAGCAATCACAATAAATTTTTAACGACAATCTTTATTTAATGCCAAAAAGAATATTCAGTTTGCTATGCAATATTAAAGAAGGCATCTCTCAGACTTTATATGTACATAGGTATATATGTATGTATGTATATTTAAATATATAATTTAATATTTGGATCAGTTTTCTTTTAAAAGACTAATGTTGGATTCAAATGTATAAAATATGTGTGTGAAAATGTACAAATCTCTTTCATACGCATTTGTCGCTCCATTTTTTTGGTTTTTTGTTTTTTTTTATTTTTTTTTTATTTTATTGTTATTAAGCTGTGTTGGGATTTTGTTTGCCATGTGCGATATTTGGAAATTGCCTGTAATTAGGCAGCTCGTTCCAGTTCCTGTTCCTGTTCCTGCTACATGTTGTTGTTGGTGTTGTGTGTTGTTGTTGCTGTGTGTTGTTGTTGCTAACGCCTGCGAGCGACTTCCGTTCGTTGTTTCGCTGCGAAACATAAAACTCTAATTACCAGAAAAAGGGGGCTAACCAAAAAAAAAAAAAAAAAAATACAGAAGAAAAACACACACATACATAAAACAAAAAAATAAATAGATCAACTAAGAACGTTGCAGTTGGACGTAACCGACTGCTTGATACTCTGGCTTGATACTCTGGCTTGATACTCTGGCACTGACTGAATACTTTAATCGATTGAGTGACTTGACTTAAAGATATCGACTTGCAAAGACTGACACAAAAAGCACAACGGAGCTTACACAAAATAAATATACCCCATTCGCACCCTGTCCAGGATTTCAGGTGGACATACACGTGTTCGCACACCATTGTGCTGAGTGTGAGAAGAAGAAGAAGATGGTAATAAGCAACTGGTCAGCAGTTAAGTCGGAACAGAAGTAGAAAGAAAAAAAAAATCGGCTACAAAATAGGGGCCGTAGAGTGTTCAATTATACGGCCAAATTTGGTTGTCATTATATTTTTTGGCCAAAATACGGTCGACAAAAACCCATGAGAACCTGATTAGGAATCGCACAGCTTTCGTTTCGTTTTTTTTCTTATATCATTAAGAGAACATGTAACTTAGCCACATTCAGCTCCGACTTTGAATAAATGCGTAAAAATACTCATAAATGTTTAATGTGCATTTCATTCTACACACGGCCTAATGACAGTCAATTTGTGTGTGTGTGTGTGTGTGTGTGTGAGCAACTGTTGTGGACAGCAAAAGGGTTAAGAAACAGCTGCCTGATATAAAATATGCCGCTGGGAAATTAAATGGTAAAAGGCTGGCTTTTGGGTGTAACTGTAACCATTAGCTGGGTACTTGACTTGACCAACCACTTGCACTTTCCCACTAAATTATAGGCGTGAGATATTATTATATTATATTATATTATATTATTAGCTAACCTTATTCATTAGCCAGTTGGCCATCTCCCATATTAAAACCGACCACAACATTCAGTTAAAAAAAAGCTGAGAAAACACCAATGATGGCTTCAAAGTAGATTGAGACCGTCGTCAGACTAGGGAGAATGATGTTACACCCCCAACTTTGATCCTTATATCACATAATCTTAGGCATTCTATCTTGTGATGTGCAAAACGGAAAGTAAACAATTTAAAAGGGTCTAAATATTTGAAGTTGCAGTAATCTGTTTGAAGCTCCACAGACACTGAAGATAATGATATATATTTAAACGACATAAGTGGTCACCAATCAATGGAGTTGTGGAGATTATTTTACGGACATTTCCACATTCATGTAACTTTGAACTTTTGTCCAATGAAAAGTCTCATTTACTTAATCCCGGATTACATGTTTTTTTTATATTTTTTTATTTATTTTATTTTTTTTTTATTTTTTTTTATGTGTAATACGCTGCTAATTAGTTATGTTGAAGTGCATTAATAGGTGGGCGGATGGCAGAAAAACTGGATTTTATTATCTTATTTTTCCTGGAAATGGGGATCATTAGTGCTCTTCATTTGTCCATTTTATCCCTTTTATCCACTGGTAGCTTATGCAGCATGTGCGACGCCCACGTTGCGGTTAAAATTACCCTGATTTATGTGTTCATTTTGCAGCTCAACTCAATTTATATATTTTTTTAGCAGAACATCCCACGTGCATTTTTTTCATATTGCATTTCAATAGCATTGCGGTTTTTGTACCTTTAACCCTGGACATTGAAAATGGCTTAAAACGGGTATAATAGTTTTAAGCTAATTAATGCAACAGGCAGAAGGCAGCAGCTCCGATCACATAAGGTATACATGTATTCATAAAAACTCAATTCTAAATGTCTTATTTAGTGATTATCTTTTTTGCATATACATTTTGTGGATCTTAACTAATTCTTACTAATTATTTTCTTACTAATTATTTTTGGTCTGATTGGGTTTTTCTGGGTTTTCCCCAATTCATGCAACAAATGTTGGACCATTTTGTTTTCTACCTACAGAAATCTTAGATATCTTAATAATATTTTAGTATTTTTTAATTTATTCATAATTTTAATTTTATTTTAAATTTAATTTAATTCAAATTTTTAATTTTTGACAATAAATAAATAAATAATTAATTAGGATAAACAATGAGTCGATTTAGTAGTCTGTATAAAAATGCGGACCTCGTGCAGTTTGAGTTTATTTCATTTTCTCGATTACTTTGTAGAAAATATTTTGACTTAGTTTTCATTAAACGTACAAAAATAGAATAATATGTCAACTTGCAACAAAAATGTATTTGGTTGCAGATTAAAACCTATATGCAAGGGTATGCAATATTCGGTGTGGCGCCTTTTTCTCTGGTTTTGTTTGTTTTTTTTTTATTTAAAATTTGCTGCTCAGCTGCGCTGTAATTCGTGTCATGCGCTGGATAATTAAAAGAAGCGAAAAAGATAAAAAATAAAATAAAAATATATATATATATTTATTTATATTGCATGCCTTTAGGCGGAGGTGTATGCTGAATAGTTGTTTGTTGTTTGTCTTTCACTTGAATGCTGAGAGAGGATTAGTGCAGTTTCCCCAGGAAAAACAAAATGAAAACAAAGAAAAAATAAAATGAAGCAAACGGATATTTTTGTATGTGAGAAAAGAACGTTTGCAGATGGGAAAGCAACTTGAAAACGTTTACTTGAGCAACCATTGAAATATTTATTACGCACGTGTACACTTGCCACAGCTGGTTGCTTCCACAGCTCGTAATCACACTTTTGAGTGTCACTCGAAGCGTGCGCATTCCAAAATTCAAATAATTTATTTCACTTTAGTTTTGATCACACACATTTCACATCACACTCTTCGGCGAACAAGTATTTAATTAACCATTATTTCAATTGAAAATTACCAACATAGCTGGATATAATTAAAATGATGCTTTACCAAAATTTTTGCTGTCCAGTTGGCCATGATCTGAGTCCGAGTGTCCCAGTGTCCCACTGTCCGAATGTGCTGTTGGTAGTTTGCTCTCGTTTGTGGTTGCCGCTGAAAATTGTATGCCTCCGGCATCTGTAATGAAAGATAGTTGACTATCTGCACCAGCAGTGCCACAAATATGTATGTTTTTGTCTTTCCCTCTGTCTGTCTGTCTGTCTTTCTCTCTATTTCTAAATATATAACTTAGTTGGAAATGGCATTTCTGAGGAAATGCTGTAATGAAAATTTGCTGATTATTGCTTGGCTACATCCGAAACGATTCCTAGAATTCCAGTTATTAATTTATCAACTCGATGTGGTCGGTCCAGTTTAGTTTGCAACCATTTGGGGCAGGCTTTAACTGACATGCTTAAATAAGTGACAAAACTTAAGCGTATTCATTTTTATCTGATTGTTGTTGTTGTGCTGTCTTTCTCGGTTCATTGCTGTGAATAATTCAGCAGTGGAAATTGTTGCTGCCACATGGATTCAGGTAACATTGATACAGCCAACTATACATGTATGTATACAGGCACGTATTTATTTCGTCGCCCAAAATGGGAATGGCTCTGGGCCTGGCTCTCGTCTGCTTGAGTCTTTTAGCTTTGTGGCTTGCATGCAAATTTTATGTTTTAATAACAAGTCTCTGGCATGCAAGCGGACCATATTTTATGCCAATGGCCGTGCCACGCTCCGGGCCCTCCCAAAAAAAAAAAACAAAAAAAAAAATAATAAAAAAAATACCAAAAAATAACGAATCCACAAGAGTTACGCTGATGGGGACAATCCCACCCACTGGGACCAGCTATCATGTTAACTTAAGGGATTTCACTTTGTCTTTGGCTTTCACCTTTGGCCCAAAAATATGTTTATTTTCAACCACATATTTTCTCGAGCCCTCTTTGCCAAGTGCTTTGTAAATCAGTCATAAGCCCCTTAAACTTCTCTCTCTCAGGTTTTTTTTTTTTCTAATCGTATATTATTGCCTCGCATTGTTGGAATTTTAAAATAAGCAAGTACAGTGTGTATATAAGCAAGTATTCCCGTTAGACCACCCGAGGTAAGTAGATCACGCAAATCCTGCGTTGTCGTCCTGCGGTGCGTGTCTCATGCGAGTGAAATGCAAATGCGAATGCAAATGCAAATGGAAATGCACATGTTGCATAAAATATGATTGCCGTAATTATACGTGTCCAGCTAGTGAAAATGTTGCAAATGCCCCTCCTTCCATTGCCTCCCTTTTTCCTTTCCTTTTCCTTACCTTCCTTTCACAGACATTCAGATTGTGGCCTGGCACAATGGGGGATGTGTTAGTTAGTTGGGTATTCTCAAGAATATATTTACAGCTTTAAGATGCATCCTCAGGCTCGGTATGTTTATTCATTAGCAGCTTCTTTCAATTAGCCAAGCAAAAGTTCAAGCGGCCAAGAAGAATTTATAATTTGAGGTAGCCGAGTAAAAAATATAAATATCGAAGTTCACGTTAGTTTAATTAGAATTTTCATTTAGTTTTTTCTGCTTTTTTTTAATTGAATTTTGTCAGCACCACTTCTACAAGTTGTCCGAATTTTTTTTATAAATATTCAGCTAACAAATGTAGGTAAAATTTTTGTTTATTATATTGATTACTTGTTCCATTTCC
The DNA here is from genome assembly GCA_035042185.1 of Drosophila kambysellisi. Taxonomy (NCBI): domain Eukaryota; kingdom Metazoa; phylum Arthropoda; class Insecta; order Diptera; family Drosophilidae; genus Drosophila; species Drosophila kambysellisi. Next base: position 5,169,691 of record JAWNLS010001080.1, on the reverse strand, counting down.
AATTTGATTACCGATAGCAAAAAAGTCTGAAATTCAGTTCAGGGTTTTTTCGAATTTCGCATTTTAACCTGGTGTATTTACAAAAAAAATGTTGAGAGTTATCAATTTTTGCGATTGTTGTCAAAAATCTAACTGGTTGTAATTTGAGAAAAATCGTGCTTGACAACATTTTAATATGGTTGTTTGAAAAAATCACCAATTAATTTAAATTAGTAAAATCAGATATGTTAATTTAATTTAATATACGCTTTTTGATGTCAGTTAAAAATACAGATTTTTGCTCACTTGAGATTTTTATTTTTATTTTTTTTTTTTTTTCGTTTTGTCCGTGCATTTTTTCCGTTTTATTTCGCACTTAATTTAAAACCCTTGGCTGACGTGTGGCACGCACAGCGATGGATGTAGTTGCACCGTGCTCCGAAAACCGCCTCTCTCCTTTCTCCTTTCTCCAGCCGACACCTCCACTGACAATAAGGAATTGTATTTTTATTTTGCAGCTAACTGTTTTATTTTTAGCTTAACTAGTAAGATAAAGTTGCAAAAAACACATAAAAAAAATAAAAAAAAAAATTTTGGTCGAAATAATTTGAGTGCACACGTCAAAATTGTTGCATGGGGATCAACATAACTTTTGGATGGTGATGTTCACCTGATAGTAGCAAATGGGGTGTTTGGTGACGCCATCCTTTGGATTGAGGGAGTAGACAGTGCCGTGTATGGTGTACACTGTGTTCGCCTGATACATAAACTTAAGTATTGCTGTGTCTGGTGGCACTTGGATGACGTTCATCGTGTATATGCCCCGTTTGAGGGGGCAGGCCAGACTCATGTTGCTGCCATGGCCCGATATCATCAGTTTTGAGATATTGTACCAGGCACTGACCCTTCGCATATATTTCCAAAATTCGCATGTCTTCACCGTCGAATTGTAGAGGGTTCGCGATGGCTCCGCTCGCGACGTGCCACGTCGCTTGCTCGGATGCTGCACGATCACTATGTGCCACAGCGGTATTGCCACATCCTTGTTCACAGTTGTGACCGATGACAGTGAACTGTTTCGCACATGCATTTTCATTAGCAAATTATAGTCGGGCGTGTCCCACGTACTGATGTTCAACGGCTTCACTATATAGCAATACTGGAGGTAAAAAAAACAAATATTATTTTAAATTCGTAGGTTCGTAGGTAATACTTGATATTGATTGCTAAACTGCTGCAACTCTGAACAGCTCAAATATATATAATGGTATATTTCTGATCGACTGGCCAAACGGAGATGATATTTTTGTGGTTCGCTTGGAATGTATCAGTCCCAATTTGAATGCGGTTATGAATCACTTTTCAGATCTTATTATATTATTATTAATATTATTATATAATGTAATTAACTCACCTGCTGGGACAGCTGCAGAATTTCGAGCAGTGTCAGTCCTGTAAGAACACGTCTAAAGTAGCTCATAATGTGAAAACAAATGTATGCAAATTGTTGACATCAATTTTGTTGTATCTCGATTGTTGTTCAAAAATCACTTAAATAATCATTAGAGTTATTTAAGTGATTTTTGATAAAGCTAATTATTTATTTACGCTCGTCATATATTGAATTTAATAGCTCACTTTAAAGTCTGACAGAGTAAATAAAAATTTGAAAAATAATTTTAACATTATAATTATAATATTTGAATTTTCACCTAAAAAACATAACTGTAGATTTTTGTGCTGATTAGTAACTGGGCTTATTTACTTAGGCCTTAGTCAACAGCATCTAATCCAGACAAGCACACTAACTGGGCGAGCTCAGTTGGTGGGATGGGGAGGGGAGGAGGGAGGGCTTTATTGTTATCATCATCATCATCATCATCATCATCATCATCATCATCATTATGATTAGTTTGTTACTGTAACTGTTAAATTTGTAGTGTTGATTTAGCTAATTTGAATTCGCTTACAGTTGGCTTACACTTTTGCAGCCTCACTTAACGCAGATTTCACAGTTACAGTTACAGTTACAGTTACAGTTACAGTTACAGTTACAGTTACAATTACAATTACAGTTATAGTTAACCATCTACGTATTCATTATGAGTTACCCGTTTCCGGTTCTATTTGTGCTGCCATCTTTAGACTCGCATTGGGTATGCAAAGTGTTGGTTGCTCTGACACCGAAACAACAACAGCAACAACAGCAACTACAACAACAACAGCAACTACTACAACAACAACAACAACAACAACAGCAACAATAATGACCACTTTTGTCGCCCAGTTGACAGGTCTTTAATGCCTTTTGTTGACACACAGAAGGAAGCAGGAAGAAGTTGCTACTTTTGTCTATCTTCGGTTCAACTTTTATATTTACTTCCCGGTTATTTTCCAGCAAATATTAGCATTGACTACCCAGCTATGCCCATGTCAGTGGCTGTTTAAATTTAACATACATTTGGCTCACATACATATGTATATTGCCACAGTTTATACCAGTTGCCCGCTGCCACATTTTTGTAGCCTACTTTGCGTCGGTTTCCTTTGCAGCCTTGTTGCTTCCGCGTTTTTATCAGACAGACCCTGTGCGTGTCTCTTTGTTGACTTGTAATAAAAAGCGACATCATAAAACTGCTTCACTCAATTTTCAATTCAATTTAACACACACACGCACACACACACAAACACACACACGCACACACAACGTCGATTTCCCTTCTCCTTTTGAAACAGCAAAAACATTAAGCAATGCAAATGTCCGACCGTCTGTTGGTTGTCTGGTAATCAGTTTCTCTGGTTATCTGGTTTGTTAGCCCAAGTGATTGGACTTGTTTTTTTTTTTTTATTGTCCTTTATTTTGTGGTTTTATCGTTTCTGTTCTATTCCCATTTTTTGTGCCATTTGGTTATTAAGTTTGGTTACTTTTCCCATTTATTTTTTGTTGCCCTCAAGACAATTGTGTCAACGAACTGAGCGACTTTTACAATGTGACAGTTTCACAGGACTTGTTCCAATTTAATTAAAGAATACAAAAATCTATTTAATATTGAGCATTGTGCTCTCTAATATTAAAAAAAAAATCATAGCTCACTGTAAGTGTTATGTTGGATGTCTGTAAGTTTTTGAAATTGTTGTTTTTTACAATTAGCACAACCCGAACTACTGCAAATATGTAATGTGCTTACTTTAATTGTCTTTATTATACCCTGAACCCATTAAAAATGGGTAAAAAGGGTATAATGGTTTTGTGCAAATGAATGTAACAGGCAGAAGGAAGCATCTCCGACCCCATAAAGTATATATATTCTTGATCAGGATCAACAGCCGAGTTGATATAGCCTTGTCCGTCTGTCCGTCTGTCCGTCTGTCCGTCCGTCTGTATGAACGCGCGGATCTCAGAGACTATAAGAGCTAGAGACTTCAAATTTGGAATATAAGATCTCGTATACCAGGCCCAGATCAAGTTTGCGTTATTTTATCGATAACTGCCTCAGTTTCTGAATTATCGATACATTTAGATTTCCGATAGCAGTAAATTCCAGATATCTCTCACAATTTAATGGATACAGTCACCAATTTTGGTTGGTAGGTTGTTGGCGAGGTCCTTGAAAGATCGGCATGTGCCACGCCCACTTCCGACGCCCCCATCACCCCCGACCCAAAAATTTTCAAATGGCTATATCTACCGCAGTTTTTGAGTAGGGAACGTCAAATTTGGTAGTTATATTACTGATAGTTGCCTTTAAGAACCGATAACAAATTTGTGGTGCCACGCCCACACCTGCGCCTACAATCGACAATTCCGATTTTAAATCGATAACTCCGTATATCTCCGAACATTTTAAAGATAGAGTAACCAAACTTGAAAGGTAATTTGCTGATAACCTCCTCCAAAGATTGGCATACCAATTTTTGGACCACGCCCACATCCGCCGCCCCCACGAACTTCGTCCCTAGAAATTTAAAATGCGCATATCTGCCGTAATTTGCAAGCTAGAGTCGCAAAATTTTGCAGGTATGTTACTGGTAACTCCCCCAAAGATCGATAAAAAAATTGGATGGCCACGCCCACTCCACCTACCTAAACCGATACACCTGTTGGTGTAAATCGATAAAGCCAAATATCTCGCGCAATTTGAAAACTTTAGTCACCAAATTTTAAAGGTATATTGCTAGTAACACCCTTCATAAATGTGTAAAAAAAATTTTGGACCACGCCCACTCCCGCCCACAAAAAACGATAAATGCCTGTATCTCCCGCAATTTAAGAGCTACAGTTACCAAACTTAGAAGGTATATTACTAAGATCGAAATCCAAAATATTTTGGGCCACGCCCACTCCCGCCCACAAAAAACGATAAATGCCTGTATCTCCCGCAATTCAAGAGCTACAGTTACCAAACTTAGAAGGTATATTACTAAGATCGGGCCACGCCCACTCCAGCCCCCAAAAACGATAAACCTATAATGCATTTAAAGCTTGGTTCAGGGTATATGGTAGTCGAGCTCACTCGACTACAGCCTTCTTACTTGTTTTAAATTTAATTTCAATAAATATACGTTAGTTAAAAATGTGAGCGCGGCAACATCTTTCAGCCTGTGAAAATGTTAAAAAAAAACAGCATCGCCGACTCGGTATATATATTCTTGATCAGCATCAATAGACGAGTCGATCTAACCATGTCTTCTTGTTTATCCTCACTATAAGGTGTATATACATTTGCACAACTACACACATCCATTAAAACAAGTAACATGAACATTTGCGCAGTTTTTTAAGATCCTTACTTGATTTTCTTACAGTAGCATCTCCATTGTGACCTTAGCTCAATCTCAAGCGTCTAACATTTATTTTCAGCTTCAGGATTATTCGCAGCTGCTTTTTGCCTTGCCCTATTTTCATTTTTTTATTTTTTTACTTTTTTATTTTTTATTTTTCGTTATTTTGTTTTTGTCGATTGCTTGGATTTGATTGTACACAACTTTATTAGAGCCAGGGAGCTTTGTCCTATCAAGTGCGATTTATTCACAAAGAACAAAAAAAAAAAGAAAAGAAGAAAAAAATTGTCTATTTGGGTTTGCTTTTATTTTACATTTTGAGTGCTTGTTGATGTTGTTACTTGTTACTTGTTACTTGTTGTGTTGTTGTTGTTGTTGTTACTGCTGTTGTTTCTTGATTTTGTTTTTCAATAAGCTTTTATGGGCTTTTTGATGGTCGATCGGTGGTTCAAATGGTCGCTATGTGTTTATTTTGTTGATTTGCCACCGCTTTGGCTAAGAAAATGTGACAGAAGCAACAAGAGCGAAATAATGTCAATATATTCAGTATTCCATTCGAAGTATCGAGCGGAGGCCAATGCGCCCAAAAGTATGCCACATTAGTGCCAACTTTGCAAAGTGTTTGGGGTGACTCACGGTGGCAACTCTCGCTCCTTGCGGATGGGTGGGTGTTTGCCTTGAACGTTTTATTATTGCACTTTTCAGCAATAAAAACTGCATACACATGTGTATATATATATGTGTGTGTGTGTGTGTGTGTGTGTTGCCGCCATCATCAGCCACAGCCACAGGCAATGAGACTTGACACCAATGCTGAAACTTTAATAACCTCAGACAGGGTGCAAGCAACCCATGCAACACATGCAATAAAATGTCGGCTGCCCCATAAAACACCAACCTGCAAATGCTCATATCTCATACATATATGAATTCAGCACTCTTCTCTCCGATTTCCCTACTTACACAAAAAACAACAACAGAAATGGAAGCTGCACGCTCATGATTATAAAATAATGTACTTAAAGCAAAAAAAAAAAAAAAAAAATTTATATATATCCTTGATAAATACTCTCTCAAGTTAGATAAATGCAGGATATAGGTTATATGTATGAAAAAAGGATAAAATGCTGACAAGAAGTACAATTTTGTGTTATTTATTATTATGTAAACAAAGTTAGTTATTACACTTATGACCAACTTCTGTATTTATATGTTTATGAATGGTAATAAAGACTAAATCTGTTTAAAAGAAGTTTCTAATTTAACTTTTCTGAAAGCTTAAGTTTCATATCCACAAATCCATAAATATAACAAGCTATCAGACTTGGCTTTATTTTAATTTTAAAGTGTATTTCGGACTAAATATTGATGACGGTACACTTTTCAATAAATGGTTATACGAATTCAAAATATATATATGAGAAAAACATATAATTGCTTACAGATAGGCTGGCGTTGCACAAATTGCCGCAAATTGTGAAATCCTGTGGATCCTTTTAAGAGCAACTACTTTCACTAATTACAATATTGGTATCAAAATATTCTGCAATCGGTGCGATTTTTTTTTATAATATTTATAAATTGAGGCATGAATACTGAATTCGTAATTTATGAACTCTAAAGGTTTTAAAGCTCAGTTTTTATCGATACTTTTAAGGGCATATGTTGCAAGTAGCATTTATTAACACATAAATAAAATACCTGCAATATTTTATGTTGTCTTATCTTATCCGTACACTTTTATGCACAAATACCGCCATAGAGACAAAATAAAAATATCCTCGTGTAAGAGTATGAAACGTGTCCTGAGATCAGGGGGGATGCGGATGCGGATTCGGATGACACTGTCAACTGTCAGCACCGTCGCCATTGCAGCTCCCAAACACGTGTCGCACAGCTTCCACAGCTCTTTCGACTCTGCCACAGAACACCACTCAGAGTTTCTCAGCGCCAACGTGTTGCCTTTGGGGCACGCTGCCAGGCTTATGTTGGACCATTGAGTAATTTTTATTTCCAGTCATTCGAATCCTTCAGCAGTGCATCTATAGTTGTTAAAGTTCACCAGGCGTCTTCTAAATTTCACTTTAGCTTTCAGATTCAAGTTGTAAATTATTGAAATTTACTTAAAACAACCATTTTTTTTTAAAGATAAGCACTTTAATCGTGTATCTGCGGGAGAATTTATTATTTTGTTCTACTTAAGTATGCATTCGAGTGAACTTTTCAAAATATTATTATCAATTATGTGTAGTCTTCTCAATAAATTAATAATAATAATAATAATCATATTGTAAAATAATATGACTTTGAAGTTGTTATTGTTTGTGGAGCTGATTGCAATTGCCAAAAACCCATTGCTTTTAATATCATGGCTAATGCCAAGTTGCAAATACATTGCTCATATTTGCAACAATCCTATCTACATGCCACAATAAGATTATATATAGAAATGAATGTTTGTGTCTTTAACCATGCCACAATAAGATTATATATAGAAATGAATGTTTGTGTCTTTAAATGTATAAATATGAATATCAAATAAGAAAATGACGAAAGCAATTCAAGCCTCAAAATTGTTCATAGTAAATTTTGTGATTAGGAATATTCAAGTTAACAAAATGAACTATATGAAATTGGCCGATATTCATTTCTTACTGTAAATAGTACATATTGGCAATCATCCTTTTGCTTTGTGGACAACAATTTGCTTGCCACAAATATCTGCAGTTGCAGCCACAAATGCTAACGGTTGTGTGTAATGCACAAAAGTATGCAATATTAATTTTGCGCATTAAAAGCTCTCTCCATGGAGTGTGTGTGTGTGCGTGTGTGCGCGTGCGTGAGTGTGTGCGTGCGTGAGTGTAATAATTATAATGAATAATTAAACACACTCAGCACGCATAGCTGAATTCTGGATGCACTCAAATCGCGGCTGCTTTCAAGCTGCTCGGGCAAATGACATATTTAACTACGATAAAAGTACATTTTAAATGAGAATTTTGATTATTCATTGACACGTCGGAAAATTGTATATGTGCAACTTAATATGTTTGCCACAAACAATTACATTGTTGTACAAATGGTGTATTTTGCGGTTGGCCGCACAATGATTTCCCAATTCATTTGTATGCACTGAACTCATTAAAAATGTGTGAAATTGGTTTAATTATAACAATAGCAGATAACACGCCAAAAAATATATATTAATTGATATATATGTATATATATATTTTTTTTAATTAAAAGTCAGAGATACTGAAATTTAAGTTTTTCTCATACAACGTACAGATCAAATTTATTTTGTTGTTCATCGATGATGGCGATGATTTGGATCAAAATCAATTACCAATCATTGATAATATTTGTTTGAGTATATGGAAAATGGCTTTAAAGCTATAATAAAACTGAATAATATCAACAAAATTACTTTAATGTTTCCGTGTTGTTGCTTTTTATATCATTGCTTAAAATTTTCATTTGACTGCACAATTTACGAAATCAAATTGTTTACGGATTGTGATGGGCAGCCACGCGTTGAAGTTGCATCGTGAAGAACGTTCTGACCAGGTATGGAAGTGCTTGATGGTGGGGGGGAGGAGGAGATGTCGTTGCAACGAAGCTGTTGACGTTTGTTGCTAATTAAAGTTGCTGCCACAATTTGCAAAACCTGTTGCAATTAATCTCAACATTAATTTGAACTCGCAGCAACAGGCAATTCAGCCAAAGGGATAGAAAGGGATGTGGGAGGGGGGGTGAATTGACGTAACCTTGGGTGGCAACACTGTTGAGTGGGAATCTCAACTTTAACAACATTTGCCACTGAAGCTGACCCAATTTTTCACCTGGCTCATGAGCAGGGCCAATAAATTGTGCACCACTCTGTAATGGTGAAGGGCCACAGCCATTTAATGGCCATGTCCGACAGTTTGGACTTTAATATTTTTGCGTACTACATCAAAGTCGAAGGTTCGAGTGATTAAATGAAATTTACGAGTGCCCTATTCGTCGTTGCCTCCGGGAATTCTGGCCACGGCTCTCCCTCCCTCCCTCCGTCCCTAACCATTCTCAAGACACTCACTTGTATAATTTTGCATAGGCCCTGTCAGAGATTGATGGCCCATGTTTTGTCCTGACGGCATCACGGGAATATATATAACAGCACCACCAGAACCACCAGCACAAACCATAGCAATAACAGACCGATGTAATAAAGTAGCGTACGTGGCGAATGCGTAATTAGTGATGAAGTGACCAAGTGACCAAGTGATGAAGTGACCAAGTGACCAAGTGACGAAGCATATCGAAGGCGGCAAATATATACAAATATATAGAAAAAGAATTTGAAATCAGCTATCATTATCCGATCACATCAATTTGCATACCGATCAGAAGTGGTTCCCATAACTACAAAAAATACATACTATATGCATAATTTTTGTATCAATAAAATTTTGAAAATTTTGTTACTTTTAGGAAAACATCAAAATTCAAATTGTTTGTTGAAAATTATGTTCTGAAGAGTTATGAGGCTTAGCTTGGAAAATTTTTGCCATATAATTTAAGTAGGAAGCTCCAAGTAAAATGAAGTTTTTCATTAGACATGTTGGCCAAAAGATGGCTTCACCTTTTTTGTTAAGTCTTCCAAAGAAAAGCAGACAAAACAAAAATTTGGCACCTGCCTGCATAATTCCATTTAAAATGTGCATAAATCTCTGAAAACTATCGTAAGTAAAAAACAAAAAAAAGGCTAAAAGATGGGGCTAAATAAAAAACTTTCAATACGCTGTCGAAACTGCCTGGGTCAGTGTTGGTAAGTTTGGAATGTTAAATGCTTGCCAACACTTTTAAATTAGTTGCCATTAATTTGTGCCCAGGGTAAATGGCCTTTGTAAATTCATTCACTTGTTTGTTCATGAATATTATTGGCCCTCAAGTAAAGTCAAAATAGAGAAACATAATTTTTTCATACAGGGAAATTAAGTTCTGTTTTTAATGCAAATATATATATACATATTTACATACATACATATATATATATAATATATATAATGAGCATGCTTTTAAGTAGAGTCCTTGAAGGAAGCTATTCTTTTCATTTTTTAATTTCGATATTCGATACTTGAAATATTACATTTTAGTTATGAAGCTTTAGAAAGTAATTAAAATTGATATAGATAAAAATATATATATATATATATATATATATATATATATGTATATTGAGTGTGTGTGTGTGTTTGTGTGTGTGTGTGAGTAGGCAAAGTTCATGTAACTAAAGTTCAAGTTGAGAGCTGATTTGTACTCCATGTATACATTTGTGTGTATGTGTGTGTGTGTGTGTGAGTGAGTGTGTGTGTGAACTTGTATTGCTGCTTTTAGCCCGGTTCGGGTTGTTGCAGCAATTCAGGGCCTGTTGCTGATTGCATCACAAGTTCGTTTCTTTTGATAGATACTACTATAATTAACCTCGGCTCATTGTAAGTTAGCACGGATAACGAGCTTTCGCTGCCGCTTCATCCGTCGTTGCCAGGAGTTGTTTACTGTACACTTGCAACATGGGGAATAAGGACATGCACACAATTAAAGAGCTGCCAATAAGAGCTGACTGTAAAAGCGGAAAATCACCAAATTGTTATATTATACAAGTTATACAAGTATTTCAAATTAAGTATATATCGATTACTTAATTTGAAATACTTGTATATATGTATATATATATTTAGTTGATGAGTAGATTTTAAACTTACCTTTAACTTTTAGCCCTTGTACAAAATGGTTAAATTTGTAAGCCGATCTTTAAAGAAGGTCACCTTCAAATGAATCATATATGTATATTTATATTTCATAGTATCATTGATTTGATTTTGATAAATCATGCTAAGCAAGGCGAGTATGTCTGGAAGAGACTGTAGTTCTGTTAGATGGGAAGTTAAATTAGCCAGTTAAATGTTAAGTGCGTTGACAGGTGAGGTAAGAGGTAAGGTTTAAAGAATGTTAATACTTATGCAACCATGTCTTTTATTTTGTCCAAGGCACAAAAATCATCGACCACCAGAAGCGATCAGTATTTTTTTTTGAATTCGTTGTTGATGTCAAATGAATGCAATTGACTAGATGAGGCATAGCCGCTGTACTCAATAAAAATACACAATATGAACAATTTCTTGATTTGTGATCTTTTGCTGTCAGCTATTCCGACATCTTGCCAAATTCATTATTTGTTTGCGTTGCAATTGGTGGTCGAAGGATTCTTAAGTTAACACACTCAAAATCACAAAAAGCACTTTCAAAAAAATTCCACTCTCTGTTCATACATAAGTAAAACTGTGTGTGTGAGTGTGTGTGTGTGTGTGTTTATGTATGTGTGTGATTGGGTGTTGCTTCGAACCGCTCGAGTTGAAAATTGCCGCACAACTGAACCGAATTGTAGCCAAGTCAATGGAGATTTGTTCCGACTATTTTTGTTTGCTCTTTTTTTCTACTCTTAAATAATTTATTTTTTTTTTTATTTTTTTTTCCACTGCTTTTTGCGTGAAGTGATTGCTTTCTAAAACCCTTGTTGTTGCTTCTGATATATATATTCAAAAAAAAAACAACACTGTTTAGCTTGTTTTTGTTGTTGTTGTTCTTGTTGTGGCTGCTTAAAAATTCATTAACGCTTTGCCTATAACAAGTTTCAAATTACCAAAAGGCGTCTAACTGACATTGAGCTCTTGTTGTTATGTGCCCAACAAGTTAGCACCTATGCAGCCTGTGCGAGAGAGCGAGATAGCTGCCCGAGAGTGTTGCCTGTAATTCCTGGCTTGTTAAAGAATTTCTATTGATCGTTTCTGGCTAACTGGGCACTCGTTTTGATGGTTTGTCATTGGCACCATGCAGTTTATTGCCGCAACTATTTAGCGTGTCTTAGACAAATTTTAATACACTCCAAAACGAATATATACATATATATATATATCAGATCGTACAAAATCGACAGACGCCAAATTCAGTATACACTAAGTTTTTGGGTATATTAGGATTAAGTACTACAATTTTAGCTTAATTTAAGCAATAATCATATTTATTATTGACAATCCACATATTCCTGCTCCAGTTTATATATATTTGTAGACTTCGAACAGAGTATGTGCCAGTCGGCATTTATTGCAGTTTGTTGAGTGCATTTGTGTTGAAGCATCTGTTATTTTTTTTTTACCAACCTCATGTGAAATGCCCTAATTTCTAGACTACTCTTGCTGTGTCCATGTTGCTGCTGACGTCGCCGAGTCGCCGAGTCGTCAGCAGATGCTTTAGCACCAGAGTGTGAACTGGCAGCTTGTTTATGCTACACTCCACTCTATGCCAAACTTGATGGGTTGTGCTCGCCCCGGCCACGGCTGCCACTAGCCCACAATTCGATGGCCTCGTGTCCTCTCATAGTTGCAACAGCAGCAGCAGCAGCAGCAGCAGAGGCAACAGCAGAGCAGAGCAGCTGACGCTAAGGCTAATGCCAATGCCTAATGTGCTGGCACTTGAGAGGCTGCCAAACGCAGAACACCGTAAGCTCAGTGGGCTGCGAAGAGGTTCAGCTAAGAGAGTTGTTGTGCCTCTTGTTGTGCGTAATGTGTGCAAATCAACAAGGATGTCAAGCAAACACACACACACACACACACACACACACGCACACACATGTGTAGATAGATTTAAATGGAAGTACTGTTCTTGAACAGCTTATAGACTTGAGCAATGCACATGTTTCGCTAAAACCTCTTGAAACCCATTCAACAAATAAGCCCAAGTACTAAAAACACAATAATAGCAAAGAAAATGCGTAGCTAACCAATTTATATTCGTCAGATTGATTTTCATGTTTTCATCTTTTAGTTGTGTCTTTTGATTTCACTCAAAAATCCAACAGCAACAAAATTGAACATGTGTTTGGCCAAAATTATAAGTCAGGCGTAAAGTGCCTACAAAATGGAGGCCAATAAAGGCGTCGATAAAATGTTGGTAAATATTTAAAAGGAATATCCCCCCCCCCCCCCCCCCCCCTTAATCAGCTTTCATCTCTGCCTTTGGTTGGTGCGTGTTTGTCGCTGCTTAGGAAACAACAAACATCAAATTCATAAGGCAAACAAAATGAAATGTCGGTCAGCAGCTGCTCAGGATGTGAACTCGGGGGAACTTTGGGTTAACTTCTGGGGCAGCACGACAATGCCCCTTAGCACACTTTCAAGCTAACTGCTGAATGGCTATAATATATATACATATACATATATATATGCATAAAAGAAAAACAAAAGAAAAACAAAAGAAAAACAGTAGAAAATGGAACAAGCAGAGGGCGCTGTGGCAACGAGTGGCAACTCGAATAAACGAATAACAGAACATGTGTCATTCTTACGCTGACAAAAAAGGATATATTGGAGTAGGCTTTACATACATATATATTAAATCGATTGCAACAGGCTGATTAAAAATATATATATTCCTTATGGGGGCAGAGATTTCTTCATTTGCATGTTGCAAACATTTGCATTTCTATTTAAAACACTGAATGTAAGAACAGAATATTAAATTCCATTTAGTCAATAATAAAATGCCAATGTGTCAGCTCAATTGTCAGATTGCATCGAGTGCATCTCTTCCACATGTTGCACATGCATTTAAACGAACTATTTCGCATTTCAAGATTGCAACACTCTTTTCTTTTTTTGACACCTATCAGCGATTCAATTGATATCGGCGGAAGGAGCCAATATACCAACAATTTTATATACTTATTTTATAATTATTATAATATGATACAATGTGCAATGAATGCAGGGTATTATCCAGTCAATCACTTCAGATTATTATTTGTTTTTTATAGGTATTTGCAGTCAGTTTCAATAATTGTAAAACGCAAATGAAACGCATCGTTTCGCTTGGCTGCCCCTTTGCGGCATACACAAATCGATGGCGACACAAAAATTTTACACTCAACCTGCTCCACTAGTGGATGATGCTACAAGCCACACTAAAACCACAGAAAAGCAATAGCAACAACAACAACAACAACAACAACAACAACTTGGCATCGATTCACTCGATTGAAGCCTTTGGCCCGGTCTTTAATGGTGTGTGTGTGTGTGTGTGTGTGTGTGTGTGTGTGTGTGTGTGTGTGTGTGTGTGTGTGTGTGTGTGTGTGTGTGTGTGTGTGTGTGTGTGTGTGTGTGTGTGTGTGTGTGTGTGTGTGTGTGTGTGTGTGTGTGTGTGTGTGTGTGTGTGTGTGTGTGTGTGTGTGTGTGTGTGTGTGTGTGCAACTCTGATATGTGGCAGCAGCTCTTGCCTCGTTTTGAGCATGCAACCGAATACAAATCTTGAGCTGTGGCAAAGCTTTCAAATTTGTCCACACTCTCGAGTTGCTCCTCAAGTCTTCAAAAAGATGCAAAAATTGTGGGCCAATTCGGAAACTGCCATCAATAAAGAAGGTGGCCCGTTTGGCAGCGTTTACCACTTAAACTGTTGTTGGCTTAAACAAAATTCCAGATTAAATATGTATTCTCGACATTCTCGACTCATTCATTTAATGAATGTGGCAACTTTTATCGACACGCGTAAAACAATGTGCAACTTTGTGAAATATACCCGTTCGTGTCTGCATCAGATATAAAGTGTTTAGGTTGTAAGTAAATCGATAAACTCTTAAGCAAACTTTGAACTTGTCTAACTGAAAACACCTTTCAAAGATCAAATAGTAAATAATCGAATCAACTCCGGGCTGCCAGTGTTCTCTGGCAGGTAACGAAAATGGTCGAACTTACAAAATTTACCAGTTTGTTGAATATATGGCAAATATACATACAGCATACATACATATATGCATACATACATACATGTATATACATACATACTACTTAAATATACAGCAAATACACAAATTGCCAAAAAAATACCACAAAAGAAGCGAAAATAAACATTTTTTGTGTAAAGCTAATTTTTTCATTTTTATTGACATTTCTCTTGCGAGTTGTGTGGCGTTGTTTTCATTGATAAAAAAAGGAGGCGAATTTTGGTTTTTGCTGTTCGTTCGTATTGTCCTTGTTATTGTTATTTTACTGTTGTCTTTTGCTCGTCCGACCTCTCGACATGTGTCCGTGTCCGGGTCCGTGTCCGGGTCCGTGTCCGGGTCCGTGTCCACGTGGCCGTTGCCCGTATGCTCTGCTCACCGAAAAGGGCAAAAAGAAAACTTTTCCCATTTGCTTCTTTTGGGCCTTTTGTCGAATTAGTTGATGCCCAAGTTTATTTTCAAGTCTTGACTGTCTTCTCTTTAACTGACTTTACATCACATTCACCCTTAGACGATCCACTTCACCCCATCCTTCACCGTTTTCGGGTGAAAGCCTCTTTAACTTTTGCCAAAAAGCATCTGGCGCAATGTTTTGCATTTGAATATTGTGCCAATTTGGGAAGAACTTTAGCAGTCAGTTCACTTCCGGATGTGCTAATATATCTCTCCCCTTCCCCAACCCACCTGCCGCACCTTTCTCATCCAAACAATTCATGTTTTTCTCTCATATTATTTGCTCATTTTGTCTCGATTAGCGTTAAATAATTTTGCGTAACAGCGACAAATGGCAGCAAATTATAAAATTGCAGTTTTCCATCGCGAAATGAAAATGACCCAGCAAAAAGCGGTTCACAACGTTGCTAACCGCCCCTTCAACCCACCCCGCTCTTCTCCCACTCATGCAAATGAAATCGTTTTTGGGCAATTTCTTTTTTAGCTGATCACCAACAATTAATTGAAATTAACATATTTTTCTTTTATTTAAGGCAAGTTAACAGGCGACGCCCAACCGTCCAACCCCGTTGAACGATTCCAACCCCAATATTTGTGCACCCCTCGTGCCACTCCCCTAATTTTTCCAGCAGTCATGTTGATTTTCATGCCTGAATTTTTCTGCAGCGCAAAGTTTTAAAATTTGTTGGCCAAGTTTTGTGGAACTTCGTCTTACACAGGCGTCAACTTTTAAGCCAAGCCAGCAAACCCTCGGCTACCGCAACCAACCTTTTGACGGGTTCTGGGCATTCGGGCTACCCAAAGCTATGATTGTTTGGGCGTGACAAAACAGTTACGCCTATTCGCCCGACATAAGCTGCTGACTTTAAACGGAACTGGTTCACGATGAGCAGGCAATTCAAATTTGCTTAAGAATGCGAGACGAATCTTAGTTTCTGGTGACCCTAGATAAGTAGTTAATTTATTTGTCTTTCAGTTAAATAGAAACTTAACATATTTGTGGCGGTATTTGGAATAATCGACTGAGCGATTGAATTGAATATTCAATCAAAGAAGCCTTATTATTTTGAAGATCTTCAGTTTATTTATGGCAACTCCCTTTAAGTTTTCGTGTTCCATTTCACCTTGTTGCCATTTCAACCTTATTAAATGAGCCAACAGCATTTAAAAAGATTCAGTTGAGATTTATATTTATATTTACAGTGTCGTGCAACCGTTTGAGTCCTGACAATGTTGCTAAAAATAAAACTTTGCATTCTTCATTCACAAATTGAGACACTCACTTCACGAAGTCTCGGAACTTGGCATATTTAGCCAACGTCATTGGGACTTGAATCGCTTGGGCACTTATACATCCTCCCGTCATTACAAAGGTATTTTTTTGTCATCCCCACGGCCGGATGGCGTCCCTTGTGATGGTCTCTGAAGGTGGCGAGCAGACGAGAGGTGCTCCCAGTGCTCCCAGTGCTCCCAGTAGTGGTAGTCTCAGGTCTCGCTTCTCATAATGCTCGATTCCCCAGTCGCTTCTGTTGTTGTGCTCGGAGCTCTGCTGCCGTTTGTTATATTTGTTATTTAGTTTTTGTTATTGTTTGCATTTCTGTTGCTTCTTTTGCTTGCTTTTTTTTAGAAAAAAATTATACAAAACTTCTTACTTAGTGCGCTTGACGATGAGCAATTACGAGGTCAGCGCCGCATTGGATGTGGCTGGGGATGTGGCTGGGGATGTGGGGGGCCACGCCCAGTGCAACTGCTGCCTAACATGTGGGCGAGTGGGCCAAAGGAGGCGTGGTGGCTGCAAATAAATAATGTGTTGGTAATAAGCCAGCGCTTTGGACGCTGAGCATTTGGTTTGCCTTATAAGCGATGCCAAGAAGCCAAGGGACAGACGGAATGGGTAGCGAAGAACACCAAATCAGGTCAAGGCATTAAGTCCACACCAAGCTGCCAATGATGCAAAAATCACTTAACGTCATAACTTTTAGAAAACTCAATTTGCACACAATTATAAAACAGCATCGATTTGAGGCCTGTTGAGTTGTGGAAAGTTGAATTAAGTGAATGACGAAAACTACCACAAATGAAGTGAATGAATTAAGTGAAATATTTTACCTGTCGATAGTCTACAAATCGATCTACAAATCGACACTTATACAGAGGCACCACAATTTGCTGCAACTTTGACATTTAAATATCGTTTACATACCCAAATCCTATAAATTACACATAATTCACATTGCTTCAGTCCACATTCTGCACTAAAGCTGATTATCAGCGTGAGATACGATATTGTTAAAGGTTTTATAATATTAACAATAATAGTATAATAATATTGAATAAACCCTTAACTAGTCATCGAGTTTGTCTTTAAATAGTTTTATATAGTTTTTTATTGAGCTGCAACTTTTCAAATTGATTTTATGCACAATGAACACAAATTGATTGTCGCCTAAAAGTATGCAATGGTTTTTTTAGTTGCGACAGGAAAATCTTTCAACATTTGTTTAAAGCTGATGAAAGTGAATCCAGTAGCTGCTCTGCACCGTTCTGGATAAGCCGTTGAAGGCGATAATTACGGGATGCTCGAGCTCAGCCGTGTTCATCGTGAGTCCCGCAGTGATTGGGTGATTGGTGTTTGGGGCCTTAGACTTTTTGTGAACACGCCCTTCACACGGAGCACTGTGCGCCGAGTGAACTTTCGGCATTTTGTGTGGAATTCAATTTCAAAGCTATATCATTTTCATTTAATTTCACGCTTTCAATTTGCCAACACAACTAAAACTAACACCGTGACGTAGGTTCGAGCGGATTGCAAAGGACGCCGTATCCCTTTTGACTTGCTCGCCCCATTTGCTATCCGTGCAATCCTATTGCCTCGATATATTTCTGTATATGTTTGTGTATATGTGTGTTGTCTGCATGTGTGTGTGTGTCTCGTTGACCTCGTCAGTGCTTCGCGGACACGTCAAAGGTATGCCATAATAGTTTTTTTCACCTATTGTCTGTAAAATGGAACCGTAACGGGTGCTGCGTTGCCCTAGTTCGCATTTTCCCCCATTTATTTTTCCTTTAATAAAATCAGATGGTATCGAAAGCCAGCTTGGTATTTTTTTTCTTTTTTTTTATAGAGCAACGCTTACCCGAAATACCCTTTGCTGTTTCTGCAATTTATTAAATTCATCGAGCTGGGAACTATTAAGGTTATTATCAGATAATTTGTAATAAATTATCGATTAAGTTGCTATTAAGGATGGGGCAAATGTTTGCTTTAAACTAAAAATGATTGTAGTCTTGCTGAGTTATCTAAAACTACTGCTACGTTATATCTAGAACACTCCTTATCATTGTGGCGCATAGCTTCAAATTGGCTTCCAACTCTCAACTACTTTGCAGGGTATGAATTGCGGATAGCATAATTGGGTGCTCTCTTGAATGTGCTTATTTGTATGTAAGCTGGTGGCAAGGAGATCCAATTAGTAAGCTGCATATCCGTTTATATTCAATGCATATAATATATGTATATTTTTAGCTAATTTCTACTCTAAGGACTCTCCACAATAGGTGGAACAATCTGTCTGTGTGTGTGTGTGTATGTGTGTGTGTTTGTGTGTGTGTATGTTTAAGTTCTTTGGACAAGTTGAATGATGATGAGTTTCTGGCTATGGGAGTTTTGAAATTAATTTGCAGGTTTGCGAATGTGAGCAATTTAATAAATTATATCGTGTAAAAACTAACGTAATCAATTCTCGCTTCTCTCTTTCTCTCTCTCTCCCTTTCTCCAACTACACTTTGGATAATTATAATGTGTAGCAAAAAATCGGATTAATTAAAAGTAAAGGCAAACACCATCAGAGCCACAATAAAAGCAGCTTGCGCTCCAAGTTCCTGTGGTTGTCGAGCGTTGGCGGCGCACTGCCAGCGCTCTGAGCCACATTAGCAGCAAAGCAACAGCAACAACAACAACAGCAACATCAACAACAACACCAATCGTCTTTTATATCACCAGCTTCGACGGTAGCGCGACAGGTACAAAATCGAGCCCAAAACTTTGTGAGCTTTTGTTGATTTGCTTTGTTGGCCAGAACGCTTAAAAAGACGTACAAAAACATCCTACAAGTAAAGCAAATAATAAGACAAAGTCAGCAAAACAAAAAAAAAAACAAAAAAAAACAAGTTGAAGAAAATATTTCAAGCAAATCATCGAAATGGAATTAAGCATCGCAATTGTCAAGCATATAGCAAGCTTTAACAATAACATCAACAACAGCTACAAGAAATCGGCAGATAATTCGAATAAAACGGTGTTAATCCGCAGCAACAGCAACAGCGACAGCGACAACGAAAACAACGACAAACACCAACAGACCGTTGAAAGTGACAAAAACTTCAACAAACATAGCAAAACGATTACAGTAAAAGATATAGTAAAAGCCGAGCAGCTCGACAAATCAACAACACCAATAGATAATATACAAATACCAACGGCAGCAACAGCAGCAACAGCAGCAGCAGCAGCAGCAGCAGCAGCAGCAACAACAACTGCAGCAACAGCAACAGCAGCAACAACAATAGCAACAACTGGTGTATTAGCAATAACAACTTGCAACGCTGAAGCAACAGCCCACAAAGCAGTTGTCAGTCCATTCATCAGTGGCAGCGACAATAACACAAGCAACAACAACAACAACAGACAAAACAACTAAACCAAAAATAGTGACAGACCAACCATTTACTGACAGTCAACAATCGATTAATAGCAAAAACAATATCAACTATCAAATAACAAAGAATAGTGACAACTCAACCAGTAACTAACAACCAACAACCAACAACTAGAAGCAACCGCAGCAACCATCAACGGCAACAGCTACAACCAGCAAGGAACAACCGACAACCAATAATAGTGACAACACATACTCAACAGCGACAACAATTAAACCAGCCAGTAGCAATCACCAAAAGTGACAACTTAATCATCAACTAACAATCGATAACCGATAAACAACTAAAATGCATCGCATACGTTCGACTTTTACGCGTTCGCGGACTCCGACGGGCGCCGAAATGAAAATGCAGAATAGTCTCGAGGTTCCCAAGCAGGTACACTTTGAGTTATCGATAATCTATGTTGTTGTTGTGTTATCGACATTATTGTATCCTCTGTTCGAGCTGAAATCGACTTTATTGTGCATGTTCCCGTTTAACAGTGTTTTAATTGTCTTGTTCTTATTTTTTTCGTTTACTTTCGTTTCACTTCTGAATACTTAATTATATTAATTTTTATTCCGCTGTTTTTATCACTTATCGATAGGCTTTTATCGCTTAGCGTGCGCAGTTGGTATATTTTCAACTGGTTTTCTTAAATATGTCACAAACTTATCGATAACCGGCAGCATACTAATCAAGTAAAATGCTGCATGTTCGATAACTTATCGTTTGGTGTCTGTGTGTATTTTGTTATGTTGCCCCTGTGTTGGTCCAACCTGCACGTACCCCCCCCCCCCCCCCACTTCACCTCCCTCCTCCCCCTTCGTTCCACTGAAGATTGTTGTCGTTGTGCCTGGAGTCGAGTCGCTGTGTGACCAGCTTACATTATCTGCTTTCTCTCTTTCTATGCGCATCATCATCATCATCCCGCGTCATCAGGTGCGCTCCGCCTCATTTGATGAAATGCAATTGGAGACGCAGCGCTCCGCTTCGCATCTGCTGAAGCAGCAGTCATCGTCGTCGGCGGAAGATCGGTCCTCGGAGGGTGGCTACCTGCAGGTGCCGCAGGCAGCGCACGCCCAACGCTCGCACAGCTTCGATTCGACAGCCGCCTCGGTGGGCAGCGATGATTCCGGCGCATTTCTTGAGGTGCCACGTCGTCTGAAGCTGCGACGCAGTTCGTCGACGAAGACACCGCCGCCGTGCATTCATTGCCACTTCGTGGAGCAATATGAAAAGGAGATGACTGCCGATCGGCGCTATTTTATTGACCACCGAGAGCTGAGCACGCTCAGCTATAGCAACACCAGCTCCGATACGAGCGACGATGACGACAGCACTGATGCCCTGGACGATGATGATGCGGCTGGTGCCTGTGGCGGTATGGTGATGGACGACGAAGTGGCCATTGAGATGGACCTGCGCATGTCCAATCTAAGCATGGGCATCAGTATGCTTAGCAGCATTGAGGAGTCGCGGACGCGGCTGCCCCGTCAGATGCGTCGCCACACGATCGGCAGCTCGGTGACCACGTCCGAGGATGAGGGCATGGAGGGTTCTGAAAATGGATCGCCGCACTTTGGCAACACTTTGTTGCCACCTCAACCGACAACGCCATGCGGCATCACCTTCACGCTGTCGCCAACCAATGGCGACTACCCCCCATTTGGGGACTATGCGTTCCCAATTGATCCCGGATCGCCGCCCATCTCTCCAATACCAACGCCCACGTCTGTGCGACGGACCAGTCCGATGATGGAGCTGCCGTCAACTTCAGCCGGATGTCAGCATCTAAGCGCTACCGCTGTCGCAGCAGCTGCAGCATTGACGCTGCCTGCCATCACCTCCGCCAGCTGCTCCAGTGCCGATGCTGATGATGCAGCCGCTGCCGTGGGCTTGCCAATGGGGGCGGATCGTGGCAGGCGTCGTTCGATATCGCGACAGGAGGCCATCTTTGTGGAGCCGACTGGCAATTCGTTGGAGAATGTGTCGCACGAGGAGGTGGGCACTGTCACCAAGTCATCGGTGGACACCGCTGATTCACTCGAAGAGGCCTCCATAATGGCCACCTGCGGTTCACCAACGGCAACCAACGCAGCCGCAGCCGCATCCGCCAATGCCAATCATCATTCCGCATTCGTTGTCCGAGATATTTATTTAACGGTGCCGGATCTGAAGCGAGATCGGGCCGCATCCGTGGACTCGTGCTTCTCGAAGCTCTCATCCGGCGGCAAAACGGAGGAGTTGCAGCCCACAGGCGATGGCTGCTTTCTCACCGTGCCCAACAACAATGCCACCCGCTCCCGTTCCGTTGACATCGTCCTGCCCACCGATGAGCAGGCTCGCTACAAGGCGCTTGCCATGACTGGAAGCGGCAGTGGCGGTGGCGGAGGCGGAGCTACCGCTGGCCTCTATGTGGATGGGTATGTTTCTCTCTCTCTCTGTTCACTTTCTTTTTCTTTTTGTCTACAATTCTCTTTTCCTTTTACTTCGTCTGTTGTTCTGTGTTCTTTATTAAGTTGGTTTCTTATTGCCCGAGGATTGGCGATGAAAATTGTTGATTTGTTTACAGCATTTTTTTTAATTATTAACTCTTAAACATTGTATTACAATATTAACAGCAATTGACTATTTTAATAAATGATTTCAAACTAAACTCAATCGCTTATAATATTTATAACTTTTGCTTTTAATAGCTGTGAATATTTTATTTAAAGACATTTTCCTTTCTATGGGTTTTTCTTATTTTTCCGACAAAGTAATAAGCAAAAGCAACTTTAGTCTTTAACGAGGTTTAAGCTTGGCTTAGGTTATTTTGTATCTCAATCATGCTAAGAGAATGGACCTTAAGTGGGAACCCATTCAATTTGAACAGTCTCCGATGAAACGATAATGGCAACTATGGGTTTCAGCCTGTCTGTGGGCGTCTGTGGGATTGTCAATTCCGGCACGTGTTGGCCAAGTGGAGCGACATATGATGCCAGCGAATGCAGGGAAAAGGCGCTCGAGGCCTAATTAGAAAAGAAGTCGAAATTCTTGGTAACAGCAACAGCAGCAGTGGCAGTGGCAGTGGCAGCAGTGGCAAGTCCGAGCCGTATTTCATAATTCACACGCTGCGCACGGTCATCGATTTGAGTGAAGCCGGCCCGGAATCCAGTCGAGAAAGGCATTCCCCAACTCCCCAACTGCCAACAGGCGACCAATTCCAACAGTGGCACTGGGTGTTTTTGGTGGGGCATGCATAAATTATGGCGGCTGTTGTTGAAAAAGTGGTTCAGCGAAGCGATTTCCTTGAATTACAACAAAAGTACCCCATAAATAACATTCAAACAAAGTGTCCTGTTGCCCAAAATGACAGCTAAGTGAACGGGCCGAATGAGTGGCCAGCCCAGACAGACATGCGGATTGTACGACAGGCAGACAGCAGACGGACGGACGGACGGACAGACGGACGGACGGACGGACGGACAACGGTCGGACAGCACCCGCTTCACTTTGAGTGTCGCCTGAATTTGGCCAATTGTAAGCGACGGACGCGGAGTTGGGGCTGTGGACTGTGGATGTGGATGTCGCTGTTTGCCCAAAATGGTTAAGCCGTTGTACAAACTTGCTTAGATAGATTGATGATTATGAGTTTTGTGATAGGCATGCAAGTTAATCAGCCTGAAAAAGACGCAACTTTCCTGATGGATAACCAAGTTAAGCGGGTTGGTCTAATTTCTTCGCATCGCGTGTTAAGACTTGCCTCTCCCCTCCCCTCCAAATAGTTTTTGTTCAGTTTTTCGAGAGATAAAACTGTTTGTCATATAACATATCACAACTGCATTAATTTCCACTCTAAGGTAGATTAATTAAATAAAACCGTTGCCGGTTTCAAGGCTCAAATTAAATATCTGATCGTTTTTAATTCAAGCCTAATCAAATATCATTTGAGGGAAAATAGCTTTATTTGAACAGCTAACAATGAATTGAATTCTGTTTAATCTTTGTGACTTATGTCTATAATTCAGTTTTTTTACTATTATACCAAAAAGGTAACTAACGAACATTTTTAAGATAGAGTAACCAAACTTGGAAGGTAATTTGCTGGTAACCTCCTCCAAGGATTGTCATATCAATTTTTGGATTACGCCCACTCCACCTACCTAAACCGATACACCTGTTGGTGTAAATCGCAATTCAAGTTTGTTAGTTACCAATTGGAAGATTATATTTTTTATTGGGCTACGCCTACTCATGCCTCTAAAGTCTCGAAAAGCTCATATTTTCGGAATTTAAGAGCGAAAGTAGCTTATACAATTTTTTGTGTCTGCTCTCCCCGTGTAATTCTGCTCACCGTCTTTAAAAGCCACGCTCGCTTATATGCAAGAACGTGTTCCCATTCAAAAAGGCAAACTTGGACAGTATATCTTGACTGCATACAAATTATGGTATAATAGTATTTCGCTGCCGGTTACGTCCGACTGCAACGTTCTGTCTTGTTTTTGTTTGCTGTTAAATTTAATTAATTATTTAAATTATTATTCAAAGAAATTAAAATTAAAACAAACCAAGCAAATATCGACTTTGCAATTATATACATTATTATTTAAAGAGAACTAAATATTCCTTACTTATATATATATATATATATTTCTTATATTACAGGTACGTACACATTGGTTGACTTTATTAATAATGCCCCCAAAAACACCCATTTGCACAGATAAGTATCGAGCTGTTAAAAAACAAAAAAAAAGGCATTTTGATTTGTATTTTTTTACACAAGAGATTTCCGTTTTAATTTCCGATTTGGAAGGCTACGTGCCATTTATATATATTGCATACATTGACATATTGTGTGAAATTCCAATTCGTTTTTTGTCCTTTGGGTCTATTAACAACCTGCTTGAGCCCTGATCCGAAGGCCAACAGTCATAAAGTTGATTTTTATACTCTGACACAGAAGGTAGAAGAGTATATTGGGTTTGTGCTAACTGTTCGTCTGTCCGTTCGGAAAAAAGGAGGCTGGAAAATCGACAAAATCATAATTTATAAAAGTATTGAATTTGGAAGGCAGATTCCTAGGAACCCGTTACAACGATCGATAACTCTTGGTTGATCCCATTCCGTTCTGTGGCAACTGTTATCAGATGATATTAATTATTGGTATCAGAGTATTGTAGAGTCGTTTACGCCCGATTACAATGCTCTCATTTATGTTTAAATTACGATGCTCAATCGTGACATGTTATTGTATTTCTTCCGCCCGACCCCGGACCGGGTTTTCAGCTGCTCTCGCATCGAGCGGGGGTGGCCCAGTATTTTTAAAGCCGTATAATATGTTTAAGCTTCTGACCTTTTGCTTAATAAAAGGACAAAAAGGAATTATAAAATCATTCAATCATGTGCCGCATGCCGCATTCCGCATTCCGGCACCCAAGGTTCAGTCTCCCTTTTTCGGGAAACATGCGGCACAGCGATTTCGACCAGCAGCGATAATAATAATGATAATAATAAAAATAATAATAATAATAATAATAATAGCAATAACAACATCAACAACAGTTGCCAACAGCAATAATAACATTTATATATTATTATAAACACTAAGGATTCTAGGATGCTAGCTTGACTTTAAAATATCCTAATCCCAGCTGTTAAATATATTTAAGTTTTATTGCCAAACAAAAAGATGGAATTTATGGTTAAAATGAAATCAATTTGATCTACCCTCATATACCGCATATAAATTAGGAGAGGCTTCCTTCTGCCTATTGAATACTTTTGCACAAGTCCATTATACCTTTTTCGTCAATTTTTAATGGGTTCCCTGAGGGGATTCCCCGAGGGGCGCACGATTGAACGCATCTAAATTGCGATAAATGCCAAAGCCGATATGGCAATGTTTTGTGGAATGGAGCAACTGATTGTAAACGCTGACCCGGCTGATAAGGGAGCAACGGCACTTAGACCTTGCCACAGCCCACCACAATGTTGGGGGCACATTAATCATACGACGCGTGCAACTTTAAACATCAGCAGCATGCAACAAATGAAACTAGGTTGAAGCGATAGCTGAGGATAAGAAATACAATTTTACACAAAATGATATAGGTTCACTTCATATATTTTTTATAAAGCTATATTCACATATAAATAAATACGTTAATTATGCAACAGTTAAGCGAGATATTTGTATAATTATGTATTATATATTTGAGTTGAGCTATTTCGAATATCCAATATTTAATGAGCCGACAAATGTTTTGATGGTTTCGCATGAGCTGTGCCCGATCATCTGATGCAAAATAAATTATATTCGAATAATATTCGCATTTTATATATATATATATATATACATATATATATATATATAATCCATTCATTTGCGATTTACCATAAGATTGCTTCAGTATGTTAAATCAATCATTCATTTTTATTGCCCATCAATTTTAATTTATAAAGATATAATTTGAACTGATTTAGGCCTAACTTTGATTGTTTACTTTTAACATCCTGGTAGAATTCGAGATAAAAATCAGTGATTTATTCTATATTTACTTTCTCCCAAATTTCAATACGAAACTGATGAGTCAAGCAAGTATTGCCGGAGAATTCTCATATGAATAGCTGCACTCTCGGATTGACTGCTGATGGCCACTCAATTTTCGGTTAGATCATAAAAATATCTTTCGTAATGCTTTCAGTGTTGTCATTTCTGTCCGGGGCAGCTGCTGGAGGAGTTCCAGTTCCGGATTGCTGACGCACGCCGTACGCAGCCAGCGCAACAAGAGGCAGCTAAAACAATGGGCTTATTTACATTTTTTGCTATACCCCTTATTCAATCAAATTGTTAAGAGTTGTTATTGAAATGCGCAAATCTGGGCATCTTTGCTACTATATTTGAATCGTATATAAATAGATATAATATGCCTATATACATGTATTATATTTGTATGCAAGAATACTCTTTGTTGCGTCACATATTTCTTTTCACACTTTTCCGAATTTTCAATATGCTGATTGCTAAGAGCGCTTTACAGGGTATCTCGTGGCGAACCCACTCACTCTTACGCGTTCTGGCAACTACGTCATCAGCAGTCGTCAATCGTCAGTTTACGCTCAGGTTGTGGAGGGGCGCGGGGGTTGGCGTGGGTGCAAAAAGACAGCGACAGCAACGACAAAGGCAGCAAAATTAAAATGCAAATTGAAAGGCACAAAGCAAAAAATGGCAGCGAACAATCAAAACCATGTATTGTAGATAAAAGCAGCGCAGCGCAGCGCAGCTAGAATGTCACCATGGAAATATGAAAGCAGACGCGAGAGAGCGCTAGATCTCTTCACGTTCCCACCAAAAATTGTACACCCCACACACACACACACACACACATGCACACACACAGAGCACATCGAGATCGTCGCAGAAAACTCACCAAAAAGTAGAGGTGACAAAGCGCACAACTTGGCGATCTGCCGACGTCGACGTCGGCGTCGACGTTAGCGTCAAACTGCGACTGCTGCCGGCTGCAGACGCCGCTCGGTAGCTGAACCCTGCCTCAGTTGCCGTGTGCGGTTGGACGCCGCCAGCCAGCGAAAAGAACGTGAACCGCGTCGTGAACCGCAGCAATTGAAATTGAATCGAATCGAATCGAAAAAAACACACAAGCGCCCTCATCCGGTCCGCCGACCCCTCCTCAGCCACCCACCCTTCTAACAGTTCACATACGCGGAGTAACCGGATAAAAAAAGGAAATAAAGGGAAAAAGGGAAAAAGAAAGACAGAAACAGAAGCCACATCAATTCTGTTGAATAAACTATGGAAAACTCATAGCAGCAAATGTAAAAAAATGTGTATTGTTTGAGTGGAAAAAAGTGATTTTAGTTATTATTATTATTATTTTTATTTTTATTTATTTTTGTTTTTTGTTTTTTGTTTTTGTACGGCAATTAAGGCCAAATATGAAAGAACAAAACAAATTACATGCAATTTATGGCATCTAACAATGTGTAATACCAATATGTCAAATCAAAACAACCCCAATTTGGGTGCGTGTGTGTGTGTGTGCGTGTGTGTGTTGTGCGGATGGTTGTGGGGCAGAATAATTTGATGTTTTCAACAATTCATTGACCACGGAACATTTGTTCAATTGACGCGTGTCCGACACGCGGCAATTAAATGAACAAATGTTTAATTGATCGCTGAACTTGAAAACCAATTGCAAAACATGAAATTAGAGAACACACAAAATATGTTGAATGAGGCAACATAGTTTTTGTAGTAACAACTAGGCTAACTGGCCAACTAACTAAATGGTATTAATAACTCTCAAATCTCGCTTTATTACACCCATGTTGGCATGAAAATGAGGCTATTTTGTTACAGCAATTTTGGATCTCACTTCGCTGAAGCGGAGGCAGACTCAAAAAAGTAAACAGCAACACAATGTTTACCGAGTAAATAATTGAACAAACAATAACATAGAACTAAATCTTATCGTCTGAAGCACATAGCCACATATCGGAGAGTTCACCTTGGTTGAAGTTGCGCTCCGGTGTGCCACTAAAATGTTGCCACTGTTGGGGGGTTGTGGCGGTGTGCAACACTAAATTTATTGTGTACGCGGCTAAAGTGTTGCCAGAATCGCAATAGTTTTCTTTTTGGGGGGGGATGTTGGGCAATTCTCTCTGTGCTCTGTGCTCTGTGTGTGGCATGTGAGCCAAGGGGCTAACTGCCAGCCATGACATTTCAAGAATTTCGAACTCATTTAAATGAGCGCAGCAGCAGCGGCAGCAACTAAAACAACAACAACAACAACCGAAACAACATCCACAACCATTACAAAAACAAAAACAACTACAACTTCGCGTTTTTCCTATTTTATTTGATTTATTGTAGATTTTCTATTTATTGTTGTTTTTGGTTTGATGGCAGCTGCGCCAAGAAAACACAACAAGGCAACCAGCCAAGTCGATCACGACCCCTCCCCCTGCCTGCCTCTTCAGAGGGGCAGCCAACCGGCATATTGCGCAAACGCCCAATGAGCCAAATATTGCAAATGTGCAATTTATGCCCAACTAATATCCAGTGGCAATTTATGACTGCATTTCATTTTAATCAAAAGACCCCTCGATTCGATGCTCTCCACGAGGCGTGCGACTCGACAACACCTGCCAACAACTGCCAACAACAACAACAACAAGTTCTTAGCGCCAACACAAAAAGAAAAAACAAAACAAAAACAATTGAGATTTCTTCAGATACCATCTACCCCTCAGCTGCTAAATGAAATGAGAGCCCTCTTTTTTATTGAGGGCCATCAAATAAGCCACGTCATCGAAAGTTCTCATTCACAAACCCGAAAGCCCGGCTTACTATATGTTTTTTACAGGAAAATTCATTCAAATTTTGGCGTAACTTTATACATATGTATATATATATATATATATTCTGCTATGAATATTGAATCAAGATTATTTAATTTCATCCATCTAATGTTCAAAGTTCAAAGTCTCTAGCCTGTTAAACATGTGACAGAACTGTTGATGTTGATCAGGAAAATATATGCGCATATGGAAGGTACAAAGTGCAGGGTATCGAAAATACAAAATTATTAAAAATGATGAGGAAGAGTGTGACAAAATAAGAAAGAAGAAAATACTGAAAGTGATTTTAAAAATAAATATCAAGTCACACACATGTTTTAGATTTAAAATGTTCGACTTGTTGCCGGCGATGTTGCTTATAATTAACTTGAGTATTTTTAGCGAGAAAAATTAACAACAACAGCAGCGACAGCGACAGCGACGCAAACGGAGACGGCAGCACAAAACACACCACCAACAACAACAAACACAACAACAACAACAACAACAAATAACAACAACACCACGAAAAGGCAAATAAAGTATTTCAATTAAAATACGAAAAATTTAAATTAAAATACTGCAAAGCACACAACAACAACAACAACAAAAAGAAGAAGCAAATTTTAACGTCGCCAACAGTTTTGCAAAACACGCTAAAAAAATATGTTTACACACACACACACACACACACACACACGCACACACACATAAACACACTCATAGTAGCCGTGTATTTGTATATGTTGTGCTGCTGCCATGGCAAATGGCAAATGGCCAAAAAGGGCTCTCTTTTAACCCTTCTGCTCATTGACAGTTCTGCAATTGCGCTTAGTCAATTTATTATTAGCCATCTTTTGAAGCAACCCTTTTGTTGTTGTTGTTGTTGTTGTTTTTATTGCTGTTGTTGTTTGATTTGTTTGTTTGCCGCTTCAAATTCATTCATAAATAAAAATCCATCGTGCAGAAGATTATAACTGTTTCCAATTGTTTCCATGTTGGCTTTTCAGTTTCCACACACACACACACACACACACACACACACACACACACACACATACACACACACACACAACAAAGAATAAAGAATAAAGAAAACACAATAAAACTAACTAAGGTTCTTAGAATGTTATCAGAAAGTAAACAACAATGTGTAATTTTGACTTTTGTTCCTCCGACTAGCAATTTGTTAACCTCTTAAATAATCTTCTCTACTATTTTACTTAGCGTAAGCCACACAGATAACATCATATTTGGCGTTAGATATATACAGTGGCTCACATAGGATTCTGCCCAGTGCCTAGCACCAATTTTAATTGCCTGCCATAAAGTAATTATGTAATATTTTTCAAAAATTCCAAAGACCCATGACAGGTACATATATTAACCACAAAAATTAATATATGATCCTAAAAAATTGAGATTTCCCCACCCACTAGGTCGGGTTATGGCAAAAAGTACCTAAATTATAGGTCACAAACTTTCTGCCCAGGTACTTTATGGACACCTGGGTGCCATAAAACCCGGATTTTTTTACCTAAAGTTGATTTTTTTCGGTATAAATAGACCAATCCTTCATAGTCAGTTTAGTTATATCCAGCAATTCGGACGCAACAAGCCAACAAGGACCATGGGCAAACTGACTACCATTGGGCAAAGGAAACTCATCCTGGAACACTTAAAAATCGGATATTCATATCGCCAAATAGCTGAAATGGTCAATCTAAACACCTCAACTGTATTCCACATCATTTGGAGTTTCGTGGACGAAAATTGGACAGAGGACAAGGGCGGAATTGCACCAAACCCGATTTTCACCGAGCAGGACGAGCTAAGGATCATCAGGAAAACAAGGGGAAATCTTAAGCTATCGGCTCAAAAACTGACTCAATAGGTGCAGGATGAAATAAGGAAAAAGTTCAGTATGGGAGCTGTGCTCCAAGTTCTGCGCAACCATGACTTTAAGGCCCAAGTACCACGGAAAGAGCAATTTATATAAGCAAAAAATACAGGGTATAGGATGACGTTCGCCAAAATCCACTTGGGCAAGGATTTGGAGTTCTGGAACACAGTCATATTTGAATATGAGTATAAATTAAATATTTTGGGCTCGGACGGACGGAATAATGTGTGGCGACACTCCAATACTGAGCTGAGTCCCAAAAACATAAAGGCAACAGTCAAGCACTGCGGAGGAAGTGTCCTGGTATGGGCATCTATCTCGGCAGCCGGTGGCGGAAATTTTGTGATTTTTGGAACAACAATGGACAGGAATGTGTACTTCAATATGCTAAAAAAAAATTTACTCCAAAGTGCCGAGAAACCGGGAATCCCACGTACTTTCCGGTTCTACCAGGATAACGAACCCAAGCATAAGGACGGAATAGTACAGTCCTGGCTTAGATTGAACTGCCCCCACGTGATGATTCCAGCGGCCCAGTCTCCAGATTTAAATGTTATTGAAAATTTGTGGGCTCTGCTGGAAAATAACATCCGGGAACACAACATATCCTGCAAACAGGATCCCCCAAATGCTCTGCAGGAGGAGTGGAGCAGGATCAGTCCAGAAACTACCCGGAAGCTGGTATCTTCTATGAATAATAGGTTAAGGGAAGTTGTTAAGGCTAAAGGATATCATACTAAGTATTAACATCCTTATTCAAACTTTTATACGCCAAATATTAAACTTTTCTTAAGACTGGGCAAAATGTTTGTGACGTAAATTTTGGTTATGTTTTCAGATATTAACTAATTTTAATTAATTAATTAATATTTTAATAAGAACTAAAGTTTGTTTTTCAAATGTGATATAACATTAAACAAATTGGCATTTAAACATTTTGAATTTGTTTCCTTGTTTAAACTTTATAGCACTTTAAATTTTTTGCTAGGCACTGGGCAGAATCCTATGTGAGCCACTGTAGGTTAGGTATATACAGTGTCTGGGAGCTTATTTGGGACAGTGTCTAGCAAAAATTTTAATTGCCTGCCATAAACTCCTTATTCAATATTTTTTAAAAATTCCAAAGACCCATGGCAGATACATTCATTAACCACCAAAATGAATATATGACCCTTATAAACTGGTTTTTCCACCTGATAGGTAGGGTTATGTAAAAAAGGACCTGTTTTAATGGCAGGAGCTTATTTGGGACAGTTACGTTATGGACACCTGGGTGCCATAAAACCCGGATTTTTTACCTAAAGTTGAATATTTTCGGTATAAATAGACCAATCCTTCTAAGTCAGTTTAGTTATAATCTGCATCTCGGGTGCAATAAGTCAACAAGGACTATGGGCAAAAGGACTACCATTGATTAACGGAAAATCTTAAAAAACTTAAAAATCGGATATTCATATCGCCAAATAGCTAAAATGGTCAATTTAAACACCTCAACTGTATTCTGCATCATTTGGAGTTTCGTCGACGAAAATCGGACAGAGGACAAGTGCGGAATGGCACCAAACCCGATTTTCACCGAGCAGGACGAGAGGAGGATCATCAGGAAAACAAGGGGAAATCTTAGTATGGGAACTGAGCTCCAAGTTCTGCGCAACCATGACTTAAATGCCCGAGAACAACGGAAAAAGAAATTTGTAAAAGCAACAATTTCATTAAAATCGGATAATAAACACAAAAGTTATAGTCGAAAATATATTTTCATATTGATCTTCTTGCTGTCAGCAGCCGCAAGCATTTTCTGTATGCATAAATAGGCGAGCGCATGTGTGAAAAAGAGATGACACGTATTCTGCAGAGCCCCGATAACGACTGTTTCGTGTACGTACGTATGTATGTATGTAGCCAGCCAGTTCGGGTCAGTTCGGGCTTGTGAGCAAAAATACTCTGTAAGATATGCACTTTCAAAACTGAACATTTGAGTGCAAATCATCTTAAAGGAAAATTGGCCAATACAACTAGAATATATTTAACAACTTGGCTAAGGGTATATCGTAATCGAGCCAACTCGACTACAGCATCTTACTTGTTTTTTTTATGATGGAAAATGTTTGGCAGTCGTCTTACGTGTGCTGCTCGTCCTTGCGCTAATCCTGAGCGCGTGTCTTCTGCTGGATGTTGTTTTATTTATAGTCGACACACTTAATGCCAATTAAGAATATTAATGTTATTCGCCAGCGACGCTCGTTTATTGTCGGATTCCCAAATCACCCGCCCAATCCTTTCCAGCTGCCATCTGCACGCATCGACGTCTGCGCTTCGTTTGCTTACTTTGATCAACCATTTCACTGGCATTGCAGATGCATTGAATGAATTTGTCCAGCTTCAGATTCAGATTCAACTTCAGCTTCAGTTTCAGCTGTAGTTAATTTTCTCATTCGTCCGTCTTTTGTCAGCATTGTTAATATTCATTTGTTTTTTGTGCTCGAAAGCTGAGGGCTCAAATAGCTAGTTGCCAGATACCAGCATCCAGAGTTTGCCCCCTTCCCCTTTTGGCACCCTCTCCGCCCACCCAAAGGCAGCAACCAATTGAATCCCGAGACACCATTAATCGCAATCACAAACGAGGCGACGCGTCGCTCGGATAATTTTTCATTTTGAGCAGCTCAAATGTATTTTTCATCAGCTACATTTACATATATATATATATATATATATATATATATATATTAGACATTTTAATATATATGCGGTATTTGCCTTGCCAATTTTGTACGGATAAACTGCCGAACATGCCGATGCTGATCAAGAATATATATACTCAATGGGATCAGAGACGTCTTCCCTTCAGTTACACAGAGAAAAAAATTCAGCATCATATCATATTCTATATCTATAAATTTAGAAAAATTTGAAATTCAATATTAAAGAAATTTAAGCTAATATCTAATTAAGATATTAAATTGCTTCAGCTTAATTTGATCTCTGAATATTTGAACATTATTAAGGAACTTCTGCTTTAGTAGCATTTTACCATTAATTAATTAATCAATTACTATTTTTTTTTCTATTACCCACACAAAAATTGATTAAATTAAGTGCAAAAGATTTTTTTTATTTTTATTAATGTGTTGAATGATGGCAGCGCAAATTATTTTGAACACAATTTTCATGACGTCGCCGAGAAAAACTTGGTCAGTGAAATATAGAAACAAGTTCTGAATATTCTGAACTGTCATAATTGAGAATCGTATGAAAATAATTTCAAGGTTTTTTTTATTGATTTTGTCTATGGGCGCATTCAGTTGAGCAGCCCAAATGACAGAATGGCGACATTGAAAGCGATTCGCTCTGCTAAACATTAGTGGCTCATCGCTCCTCCACCACCTAATCACCTAATCACCTGGGCACAGATACCGCACCCCTCCCAATCCTCATCCCCAGCACAATTGCCCATTCCCAGTGCCAATTGTCCGTTGTCCATTGTCTGTTGTCCCGTTGTCCGTTGTCCATTGTCCGTTGCGCATTTATATTGGCAGTTGCCATTCAGAATCGGAATCTCGTTCCTCATTTCCATTCGCCTTTGTCCGTTCCGCCAAGCTTCAAAGGCGGGCATCAAAATCAAATTTAATCGCATTTGAATTGAAATTGCGCTTCAAGTTTTTTGAACTTTCCATTTTAGGCCAATGGCTGTCTGTAATTCGTTATTTGTGTGTGCTTTTGCTTACTGCCTACAAAACAGACGGACAGACAGACAGACGGACATGCATCATCTTGATCAGTTTATGCTGGTCAAGAATATATATCCTTTAATCGGTCGCAGATACTTCTCTCTCAGGGTTCCGGGTATAAATATGATTCACAAACTTCGTTGCGTTATATTTTGTTTTGTTCCCTAACCAATCCATATTATATTGTTATAATTTGTAAGGACATCCCATGTTTTAAATTTCCTTGAGCTAACCCGAAGGGAATAAATATAGGATAGATATAGGATGGATAGGAAATAAGTAAAGCCTTATTTTAAACATATATTCCCAGATCAAAAGTTACACATACAGAAAGCTTGCAACGGTGTACTGTATATTGCATTTGAGCTAAAAATAGCTGTTCTTCAAGCGAATTGCATCGAAAACTACAAATTGTGTTGGCCAATATAAGCCTGGTCAAGCAGCATGTGGCAGATGGATTGTGGGGCAGGTCACTGGCAAAGGCGACGTCATTTGCAGAAGC
The DNA here is from genome assembly GCA_035042185.1 of Drosophila kambysellisi. Lineage (NCBI taxonomy): Eukaryota > Metazoa > Arthropoda > Insecta > Diptera > Drosophilidae > Drosophila > Drosophila kambysellisi. The sequence continues at coordinate 5,134,481 of JAWNLS010001080.1, read as the reverse complement.
ATACCTCACACATGCACAAGCCCTGGAGAGTCGACTGCACGCAACGATAAAGCGCTCAACAAAACAGGGTTGCCACCTTTCAATGGAAAAGTACTAAAAAAAAAACTATGCGCAAGTCAAAAACAGTGACTCAAATTGCAGACCCAACAGCCGCTGGCGACAAACTCCACACCCAACAAGGCGAGACAAAATGGACACACTCACACACACACACACACACACACACAGAGAGACTCATACACCCACATTTTCACACTCAAGCGCACACACACACAGATAGCGGAGAGCGGACATGGAATGGACACGGCACGTTGTCGAGAGGCGCTTTGGCACCCTAAACGCTGACAATTGACATGCAAATCCAGGCAACAACCTGCAATTTCACTAGCCAATATAAACCAAGGCAAAGCAAAACTACGAGCCACAAATAATGAAGGCCACAACTGAGTCGCCTCGCAGCAGAGATACTTATTTTTTATCATTACCATACCCTGAACCCATTTAAAATGGTCAACCGAATCGAATGGTTTTGTGCAAAAGTTGGTAACGGGCAGAAAAAAACATCCTCGACCCCATCAAGTATATATATTCTCGATCCGGATCAACATTAGACTCAATCTTGCCACTTCCGTCCGTCCGGTCGTCCTTACAAACAAAAGGATCTCAGAGACAAATGTTGCAAATGTTGTAAGTTCCCGCATTTCGAAAATATATGTTAAAGAGATCTATATAAACCCATATTATTGACCAACTTTACAAATTTCATTAAAAGCGCACAAGAATCATCCGATTTATAGTCCAAACCGAATTCTCATATTGATTTTATCGCTATCTGTTGGGTACAGGGTATTTCGTAGTCGAGCTCACTTGACTACTGCATTTTGACTTGTTTTTATTTTTGTATATACATTTTTTACCCTGAAGCCATTAACAATGGATGGGTATTATAAAGTTGCGCAAAACCATATATATACATATATGTATATACCATATGTATATACTTGACTATGAGAGCTACAATGTGTTATTTAATCTAACATACGTCGATCTAGTTTATTTAGTTTTATCGATAACTTGCTCCAGGCATACATGGATAAATACCTACATAAATCACTATTCAGATATCGTAGACATGTACGACTTTTAATTGATAAATACTTGGATACAGGGTATCGCATGGTCGAGTTTACTCTGTTAGCGCATTCTTTCTTGTTTTTATTCAGATTTTGATCTGAAACTGATAAGAATTTAATTACAATGCATACAATATACAAAATGTGTACGAGATATTAAGCACGCACACACAGACACCAACACACACACCAGCGCACACACACCAACACACACACCAGCACACACACACCTAAGAGACACCGCAGAGCGGAACACGCCCCAGCATTCTGAATCTGAATAGTTGTGGGTGATTGGCAAAAGCCAAACGAATTTGAAATACGCTTGCGAGCCAAATGTAGAAATAAATAATTTAATAAATAATTAAATAAATAAATAAATAATTGAAATGCGAATGCGCAGTCTGTGAATTGAAATGAATGTGGAGAAAACAATTTGAATTTGATGTAAATATTCAGATATCTATATACATACGTGCTTCTATATACAGCATGAAAGATCGGATGTAGCTTTAATCTGATTGGGACGCAAGAAATATGTGCAACTTGAAGTGTTGTGCAACTAACAATAATTAAATAAATTCATGTGAGGTGCAAACTATATTCGCGATTCTTTCTCAACTGCAAGTTGCAAGCTAAAGTTGATATGCACACAAACATACACACACACCCATACACACATGTGTGTGCACACCCGCTGCAGTTGTGTGCTGTGCTCATATGTATCTGTAGGCGCCATTATAATGATAGCCAGATCCACAGCCATTGGCAGAGTCACAGTCATAGGCCAAGTTGGAATCGCAGCCGCCGTCGCTGTTGAAGCGGGTCAGATAGCGAAACGAGGTATGCCACAATGCGGGGCAACACTCCCAACTGCTCTCTGCAACTAAAGACTCTGGCAATGCCACCATCGAAATCCGAGCAGACCAAATACAAAATCAAAACCATGTTTAACGATGTCAACTGTGATGAAGTGAAATGAAATCGTAGCAGCTGATTACGTTTCACAACGTGGCCATGTTCATATCTTATTTGAACTGTGACAGCGACAACAACAACAACAACAACAGCAACAGCAACAACAATAGTTGCAGCAGCAGCAGCAGCAACAGTAACAACTACAGCTCTGCTTGCGTGGCGACGCCAGCGTCGACGTCGCTGCTAAGCATGGAGCGTTTACTGCACGCGGTGCGAGAGGAATTCCAAACGGACGATGAGTGCGAAGAGGAGGAAGCCATCGCCAGCAGCAGCAGCTCCAGCTCCAGCAGTAGCAGTAGCAGCAGCAGCAGCAGGACGACAACATCGAGTCAGCAAAGTGAACTTATTGCCGCAACACTCGCTACCTATGGCATCATCGAAACTGGTGCGGTAACGGTTTCGGGTTCGGGTACGGGTTCGGGTACGGGAACGGGAACGGCAAGTGTGCGTCGCTTTCGACGCTCGTCGATTGGCATGCAACGAAAATCCGCATTCCGCCAAAGGAAGCTCGACTCGTTGGGGGCATGGCGTCGAAAGAGGTGAGTCGACTGTTGCTTCACACTTGGCAGGGCAACACTGGAAGAACTCGCTGCAGCCAAACTTGTTCCGTGTGCTCCACAATGGATAACAATAACTCATTAAAACTCATTTGTTCCTGCGAACAACTCTTGCAAGAGGACAAATGAATCGAAATTAATTTAATTGTAAATTAGGATTTTAGGCTTATGTTATTTGTTTATAGTTTTACAGTTTTAATAAAGTTTTTAATTAATTAACACTTCTTTTTACAAAGAGTCGCTGACACTTGCCAAATATCCAATAATAAATGAATTACAATCACTTTCAATAACATTTACGGGGATTATATTCCGGAGAGCACTTAAACTAATACGATTGTGTGTTAATTAATTACCCACAAGTTTTCCGATGAAACAATTCGCTTATGTGCTTATTAATCCTATTAAATAATTCAACTCATATAAACGCCTTCCTCTCTCTCTCTCTCTCTCTCTCTCTCTTTTTCTCTCTTTTTCTCTCTTTTTCTCTCATTATTAATATATAGACGCACGGCATCGACAAGCAATCCCCGTAGACCGATACGCATTGTGCCGGATTGGACGGAAAATGCGGTGCAGGGTGAACATTACTGGAAGCCCACCTCCGCCTCTGGCGATCTCTGCTGCCTCAACGAGGAGTGCATTGTAAGTTCCACACACACACCCACACACACACACACACACACACACACATACTTTTGAGTTGCAATACGGGTCTGAGTTTTTTTTTGGTGTTTTACTTCTAATTCAATTACGGCGTGGAAGCAAAAAAAAAAGGCAACTAAACAGAATGAAACTTCATGTAATCGTGTAATTTATTTATTGCGTGCTTGTCCAACATGCAAAAGTATATATGTATATATGTATATGTATTTCATATATAAATTGTTGCTTTTGCACGCACGAACTTCATAGGTACATCCAACAACTGGTAAACGGTTGATTGTTTGCGTTTTTTTTTTTATTATTACTCCAGCGATAAACTCAGAACTTTGCTGTCGAAAGTTGCAAGTAGATTGTCATTAGTTGATGGAAAGGTAAAGTTTTTGTTGAGGCAGCTGAGGCAGCTGGGGGTGATTTAATGAAAGTACAAATGTTGATTATCTGCATGTGTGGAAAAGTGTCACGACATCGTTTTCATAAATTATATTGCATAAAAAACATAAAAACGAGAATGTGTCCGAAATAAACATTTGTTACCTTTCAAATTGGGCTTGGTTTTGGCCAGCTTTCAACATAAGAATAGAGTCACATTTAAGTAGTTTATTTCAGCACTAAGTGAGCTTTGTTAGTAAATCAAGAAAACCAATTTTAAATTAGTTAAGTTTTCATCTGTGAGCTTGAAGTTGCTAGATATATGATTTTAATATGTATAAATTGAAAGATGAAAAGCGTTTGCAAACTCAAACAGTTAGCAAAGTTTTCTTGGCTAAAATAAATCTGGACTTGAGTTGAGTTGAGTTGAGTTGAATAAAGTGCAAATAGAACAAAATGAACTGTGGCCACTTTCAACTATTATCTCAACATTGACAGATTGACTGGCGGCCAATTTCAGATACAATTAATTGCAAAAGTTTATTTTATGGACAGGCAGCAACTAGAAAGTTGTTCAATGAATCAGCCAGTTTGGCAGTTAGCCATCAGTTCAAGAAGCCAGTTAGTCGATCGGGACGAACAAGTAAAATAAAAAAATAAATATGTGTTTCTAAAGTGCATAATTTTAATTACTTTATTGTTATTGTTATTGCTATTGTAGAAGAGCGGACAGCGGATGAAGTGCTCGGCATGTCAGCTGATTGCACACCAGAATTGCATTCCAATTGTGAATGAGAAGACGCAGCTGGTGTGTAAGCCAACGTATCGGGATGTTGGGATCCGGCAGTATCGGGAGCAGACAACCACCCACCACCATTGGGTGCACCGCAAGATGGAGAAGGGCAAGTGCAAGCAGTGCAACAAGGCTGTGCAGAGCAAGCTCTTTGGATCGAAGGAGATTGTCGCCCTGTCGTGTGCCTGGTGCCAGGAGGTCTATCACAACAAGGAGTCGTGCTTCAATCAGGCCAAGATTGGCGAGGAGTGTCGCCTGGGTGAGTTTCAGCCATTTCCATTATCGATGCGCAAACACCACGGCACAGACTGGACTCCAGCCAGCCTGTCTGTCAGTCAGTCAGTCTGTCAGTCTTGCCAGTCTGTCAGTCAGTCAGTCAGCCAACGAGTCCATTGTACCTTTTCCATTCTGCGTTCTCCATTGTGCTCTTTGATTAATTACGTGACGAGCATGCAAATAAGTTGCGGACCGTTAACTCAATTAAAATTTGTGCATTCAAATAGCGCCTCACTCGGCCGACCGCCCCTTCATCCCATTCATCCCCTTCACCCCCTTAACCCTTTTGGCCACATTTCAAACTTATCGGGTCCAACGCCATTTATCCACAACGTGGCCTGCGACACACCTTGCGTCCTTTTTAGCTCATTGTCGCAATGTCTCATTGTCCTTACTTGCCACACAGCCACTCGATGCCTTCTGCCACACCGAGACCAAAGAGTATTTACACTATTTTATAGAGCAACAAATGCAACAGTTTTATTTAACATTATTTATGGCAAACAAATATGAAACGAGATCAGCTAGAAATAACATATAAAAAAATCATTGGATTTAATTTGTGAAACTCAAGTGGAAAATTTACAAAATTAAATTTCAAATTTGGGGGAAAATATATGAATCGTTTTAAGGTTTTATTTCTAGTGATTCCTAAATATAATATATATATATATATATATATATATGTATATATATATCATGATAATTTGTTAACCCAATGAGGATTTCCGCATTGTTAATATGCTTTCCGGTTTTCCTTTGTCCTCTCGACTCGATTCGTTTATTTTTTCTTTTGGGTTAAGTTTTTGGGTCATTAGCATTTATTTCGCGGAATTGACAATTTGTCAAAGTCATTTCTTGGTCAACAGATGAGCCGATAAGTTGATTCCTTGGGTTACCTTTGAATCTTGCTCTTATTTCTTTAAATTTGTTTGCTGTTCTGCGGAAGGATTTGTGTAATTAAAATGGAAGTCGCTCACAAATACACAGAGTCCTTCAAGTGATTGCATATTTCGCAAATCAGCATTTTCCGAATTGTGATTCGATAAGTGAAAAGTGCACAGAACCATGTGCAAATATTAGTCTTTAGCTGCATTGAAATTTGTTTTTCATTAATCTTTTTCGTATTGCCTCCAAGGGTATTTCTTGATTGGCAATTCAAAGTTGTGTTTTACAACACTGAACCAATCGTTGAAAAAGTAATCATTTCAATATTACTCACTTTATAGCAGAAGTAGTTGGTTATAAATTGAAGTTGGTTTAATACCCAAACAGGGACTAAATGTGAACATTCACTTTCGGTAAAGTCGCAAACATAAAACTCAACAACAATGACTGCAATGTTTGGTGCAACTGGCACAATCAATTGTTGCACAAGCTGAAGTTTTTTGCAACCGGGTTGCACTTAGTGCTTATCTTTTAAGAGGTGCTCTCGAGCAGTTAATACTTAAATTTCACAAACTTTGTAAGTGCGAGAAGTACTTACTTTAGCTGCCTTCTGTGGATGCTTCCGACTACGCTGGCTGTGGCTGTGTTTGTGGCTGTGTCTGTGACACAAGTAGAGCCCCGAAAAGCAAAACAATTGGCCATGGCCAACTGTGTAAACTCTGTAGACAAACATAGTTTTTCCTTGCTAAACCGAATGGACTTGGCCGTAAATGTGTCTCAATGAGCGTCTTGTTAACACACTCTCCAGCATCGCATGTCGCCCACAATGCCAGTGATGCCATGAAGATACCACCAGACAGCAAAGCAAGGAGCAATAGAGAATTACTGCCGGGCATCCGTAGGGCCAAAAAAAAAAATCCCCCACCCTGGAATTCGCCTACCCCTACTCTGTTGCCCGACAATTGCAATGCGTAGCCCTATTTTATCAGCTTGTATTCTTCAAGCATTGTTTTCGCACTGCTTTGCAGCTCCAACTGTCTGCTGTCTCCCCCCCTCTCTCTCTCTCACTCTGTCTGTCTTTCTCTGTCAGTTTTTCCTTTCAGCCATTCTGTCCACGCTGCGTTCCCATCTGCCTCTGTGCACCGCTTGCCGCTGCTGCTGCTGCTGTTATGCGTTCATAATTGCGCCTTGACTTGGTCCTTGGTCCTTGGCATGTCAACTGTGTGGCTTCATCTAAATTTCTTTTGTTTGCGCCACTGGCTCGTGACTGACTTTTGGCATATTTTGTATGCTATTAACTTGTCTTTGTTGTGCCTACTGCCGCCTCTTGTCGGCTGGCTTAAAGGTGGCAAATGGAATTTTCTTGTTAGTCCAGCTCTCAATTAGCCGCACACGAAACACGTTGGGCAGCTGCTGGTCAATGTTGTCGCGTACCTTAATGTAAATGACCACATCCAAACACAAACCACCTTTGTCTGGCCTGTTCCCATCCAGTTTCCTTATCTAATGTATGTACGTGTTTGCAGGCAACTATGCTCCCATCATTGTGCCACCGTCGTGGATTGTGAAGCTGCCGAACAAGGGAAACTTCAAGTCCTCGATTCGGGTGAGCAACAAGAATAGCTCAGCGGGTGGTGCTGCCGGTGGTGTTGGCGGTGGCGGTCCTGGCGGCAAGAGCAAGAAGCAGACCCAGAAGCGCAAAGGCAAGGATGATAAAAAGGAGCCGCGCTGCTTCATTGTGAAGCCCATTCCATCACCGGACGTTATACCGGTCATTGTCTTTATTAATCCCAAATCCGGTGGCAATCAGGGCGTCAAGCTGCTTGGCAAGTTCCAGCAATTGCTTAATCCACGCCAGGTATTCGATCTAACGCAGGGTGGTCCCAAAATGGGGTAAGTATCGTTAACACATAACCAACATTCGATTTTGAATCCTTTTTTGTTTTTTTTTTGTTTTTTTGTATTGTTTCTTAAAAATCTAAGAAGGATATTCAATTTAACCTCAAAAAACTTAAAAGCAATAAAAAAAAACTATTTAAAAAAAAAATCAATATCAAAAGTAACTCTTTCCTAAATAATTGTAGGCAAACCACGAAACTAATCTAAAGTAAAGTGAATAAAAATAAAATCAATAAAACATGCTTTTCATAGAGGATGATGATTGATGCCCCAATTTGTGTGGCATAGTTATAATAATTTAAATCAAATAAATAATAAAAAACTTATTGTTGGATTTATGTGTTTTTTGCCTCGTTGTGTAGATTGGAAATGTTCCGCAAGGCGCCAAATCTGCGGGTGCTGGCCTGCGGCGGCGATGGCACGGTTGGTTGGGTGCTATCCGTCCTGGATCAGATTCATCCGCCCTTGCTGCCGGTGCCAGCTGTTGGCGTGTTGCCACTGGGCACCGGCAATGATCTCGCCCGATCGCTCGGTTGGGGTGGCGTAAGTTAATTAACTGAACTAATCAAAACAATTTTGATGTGAGGCAACGGATTCGATCTAATTTCACAGGGGTATACGGATGAACCGGTTGGGAAGGTGCTGCGCGAGATTGGAATGTCGCAGTGCGTGCTGATGGACCGCTGGCGTGTTAGGGTGACGCCCAATGATGACGTCAGCGACGATCACATTGATCGCAGCAAGCCGAACGTTCCGTTGAATGTGATTAATAATTACTTCAGCTTTGGCGTCGATGCGCACATTGCGCTCGAGTTTCATGAGGCGCGCGAAGCGCATCCGGAGCGCTTCAATTCGCGACTGCGCAACAAGATGTACTACGGCCAGATGGGCGGTAAGGATCTCATCCTGCGCCAGTATCGCAATCTCTCCCAGTGGGTGACGCTCGAATGCGATGGCCAGGACTTCACTGGCAAGCTGCGCGACGCCGGCTGCCATGCCGTCCTCTTTCTCAACATACCCAGGTGAGCTGTTAACATTGTTAACCAACCCCACGCGTATTCACTAATTCACCATACATCAAATATATTTATAGCTACGGGGGCGGCACACATCCGTGGAACGACTCGCACGGTCCGACGAAGCCGACCATCGACGATGGTCTCATGGAAGTGGTAGGCATGACAACCTATCAGCTGCCAATGCTGCAGGCAGGGATGCACGGCACCTGCATCTGCCAATGCCGCAAGGCACGCATCATTACCAATCGCACCATTCCCATGCAAGTCGATGGGGAGGCCTGTCGCGTCAAGCCATCCATTATTGAGATCGAGATACTCAACCAGGCGCTTATGTTGTCCAAGCGGAAGCACGGACGCGGCGATGTCCAGTAAGTATTCCTCCACACACACACCTCTCCCCGGTGAAAACCCTCGCAGATGAAGTTATCAAAATCCTTCCATTAGAATGAGCTCAAGCTCCCTTAAAGCTATCGCCTCTGAAACTACCAGTGAAATTCCTTTTTTAATATTTTATATTTATGTCTTGTGAATAGGGTGAATCCGCTGGAGAAACTACAACTGCAAATTATGAGAATAACAATGCAACAATACGAACAATACCACTATGATAAGGAGATGTTGCGCCGGCTGGCCAACAGGCTGGGACAGATCGATATCGAGTCTCAGTGCGATCTGGAGCATGTGCGTCACATGCTGAACGCCAAGTTTGAGGAGTCTATAACCTATCCAAAGGTATCCCAAGATTGGTGCTTCATCGATGGTGAGTTGTGATCGTTGCAGGTGCCCGCTTAACAAAGCCTTAATTAACTTGTTGCCACCACTCAATTGCAGCATGCACCGCTGAGCACTATTTTCGCATTGATCGAGCCCAGGAGCACTTGCATTACATCTGCGACATCGCCATTGATGAGCTATACATACTTGATCATGAGGCAGCCACAATGCCGCAGACACCGGATCAGGAGCGCTCGTTTGCCGCATTCTCGCAGCGGCAGGCGCAGTCCGAGCGGAGGCAGCTGGATCAGGCCCAGGGCCGCAGCAATGGGAGCACGGGTAGGCTTCTGTTAGCCAGCTGTTGGCAACGCTCGGCGCAATCATTGCCGCCGCCGACAGAGCTGCCGCTGCAACAGCGGTTGCAGCTTTACCAGCAGCAGGTCGCTCAGCAACAGCCGTACTTAGATAAGCGCATGTTTTGTCACCTGCATTTTCGCAAGAAGCGTTTCGAGCTTTAAGCCAAGCTGGGTCCATCAACCAGGCAAAAACCCACCCACTCCACCCACTCAGACTTCCAAACAATTCACTAAGCAGCCCAATCTCAAAGTTTAGCCACGTTGTTTGTGTGCTACGCGATTGGTAAATAGGCACTAACTGACACTGACACACACACACACACACACGCACACACACACACACACACACACACACACAGTGACACGCACACAGACAGACAGACAGAAACCTAATTGCTCACGTTGTGATGGGAGCGAATACAGCTTAGTCCTTGCCACGCCCACATGTAAGTAACGCATTAAATATGATTATTTTATATATTTGATATATAATCGACGCTTACGTTAACAGTTACGCGTAACAGCGACAAGGACTAAACCGTATTCCGTTCTCGTCCAAAAACCCCCCAAACAACCAAACAACCAACCAATCAATCAATCAATCAGACAATCAGTCAGCCAATCAAATCCAAACAACACACAACAAAATTCAAACCACACAGTTGTCAAAGCGACGGGTAGGTTTGCCTCAGTAGATAATCTGCTAAACTGATTAACTGATTAACAGATTAACAGAAAGCTTGAAAGCGTTTATTGTTTTATATTTGCTTATTTTCGTTTGTTCGATTGTTCGTTTATTTAACTTATTTTAAGAACTTTTGCCAATGGCCTACTAACAATTTGTGAATCTTCCTTTGAATTCAATATACCAACACACACACCCACGCACACACACGCACACTCTCTCATACAAAGATGAGGACTTGCAAATTGGCTCCAAGCCCATTAAAGTGTTGAAGTGGAAGAGGTAAAATCAAGCGATTCCTTTATCCACAAAAATCACCAAACTCTCAATTTGTCCCCGCATCGCAAAACTCCAACTTGAGTGAGACGAGAATAGAAAGAAGCTCAAAAGCCGTTTGTTAACAATCTGGCAACGCTGTCTTCGCTCTCGGCTCTTCTCTCTATTTATCGCTCTCTCTCCCTCTCTTGCATTCCTTCTTTCTCATTCGGTGGCTTTTTCCAATGAGCTGCTTGGACACTCTCGCAAAATACCCAATTTCCCACTCTTTCACTCAGTCTATTTTCTGTCTATCACTGATTTTCCATTTTCTTCTCTTGCTGTTTTCTTTCTGTTTACTATTCTTTTTTTTATTAATAACTTTTGAATATGTTTTTCTGATGTTGATCAATGCACGCAGCAACAAAGATCGCTTATTCAGTTTTAATGAAGATGTTTTTGGTTGCGGATTCAGGTACTCTGTTTTATAGCTTTTAAACTATCGCTACTATTTTTATATTTCCCTCTATCTCTATATATATATATATTTTCTATATCTTGCTTATACACTCTGCATCTAGAGAGATCTTCTCCCACTAATTATATAAGACATTTGGAACTTGCCGAACCAAATCTGATGCTTTAATTTTTCTTTTATTTTTCTCTACTATTCTATTGACACACCTACACCTACACCTACACACACACACATTTGTGCATAACTTGCCACAAATAATAGCCCTATACTGGAGCAAACTTCCGATGCCGTACTACTAGCGGCCCAAGGCGGCGATTTAAATATGGTAGCCTTAAATTATTCAATGCTTTTCTGTTACCCGTTTTTAAATAGTTGTTGTCCTTTGGTAGTTGTTGACAAATGGTGCTAGTTCTCTGTTGCTGTTGTTTAATGTGGTCTGCTAATCTGGCGATATGTTGCGCTCTCATCACTCCCCAAATATGTCTGACGTGTCTCTCTCCATTTCAGTTCCGTGCTCTACATGCACAGGGTAATTCATTACAATCAGTCAACAAGAACGGGCAGACTGCACTCCACTTTGCCTGCAAGTACAACCACAAGGACATTGTCAAATACATCATCTCATGCACCACAAGACGCATTATCAACATGGCGGACAAGGAGCGGTGAGTAGACAAGAAACAAGTAAATCCTCAGCTCTTCCACCTCGACCATGAATACCAACATTTATAATTTGAAATGTTGGTAAGTTAATTGAAAATGTGACAAAATTTTATAGATATTTGTAGTAGGTGAAGTAAACATATTTGTTTAGTCAAACTAATTAATGATCAGCTGTTGATCTCATCTCATGTTGACAACTCTGTTAACCTTCACTAACATACATAAAAAACATCGATAGTATCGACTATCGTTTAGTGTAAGAAAAACTTTTGAACAAGAAAAAGCGCTCTTTTTCGTGTCGGCAAAATAAAGTTTAAAATAATTGTTATAATCACTGCCCAGACTTGTTGTTTCATGCTTGCATAAAAAACGCTTTATGCATCCAACAATATTCTTGAGCATCATTAAAGGCCAAGACGATTAAGCCATGTTTGGCTGTCAGTCCGCTGACTTTCCCTATGAACACGCCGATCTCAGAAACTTCAAGTGCCAGAAATATTTTATTTATTTATTGTCAGTCGAAAACAAAAATAAAAAATACAACATTTAAATTATATTAAATTTAAAATAAAATTCAAATTATAAATACATTAAAAAAGACAAAAATATTTATAAGATTTCTGGCATAAGCTTACAGAGAATCTAACAGTGCAGCTTTCTCCACAACAGCTTTCCTACTTGTTCTAAATTCTAAAAGATTGAGCAACATAAATTATTCAAATAAATAATTTGTAAGCACTCGAATTGAATCTTTTCCCACTGGGTAGGCACGTGTCCACATAGCCACTTCTGTTCTGAACTTCTTCTAAAATATATACATGTATATATATCTATGGTTCTTTGCGTTTTTCTCTTAGCGGTCAGACGGCCTTGCATATTGCAGCGGAACAAGATTGCCGGGATGTGTGCGTAATGCTGGTGGCTGCTGGCGCCAATTTGGAGGCACGAGACGCCGGTGGCAACACGGCCATGATGGTGGCATTCAACAAGAATGCCAATGAGATAGCATCCTATTTGGAAAGTAAGCTGCGTGGGGACGACGCCAATGCTAACATCGTCACCACCACCGTTACAAACGCCACCACCACCACCACCATAACCACCGCAACCACCGCTCCCACAACCGTCACCATCGAAACCACCAACACAATCACTACCACAACCAATTGTACATCGCCTTCGGGCTCCTCCATGTTAAGCAAGAAAAGATCATCATTCGTAGATCGCTAGCTGGGTGCACATTCATTGAACCCCAGTTGAAGTTGCAACTCAAGATCCAAATGCCACAGGTTAACATTCTAATGTGCGGAAAATTTTACTCCCTTGCTGCCAACCATTGGAAATTGTGTGCTCTGCTCGAACACTGATTGAACACTGATTGAACAAAACAAAACAACCTGACTGACGACAAACAAAAACCACCTGATTGATCAAAATCTCCCGATTAACGGAATACAAACAACCAACTCAAACTGAAAAAAAAAACTCTCAATGCGAATATCAACATTCCAATTTAACTGACACATCCGCTGCTTACCCAAGGTCAAGAGCGATTTATGCATTCGGAACTGCAGACCAGAATTTAATTGTGAACTAAATGGAAAACTCAGCAAAAAATGCGAAGTTAGATTTAAAAACAAAAATGTTGCCTAAATCAGGGCGCGCAAAATTATTAATTTATTAATTTTAAACTTTGTTTTTTTTTTATTGTTTTTTATTGTTTTTTTGTTGTTAGATATTTCTTTCTAGATTATATATACATATATAAATTTTGTGTCTACAGCGATTAATGGCAAAATGCATAACTGCATTCGGGAAATATAAATTGCAAATAATTCAAGCTAAAAGTATAAAATTAGTTGTAAAATTAAGCAAGAAACAATTCTCAACACACTTATGCGTTGTCTTAGTAATTAAGTGACAATTTAATTATGCGAAACTTAGAAGCAACTACAGTTTTTTCCTTAACGAAGCACACTCACACACACACACACCACACACACACACACACAAACGCAAACACACAAACACATCTATATTCACATAAAACATTTGTTTTTAATATTTGGCGAACAAAATTAAAAGATGATTAATTGTGATATCTAAATTTAATTATACTAAAACTACACAACTGACAATTTATGAATATTCTGGACTGGAGCAAATGCGAAAATGATTGATGTATTGATGTACTGATGTATTGATATTAGACAAGACATGCGAATAACGAGAAGCAACAACAGTCACAAGATCAACAACAAAAACAATAACAACCACAAACAAACAACAACAAAAGCACGCATATTCAAAAATAAATTATATACTAGTAGCACATACCTTGTATAAGCATAATACAACATGCAAACTTTCGATATTTAAATATTTATAGTTAAATAACTGCAAAGAAAAGAACAATCAAGTTTTTGAAATTTGAAAAATATTTACACATATGCGTAACTCTTGTAAATTGCAAATGAAACCAAAAGCAGCGAAGCAGCAGCTTACATATACATATATGTATGTATATACAGTAAATATCGTTACCCAATATACGACTATATTAAACACACACACACTAACACACTCACACACACATACATAGAGTCCCATGCGCACACTCTTTTTAAGCTATGCACAACCCATGTTTCCAAGTCTTTTGGTTCTCTGGCTAAGCAGCAATTCTTTCTCTCTCTCTTTCTCTCTCTCTCTTTTTCTCTCTCTTTCTCTCTCTGCCTCTCTCTCTCTCTCTCTCTCTCTCTGCCTCTCTGTCTATCTTCATATAAGTATATCTGTATCTCTCGATGTGTTTCAAATTCAATCAAAGACTTTGCAGAGACTTAAGCGCCCGTCCTCACCCGCCCAAGCCTCAGGCTTTATAGAGCCCAAATACCCTACGAACAAAGCAACCAACAAAAACAAAACCAATAAAAGATATATATATATATATGTGTATATATATATATTTATATTTATATATATTTATATACATATAGAGACTATTGGGAACTCTAAGCGACTTTATTACAAAAATAACAAACACAACAAGAAAAACAGTAACAGCAACAAAAACAATGAACAACAGGAATATCTGATAATATGCATGCATACATACATATATATATATATATATATATATATATAGATTTACATCTATAAGATTATACATATATACAAATTATATTTTACCAAGTCAAAACTGAACTAAATATACATTATGAATATTCTGATTAAACTTATAGAACCGTAAGCAAACCTAATCTAATCTAAGTTGCAATTGTCTAATCTAATTCTATTTCATATAAATGTGTAGATTTGTTATTGTTTTTTTTTTTTTTTCTTTTTTTTTTGTCATTTTAGATGATCTTCTACTAGTGCTAAGTTCAGTTGTAGAATGCGCTAAAGTCAATTACGTTTCAAAATTTGCAACACAATTGGTTAAAGAAAGATTGTGAAAACAAAAACAAAAACAAAAACAAAACCAATGAACAAAATTAAATCTCACTATTGAAGATAAGGCAACGTAATTAACTAGTTAGCGAGCATATTTGGCGGCATAAGCAAAACCCAACTTTAATTGCAACTATATACTATATTTGTATTTGCAACAATTGAAATTCTAATTGGAATTTAAATAGAATTAAGTCTTGGATCGCTGCAAAAACTTTCGCTGCCGCCGGCCATCAGAGCTCTTGGCTCGAGCATTTCTTTATTGGCAGCCGGCGGTACCGTTAGTTTTTGCCAGATAGAGGGTAGTATGTTTTGGATTTCATGCAACATTATATGTGGTATGCCTAAAATGCGATTTCCCAATTAAACGATGTGTGGCAGCGCTTGGGCGCCCAAAGCCTCCCACAAATCGTTCAAATGAGATTCTCTCAAGCATTTAATGGCAAACTAGTGAATTTAGAGAACAGCACAATGCGTTTGCAAATGGAACACAGAAATACAAAAAAAAAACAAAAAAAAAAAAAATTAAAAAACCAAATTAAATTTCAAAATTGTTTGCTATATATAAAGTTGAAATGTAATTAATGTACTTGCCGCTTTGCTATCCCTAAGTAATCTGATCAGAAGATATTGAAATTGTAGTTTGAGGATTAACTGAAATGAATGAACATAAACAAAATGTGTGTTTCAGACACTTTGTAAGTGGGTTAAATATTCACCTGTTCGGAGAACAACCGGGTCCAAGCCAAACTGAGGAATACAAGTATATTTTTGTGCATTTTGTATAAATAACGAATAACGAATCGAAAGAAGTCAGCATCACATAAGCAAGCAACATATTCTTATTATGACAACATACAATGCCTTGACAACAAAACACACCAACACACACCAACACACACACACAACACACACACAACACACACACACAACACGCATACAACCTGATGAATGTTTTACATTTAAGCAAAGCAACAGCTAGATAAGTAAATATGTATGTACCGATGTACATATAACAAAATAGAAGCTAAATACATCAACACACATAGCATACATTATATATATATATATACATATACATTTGTATATTTATATATATATTTTTTTTTAGGCATATAAGAGAATTGTTGAACAAAATGGAAAACAACATGAAACGCAAGTCTTATGAAACCCTAGCAACTAAGGCAACAAAAATTGTAAAGGAAGCAACTGAAACAAGAACTAGAGAGAAAGAAACCAACAACAACAACTACCCAATGATGGGATTGTGAGAAAGAAGAAGAAAATAGTATATATGTATATATACTACACTACTATATATGTGTGCATACTTATATACATTCATCTAAAATATGCGTCTAGTAATAATACCTTTAACTAATTTTTATTTATTTATTTATGCTTAAAGAAACACACACACACACACACACTCCCATACCCTGAGAAAATAAATAAATCTTATTTTCCAAAATAAATGCATGCTTTTAATTTGATTTACTACGTAATTTTCGAATTTATTAAGTTTTCCATTTAATCCAACTTTAAATTAGCAAATCGAATTTTTTCCCCTAGCATTTTTATTTATTTTCAGCTGTGCAAATTCTTTTTATGGGAATACAACGAAACCAAAGAAAATAATTATCATTTTTTCTCCCAAATTATAATCTATATGCTAAAAACAAAAGGAATGTTTTTTGAAAGAAGAAAAAAAACCTACGCAAGTCTGAAAGTATTTCTATCGAAGAGTTCTAAACTGCTTATCTGTAAATTGTAAATAAATCAAGATATACTTCAACTTGGCGCTATTTGTTGGAAATGTACATGCTCTACGCATTGTAATATAATAATAATAATAATAAAAATAATAATAATAATAATAATAATATACAGATAAATAATAATACTTATTATACTTACACTTATAGCTGTATACATAATATAAACGGTTACAATTTTTTGGTAGTCCCTAAGTACAACATTAACAGACATAAAGCAAAACAAAACTAAGTACGATATGCACTGCAAGCACTGAGGAATTTGATTCAATTTTACTTAAGGAAAATGAAAAGAGAAATTGAAGTAGCATTATAAATTTAAATTATATACCTTTACAATTAAAGATTATAAAATTGAATTTTTGGAACGATTTCGAGAAACTAAACTAAACCGAAAGATAACGAGCAACAGCTAAATATTGCAACAACAACAACAACATCAAATGGAAATGGGCAAGTTAAAGAGTCACAATACATATGTATATACAACATACATATATATATTTATATAGAACGGATTTGATACGCAGAACGGGTCAACAATAAACGGCCAAATAGCAAGTTACTGGCACACCCACACCCACACCCACTCACAATCACACACACACACACATACACAGACTCACACACGCAAATATACACATATTTAACTTTATTGATGTAGTTAAATAAAAGTGAGCTTGATTTGAGCAGTTTTTCTCTAACTTAAGATACACACACTCAACTTCTGCTGCAGTCTTGACTATCAACTTACCACCTCATCGAATGAAAAACATTAACAACAAATGCATCAAATAACTAACTAATTATTTTAAATAAACAAGCTTAACACACACACACACACACATATTAACACACACACACACACACATTAACACACACACTCGCGCACACATGAATTGCGGCACACTCGACCTTATCTGCTGTAATTCTAACGCCCCTAACTTGAAAAATTATGAGCAACCACATCAACAACAACAACAACAACAAGAACAACAACAAAAACAGCAACAACAACAGCAAGAGCAAACTTAAGACTCAAAATTAACCAACTTAAGTAAATTAAAGTTCCATTCTTTTGCGCAAATGATAGCTACATTCTCTACATAACACGTTATCGTCTCCTATTCAAAAGTAATGTATGAATATCTGATACACAAAATTTGAAAAAAAAATTATAATCAATACATTTTCGAATACTCTATTATAAAAGAAATAAACTAAATTTTTTTTGGTATTTCAAGCTCAAAATAAAATGCGTTTTATTGTTGCTAATAGATTTATTTAGCAGGTGGATTGAGGATACCGCCTAGTCGTCGAGAGAGTTTGACTAGTGTATTGTTAGCGTTTATGGTTTTTGATTAATTTTACAATTATTTTATGCTAATGCGGTTTTTATGTATTTTTGAAGATGCCAACTTAACGGCACCTAGCAAAAACCCCTATAATTCGCACAGCCGCTCGTCCAAAACATGTGTAAACTTTACCTGGTTGGTGTCTCCGCTAACACTGTGATTTGCTGGTGATCGATTGGTTGACTGCTCACAGTGGGCAAAATGCGCAGATTTCAATGCAGAAACATATTAGCTATGCCCGAAATAATTATTTATTTTAATTTTATATGCACACACTTCCGTTTACAATTATGTAATGTACAGATATAAACTAGGCATTATATTCTTGAGTTCTTCTACTAGAGTATTTTTCTTTTTCTTTCTTTTGTTGTTTTTTAGTTTTGCTTCTCATGTTTGTTACTGTTCCTGTTGATCACAATATTCACCAGCCTTTCCCTATTGCACTTGTTGTTGCTCTTAGCCACAATCATCTGCTCAAATTGCTATTTAGCATTCCACTGGTTAATTGTAATAGTAAGTAATGAGTATTGCCATTCAAATTGTCAGATTCTCCACGTTGTTAAATTCTTGTAATAGATCCTGTTTAGACGTCTTCTGACTCTTAACTTGTCTTTTATTCAATCTTGTATCTATGTAAATATATTGTAGCCGGTAAGTTTATCAGCGCCCAAAAGGGTAAGTAATCCATTTCAGAATTATTGTATTTCAAATAAATCATTGTGATAATGTTATGGAATGTTTTGCATTCATGCAACGATATAATTAATATGTACACATATTTCGAATGTCTTTAGATAAGCTCCTTAATTGTGCCGGTTGTGGTCAAATAAGATTCATGGGTCTGTTATCAATTCATTAACTGATATGCGAAGTAGTCCCAGAATAGCCGCTGCTAATGCATTTATATAATATAGAATGAAGCGTGTAGGGATCGTTAGATAGGCATTTCGATAAAGAAATTAAGTCTTGACGTTATCGAAATTTGCGTAAGCGATGACCCTTTAACCGGTATCTACCGCAAACACTATAAAAAGACCCAAATTACGATGTTGACCAAAGAGAAAGCATTCGAACACCTCAACATGAAGTTCACATTATTCGCTCTGTTTGCGGCAGTCTGCGTGCTCAGTGTAAGTATTTGGCCCACAGTATGAGTGACTACTGGGAACTAATCTATGTCTTGACCAAGCAGGCCAGTGCCGCCATCTGGCAGCCGACGATGGTGTACTCGGAGGCGAGCATGGAATACGAGCCCAGCGATTTCGCTAGTGTCGATGGTGTGATCTTCGAACCAGAAATGTTCAGCATATTTTCGAAAACCTGGTGGGCCATTAGGGCTGGTCTGCGCACCGTGAAGGGCTTCAACTGCATTATTAAATGGGTCCTGGGCATCCAGGCTAGTGCCCTGCAATACAGTGCCAGTGTCGTGGGCTGTGGCGTTACCGCTTCCCAGGATGTGACCAATTTGATCAATGCCAATGTGAAAATCGTTAACAGCGTCAACAACATCATCAATCTCAAGACCAACATTTGCGCCAGCACCGAGAACGCCACGAGTCCGAGCATCAGCGGCAGCTGTGCCGGCAAGACACTGGCCCAGGTCTACAACCTCTACATCCAGGTGAAGAAAGCCATCTCGCTGGCCAAGAAGATTCCCCAAACTGGTCCCAATGCTGTCACCTGTGTGAGCAACGCCACCAACACCCTCATCACCTACTACACACAGTTCCCCGCCAACATGTTGGCTTGCTCCAAGCTTACCAGCAATTAAGTGCTACTTTTTTCATTTATCATTTATTTTTTTTTTAATACATATTAAATGAGCATATCAAAATTTGTTTTTTTTTTCTATCAACTGGTTGTGGGATTTTCAAGGAAGCGCACGTTTCAGGTCTAAGGATTTTGCGATTGATCGAACTTAAGAACAGACTAAAGATATTCTAGCAGCGTCAGATCATTGATATAATGTTTGACAATTAGAATACACAATATTTTCTATTTTTTAATTTATTCAAATATTCAAATTCAACTCAGCAATTGCTGATGCCATTCCCAACTTCATAGAGTTGTAGTATTCCTAGACTTCAGATAGAATATCTAGTTTCTGGTGATTAGCAATACTACAATACTACTATGAAGTTATTTTTCTTATCGTTTTACCTACTATCTGTAGATTTTGAGGATTGTTATTTTTTATTATCTATAACACGAACGGTCGAAAAGCATTACGAACGATTTGTAAAACCAATATTCGCGTAAGCTTTCGGTATCAGAAATAAAATGTCTTAAACAATATTAATTGGTTTTGTTTTCATACACTTTTAGACTTTATTTAAAGATAAAAAACTTCACAGCTGTCAAAGTTATGTTGTTGTTAATTCAATGAGCTCATGCACCTCTTTATAAATACAAAACAAAGAATAACAAAGTATTTGATATATATATGTAAGTATATATATATATATATATACACATACATATATAATAAGCATTAGTACCAATGGAATTATTACTGTACAATTTATTGAAGTTATCTACTACTATTAATAAAACTATTAAGATAAACTTAGTTGAAACATTGACATCTGTTACCTTCTCCTATAATATGCCGTTCTTACCCAATATGAATTGGACTTCCTCAGTTGTAGAGCTGTCTTGATGAATCAGGTCTCTCAGGACTCGACGTCTGATTTCGACAATCGGTCGAAGACTTAAGTTGTGGGATCGAGATAGATATATAAAACTTAAGTTGTGGGATCGAGATAGATATATACGTATGCAGATACATGAAAGCCAAATAATAAACAAGTAAGATGCTGTAGTCGAGTTGGCTCGACTACGATATACCCTTAACCCAGTTGTTCAGTATATTCTAGTTTTATTGGCAAATTTCCCTTTAAGATGATTTGCACTCAAATGTTCAGTTTTGAAAGTGCATTTCTTACAGAGTATTTTTGCTCACAAGCATATACATATAGACATACATACGAACACGAAACAGTACTTATCATGGCTCTGCAGAATACACACAAATATATTGACGCTAGCGTCGATTATCATGCCATATCTTTCTCACACATACGCTCGCCTATTTATATGTATACAGAAAATGCTTGCGGTTGCTGATAGAAATGAGATCAATATGAAAATATATTTTCGACTATAACTTTGGTGTTTCTCATTCGATCTTAATGAAATTTTGGCACTTGATCAATAAAATGTATATGCATATTATGTATAAATTAGAAGCCTCTTGAATTGTGGAATTTATTGCTATCGGAAATCAAAATGTATCGATAATTTAGAAACTGAGGCAGTTATCGATAAAATAAAGTAAACTTGATCTGCGCGTACACGAGAACTTATATTCCAAGTTTGAAGTCGCTAGCTCTTATAGTCTCTGAGGTCCGCGTGTTCATACAGACGGACGGACGGACAGACGGCCAGACGGACGGACGGACAGACGGACAGATAGACGGACAGGGCTATATCGACTCGGCTGTTGATCCCGATCAAGAATATATATACTTTATGGGAGATGCTTCCCTCTGCCTGTTACATACATTTGCACAAAACCATTATACCCTTTTTACCCAATTTTAATGGGTTAAGGGTATAATAAGTAAAAGATAATATTTTGAACTCCTGACTAAAATTAAGAAGTCAACAGAAAGATAAGTTGTCTGCAAAGATAAGTTGTCTCTCTGTTGCTAAGTGACAAACAAAACATATCTTCCAGTATACCAATAATATAATAGTATTATATACAAATTTTAGTTTTTAGATTGCAATTAATAGTTTAACATTTATTTTTCTTACATTTACATATTATCGATGCAAACATTGACATTGGGCAAGAAATTGTTGAAGGAGTTCTTCACCGCGTTGGTGGCATTGACAAAGCAGGAGCTGGTATCGGTGGGCAACTTGGCGATCTGCTTGAGAGTGGTGTTGATTTTTCTGGCCAGTTTCATGGTTGCCTTGAACAGCTGATAGGTGCACTTCTTGGGTGACTTTTGGTTGGAATCGGAGTCATCTGTGTTGCACAACTGGCTGTTCAAATGGAGAATATTGTTACAGATGGATATGATGGCCTTGCATGAATTGACAATTGCAGCCACATCCTTGGGCACGGCTGTGCCGCAAGAATCAATATTATCCACGTAGTCGGTGGCGGCAGTCAGAATCGCAGTCACCTCCTTGATGATGCAGTTGACGCCACGCACCGATTTCAGCGCCTTCTTGAGCACTTTGCGCACCGATCTGATAAAGCCAAAGTCCTCGACATCCATATAATCTCCATCCAGCTCAGCAATCAAAGTGTCCAGATCTATGTCCTCGAAGTTAATAGTGTCGTCAATAGTTGCCCTGGCCTAAATGATGACAAGGAGTCGTTATTTGCTATTTTTGTTAACACAAGTTGCTAACTTACATTCGTGCTCAGCAGGCAGCTGGCTGAAACGAGCAGCAAGAAGCAGATTGTTACAGTTCTCATAGTGCTTAGCAATCAGAACTCTGGTTGTGGAATGATTGAATCCACTAACCACTTGCCACTTTTATACCGATTGCCCCATCGCTATCGCTAAGTGTTTGTCCCAATTATCTAGGCAAATTTGTACCCGAGTGTATTTATAAATAATATATAATATATATAATAATAATATAAAGAGGCATGACGATTTAATCAGTCTATCTCTGCCAAATTAAGAAAGCTCAATTGATTACAAATTTAATCTTAAACCGATTTTAATTATCAATGATTGACACTTGACTTTATCGATATTAAAGTATGTTTAGAGTCCACATGTGAGGTAACGAATAACTGACAGCTTCATCATGTTTTTAAGTGATTCTTGACTATGAATGCTTGTACTTAACTATTACTTAAATATATGCCAATTAAAGTGTTGAAGCCAAAAAGTTTAGTATATTAGCATTAATAATATGAGTGGCACTCAAATTTTGTAGGTATATTACTGGTAGTCGCCTTTAAGAACCGATAAAAAATTTGTGGTGCCATGCCCACACCTGCGCCTATAATCGACAATTCCGATTGTAAATCGATAACTCCGTATATCTCCGAACATTTTAAAGATAGAGGATTGTTGCACCCGAAATGCAAGAAAAAACTAAACTATCTACGGAGGATTAGTCTTTTTACACCGAAAATATTTAACTTTAGGTAAAAAAAACCGGGTTTTACGGCACCCAGGTGTCCGTTTGAGTTCTAGAACACAGTTAGTCACAGTTATGGCCCGGACGGACGGAATTGTGTGTGGCGACAGTCCAATACTGAAAGGAATCCCAAACACTTCAAGGCAACAGTCAAGCATGGCAGAGGAATTGTCATGATATGGACATCTATCTCGGCAGCCGGTGTCGGAAATTTGGTGATTATTGAAACAACAATGGACAAGTATGTGTACTTTGATATACTAAAGGAATATTTACTCCAAAGTGCCGAGAAGCTAGAATCCGACGTACTCTCCACTTGCACCAAGACAACGACCCCAAGCATAAGCACGGAATAGTACAGTCCTGGCTTAGATCGAACTGATAATTCCACCGGCCCAGTCTCCAGATTTAAATGTTATTGAAAATTTGTGGACTCTTCTGGAAAATAACATCCGAAATCCCAACATGTCCAGCAAACAAGATCTCAAAAATGCTTTGCTGGAGGAGTGGAACAAGATCAGCCCAGAAACTACCCGGAAGCTGGTATCTTCCATGAAAAATAGGTTAAACGAAGTTGTTAAGGCTGAAGGATATCGCACCAAGTATTAACATACTTATTTAAGCTTTTATACGCCAAATATGTAATTTATTTTAAGACTGTTCAAAATGTTCCAGATATGAATTTTGGTTATTTTTTCAGTTTTTGACTAATTTTAATTATTTAATTAATATTTTAATAAAAACTAAAGTTTGTTTTTCAAATGTGATATAACATTAAACAAATTGGCATTTAAACATTTTGAATTTGTTTCCTTGTTTAAACTTAATAGCACTTTAAATATTTTGCTAGACACTGTTCCAAATAAGGTGTGAGACACTGTACATTCGGCAGCAATGTGGTAAATTTTACCGCAATTGTAACAGTTAATTTTTTTGTTTTTGCTCTTGCTCACTTTGTCCTTCTTATTTGCGCTATCTTAAGCATAGAGTGCTTTGCTTAAAAATGCCTGTACATTGTTTTCGTTCACACTCTTTATTTGTGCTTCGTTCTTGCGTCTATCGCATTCTTCGATCAATTTAACCTTCAAAGTACTAAACATTGGTAATTGATTACGCGATTCCAATGCCACAACCAGATTTTCATAAGATTTACCAGTAAATAAATAATACAAAAATTTCAGTTTTTAGATTGCAATTAATAGTTTAACATTTATTTTTCTTACATTTACATATTATCGATGCAAACATTGACATTGGGCAAGAAATTGTTGAAGGAGTTCTTCACCGCGTTGGTGGCATTGACAAAGCAGGAGCTGGTATCGGTGGGCAACTTGGCGATCTGCTTGAGAGTGGTGTTGATTTTTCTGGCCAGTTTCATGGTTGCCTTTAACAGCTGATAGGTGCACTTCGTGGTTGACATTTGGTTGGAATCGGTGTCATCTGTGCTGCACAACTGGCTGTTCAAATGGATAATATTGTTGCAGATGGATATGATGGCCTTGCATGAAGTGACAATTGCAGCCACATCCTTGGGCACGGCTGTGCCGCAAGAATCAATATTATCCACGTAGTCGGTGGCGGCAGTCAGAATCGCAGTCACCTCCTTGATGATGCAGTTGACGCCACGCACCGATTTCAGCACCTTCTTGAGCACTGAGAGCACCGATCCGATAAAGCCATATTCCTCGACATCCATATAACCGCCATCCAACTCAGCAATCAAAGTGTCCAGATCTATGTCCTCGAAGTTAATAGTGTCGTCAACAGTTGCCCTGGCCTAAATGATGACAAGGAGTCGTTATTTGCTATTTTTGTTAACACAAGTTGCTAACTTACATTCGTGCTCAGCAGGCAGCTGGCTGAAACGAGCAGCAAGAAGCAGATTGTTACAGTTCTCATAGTGCTTAGCAATCAGAACTCTGGTTGTGGAATGATTGAATCCACTAACCACTTGCCACTTTTATACCGATTGCCCCATCGCTATCGTTAAGTATTTGCCTCCTACTTATGTAGGCAAATTTTTACCCGAGTGTATTTATAAATAATATATAATATATATAATAATAATATAAAGAGGCATGACCATTTAATCAGTCTATCTCTGCCAAATTAAGAAAGCTCAATTGATTACAAATTTAATCTTAAACCGATTTTAATTATCAATGATTGACACTTGACTTTATCGATATTAAAGTATGTTTAGAGTCCACATGTGAGGTAACGAATAACTGACAGCTTCATCATGTTTTTAAGTGATTCTTGACTATGAATGCTTGTACTTAACTATTACTTAAATATATGCCAATTAAAGTGTTGAAGCCAAAAAGTTTAGTATATTAGCATTAATAATATGAGTGGCACTCAAATTTTGTAGGTATATTACTGGTAGTCGCCTTTAAGAACCGATAAAAAATTTGTGGTGCCATGCCCACACCTGCGCCTATAATCGACAATTCCGATTGTAAATCGATAACTCCGTATATCTCCGAACATTTTAAAGATAGAGGATTGTTGCACCCGAAATGCAAGAAAAAACTAAACTATCTACGGAGGATTAGTCTTTTTACACCGAAAATATTTAACTTTAGGTAAAAAAAACCGGGTTTTACGGCACCCAGGTGTCCGTTTGAGTTCTAGAACACAGTTAGTCACAGTTATGGCCCGGACGGACGGAATTGTGTGTGGCGACAGTCCAATACTGAAAGGAATCCCAAACACTTCAAGGCAACAGTCAAGCATGGCAGAGGAATTGTCATGATATGGACATCTATCTCGGCAGCCGGTGTCGGAAATTTGGTGATTATTGAAACAACAATGGACAAGTATGTGTACTTTGATATACTAAAGGAATATTTACTCCAAAGTGCCGAGAAGCTAGAATCCGACGTACTCTCCACTTGCACCAAGACAACGACCCCAAGCATAAGCACGGAATAGTACAGTCCTGGCTTAGATCGAACTGATAATTCCACCGGCCCAGTCTCCAGATTTAAATGTTATTGAAAATTTGTGGACTCTTCTGGAAAATAACATCCGAAATCCCAACATGTCCAGCAAACAAGATCTCAAAAATGCTTTGCTGGAGGAGTGGAACAAGATCAGCCCAGAAACTACCCGGAAGCTGGTATCTTCCATGAAAAATAGGTTAAACGAAGTTGTTAAGGCTGAAGGATATCGCACCAAGTATTAACATACTTATTTAAGCTTTTATACGCCAAATATGTAATTTATTTTAAGACTGTTCAAAATGTTCCAGATATGAATTTTGGTTATTTTTTCAGTTTTTGACTAATTTTAATTATTTAATTAATATTTTAATAAAAACTAAAGTTTGTTTTTCAAATGTGATATAACATTAAACAAATTGGCATTTAAACATTTTGAATTTGTTTCCTTGTTTAAACTTAATAGCACTTTAAATATTTTGCTAGACACTGTTCCAAATAAGGTGTGAGACACTGTACATTCGGCAGCAATGTGGTAAATTTTACCGCAATTGTAACAGTTAATTTTTTTGTTTTTGCTCTTGCTCACTTTGTCCTTCTTATTTGCGCTATCTTAAGCATAGAGTGCTTTGCTTAAAAATGCCTGTACATTGTTTTCGTTCACACTCTTTATTTGTGCTTCGTTCTTGCGTCTATCGCATTCTTCGATCAATTTAACCTTCAAAGTACTAAACATTGGTAATTGATTACGCGATTCCAATGCCACAACCAGATTTTCATAAGATTTACCAGTAAATAAATAATACAAAAATTTCAGTTTTTAGATTGCAATTAATAGTTTAACATTTATTTTTCTTACATTTACATATTATCGATGCAAACATTGACATTGGGCAAGAAATTGTTGAAGGAGTTCTTCACCGCGTTGGTGGCATTGACAAAGCAGGAGCTGGTATCGGTGGGCAACTTGGCGATCTGCTTGAGAGTGGTGTTGATTTTTCTGGCCAGTTTCATGGTTGCCTTTAACAGCTGATAGGTGCACTTCGTGGTTGACATTTGGTTGGAATCGGTGTCATCTGTGCTGCACAACTGGCTGTTCAAATGGATAATATTGTTGCAGATGGATATGATGGCCTTGCATGAAGTGACAATTGCAGCCACATCCTTGGGCACGGCTGTGCCGCAAGAATCAATATTATCCACGTAGTCGGTGGCGGCAGTCAGAATCGCAGTCACCTCCTTGATGATGCAGTTGACGCCACGCACCGATTTCAGCACCTTCTTGAGCACTGAGAGCACCGATCCGATAAAGCCATATTCCTCGACATCCATATAACCGCCATCCAACTCAGCAATCAAAGTGTCCAGATCTATGTCCTCGAAGTTAATAGTGTCGTCAACAGTTGCCCTGGCCTAAATGATGACAAGGAGTCGTTATTTGCTATTTTTGTTAACACAAGTTGCTAACTTACATTCGTGCTCAGCAGGCAGCTGGCTGAAACGAGCAGCAAGAAGCAGATTGTTACAGTTCTCATAGTGCTTAGCAATCAGAACTCTGGTTGTGGAATGATTGAATCCACTAACCACTTGCCACTTTTATACCGATTGCCCCATCGCTATCGCTAAGTGTTTGTCCCAATTATCTAGGCAAATTTGTACCCGAGTGTATTTATAAATAATATATAATATATATAATAATAATATAAAAAGGCATGACGATTTAATCAGTCTATCTCTGCCAAATTAAGAAAGCTCAATTGATTACAAATTTAATCTTAAGCCGATTTTAATTATCAATCAGAACTCTGGTTGTGGAATGATTGAATCCACTAACCACTTGCCACTTTTATACCGATTGCCCCATCGCTATCGCTAAGTGTTTGTCCCAATTATCTAGGCAAATTTGTACCCGAGTGTATTTATAAATAATATATGATATATATAATAATAATATAAAAAGGCATGACGATTTAATCAGTCTATCTCTGACAAATTAAGAAAGTTCAATTGGGTACAAATTTAATTTTAAACCGATTTTAATTATCAATGATTGACACTTGACTTTATCGATATTAAAGTATGTTTAGAGTCCACATGTGAGGTAACGAATAACTGACAGCTTCATCATGTTTTTAAGTGATTCTTGACTATGAATGCTTGTACTTAACTATTACTTAAATATATGCCAATTAAAGTGTTGAAGCCAAAAAGTTTTGTATATTAGTATTAATAATATGAGTGGCACTCAGACAAAAAAAATCCGCTTTTAAGAAAGAATTCTTAAAATAAAAATTCTTGTGTTTTTTTTTTATTGATATATGCTTTATTCTGAATCCTTTAAAAAAAATCAGCTGAATAAATGTTTTACTCCGTTCTTAATATTTTTAGTTATATTTTAGTCATATTATTGAGCCAGTATAAAAACAAATAACAATGCAAAAAAAAAAAATATATATATAAACTTAAATTACTAATAATTATCAATCGATGTTTTATATTCAATCTGATAGTTAAATAAAATCGTAAGTTCATAATAATAATCGATATTCGATAATCGA
Organism: Drosophila kambysellisi; assembly: GCA_035042185.1. Classification (NCBI taxonomy): domain Eukaryota; kingdom Metazoa; phylum Arthropoda; class Insecta; order Diptera; family Drosophilidae; genus Drosophila; species Drosophila kambysellisi. The sequence continues at coordinate 5,105,500 of JAWNLS010001080.1, read as the reverse complement.
CACTCGCATAACACCAAAATGGAATTCATAGCAAAAGTTTAAATTATTACAAATAACAATGCAAGTCGATTGTTTGTTATTGATTAACAATATTAAGAATTTAATATAGTACATTCATAATATCTTTTTCTTTGTTTTATTTATTTTGTTTTCTTTTTTTCTTTTTTTTTTTTGGGTCTAAAGCTTGCCTTGGATTTTGAGCTGTTTGAAGCTCCTCCGGAGCAACAAATCAAAATTAAAATATACTTAAATAATATATTTAAATGTATTTCACTCGCATATTGAAATATATATTTTTTTTATATAAATTGCACTCTCGTTAAGTTTAATATTTTCGCATTTCAAGGGAAAGAACAAAAAAAAAAAAAAAAAAAATGCACTAAAAGAGACTTAAACGCACAGATCCGAGTTCAGATCAAGCTTAGTCGACTGTTGGTCTTACGCAGCTGTGCGCGCCAAGGAATGATGTTGTCATTGTCATCCTGCTTCTCCTCACCATTGTCCTGTGCATCCTGCTGCTGTTGCTGCTGCTGGGGTGGTGGTGGCGGCGGCGACAGCGGTGGCTCACTGTCGCCGGCCTTGGATGCTGGGGAAACATCGCTGTAATTTTCCTTGTTGTTGCCCTGCGGATTGGCCAGTTGCGCCTGCTGTTGCAGCAGCTGCAGCTGCTGGTAATGCTGCTCGACATTGAGGCCGCCGCCACAGGTGGCCAGATTAATGTTGTCAATGGACATGGCGCGGTTCTTGAGGCGCCAGGTGTCTGCAACGCGGTTGTTCTCCTCAACCTTGGGCGTGTAGATCGCCGCTCTGCAAAATGGCACAGGTCAGAGAGAGGAGGCCGACAACTGTCTACACAACTGGGCCACTCAATCACTCATTCAGCCCACTGCAAGCCCCCACATAGACCCCGATCACCCAACCCAACAACAACACTTACTTCAGCTTGTTCTCAGTTTCTTCGCGACGCGCCAACAGATCGCGTTTCCATTGGGGTATCTGGGAGAGGCGACGCGATTCTGCCTCGAGGGCCATACGATCCTCAAAGTCCTTCTTGGCACGCTCAGCCGCCTTCTTAGCCATCATCTGACGCTTCCAGTCGGGTATGGCATTGCCGGCCTGATCCTTTTCTGGTATCTGTAAGTAGATCTTTGACACGCATGACAATCCACATCTCTTCCTCCACTCCCCCCTCGCCGGATGCACAACTGAGAGCGCGACGGCATCGTAACTCACTTGATCCACATAGTTGTTGGCCGTGAACTGTTTGGTTATCTCCATATAGTGCTCCGAGTCCATGCGATTGGCCATCTGCTGCTCGACCTTCATCTTCTTGATCCCGGGTATATCTTTTGATATCTTCAGCTCGGCTATTAGATCGGTTTTCAGATACGTATCCGTGCTGGTTGTCAAACACTGCATGCTCAGACTCCGAGCCGGCATCTGGTACGGCTTTGGCACCTTCTGTGTGTCGGTGCGGCGCAACTGAAACGATCAGAAATTATACATTATATATATATATACATAATCCGATATTGCTGTGACGTGCAAATTAAATATAAATAAATACAAAATAAAACTAATTCCTTTCACTTTCATTTGGATCACATAACGAACCTGGACGCTGTTCAGATCCTGTATAGATATTGCGGACAGCGGCTGATGCTGTTTACGTGTGGCTGTATCCTGGCTGTTGGGCGCTGCTGAGCCGTGTGGCTTCTTGGGCTTCTGGGACTTGCTGGTGGCATCGCCGGCCATTGCAGGCAGCAGCATTGGCATTGGCGGCGGCATCATGTGGTGCGGCAATGGTGGCGGAGGCGGTGGCAACGGCGGCTGCTCACCCATGCCCAGCGCATGCGAATGATGCGGATGCTGGTGAGGATGCGGGTGATGATGATGCTGATGCTGCTGTTGAGCGATCTGAATCTGCATGTAGTCCTCCGTATCTGTGGAGCTGTAAGCGGACAATACTTAATTAGTCAATACACATGTGAGTGTGAGTGAGAGGGTGGTTTGTTGCATAGTGTGTGTGTGTGGTGTGTGCTGTGGTGTGCCGCACCTGCACCAGGCGTGTCGTGTGCGCAGTATCATCTTTGGATTGCAACTGAACGGAGCGAGGCGAATTAGTTGGCGAAAAAATGGGGCTGGCATGCAGCACGCATAAAATTTCATGCACTCTTGAGCCGCTGAGGAAGTGGCTGGCTCGCAAGTGGTGCTGTGTTAATTGCCCCACCAAGGCAGCGAGGCATCGAGGCAGCGAGTATGCGCTACATTGTCTGCTGCATAATTAAGGCAACTGTACTTCTGCCACTTTTGGTGGTAATTACTTATGTTGCCGCCGCACGAAATGTGCAGCTAAATTAAAATAGCAACAACAACTACAACTACAACTGCAACAAATGCAACTACAACAAATGCAACTACAACAAATGCAGCTTGAGTCGACATCGAAGCGTGGCTTTCTTAACTTACCGGGCCGAGGATGGACACGAACGCTTATCGCTTATGCTTTTCAGATACTCCGACGGCTTAATGAGATGCGTGACGCCGTCTTGTGATTTGTTGGGAAAACTGGGCGGCACAAACGGCAGCACCAGCTGCTTGTTGACCAAATTGGGGCCTCCAGACCGAACGCCAGCGATGCCCGCTGCTCCCTCCCCGGCATAAATTCCGCCATACTGTGACTGCTGCAGCTCATAGTGATCTTCGGCGGAGGAACCCACTCCATAGATACTTGGTGCGTACAACGATTGCTGCTGCTGCTGCGGCTGTTGATAGTGCAACGGCAGCTGACAGTTGCTGCTGCTGCTGATGCTGTTGTTCCGCTGCTTGCCGCCCGGCCCCTCCGCATAGCCGTAGATGCTGCCCGCCGACTGCTGCTGGTGATAGTGCCCCTCCCCATTGTCAGCGGAGCCAACTCCTGCTGCTGCCGCTGCCGCTGCGTCGGCTGACGCGCTTAGATTACCGTTGCTGTTGCCGTTGCCGCTGCCGTTGCCGCTGGCGGTGGCGCTGCCGTTGCCATTGAGAAGCTTGGCTTTCTTGTTCGCTGGAATTGAACAAATTTATTTATAAATTTAAAGTCTTGTCTGCGTTAACTACTTATTGTGGGTTAGCAGTTATCCCAGCTCTTTGGTCACGCCAACTTGAGCCGCAACAACGACAATAACAATAACAATAACAAAAAAACTCATTGCGTATGAAGCAAGCGACGCCTTTCACCAAACTGCATTTCGATTTAATCAAATGAAGTAGCCCAAAATGCAATCGCAGCCAGTGAACCCGAACCCCGATCCACAACAATTATAGGTAAAAGATGCAACGAAAGGATTTCTTAGGAACATTGTCCATATTTGGTCAGATCTATTTAAGGAAAGCCGTTGGAACTACTTTTCTAATTTCAATTATTAATACAAATTTGTTATAAATTCAGCAAATATTAATAACAGAGACTTTTTTAATTAAATTCACGGGGAACACTTAAATTTTCCTCGAGGTAGCTCAAAAACTCAAACAACAACTGAAATTTGATGCACAAGAAAAATGACAGATCAGACGATAATTGTGAAGCCAAGTGGTGCACTTGTTCCCACCACCCATTTAATTGGCCAACGCAGCTGCTCCTCTCCTGCCACCTCCTCGGTCCAGTCCACCTCATGATATTATGGATCCTCGCGGCATTGCAACTTTCACGGCTTTGTGAACGCGACTTGGAACTGGTCTCACCGACCGGGAGGCAGAACTGGAAAGCTGCTGTTTGCTTCGCGACCAGGTCGTCTTGTCAATTTTCCGATGGCATTGTATATGGTCAGAGCAGTCGAAATTAATGGGATCGTGTCCAGACCCGTTTGAGCCATCGAATGAAAAACTAACGTTAATTTTATTTACTTTTTTCCTTTTTCTTTTTCTTTGCATTTTATCAATTTGTAGAGTAGTCTGACTTGATCTGGATTTTGTTGTTGGGTTTTCTCTGCTTTTGGGATTGGCTTCATTTGGAGCTGGTTTGTGGCCCGTCAACAGGTTCAATATTTATGGTGAAATTGCGAATGTAAATTGAATTTCAATGGAGCTCTTGTTATGTCAAGTGGAAGTGGAAAGTGAAAAATGCTCTTTGCCTTGATGGGAGCGGACTCAAGGATAACATTTCCCAGAAATGTCTTTAATTACAAAATCATACATTTCATCAGATTAGCAGAAATAAAAAAAAAATTAAATCTAATTTGCTGATATTAAAACAGTTATAATATGATCTGCTATACAAATATGGTATATTTATTTTTTATAGTTGCCACAAAAATTTGCATTGCTTTGATTTAGTTTTTATTTTTTATTTGTGCACAGGGCATTTTTTAGTATCGATCGCACTTACACCGAAATATATCGAATCGGTGAAAGCTAAGGGTAAAATAATTCCGACGCGAATTCTTATGGATCTTCACCGAGCCCGGCATGTTTTGCATTCTATGTAAGCGATTGAGAGACGGTCGACACAGGTTCAAATATAAATCACATGCTCAATGCAGAGTCTGCAAAGTGCCTTCATTGAGCAAAACACACACAAAAAATAACAAAAAATAATATTATTAACAAATGAAAATCGAAACTGGCGAACGTGGAGCGTTTGAGGACGATGACGATGTTGACTGGGCGAGCGTCGCTGGTAGCCTGATGCGAGTTCAAGCGATCGCCAAAGTTATTCACCCAAAACGCCAACAGTCCCCACAAGAGCAGCCATAACCACAACCACAACCACAACTACAACAACCACAACTACAACAACCACAACAACAACAACCACAACAACAACAACAACCACCAGCAACAAGTCTTTGAGTCGTGGAGTCTCCGAGCTATGGAATCGTGAAGTCTTGTCAATGCCAGTGCGAAAACACGTTCACTTTCAATGGGGAAAAAGTTTCGCGCGGGTGGGATTTCGCTGCCACATGCCACATGCCACATGATCCAAGGCCATAATTGGCAACATTGTGGTAAACCTTAAGCAGAGGAGGAGGGGAGCACAAGTTGCGGCTTAAATGCAGACAGAGGTGCTTTGCGAAACTGCACTTCCTGCTCGGGATCGAGTGCTTCTGATCTGCAACCCGTCTAGCTTGGTATGCAGAAACCGATAAGTGGCATGTGGCATTCGGCATGTGGCAAGTGGAATGGGATGGCTACCATATTGGGTTTCACTCGATTTTATGCCCATTTAGAGCTGGTCGCTTCAATGCATTTACAAAACGCATTCAACGACAATGAAATTTGTCCCTTGGTTTATTTTCCTGATGTTTGCTCACTTTTTTGTAGCAAATGCTTGTTGCTGCAACATACAACTTCCACTTCTTTGTTGTGCAACATTGCGTTTTCCGTTTTTGCTCCTCAAGCGACGTTGCAACGTGTGAACGTTCGTTGTTTGAGTTTTGTTTGGATATCTATTTGATTTGTATAACCAGTTATCTGACAGACATCAGCCATTCACAAATGAATATTGTGAGCCAATGCAAGTCAAATACCTGGCATTCATTGTGTTGGCCAGGTTAATACACTCGCTACACCCCAATCCATTTTCAGGGAAGGCGCATTCCAACATTTACCACTTTAAACGGATACAAATACACACAATTCATGCAAAACTAGTTTCGTTGAAGTCATTTCTAATCGATGCACACAAATTCTACAGCAATAGGATTATTCGATCATTCGATTACTCGATTATTCGTTTATTCGCTTATTCGCTAATTTAGCTAATTTAATAATTACAGTCTTTTGGATTATTTACTCCGTCCGTTTTGTTGCTGGTGCTTGTCTTTAATCTATCAATTCCGACTGCTCAAACTGTTTCCGCTTCAGCCACTTCTGAATCAGAGGATTGCCGTCTCACTAATTTTACTATGTTACCCAAGGTCTCGTAGTATATTGGTCTTGTACAATGTCCGTCTGTATGTCCGTCCGTCTGTTCGTCTGTACGAACGCAGCTTTCTTTGACACCCTTAGAGATAGAGACTTCAAACATGGAACATATACTTGAAAGTGCTCCGAATCGATAGTGCCAAGATTGGAGTCTTACGTCCACTAGAGAGCTAGAAAATCGATAGCATCGATATTCGCAAATCGATAAAGCCACAGATCTCTCCCGATATTTCGGAAAGTGTAAATCGATAAATCCGAAAATCTCCCACAATTTTTAAGATAGAGTGACCAAGCTTTGAAGGTAACTTGCTGGCAACTTCCTTCAAGGATCGTCATATAATTTTTTGGACCCCCAGGAATTTAGGAGCTGAAGTTACCTAACTTGAAAGGTATATTACTAAAATCGAACTCCAACATTTTTCTCGGACACGCCCACTCCTGCCCATATCTACCGCAATTTAGGAGCTACTGTTGCCAACTACAAAGAAGGGTTACTATCTAATCTACCGCAATTTAATGGACATTATTTCCTGGCTACACACAACATATGGTATCATAGTATTTCACAGTCGGTTACGCCCGACTTCAACGTTCTCTGTTGTTTTAAATTGTTGTTATTTAAGCACCTCTGTTACTGCCAATTTGCCAAATGGGAAACAAAATGTTGACCAAAGTTGCACAGTTGGTTGGCGCTTAGCCAGCGCCAGTGTCTGGTTATTTGGCAATTCCAGTTGTTTTGTGCCGTCAATTGATCAATCGATGTGGCCGACAACGTGATCACCCCCTGCCAATCCCCCAAACTCTGGCCAGAGTCAAAGACCCCGTCACACAAGAGTTCAGCAGTTGATGATGATGCTCGGTTTTACTGATCCAAGCCAATTTCAACTTTAGAACTGAGGTGGAACTGCTGGTAACAACTCATTGGACACAAAATAGTCCACTTTGGATGCGACTTGTAGCTGCTTCTTGTGGACCGGCGACTTGGTATTATTTATCCTGGAGCGGTTGTTTGCATTCTTGCACGAAGTGGCAGCTGCCGCCGAACTGGTGTTGACCACATTCGAATTAGCAACCGGCAAGTGGCGATCGAGCAGCTCCAGCTTTGTGTCTAGTGAGTCAAAAAGGAGCGTCGAATTTGTTTTTTACATTCAAATTCTCTGGCAGCGTGTCCAATAGATTCTTCACACTGGTTGGCTTCATTGCCTGCTCAACCGACAATGGCAAAATCTGCACTTTTATTGAATTGCCAGAGTTATGATTCTCTGGCAGAGTTTCACGAAGATTCCGAATGCTGTCAACAACGTGAATTTCCGTCCAGCTCCGGCTTAAATGTTCAGTTGTCAACGAATTGACAGAGTTACGATCCTCTGACATCGTGTCGGATAGTTTCTCCACCTCGTTCGACATCTGATCTTCCATCGAATCGTCTAAATTGATGCCGGGTGGCATCATCATCTGCGTCCCTAACGATATCTAATCTTCCATCGAATCACTCATCACTCATGGCGGACAAATCTTTTATGCCGTCGTCTTCTTAATACAATCTAATTTATATATATTTTTTCGAACATACCTGATATGGTGGACATGGTGCGATTGTGATTGCCCCGCACCAGTTCCGAAGGTCGCAAACTGGGCTCCTCGACCACCTCCAGGCCGGAGTCGGAGTCGACCGTCTCGTGTCCACCAGCTGAGCCAACAGTTGTTGCTGTCGCTGGTGTTGCTGCTGGTGTCGTGCCAAAGCGATTCTTCATGTATATGTTGTTGTTGTTGCTGTTGTTGCTGTTGTTACTGGAGTGTTCCGGATTTAAGTTGTTGCGTTGCACCGCAGTGCGCAGCGGCGGTGGCAAAGGCGGCGGCGGAGGTCCATTAACTGCAACAGACAGTCCGATTAGATTATATGTAAAACAAGAACAAGCAATTATGAATGACATATATTTATATATAGAAAACAATATGTAAAGATTGACTGAAGAAGACTCACCCACGGCTAAATTCTGCATTGGTGGCGCCGATGAGACACGCTTCAGATTTCTGTTGCTCATGTTGTTGTTGTTGCTGTTGTTGATTTGATTAATGTTGCTTGCGCTGTTGCTGTTGCTGCTGCTGCCGATGTTGCCGATGCCATTGTTGCTGATGCTATTGCCGTTGTTGTTGCTGTTGGTGTTGTTGTTGTTGTTGTTGTTATTATGCATAGATATGTTTGGATTACTGCTAAGCATGCTCGCATCCGCCAAATTGTTGCGTATCATGGAGTTCTTGTGGGTCTGCTTGGTCCGCTCAGCGACATCCTCGGGCGGACAGACGCTCTCGTAGGTATCGCTTTTGATGCCTCCATTGAGCAGCTGATTCTTCAGATTCTGGTTAAGATTCACATTCTTGCCGCTATAGTTGTCCTTTCCACTTGAATCGTACTTGCTGCTGTGCAGACCAATCATAGAATGCGATTTGTTTCGATTTAACATACTCATGTTGTTGTTGTTGTTGTTGTTGTTGCTGCCGTTGCCATTGCTGCCGTTGCCGCTGCTGTTGTTGTTGTAGTTATTGCGCTTGTTGTTCAAATGCTGGAACAAATGTAAGGAGAGAAGGTTGCCACATTAGAACAGTCTCAAAAATTTTAATCTGCATATTTTGGGATGAAATTAATGTGATCGATAAATTGTGGGCTTATCGATTGTATTTGCCACCAATATACACAATATATACAAAGTATATGAACTATCGAAAACCTTATTGACCTACATATATCAACTATATAAATATAAAAAGATATAGCAGCGATTGGCTGCCACTCACATGATTGCTGTACTGCAGCACCACATCTGTGCTGCGCGTGGAACTGGCACTGGCGGATCGTGAGTGGGAGCCACTGTCGCGAGACCGCGATCTGCCCACATTGTATTTGTGTTGCAACTGTTGCTGCTGCTGTTGCTGTTGCTGCTGTTGCTGCATTTGTTGTTGTTGCTGTTGCTGCATTTGTTGCTGTTGCTGCAGCTGCAGATGATGTTGCTGATGTTGCTTGCGGGACTCCTCGCGCACCAAATAGATATCCTCGTAGTCATGATCGCCATTCTGATTGGCATTGCTGTTGCTTATGTTGCTCATGTTGCTGCTGATGCTCTTTTGTTGCTTGTAGCTGATATTGTTATTATTATTGTTGCTGCCGCTGCTGCTGTTATTGTTATTGCTGTTGTTGTTGCTGTTGTTGTTGGCATTATTTTTGGCAACGCTGCCGCTGCTTATGTTGCTGCTGCTGCCATGTCGATTGAAGCTCTGACTGCGCATCTGATGCGAATGGGAATGGGAATGCTGAAGATGCTTCTGACTGTGACTGTTGCTGTTGCTGTGGTGATGACTGCTGCTCTTTGGCGAGTTGAAGCTGGACGAGATGGAGACGGACTCATCGGATCCGCTGCCGGCGCCACTGGAACTGGAATGGACATCGGCCTGAATGGTCATGATCGCATTGCTATTAACCTTTGACTGCATCGAGTGCAGTGGATGCGGCATCTGGTGGTGCTTCACGCTGCTGCAGTCCGAGTCGACAAACAAATCGCGCACCCGATTATAGATGATCTCCTGCGGATCGTGCAGAAAGAACGACTCGCCCGATATGCTGCCATTTGGCGAAGGTGTCGCATACATTCCCCCATTTCGCATCGGATTCACGTAGAGTCCATCGTTTGGCAGCAGTGCGCCTCCGCCTCCGCCGCCGCCGCCGCCTCCGCCACCAATGCTTGTGCCGCCTGCCACGCTGCCACCCGACGCCCCATTGCAGCCATAAAGCTTCTCCGATGAGCTGCGCAACTGCTGCGAATACAAAGCGTCGCTATTTTTGCGCGTGATGCCAACGCCAATGCCACCAATGCCAACGCCGGCAGCAGCAGCTGCTGCGGTCACAGCGGGCGGATGCAAATAAAATGGCTCCACATCGGAGCTGAGCGTGGAAGAGGATTTCGATTTGATGGTGTTGCTGCGGCTCGTCTGCTTGCTCGAATTCGTATTCGAGTTGCAACTGCTGCTCATGTGTTGCTGCTGCTGCTGTTGATGTTGCTGCTGCTGCTGTTGATGTTGCTGATGCTGCTGCTGATGTTGGTGCTGCGACTTGTGCCGCTGTGAATTGTTCTTATTGTTGTAATCCACGGTGGTGCCGTGCTGCACCAACACATTGAGACACTGTTGACAAACAATTCGAATTGGTTAAGTTATCAAAATGGTTATGCGGCAAATGGATGAGCTACTCACCTCCACCTGTTGGTTTTCGGCCGCATCGTTAATTGGCGATTTGCCATATTTGTCCAGCGACAATTTCGCACCATGGTTGAGCAGCCAGCGCACCACAGACAGATGGCCACGAGAGGCGGCAAAGTGCAGGGGCGTGGCACCATCGCCATCACGCAAATTGGGATCCACGCCCTGATCCTGCACCTGTAACCACAAAACACAACCCAAACCGGTTCGATTTATTACGTGCCAAATTATATAATGATAATGATGATGAATGTGAATCTTAGCTGGAAAATTTTAAGCAAGACTTTAATTGGAATATTTGTAAAACCTGTTTGAAGATCGCTTTCTTTTTGTTAGCAATAAATAAATGTTAAATAAACTACATGAATTTTGGCCACTTCCAACCTGTCAGCAGCTTCTCAGCCATTACGTGGTTTGTGAGATTTGCTGATGCATAAAAATTCAGTTTATAAAGATCTACAAGGATCCATTGGGATCTGTTGGCATTGCTTGGTTGCATGGCCAGCTGAATGTGAACACTTCCCAGGCAAACTCACCAAGCAAACCACTTTCCACAGGCATGTGTGTGTGTGTGTGTGTGTGTGTGTGTGTGTGTGTATGTGTGTGTGTATGTGTGTGTGTATGTGTGTGTGTGTGTGTGTGTGTATGTGTGTGTGTATGTGTGTGTGTGTGTGTGTGTGTGCTGCACTGGCAATGCATAACTATTTAGTTCACTTTAGAAAGGTGATTTATAGCAGGCACCCAAAGTCGGCCTGCGAAGACATCTAGTTTATGTTGTGCCGCTCACGCGAGATCCCCACAAAGAGATCCACAGCAAGAGACAGCAAGAGACAGAAAGAGACAGGCCATGTCCGAGGAGGACAGCATCAATGCGAGTATTGATTGCCAGCGGATATATAAATATATAAATAGAAAGAGAACATTGGACTTGAGTCTGGACTTGTGGCAAATGCTGAATTGCTTCATAAATTGCATTGATGTTGGCGACAAACTGCCAGGTGCAACAAACTGGATGAAATCAGGACAAGAACAGCGAATAGCTCCTGGAGATTGAAACGAGTTCAGTGTTGCTGCTGTTGGCAACCTGAATTTGATTCTGGCATTTGGCAATTGCAAATGTTAACAACAGTTTGGCAAGCTGTGGCTGTGAGTGTGTGTGTGTGGATATGACTATGAGTGTATGAATGAATGTACTCACCATCCATTTGAGGCAATCCAAGCAGCCCATTTGTGAAGCGGCATGGATCGGTGCCATGCCGTCGCGTGCACGAACATAGAGAGAACCGCCGGCTTCAAGCACCAGAAACTTGAGCACCTCCAAATGCCCCTCCTGGGCGGCCAGATAAACGGGCGTGACATCATTGTCCATTTGCGTATTGGCGCTGCAAGAATATATATAAATATATATATATATATATATACATATGTACATATGTACACATATAAAGCACACCGATTTGATTAGTAACATTCGGTTGCAGCTTAAGTTTTTGTTTGTGCCACAAGGCTAACCAAATCCACTCGCTTGCAATTCACTAATGAGCAAAAAGTCAACACAACTCGCCCCCTGCCCCATGTGGCCCGTATCCCTTGCCTCTGTGTCATTTCCAACGTTGTTGGTGCACACAAAGAGAAAAACAAATAGCTACTAATGACCACCATATAAATTTATAGCGATGGATACCAAATTAAAGTGTCATCAATGCCAACAAGTAAAGAAAACGCAAAACTGAACGACAAGTTGACAGGTTCCGTTAGGCTGCCAACTTTCAATAATTGTCGGCTTATTCGTATACTCCGATATTTTATATATTGATTTTGTTCAATGTCCGTCCGCCGTCTGTCTGTTTGTGTGGTTGCAATAAGACTGCAGACATGCAACTTTGAATTGATCTTTCTTCGCCAAATTGTTACTAAATTGGGAAATCGATAAAATGTCGATAACATATCGATAACATAGCGATATACCTCATCTTACGAATAAATTTAGCCCATTTATTTCATACAGTATTCCCATTTCCTATTTGGTAATTCAATTTTTGGCAGCCTCCCTCAAAGAAGCTGCAAATCGAGAATCTTCTACAGCTTTGCGCTTTCAGAGATCAATTAAATTTCAATAAAGGCAATCAAATTTTCGGAATCATATTTTGTGGAAAATAAACAGATTTTTTCTAAAAAAAAAATACAAAAAAAGTATTTCTTTCATTAAAACAAGAATGATCTTTTACACAGCCATTAATTTGTTGTCCAACAACTTTAAAGTTATTGTAAAAATGCAACACTCGACTTTTCTTGAGTTTTTGTTTTCTTGAATTAATGCATTTTCTGTTAAATTTAGATCACTCGGCTATATTTTAGTATATGAATGGATCTTAAATCTTAGAGACATATGCGATTTTATAGCTGGCATAATCGTGGAGTGAATAAAGCATATTTAAAAAAGGAAATAAATTTCTAAAAAGTAACTAAACTTTCTATATCGATTTGTAGGAACTTGAAATGCTTCATGAATCTACTTATATTTAACTCTTAGGTAGATATCCTATATCTTTAAGGTATTTGGATTTCTAGTATAAACATTTGCAACTTGAACTATTCATAAATGAATTACAATCAGAAAGTGATATTTATTTTAATACTTTCTCTTCTAGCTTTTATAACATTCCCCGAGTTGCTAGGTTTATTTTGGAAAATGTACACATTTTATCCGCTGAAGAAGAAGAAGAGGAAGAGGAAGAAGAAGAAAGCAGTCGTATTTTTTGTTGGGCTGCCGTCTCACCTCACGACGCTGCGTCGATTGTTTTGCTCCTTGCGACCCTGGCCAGGCCCAGTGGCCAACATGGGCCCAGTCTCATCCCCATTGGAGTCACTGTTGGCGCCGATGGAACTGGAAACTTTTCTCTGATGCGCCTCCATCATGCGTTCGAGAGAGAGATCGCTGGGATTGATATCCTCCTGATTGCTGCTGCTGTTGTTGTTGTTTGGATTGAGTGCGGCTGCTGTGTCTGCCACGTGCTCCGTATCCGGATCGTGGCAGTTGTGACTGTGGCTGCTGCTGACGCTGCAGCTGCTGTCGCTCCTTTTGTTATTGTTGTTGCTGTTGCTGTTGCTGCTGCTGCTGCTGAGTATCGCAGTAGTTACGCAGTTCACCTCCGTTGAGATGATGGTGTGGATGTCATTGTTGGATTTGCTCTTCTGCTTGCTGCGGCGGTACGAGGTCAGACTTGTGGTCATGCGGCCCAGCAGGCCCTTCTTAACGTTGATAGTTGAGAAATAGCTACAGAGTTGGATTCCGTGATTTGTTTTTGCAGGGATTGCAGCAGAAAGCAGAATGTGTGCCAGTGTTTTATGTATCTTTTTGGGTATGGGTGTGTGTGTGTGTGTGTATGTGTGTTTGAGTGTGTGAGTGTGTGTGTGTGTGTGTGTGAGTGTGTGTGTGTGTAGGGGACAAGTGGCTCGAGTGCGGCGTGTTTGGTGCATGGAAGAAACTTTGCGCTGCGAGACGTTGCACGAGTAGACAAAATGCGGGAGTTGCAAGAGGCAATTGGTATGCTTAACGATAGCGGGCGGGAAAACTGTGCAATTGTTGTTGTTGTTGTTGTTGCTTTTGTTGTAGTTGTTGTAGTTGTTGTTGTGCTATTGGAAATGCTCTTTTGGATGCCTTTGCTTACCTACACGCAGTTCAGTTTAGTTCAGTTCAGTTCAGTTATGCATTTGTTTGGGGACTTTCGATTTCTCGTCGCGTATTTGATAATACCGTAGAATCAACTGGTTTTTTTTCGTATCGTTATCGTTATCGTTAACACTGTTGTTTTGAGTTTCCCCAATACCGTTACACACACACACACAAACAGACAGAGAGAGAGAGAGAGAGATAAAGACACGCACACAGACAATAAGCAAAGAAAAATGTATAAAAACGGTTAAAAGAAAATTAATCACTTGCATATTCACATTGATGTGAATGTATTCATTGTATTTGGTTGCATCTTCTTCAACTTTTTGACTAATCACTTTTCACCGCTTCCGCGTCATCTGCATATCGCTGTATAAGCCTGGCTAAGTGTCTTTGCAGTTAGTTGCCGGATCGCATCGAAGAGTCAATGAGTTCACAACATTCGGTTGCAGCAGCAGCTGCAACTGACTCTTAATGTGGCTGCCTTGCGATTGAGCCATCGGATGCTTGCCCCAGCAAGCTTCTAGCGCATTTTGTTTTCCATTGTTTTGCTTCTTCCACCAGTTTTTGTTTTCGGGGTGAAATTAGCGTTAAAATGCGCAAAATGCAGAGACAGAAAAACAGACAAACAAACAGAAAAGCAAAAAAAAAAAAAAAAAAGAAAAAAAAGAAAAAAAAAGAAAAACAACTGCAACGCAGACCAGATCACACGTCAAAAACGCAGACGGAGACGTTTCTCTGCATGTTAAGCCCGGACGAAGCAGAGCCCCAGGCAGAGGCAGAGGCAGAGGCAGCGGTCTCGTCTATGATGCACATTTGTTACCATTTGGCCATGTTTTAGATATAGCACTGTGGGACGAAAACTAACCTACAAGTTGCACAATCCTGTCCAACATCATTAAAATAATTAGCAAAAAAAAAAAAATTGTTTGGCAACTATTTAAGAAAAGCCCAAAAACCCAATAAATTATGTTTATATATTTGCTATAAGCCCAATTTTTGAATATATTAATCGACAACTGTGCAAATTAATTAGCTGTATCTTGTCCCACTGTGCTTTCCCTAATTCACGACGACTGATCTGCGCAAACAGCGGACCACTTCATGGATATTGCACACCAGACGCTCGACTCCAGTTTCGAGTCCCCGCGCGACTCTCAAGATTGGAGCAGGCACTTCAGTTGCTTTCTTCGCCAGCGACTTGGCGACTTGTCACATTTTCCAGCTTTTCGCTACAGCAATGAATTGTAAACCAATTAAAGTTGATTTTTATACTCTGATATATTTAAAAAGAGTGTATATTGGTTGGTTTGTACCATGTCTGACTTGAAATTCCCCAATTAGGGGAAAATCGATCATCTATCTACCTATGTATCTATGTGGAGCCATTCAATTTGGATAACAGAATCTTGGTAATCATCTTATTTGAAAAGTGGATTACTGCTAACCCTTATTTTCCATCCCAACCCCAAGAGGTCACTTTCCAACTGATGTCAGAGTATTACGCAGTCGGTCACGTTCGCATTGATAACATGTTATTTTTCTCTTATTTCTTGCCGCTATCTTATGTGTATAATCTGTTTAAAGCTCACTCGTCAGTTTTCACACCTCCTTACACCACCCTCCCCCCCCCCCCCCCCTCCCACAACCTACCTTCCTTACACCCCCCCTCCTCATCTGCTCTGCTGTCCGTTTGCGTGTTTATTAATGCGCCTCGGCAGCTTCTTCAGCTGCTGCTGCCGCTGCTGCTGCTGCTGCCGCTGCTGCCTCTTCTGCTTTGGCAATGTAGGTGAAAATACAGTAAATAACGAGTACAACTCAAGTAATCCCAATTCTGTTGTGCTCATTTTGTAGTTGCAATTAAATAATTATATTTTTCTTTCATTTGTATCTGTTGAATTTTTTTGCTTAATATTTTTTTAATCGCAGTTCGTACAAAGCACAAACGGCAATAAATTTCAACGCAAGTCTAGAAAGAGCGATAATTGTCGAGAGCTGCCATGTTGCAAAGAAACAAACATGCTTGACAGGCGGCGATGCGAGAATGCCTCGGATCGGATCTGTGGCAGGTCTCAGGCCCTTTTAATTGAGCATTTGCGTGCCCCAGCCTCAGCCCCAGCAGCAGTGGGCAGAATGAAAGTGATGCTCGACACAAATACACCAAACGAACAACGATGCCAATGTGAACAGAACATATATATATATAAATATATATATATATATATATATATATATATATATCGATTAGTCACCTAATCTAGGTAAACTGCCAGACTTATCTGTAAATGTCTGCAAATGCTTCAATTTGAATAACTTTCTTGGTTTAAGAAATTCTCACTTACTTTAAGCCTAAGCTTTGTGCTAACAATGTTTATTTCTAACTGTTTCTATTTCTTTTAACTTGTCTAATAATATATGTCAGTTAACGATGCGATCTTTGAAAACTATTCGACTATTTATCTACAAAAAAAAAAAAGCCTATTGTTTGTTTCCAACTATTTTCAGAGATCTCAGATTAGCTATTTTACAGTGATTGCAGGTTCTGATTGATTGATTGATTGATTGATTGTTTTTCATTTCCCCGTTAAATAGGGAATAATCATATATGATATAAATGTATCTTCAATTAGATTATTTCTGTTATTTTTTTTCGATTTTTAAACTAATTGACTTTTCCTATTTTTCTTGACGTCTCGTGAGCGTTTTCTTTTTAGTTTGATTCCATGCTAAAAAATTAAACACGCCGCCAATTTTGCCAGCAGACAAAAGACTTTTCACATTTTCATTTTGTTTGTTTGTGGGTTTTTTTTGTTTTTTTTTTTTTTTGTGTGTTTTCTGTGTTTTGTGGGTAGAAGCTACCCATAATTTTCGGCAGACACAGACACACACTCAGACACACACACACACACCCGCACACACTTATTGTTGAGATCACCATAAAAAAAAGTTCAAATGAAAATTAAGGGAAAACAACAATTGCAACAATTGCAACAATTGCTGTGTGGATCCAGTTAAATCTTTGATCTCTTCGTCTTTTTGGGGGGCAGATGCTCATCGCTTGGCCAATTGATTATTGAAACTGACGCTGGGGCTACCTTTTCATGGTTGCGGCTTGTGAGCGCGCAGCTTGTTGCCACTGTTTGTTGCTACTGTTTGTTGCTGTTGTTGTTGTTGTTGTTGTTGTTGCTGCTGTTGTTGTTGATGTTGATGTTGTTGTTGTTGCGGCTTGCAGTTCTTTGGTACACTGAAACTGTTAATTAATTCGCGTTCCGATTCGTTAACTGCAGTCAAAACACTTTGAAGCGCGAAATTTTGTTTTTTGTTGCTGTTATTGTTTGTGGAGCAACGCGGCGCGGCGCAAACTTTCAACGGCATCGAGTGGGCGGGTGGCACGAGAGGCGTGGCCGCACGGCAACGCTACCTCCACGGCAATCGCTGCATTGAGCATAAGCTGCAAATTAGCTTCACTCAAGCCACTAAACAACAACAAAAACAAATTTAAATTCGTCTATGGCCGCATCTCGTTGTTGTTGTTTGTTGTTGTTGTTGTTTGTTGTTGTTGCTGCTGGTAACGGTTGTACGATCGGTCAGCGCTTGAGCAAACGGTAACAGCGATGCCAATGGAAAGAGGCAGACGGCGACGGACGACACAGCAGCTGATGCCAGACGAAAGCACCGTTCGCTTCGAGTAACCAAACGCGAATAGAAGCAATCGCGGCCAGCGGCCAGCAAAACAACAGCCAGCGACGACAGCCAGCAACAGCAGCAACAGCAGCAGCAGCAGCGCCAATACTTGCTACGAGGTAGTAGCAGCAGCAGCAGCAGCAGCGAAAAACGGCAAAAACGGTGCCCCAAGAAGCTTTAAAACCAGCTCTGCCACAAGCGTTTTCTTGGCCAGAGTCATAACCATGGCCAGAACCATGGTCAAAAACGTTGAACAAATGTTTTATATATGATGATTATCATATGGTTTCTTATGCGGCTGATCTTAGCGTGGGTTACTTGAGAAAAAACACAGTTTGAAGTGTGTGTCTTTGCCACAAATAATGACAAATATCGGCTCAGGATTGTATTCCAAATATATTCCCAATTAAATCACAAAACTTATCGATTGTGTTCTGGTTTTCATTTTGCGAAAATTACAAATATTAATTATATTAATAATTAATATTTCATTTAATAATAATAATAATAATCCTTCAAAGGAGTTGCGAATAATATTAAAAAGGCTACTTTCATAATTTCATAATAATAAGAGAAACAAGAGATTCACTTAAGGATTTGTTTGTTGAAACAAAATAATCGAATATTATTTAAATATTAAAAGAAATAAATATAATTAAATATATTTCTGCCTTTAATCATATTATTTTATTCATATTATTTTTAATAAATAAAAAGAAGATAGTTTGTTCTTTTCTTGATGCTTTTTTGGTTCTCTTATTGCTACTATTGTCGGTGTTCCCACAAATGCATATGTGGCATATGTGGCATGTGTGGCATGTGTGCCGCTGAGTCAGTTGTCATGCCAATTAAGCTAGTGTTCTTTATAAAAATATGTATGCTTTTGTGGAGAGAATCCAAACAGTTGCCGGCTGTTAGTCAGACGACCAGAGCTGACCCGAGCGCAGCTGAGCCTAGAAGATCAGGCCAAACCAGACCAGACCAGACCAGTCCAGACCAGACCAGACCCGATCAGACCCAATCAGACCTGACCAGGCTAGAGATGAGGCCAAGCAGTTGGATTCCTTGTGCAGTTGCTGCTCCACTTGCAATTGCCAACTAGTTGCAACGGTGCTTTGCCGCTCCCGCTACCCCTCTCCCTCTCTCTCTCTCTTACTCATTCTCTCTCTCTCTCTCTGTATCTCTCTCTCTCTCTCTCTATCTGTGACTCTCGTAGCGCCAAACTCTTCCTGGCATCTAGTTCGATGGCAAAAGAAACAATCTGGTTAGCTAGAAAACCAGCCAGCTAGCCAAGTTGGCCGGCTCGCCTTGGACACCATGCAGACTGAAGTGGCCGCAGTTTAATGAATCAACGTTTATAGCGCGTGCTCCTCTCTGCGGTATTTGGGTGAGCACTAACCAAAGTTGAATAGCAGATGGTGGGCAGCTGGAAAGCGATCTTGATCGGTGTTCATGCAATCAGCCCCGCAATTGCTCCATGTGTTCCACTTCCACTTGCGTCCATCCATCGCTTGCGGGTCCAATTGAGAACTCATCAGTCTTAATTACCGCATTTAATTGCAACGTTCGATGCGTTGATTGCCACTCAATCGAACAGACGACGGGGCTCATTAAACGCCTTCGATGACTTGGTAATGCTCCGATGAACAGATTGGTTTAAGGAGCTGCAGATGGGCATGATAACACCCAGCACACCAATCCGAGAAATGTGGTTAGCTGTCACAAATTGAATGAGTCGAGCAATGAGATCGACAACCGAATCTGCGATTCCACAGATCCACAAATTTCAACCCACTTGTGAATCCGAAGCGTAAACAATATTTTCACTCACTGTTTGTCTCAATAAGAAGAAGCAGAAAAAACTAATAATATGAATTTAAAGTTGGCCAATTGATTTGGACTTTTGGTCGTTATACAGATTAATTTTATTATTTAGCCAATTCAATTTGGAAAGCTTCTTCTGGTGCAAATAAAGTTGCATGCATGCAACTAACGGCACACAGAGAAATGTCAACAGTTAGCAATACGCTAATCAAATGGGGCAAGTGAATGCCATAAAATTGCATTAGCAGGCCGCAAATTGCGGCAAAAGTCGACAGCAGCCAGTTAAGTGGAGAGAAGTCGCCAATGTGATCCGATTCCGTTTCGTGGAGTCGACACTACTTGTCGCAATCATTTAAATAAGTACCGTTCCACCGCATGACCGACATTTTAAATTACCAAACATCGCCTTCCCCCTCCCTCCCCCTCAATTCCACACCCCCTTCGCAACCCTCACCTGCCTGATAAAGCCATAAAGAACAAAGCTTTCACCCCACATCGACTCGGATCGAGCGACTGTGCGACTTTTGCTTTTAATTCATTGGCCCTGTTAACAAGATATTTAGATGAAGTTGCAGCATTTACTTACCAAATATCTACAGATGCGGCAACCAGCAACTGGACACAGTCCAGGCAGCCCCTGGCCGCTGCATAATGCAATGCCAATGCGCCTCCATTGGGTCTTTCGTTGCCAGAAATGTTCCCCGGATGCATTTGCCCCGACATCCCGCTCATCCCGATGGTCATCCCACCCAGATACGAGTCCAGCTGATGGGCGTGCATTCTGTTCAGATTGTGGTTGCTCCTGTTCCGCTTGTTCTGCTTATTGTTAATATGGTTGTTGTTGTTGTTGTTCTGACTAACGTTGATGCTGCTGCTGCTGTGTAGTTTGTTTACTTTATTGTTGTTGTTGTTGTAGTTACTGATGTTGCTGATGTGACTGTTGTTGTTGTTGTTGTTGTTGTTGCTGCTGCTGTTGTTATTGGTATTGTTTTTGTGCTTTAAGTTTAGATTCGAGTTGAGCGCATATTCGTTGATGGTTCTGCAAGAGAAAAAGAGAGAGCAAATTAAATGGAGTTGGGCTTTTATTTGTTTTCTATTCGTTTAGTCAATAGTTTATATAATATTATAACTGTGTTTATGAGTCGCATTGTTCATCTAAGTGTAGCTTAAGCTTCGAACACAACACATATGTTTCAGTAACAGCCACTTAAAAGCCTACCAAACTTATGTAAGCATGATTATCAAATAACCTAATTAACCTCTGCCGTAACGATCGGAATAAGGATATATCCATCCTATCCGATAGTCAAGCAGCAATAAATGCCATTAGTGAGACGAAAATAACATCGAAAGTAGTCCATGAAGCACGATCCAAACTTGACCAACTCGGGATACACAATAGGCTTACCCTAAGATGGGTCCCGGGCCACGCGGACATATCGGGGAACGAAGCGGTCGATAGGCAAGTAAGATTGGGGGCAGAGAGACCACTAATACGACCTGAACCATATTGCGGCTTTGGAAGTCAGACAATACGGCAGGAACTTAGAAACGAATGAAGAGAGAGGAGACAGCGGAGCTGGGCAGAGACACCAGGACTCCGACAAGCCAGATGCCTTTTGGGTGGCTATAATCAAAAGCGATTTGAGCAGCTAATAATTATGAGTAAAAATAATCTTAGAATACGCATGTCATGAAAATCAAGGACATGGAAGCCCTCAACCCAATGAAGATTCTAGCATTTGTGCAGGAGCTTGAGTGGATGGAGGAGCTATAAGCCCAGACGGGGGCAAAATAGATCTAATAGGTCACAGTGCACATACCCCCAACCTAAATAAAAAAACCTTCACTACAATTTTAACAACTACTTTCAGAAGGATATCATCCCTGAACCAGATGATGGTTAGACACATTATAAAACTCGTAGTTAATGATCTTAACAGGGACATTTAGCCGACAATTTGTTTCCTATGCATTTAACATTTAACTTATGCATTTATGCAAAGCATATCGATAGCTGAAGTCACAATGATAATCAATGTAAATTTAAACTTTCGCTAAAGAACCATTTTAGGGTGTTTAAAAAAAAAAAAAAAAAAAAAAATGGTAGTTGAATTCTAATAAAGATCTTTAACGATGTGTTTAAACCAATCGAATGAGTGAATAAAAGTTAAACTAATATTTCACATTTTTTAAGTTAAACGAACCAAATCCGAAATCCCGCCAAAAGTCATATAAGTCACATAGATTATATATGTATATATATAAATATATATATTTATATATGTTTGTATATACGGAGCTAAACTAGATATATACAGGCACACACAGAAAACCGTAGCATACTTTTAAAACGGGTGGTGAACTATGAAAATTATGAAGCAGCCTTTGCAGCTGCAAACAAAAGACTGAAGACACAAACTTGCTAACTTGCTGCAGCAGCAGCAGCAGCAGCAGCAGCGGCAGCAGCAGTGGCAGCAGCAACTAGTCGACTCGCACACTAAACACAAATGGCAACCGATGCTTTCAAGTTGTAAGTTGTGAAAACTTTGAATTTGGCTAAGCAAATTTGCGCCATTTGTGAATTAACGAACTAACGGGGTCACAACAACAAGCGGTGGCCAACTGGCTGACTCATTTCAACAGCACCTGCCCCACGGCAAACCCAAGCGGAATTGGGTGCCGCTTCGCACAGAGGGCAACAAAACTCGAGCAAGAGTCGTAAACTTGACTCTTTACAAATTAATTGACTGTTGGAGTGTCGGAGGGGGTCGCAGAGACGAATAAGTGGTCTCTCCACCTGTTTGTTGTCGCTGTCTGTCTGTCTGTCTGCCTGTCTGTTTGTGCCTCATTTAAACGAGGCAAGAAATTGAACTAATGCCACCAGACACTTTCTTTAAATTTATTGCGTCAACAATCTGGAATTAGTTTGTCGACACGAGGTGCTCATAGCAGGTGACAAACGAGAGCGGACAGGCACACACACACACAGACACACACACACACAAACACACATAAACACACACAAAGCTAGTTGAGAATAAAATTTGGGCACTCGGAATGCGGGCCACTTGGTCAGTCAAATGTACGAAAATGTGGAAATGTGGAAAATGTGAAAAATGCACAAAACCCCAAATGACTAAGAAAGTTTTGTGCAAAACACGATTTATTTGGAGAGTGCACGACTAAGTCGATACTCTGTAACCAGATTTGAGGTGTGATAAATGAATATAAATCATCAGAAAAACAAGTAAGATGCTGTAGTCGAGTTAACTCGACTACGATATACCCTTAACCCAGTTGTTAAATATATTCTAGTTTTTATGGCAAATTTCCCTTTAACATGATTTGCACTCAAATGTTCAGTTCTGCAAGAACATATCTTACAGAGTATTTTTGCTCACAAGCAGAACATACATAAATACACACATACACACGTACACACGTACACGAAACGGTACTTATCGGGGAATATATTTTCGACTATAACTTTGGTATTTCTTGTCCGATCTTAATGAAATTTCGGCACTTGATCAATAATATGTATATGCATATTATGTGTAAATTAGTCTCTGCCTTTTAAATTGTGGAATTTATTACTATCGGAAATCGAAATGTATCGATAATTCAGAAACGGAGGCAGTTATCGATAAAATAAAGCAAACTTGATCTGCGCCTGGTACACGAGAGCTTATATTTTAAATTTTAATTCTCTAGCTCTATAGTCTCTGAGATCCGCGTGTTCATACACACGGACGGACGTACGGACAGACGGACAGACGGACATGGCTATATCGACTGATCCGGATCAAGAATATATATACTTTATGGGGTCGGAGATGCTTCCTTCTGCCTGTTACATACATTTGCACAAAACCATTATACCCTTTTTACCTATTTATAATGGGTTAAGGGTATAAAAAGTCAAATTGGGAAAGGATTTTAAGGTACATGTAATTAAAATAGGACAACATGGGGTCATCCAAATCCAGCAGAGTGGAAGAGGGTGAGAAGTGTGAACAAGAGACCTACAGTCCAAATTGTCTATATAATATTAACTGTAATCTAATCAACGACAACTGGCAACCAATTATGAGAAATGGATGTTTGGCCAGATGCGGCCGTTGATCCCAGCCCAACAACGATGTGACTTTTGGGTGTGGTTCGGTCGCTTTTAGTTTGTTTTCAAAACTGTTACAGGGTATTCGCAGAAGTCGGTTTTTAGTTAATCACTGCACAAACAACAACAATAAAAAAAAAAACAAGAAAAATGGATATTCACTTGACGTTTACCTCAGCTTGATGGCAATCTCGCGACACTTGACACATGGCACTTCACCCTTCCCAGCAGCAACTGCCGCTTGCTCTTCTTCTTCTTCTTGTCGCGTTTGCGCTGATGCCGCCGCTTGTGGCACCGCTGCTATCGTTGCGTATTGCGCCTCACCCTCGTCACCTTCTGTTTCGCTGGCAAAATCGACAACCAGCTGATTGTCGTCCTGCTGATCTGTCTGGCGTCTGCTAAAGTAGCCGACGTGCTGCTCAACGCCAGCGTTGGCGTCCAGCAGGATGCGCTCGTAGGCGGCGCTCTCGTTCTCTGTGAGCGCAAAGCGCTGCTCGAAGACACGCATGGGTAGCGCACTCTGGCGCAGCAGCTCCATCCGTTTGTGCCGCAACTCAATCGAGAAGATCAGACGGACGCGCACCAGTCGACGCGCACCCTGTTGCGTGGAACGGGCACGTTGCAGTCGCCGCCGATTGTGGCGCAACTCGAGCTTCTCGAGTCCACGCAGTGACTTCTGTGCGATTTGTGTCGTTGTCGTCGTCTCGTTGTTGCTGCAGCTCCGGCCACTGTAATCTGCCGCGGATCTAAGATCCAAGGCGCTGCGCGTACGCCGCCAGGGCACCAGATCGAAGTGCGAGAATTTGCGCTCACCCAGCTCCGTCCAGGGATGAAAGTTGATTTGGGCAACGCTGCTGTTGCCCTGCCGCAATATCCAGTCAGAGGATGCAGATGCAGTTGCGGATGAAGATGCGGATGCGGATGTGACAGTTGGTGAGCGACGAACGTGGGCGTTTTTGGCGCTGGCCTGCGGCCTGTGGCGTTTGTAGCGCGGCACCAGTGTCGCCTCCAGCATACGCTCATCCAGGCCGTAATCGCGTCGCAGCAGCTCCAATTCCAATTCCCTGCTGCTCGCCGTGTACTGTGCGCCGTTCCAGACGATGACCGGTCGCGCCGACAGACCCGTGGACAGTGCCCCGACGCTGGGCATATTCGAGCTCGAGCTCAACTCAAATTCCAATTGGAATTTGAATTGGAATCAGAATTGGAATTGGAATTGGAGTTCGGGTTCTCTTTCTCTTTCTGTTCCCGTCGCGTGTTTTCGTTTGTTCTCGTGCTGGTTGTTGTCGCAATTTCCCGATTAATTTTTAATAATCGCTGCTGTCGCTGTCGCCGTCACCGTCGACGTCGCCGTCGCTTTTCAGTTTCCGTTTTTCCGTTTTTTTTTTTTTTTTTTTTTTGCCCGTCCGACGTCTGTGCACCGCGACGTCGTCGTCGCAAATGCTGCTGGTCAAAATTCAAAACTAGCTGCGACTGCCACTGCGACTCCCAAAGCCAAAGTCAAAGCTGGCAAAATGTTGGCAACGGGGCTAAAAGGCACCCTATGCAAAACTCCGATGCTGTCGTCGCCGTCGCCGTCGCTGTCGCTGTCAGTGTCGACGCTATTGCGATGATTAAGTGTATGTAAGCGTATTTTAAGCTAATACAACATTTTATTATTATTGTTGTTGTTGTTGTTGTTGTTGTTGTATCTTTGTTGATTTTAATGTTTGCTCAACATTGAGAGACAGCAGCGACGGGCACATTTTGTGCGCTTTTATTGTTATTTACATACATACATATGTATTTATTTTTCACGCCACGCTGCCCTGTCACCAGTTCGACGCAACTGCGCTGCCGACTGAGACTACAGCTGCCTACTGACTGCGCAGCCCTCGCGGCACTCATTTCAAATGTTTCACTTCGCTGCGCACGCGTCAACAACAGCAGCAACAACAGCAGCAACAGCAGCAACAATAACAGAAACAACAACAACAACAAAAACAACAACAAGAGCAGAAGCAGCATTGGGGGCCGCCGTCGGGGCCGATTAACATTGTTGTTGCATGCCCCATTCAAAATAGCGAGTTCACAGTTCTATTCTCGGCTAATTGCCATCGAGCGAATATCAACAAAAATGTTCATCATCCAATAATTAATTAATAAGTTATAGCGAATACTCAATGCAACAACATTCGTCGGTTATTCACTTTTTTGGTCCCACAAAATTATAAAAATCAAAATTGGGTTAAACAATTCAGTGGAGAACAAAGTTTCATAAGTTTTATGGGAAAATTCATCGAGGAGTTACTTCAATGCATCATTTAATGCTACCAGTAATGGGTAAAAAATAGTGTTGCATATTGATAAATGTGATGTTGCTTTAAGAATAGAAAGAATAAAAAAAAAATAAAATCATTCGATATGTTAGTTGATCAAATGTCTATAATTACCCACTGTACAGTTTACCTTTCATAGAAATCACATTTCAATAGGACTTTTCATTTTTAGAAGGAAATTTATCGGAGTTTAAAATCAAGATAGTTGATAGTTGTGTACAGGGAATGAATTGAGATGATATTGATCCATATTAGATTGAGATATCTATCTTAATACCTATTGTGTGTCGTATGTCACAAGACCAACCTTGGTTGGATTGGTGGCAATTTGAGTTGAATTGAGTCGCTGCCAAAACAGATTTACTACAATAGATTTTGTGATATATATATTAGCATTATAAATGCATGCGGCAGATGTTTATGTTTATGTTTATGTCTATGGGTTGGCCGCCTTTCTAAGTCGCATTTTAGTTGTTGTTGCTGTTGCTGTTGTTGTCGTTTGTTAACTGAAATGTGTTTTTGGCCTTAATTGTGGGCAGAAAATGTCAACAGATTGCCCCCAAAGACAGGCCAACTGACTAATGAACGTCATCTTTGACATTTTCATTTTCAATTTCATTTTCATCTCAATTTGAATTTTACAGGGTCGCCCTTACAAAGCTCGAGATGGGCAAACGATTATGCAATTAAAACCACTTAAAATGGAAACGACGAAAATGAAATGGTTTCCATTCAACGAAGGTCGAGGACTGTCAAACACACAGCGACAGAGACACAGACCCAGATACAGATACAGATACAGATACAGATACAGATACAGATACAGATACATATACAGATACAGATACAAAGCGCTTGTTTCATCGGTGACATTCACCAAGCGATGCGTTGGGCTGCGCAACTGTGGAGCTGTGTAGAGTTGTGGAGAGCCATTGAACCAGAACTCATGGAAATTCTTTACGCTGCTTGAGCATGACTCACGCCCCGCTTCCGGACGGGATGAGGGGTGGTTTGGGTTGGTGGGCGCGGCGTATGGGCCTATGGCTTGACTCTGGCTCTGGCTCTGGCTTTGGCTCAAGACAACTCAGTTGCCCACTTGAGCACACCCTGTGCTCATTGAATTGACCAACTAACTAACTAACTGACTGACTATCTCGGCACTGAGTCTGTTCAAGAATCAGCGTCATGCCTGAGTTGAGCCACATGCAAAAGTTCTGCAATTTTTGCCGCTTGTTGATCACTGTCCAGAAAATATATGTACAATATAGACACACACACACACACAAACACAAACACACACACACACACATACACATACACATATATGTTGTCCAGCCCGAACGTTGGCCAGGCTGTTACAAGGGGATTTTCGATTATGTATTTTACATTCATATTTGAATCTTTTCGTTTACAACGACTTAAACTAACTTTATGTACGATTGCAACGCCATCTACCGATTAAAATCATTACGTTTACAAAAACTAAAACCTCCGTTGAGTCCCAATTGCAGTCGGTAGATGGCGCTTATTCGAATCCCTACAGGAATTCACACAATCAAGAATTATAAATAAGAATGCATATAGAAAAAAATCAAATGTGTATTTATATGTGTGTGAATATGAGTGCACGAGTATATATTATGTAATTATATGAATAATTCATGAGTAGCAGCAACCATTCGATGTGGTAGATACAAACATGCACACCATCTATGTGCATGTTTAATGACTAAAGCAAATAAGAGCAGAGGGTATGCTTGTTAACAGACTGGTCAAGAATGTACATAAGGATATATACATACATATATATATATAAATATATATATTTATATATAATGCGTGCCATATGTGTGTATACATTTGATCCTATAAAATTCATAGACTATGACCAATATTAGTAACTATATACAATTCGGATCGTCCTGATATATATAAACCAATTATGCAGAGGTTTGATTTTAATTTGCGTATTTTAACTTGTGTAAATACCATCCAAACAAATTTCTTAATAATAAAAGCAATAATTATTAATGACCTACTGAGTAGGCTATTAAAAATATATCTGACCTGTGAAGTCTGTGAAATCTCAATTTTATTTGCTTGAGAGATATGCAAACGTTATTTAAGACAAAACATTACATATTTTAATGACTTTGGATGCATCATTCACTCAAGCAATAAAATATGTTTACAATTTCTTTTTTCTTTTTTATTTGGCTAACGGCCAAAGATTATCGTTAAAGCTGCGCCCTGAACTTTGACGGAAACTTGATAAAGTCGTAAGCGGTAAGGCGATTAAAAATTAGAGGGAAATCAAGTATCTTATCCAATTGCAGTATATATACAAAAATATGTACACATATGTACATGTAAGTTAGAAATTCGATATACTAATGAATACAATTTCGATATTCTAATTTTGTATTATATAGATACGAAAAATGATATATCGCATTTAATTGGCATACATCAATATAGGTACGAAAATTGAGATACATATATCAATATGCATATATCCATATCTATCCATATGTAGGACAAACAGCATCTGTAGTTTTCATTCTTCCTCTTGGCAATGGAGCAAAAGTTTGTCAACTTGGCTGGGGCTGGGGCTCGACACTTTTACTTTTGGGCTTTGTTATCTAAAGCAGAACATCCGCTAGCATTGATCGGTGCATAACGGTAACGCCAGCAATGGTTAACATCGTTGCTGCCACACATTCATTCAAATTCAAATGAGCTTTTAGAATCGATCAACGTTTTATTTTGGGTCTGAACATTTTCACTTTCCGCGCACACAAAAACAGAAGAAATGGAAAGAAAAGAAAGCAAAAGTGAAAGAAATTGTTTGAGCTTTTAAACTTTGAACTGAACCGTTCGTTCAAGATGACCCCCCCCCTCGGAGAGGAAGTTCAACGGTCAAGAAGCTTCCGCCTATGATATGAATATGAATAGAGTTGTTCCCACCAAAATTCCGTTAGATCTTCGGATGCTTCCGTTGAAATGAAAGCTCTGCAAAAGCTCCGGCTAGTTGGCCAGCCAACCAGCCAACCAGCCAGTGATAATCGCTTGGCAAATAGTGAGCCACTTAAGATCATTCATATGCACATGCATTATTGGCAATCATTCATTCAATCATTCATTCATTCATTCATGTATTCAATCAAGCAGCTCAACAACTGCGGCCCCAAGCGAATGCCGTGAAAGTCCAAACCAAACAAAGCATTTGCCTGACAGCAGCAGCAACAACAACAACAACAACAAGAAAAAGAAGAAGACAAACAAAGTGGCAACAAGACAAACAAGTTGCCACCGTTGGAGTCTCATGCAGAAGTGCGCCGCATAGATAAGAGAGCACTGAAGACGATGCCGCAAACAAGCATGTGACAGTTGCCACATCCCTGCTGCTGAGCTGCAGCAACATTTGCAGACCCACACAAGCAAAGTAAACCTGGAGACGATCTCCAGATTAGATTAGACAAAGCTTCAGTTTGATCATCTCAAATTTGTTATCTGTTCCGTAGCCCTTCAGCGTTTTCAAATCCTGAAACTTAAATTTAAGTTTCCAATCGATATAGTTAACTAAAAAATAAAGTTAGATACAGCGACTAAAGAGACTATGTGACTTGTTAAATTTAGTGCCTGGGTTGGTGGATAGTGGGTTTGGATTAGCAAGAGCTGCTGAACAAATGGCCAATTATGACAGCAAACAGCAACTGCAACTAAAAAAAAAAAAACAAAAAAAAACATTGGAAAACATGTTGAGAGTTGTGTTTTAATATGGAAAATGAAAATGCAAGACGTTGCCACCGACAACGGCGGTGATTTCTAGTCAGGTGGCAACTTAAACATGTCGTAAGTAAACGCTTTGCCTTAATACTTAATTGACATTGGTGGAAAGTTGCCGCGGCAACAACTGCAACAACTGCAACACTGCAGCCACAAGCAACAAAACCTGAGCCGGTTGTTGACCGAGAGATTTGCTAACCACGATTAACGTAAATGGCCATCGCCAACTCGCCCGCGCCACTGCGTCTGGAACGCTCCGAACGAAAGCAAAAGGATGCCGGCCAAGGCAAACAGTTATGAGGGTAGGGGAGTGGAGCTGGAGCTGGATGTACGGGGTACAGGGTGGGGACAGTCTGCGCCATGATTCGACTTTAATTCGACTAAGATTCGATTCGGATCGGGCCAAAACAAGTTGCAGCTGCAATCTAAAGCTGGCCAAAAATTTCACTTTTTCTTTTGCTG
Source organism: Drosophila kambysellisi (assembly GCA_035042185.1). Taxonomy (NCBI): domain Eukaryota; kingdom Metazoa; phylum Arthropoda; class Insecta; order Diptera; family Drosophilidae; genus Drosophila; species Drosophila kambysellisi. The sequence continues at coordinate 5,075,475 of JAWNLS010001080.1, read as the reverse complement.
CTTACGCAGGTTATCGTATTTTCTTTATTTATTTATATATATATATATATATATATATATATATGAATGTGAACCATTTTAGATGCATCCATTTCTAAAGTGCATTGCTGATTTCAGATTTGAAGCAGAAAGCGACGCCAATTAACGCAACGCGAGTAACAATAAAAAATGGCAATAACAATGGCTAAATACGATTGAGTGTTGGCCGGGATTCCCATTTGGCCAGTTAGCCATTTGGCCAGTTGGCCATTTAGCGATTGTTTGTATTTTGCTGGGTTTACCTAATATTTCACTTCACTCACATTTCGTATTTATTTGTTGTGTTATTTTATTTATCATATTCGCTTTTTAATACGCCACACACGCGAGTTGAATGGACTCCAGTGCAATGTGCAACGTGAGGCTGCAACATTTTTAATTTCGACTTTCGATGCGTCGCAATTTTTTGGGCACAGCATGTGAGGAATGTGAAAGGGCGATTGTGAGCCGAAGATTAGGCCTTGCTCGAACGGATTAGCTCTCCACTTCTCTCCCCTATCTTTCCTACACCAGCCACCTAACATCCTATCCTTCATCTCTATCAATCGCGATATACATTATTTATCATTATATATATAATTGAGATTTTTCTCTCTATCCCTCAACTGTTGGCTATTCCAGATAAGCTTCAAGTCACGTTTAACTGTTAATTTAATTTTTCTTTCTTGCAACATACTTAATTCAACTTGTCTTAAAGAACTGAAAAGAATAATTTTCAAAAATAATTCTTCATTCGATTCTAGACAAGTTGTTAGTTTTTACCTAATCAAAAATCCAGCATCTGAATAAAAATAGATTATCCCAAAGATCTGTTGAATATGTTTAATAGATGATTTGATCTCGTTTCGATGTCAGTTCCGCTATTCCCAGATATTTGGGTAGTTATTACAATTATATATATAATCATTAGTCTCAATGTGCCACATCCATGAAATGGATTTTCCAGCTACACTTCAAAGTATCTTAATTAATTCAAAAGACTTGCTTAAATTGGTTGTAAACACTTTTCACCATTATCTATGAATTGTGTTACCGTTTTATCTATAAATTGTGTTTGAAAGTCTGCCATACAATTTATAAGAGAAACTTTATTTGAAACCTAACTGAAAATATTCTTCAAATTTCAGCCAAAAAATAAAACATAAAAATAATTCTCAACGCTTGATGTTTGCTTCTTTGCCGTTTCCTTAACTTGTTTGTTTGTGGAGCAACAGCAAATTGTGGGCAACTTAAAATGTGGCAATAGCTGCAACATAAACAAAAAGAAAAACAAAAACAAAAACAACAACAACAACTACAGCAACAAGACAATGAAACAGAAATGCAAAGAAAAATAATTAAAGTAACGTCTAAGTCTAAGGCAATAATCGCCAGCCCACTCTTAAGATTAGACAGCGTGGCAAGTGGCTTGTGGCAGGTGGCGGCTGGCAGATAGTGGATGGTGGATGGTGGATGGTGCTGCGTGGTAAGTGGTTTGCGGAGCTGTACACTGCTGGCGTGTGAGGTGTGGGGCAACAGGCGTGTGCAACACCGAAACAAAACACAATTTAATGCGCTTCTCGGGGCATGGTTATGGATATAGATATAGATATATATGTATATGTTGATATACATAGATATAGATCGATCCCCTTATATGCAAATTTCAACAGGACAACGATCCCAAAACATGCATCTCAGTTTGTAAGGGAATAGTCTATGTAGACTCATTGGCCAAGTCACTCCCCAGATTTGAGTCCCTTTGAAAATCTATTTAGTCTGAACCCAAACGGGAAGCAGAATTGTGGGAAACGGTGCAGAAAGCTTGCAACAATAGCAACGATATCGTCCAGGCTAGAATATAAACCGTCCTTCCGAATAAGGAAAATAAGCTAAAAGTTGACATTTTAATGCATTTTTTATTTTCGTTAAGACATTTTCTATTTTAATGATTGATTTTAATGAAAATTATATAAAAACTATGGTGAATAGAAAAGAAAAAAAGGTTTTACTGCTCAGATGTGTAGTACTATATATATATATATATTATATCAAAATATGACGAATATTAACCGTAAATTGTAGAGTTAAATATATTATGTAATATGTCGTATGTTAAAAGAGAATACAGCTTGAAATGTATGTAGTTTTAAATAATATGGTACATAGTATATAGCATACAGTACATATACAATATAAGGGAGAGTTAAGAGAGCTTTTCTGGCTTTTTATGGCTATGAAATGTATATTGTTAATTATAATCCGCATCTCTCGAATACAGAATGTGTGCAATTATCGCAGTCAGTGGCCCAATCAACTTCTGTGAAGAGTTGTATAACTAACTGATATGGCTTACATATGGTCTAATTGTGTTTAGAAATCGCTGCCTTCCCAAAGACGTGGAAAATTAAAAGAGAATAAAAACAAAAAGAATTCGAAGCATAACATAGCAATTAGAACAACTGAACAACTGAATCGGAAATGATCTGAGAATAGATCATGTGAAGCACACGTAAATATTAATTTTAGTTTTATTTCACTTTCATTTACAAAATGTGAAATATTCAATAGTTGATTTGTATTATTAAGTTAAAACTTACTCAATATTTCATATATTTTATCCATGCAGCATACATACACACTCACACATGCAACGCACACATGCACACGCACTTATGTATATTTTTGTTGGTACATTATGTGTGTGTCTGCTTACAACACATATACATATACATATGTATGTATATCGAATCGATATCGATATCGATGGCGAGTGCGATGGCGATCCGCAAATTTCGCAAAAAAAAAAACAAATAAACAAATAATAAATAATACAAATAACAAATTGTACACGAAGATATGTATGTATTTGTATGTACGTACGTCTAACACAACAATTTATGCAACATTTTGAAGCAACGGTTAATTCACGTTAGTTATTGTTGCTGTTGCTTTTGCTGCTTCTGCTTCTGTCGAGAATCGCAGATGAAAGAGGAGCGCGCGCGGCACGTGCTATGCGAACAATGGTCGACGCTTGTATGATTCGCGGCTCTTTCAGTCTGCGGTCTGCGAGTCTACAATTCCGACTTTGGCCACCGGTCGGTCGCCAAAGAAATGTAAAAGCCGCAGTCGCCGCCGCCGCCGCCGCCGCCGTCGGAGCCGTAGTCGTAGTTATCGCTGGCTGCGCTTGAAACGCATACGCAGAAGCAGCCAGCGAGAAAGCTCAAAAGCTTTTGCTTGTTTGTTTACTTCGGAGTTATTTGTTGTGGCTATTTTGTGGTTGTGTGTGTGTGTGTGTGTGCGTGTGAGAGAGAAGCGCTTACTCGATTTTCGCACACACTGCTGGACGGACTCTCTCTTGCTCGCTTGCACCTGCTCGCTTTTGTTTTTTTTTTCGGGTTCTTATCTTGACTTGGTATACCCTGTAGTCCATTTAGTTGTGCGGGTATTTCAAGTAAAACATATGCAGTGGGAAGATATTCCATTGATGATCTCTACAAAAATTCCTTAATTAGATTGATTAAATCCGATTATTTTTTGATGCAAATCGTTTTATATTGGCTCATTATATTACACACAAACTATGTATATATATGTACGAGGGATTGCAGGGTATGTGCTTGTGTCCCCTCTCAACTTCAGCACTTTTACTTGTTAACTTAATTTTATTCAATCGACGCTGCCGTCATGGGCTTCTAGCTAGCCGCTTTTGTTAAGCTCTCTGCCTAACGGTATTTACGTTTCTTCGACTACACATGCATCGACACACACACACATACATAAACAGGTGTATTTACATGTAGATATGAAACTGGCATACACACACACATATGTATATATATATATACATACATACACACATTTACATATACATACATATGTTCCTACAACGAAAGAATGTACGATAAATGAATGTCTGATAGATTAAAATCACTTCAGTTTATAAAGCATTATGTTGAGATTGTTTTCATTTGAATTTGAATTGATTCGTAATTTGAAAACAAATTAACAGCCACATTGTCGATGATAACAATAATGATGATGATTATTATATAAAAAAAATATATGTATGTATATACATACACACATATGTATGTATGAATGTACATATGTACACATTTGCATTGAAGTAAATTGAATAATTGTCAACAGAATTAGTAACAATTCACATACAACGGGTCGAAACATTCTGATTCTGATTGTAGAAAGTTTTCCTTAGTTCAGCAACAGTAACACACATTGAAGACAATCCCACGCAAATTAAAAAAAAAAAACAGGAGAGATCGTTGCAGTCGGACGTAACCGACAGCGAAATACTATGATACCAAAATTTGTGTGCAGCCAAGAAATAATGTCCAGTTTGCCTTTCAGATTGAGGTATATATAAGATAATAACCCTTCTTCGAAGTTTGGCTGTAGCTCCTTAATTGCGGAAGATGTGAAATTTCCGAGATTTCAGGGGGCAGAAGTGGTCGTGGTTAAAAAAAATATAAAGAGAATATTCCTAATAATCTTCCTGCTAAGTTTGGTAACTGTAGCTATTAAATTGCGGGAGATATGACCATTTATCGGTTTTTTTAAGGGTGTTACTAGTAATATCGAATATAATCGATTTTATCGATTTTCTAGCTCCCTGGTGAATGTAGGACCAAAACCTTGACACTTTAACTTTTGAGGGTACTTTCCAGTATATGTTCTAAGTTTCAAGTCTCTATCTCTAAGGGTGTCGGAGAAACGCGCGTTCATATAGACGGACGGACAGCATGACGGACATTTCACAAATCCAATATACTATTATACCTTCGGTATCATTGTATAAAAATAATACATTAAATATCATGTACCACATTCAATATAATGAGAATCAGAAGTCTCTGGCGAAAGATAAGCATAATTTGCATAAAATTAAGCAAATTGGAATTTTGTTTAGCAAAAGCAGGGATTTGAATAGATTCATTATAATAAGGGCTTAACGGAACTATCAAATAATATTAAATGGGCCGATGACATCACTACAGGGCCAAGGATTAAAAACAAACTTCATTAGCTTCCGATAATTGTATGGAATTATTGATTAAAAGTGAGCATTTTAAGTCAAGAAGAGTGAAGTTAGCAAAGTTAGTAGAATATCCAGTAAAGTTCCTTCGATTAGAACAACAAGTTTGAAGATGCGAAAAAGTTTCGCAATGGATCATAAAAAGAAGCACCTTCGCACTTGGTCCACAATCCACCTGGTGAGTGTAAAATTTTTAATTTAGTTTAATTAACTCTAAACTGTATATATAAATTAGTTGTCTGACCCTGAAAGTTTATCGTAAATATAATATTTAAATCGTGAATATTTCATATTTATTTATCAATACCTGATGGCAGCTGGTGTTGCAGCAATTGGCTGCTGTGGGAAAGACTGCGCAAAGAGTTTCATGTTGCCCCCAAAACGCTGCTGCTGATGATGGTGGTGGTTGTGGGGCAGCTGGTGCACTAGCTGGGCGCCAAAGTCTAGCTCCGCATCGAGGGTGCGATTGTTGCAGCTGAGGCGACTGGCATGCGAGCCGCGCTCCGAGTTGCACTTGGAGCCACACATTGAGTTGTCGCAGAAGCGGCAACATTTGTTGTAGCTAAATGTCGAAGTGCACAGCGTGCAGAATGAGTCCAACTGCGATTCGGACTGATCATCATCATCATCCAGTTCAGCATCCATATCTGCATCCGCTTCGACATCAACATCCGCATCGGTATCCATGTGCAGCTGGTGGCAGCGCAACTTGAGCGTATGCGCATTGCTACTCCGATCCTCATCCGAGCCAAAATTATACGGATCACTCTCCGTATCCTCGGCAAGGCTGCTACCTGCGCTCCCCTCCTCTGCCCGCTGCGGCGCCATGCCGAATCCGCTCAGCGGACAGGAAGGATAGCGGCTGAGGGGGAGGGGCAGTTGGCGCACATTGTACTTACTGGTCATCGATAGATTCTCATTGAAATATATCACATTAGCGGCTCCATTCGGTTCCAGCTCCAGTTCGTGCTCCTCAAGACCAAGCCCATCCCTATCCCTTTTCCTATCCAGCTCACGACTAATGCTCAGATCGTGGTACTTACGCAAAAATGCCGCATTGCAATCGGCTGCAGTATATTCGTGGAGTTTCTTCGGTTTTGGCTTGGGATGAAGGGGCGAGTACATCTGCTGATGCTGCTGCTGTTGCAGTATTTGCGATTGTGGCACACCATTGTTATTATTATTGTTATTGTTGTTGCTGTCGCCTACGGATATGCCGCCAGAGCGCAAAAGATCAAAGAGGCGTTGCTTGAGATCGCGCATTGCGACTGCATGAGCGCGTTATCCAGCTTTCAAGCGTCTGCAATAATAAAAAAAAATAATTAATAACAGTATGCGAATCAAAAATGATATACCAAATTTGCATTTTAAATTTACATGGCACCAAACGTTAGTCAATAAAAGCTGATGCCAGGCAGCTTTTTGTCATGCATATTGAGACAATTGCCAATCATTCGGTGTGACCAGGTAGTCGCAATTTATCGCATTCAGTCAGTATATAAATTGTTGCAATGTCCACAAAAATCGCAATAAATTCAGTACAAATAGTATAAAATTTAATTTTAGTATTCAGTGCAGCAGTTTTTAAAGCATAGACATTTTTTTTTATAGATGACAATGTTCTCATAGCAGGCAGCCTGAACGAATAATCGCGCACATGTTTTATTTTATCGATAAATCGACGCAACAGCAATAAACATTGTTCATAGTTGTTTATAAGAAACACAATTTAGGTAAGAAAGTATGTTTTTATTTATTTTGTAAAATGTTTATCCATTCGTCTTGATTATAAACAGAAAGATGAGTTCACAGCGGGGGAACGCGACTCGCACCCGAGCCCAAAAGCACAAAAATCGCCATGTGTTCAAGAACGATTTGCACGACAAGACGCCACAGCAAATACGACTCAATAAGATGCACGTGTCGACTGTGTGCCAGCGGTGCAAGGAGGTCATCGAGTGGAAGATCAAGTACAAGAAATACAAGCCCCTCACGCAAGCCAAGACGTGCGCCCGCTGCCAGCAGCGCACCGTGCGCAAGGCCTACCATGTTATCTGTCGTGACTGCGCTATCAAGGATCACGTATGCGCCAAGTGCCTGCGTAGCGCCAACCAAGTGGACATTGAAGCAGCGGAGCCAACGCCGCAGGAGGAGCAACAGCTGCAAGTCGAAATGGATCGTCTGATCAAATCCTTCTCGGAGCGCAAACGACGCGCTTTCCTCAGATTCATGGCCAAGGGGCGCAAACAGGAGACAGAAGAGCCTCACGAGCTGCGTGAGGAGGAGGAGGAAGAGGAACGCAAGGCGCGCGAAAAGGCGAAGCGTGTCAGACACACGCGGGACCAGCTGCTGGAGAAGATCAAGCAGCTGAATCTCGCTGAGGAGGACGATAAATATGAAGACGATGATGAAGATGACGATGATTCAGAGGCCGATGACAATGAGAAAAGCAGCGGTGACGATGAGGAAATCAGCGATGACGATGAGGAAAGCAGCGATGAGAACCAGCAAAATCTTAAAGCAAAAGATGAAACTAATCACAAATGCAATTATACCAACTAGACCAAATATCAAATACATTTTTTTTCCTATAAAAATATACACATACATGTGTATGTACATATGGAAAAGTGCGAATTTGAATTGCAAAAATGGATGGCTGGATCACTGAGAGAAATAATTCCAGCTCTTTTTTTTCGTTTTATTTAAATGGTTATTGAATTATACATAAATTTCATAATTAGTTATAAATAGCCCATGGCGTTATCATTAATCGTTATTACATTTTGTTAATTACACAATTTGATGTTAAGCTTTCAGAAAATACCTGGCTCAACGAAGCAGTCTGTCTTTCATGTATGTTTCCATTGCTTTTTGACTTGAGCGGTAGGTGCGGATAGATGATATCACCCTGTTTGTCATGTCCTGTATCTTTGAAGCTAAGGATGATACACTCTTCGCTTTTGTTTTCGTCAAATTCAGGTCCGCATATTTTCGGCTTAGCCGCATCCTCCTCTTTGAATCTGTCAGGAGACATGACAGAAAAAGAGAGCGATCAACATATCTGTTAGTGTTACTTTGATTCACGAAATGTACCAGACCTTTCTTTCATGTCTACATTCCACGAGTTCAAAGCATCAATAACAACGGCGAGCTCTCCTGTGACCGCACCCGGCCAGTTACCAGCTAGTAAGGGAGGGACGATAGTGATGCCGCCCTTCAACAACCAGTCTATTCTTGGGTCAGGATATCTCAAGCCACCAGATATGTGAGGGAACGTTGATTCATCACGTGGGTCAATGCGGTTGGCCTCTGCTACAAAGGCGCGCGGCCTTGTCTTCATGGTGATTGAACGCTGGGTAGGGAACACTGCGGCGTTTAGCTCGCATATGCCGTCCAGGTCTCCGACCTTTGTTGGCGTCCTGCATCTCTGTATGTGTTTGTATGCGTCTATCAGCGCGTTGGTGTTATAGCTGATGTTGTTATATCCCTCTTCCCTGCCCGATGACGTTGGCGTTAGTATGTCAAAGAAGGCCGGCCTGTAGCGACTAACTTTTCGCTCGTATTGGCAGCAGCTAGTCAGCATTGACAAGTCAGTTTGTCTGAATGATGAGTAACAACTAATAAGGTAGCCCATTATTTCCGGGTCATCGGCGTAATTGAAGTTGGGGCTTGTTTTGACAGTGAACGTGTGCCCGAATTTTTCAGCGATGGCACTAACATACCACCATGGCACGTTCCAACTGTAATGTGTGTCATACCACTTAGGGGGTATGTTTTTCGTCATAACAGCCAGGTTCATCGACATCCCCATGATTTGACAGTTTTCTGCAACGTCAACGGCTCTTCCTTTGTTGGAGGATGATCGAACCACGAAGTTCTGGGTCAGTGATGGCCATAACTTTTCATAGTTTGGATCTATGCACTCTTGTCTTCTGCCCATCCTGTTGTGTTCGAAGATTGTCAGACCCATTTCTGTTGCCGCCCAATTGGTTAGTCCCAGAAGAAGTGATCCGTATGCCAGGGTTGTATTGAAAACATCAGCCGGCCTGTTGAATATGTATTTATTTGATTCAGGATCACGGACATATACGCCGCAGGCTCTAAGTATGCGTACGTTAGGTTGCGCCTGAGTTAGCTGGTACTGCCCGCATCCTGACACGCATTTGTACATTGCCGGTGCATGGGCTGCGTCCTTTGCGACGTCCACAGCTCCATAAGCAAAAAAGCCCAGTGGGTCAGTGCGCCATATCATTCTATTCTTTATTATGTGCCTCTGGGTGTTCTCGTTTTGGGCATTCAGGTCAGGAAGCACAAGGTCCCCAACTGAGGCAGGAGTATCATCGTTGAATTGGTACAATCCCTGCAGGTGTTTTCGCTGCGTTTCCCCGTCACCTTTAGTCATTGGTGGAAGGTCCGGACTGGGGTAAGCTCCAAAGCCGTTGAAGCGGGATGTGGCTAGTACGGCGGATCTCAGGTGTAGGCGCCTGAACTCTTGGCGAGTTGTCATTAGCTCACACATTTGGTTCATCGCTTGGACAACATCCTCCGCTCTGTATTGAGCAACGCCCGGTGATGAGGCGCGCTTGAGGTAGACGTGTACCAGTTTTGCGAAGTTAGTATTTCCATCATGTGTAGCCTCTATCCCACTGCAGACATTGTATGGTTGAGTAGATGGAAAAGTCCTAGACGACGAGTCAACCACAACAAGGCATATGTATCTATAGGAGCCAGGTATGTACACTGTGGCTGATTTTGGGATATATGAAGATTTCAGGACACTGTCATCCTTCTTTGCCGTCTCAACTATCACATTGTGTGATGTGGATATCTTGATCGCGTGGTTCCACCAGGCGGTGGTTGTGAATGACAATATATAGGGCATAAGCCAGGAGTATCCTCTCCAGCATGACTTCACTGGTATGTACACCATATCTGGGCAGTCGATAAATTTATCATTAGACTTAAACATTGTTGAGTCCGGACTGTTGCCAGATATTATAGCGGCGTACTCATCCAGCGTTCGGTAGAACAGGGTCGAAGTGAACGCCGCAGTCCCGATTTGGAGATGGTCTGATGTGTCAAGTGCCGGTGTCCACGCCGCCTTGCATTCCTTACGGTCCGGCACTCCGTTGACTGCATACAGATACGGGGCTGATGATGAAAATACTTGGGTCCAGGGGTCTGTAGTTATACACTGCAACATGTATAGTCTAACAATGGCGGCCTCATCCAGTAATCCACTTGTTGTATGGTCAATATTAAGCATTATTGTCGCGATCGATAGTTGATCCTTTAATCTGTCGACTGGCATCATGCTACAAGTTTCTCCAGCTTGTGATATGTCTGCGTCCACCAGTGCTTTTATCTGCAAGCCGAAGCCAGATAGTTCCATCGCAGCGCCTATCTCACATCGACTCGCAATCACATGCACATTTATGGCGGGCATGGTGTTGATTGTGTACTCATTTGTGCCTGCAGTTAAGCCGTATGGAGTTAGGGGATCGGCCCAAAGCACGGGCGAGTACTGCACAAAATGGGCTTCTAGTTTGGTCTCGAGTGATTCTGTGGCAGTGGGCATCATATTAACCCCCACTGGGCATGGCGTCGTAATTGGGTCAAAGAACATCTTCGATATCACAGTGAGCACCTCCGAAGGGGCAATGATCGTTGGTTGTGCCGGGCCTCGGAAGCCATCACCGCTTCCACCGCTATGGCCAGATGACGTCGGGCCGCTGGCATCGTATGGATTGCTTGAATCGTTCGCTACTAGGTGCACTTGAGCACAACTACATGCATTTCGAGACATCTGATAGCTTCCTGAATTCGACGATTCTCAGCTAAGATTAGAAAGAAACTTTTATAAAGTTTTCTGAATACTTTTTGATATAAGATTTGGTTCTTCATGGTAGATCTTTTGGTAAACGCTTTAAATTTCACTCACAGCTGTGAATTGAATGTGCGTGCGATATTTGCAGGCAATGAGACCAATAATCGACACGAATTAATCGAATGCAGTCATTCACAAGCTTATTGCTATAGTATTTAGGCGTCAGTAGCAAAATACAATGTGTCTGTCTCGGGTCTTGAGAAAAGGATAAATTCAAAGTTAATTTCTGTCAATAATTATCGAACGATAATATTCCTATCGAAATGAAAAACGCCATGCGAAAACCCAAAGCGTCAAAGTCGGAGGCAAAGAAAAAATCCGAGATTAATAAAATTTCCGGAGAAGAGATTCAACAACTTCATCAAATTGTCGTTGATTTTGTAAAGAGTGGCGAGGACTCAAGGGTGCTTGATGGATTCAACGACTTGCAGCGCAAAGAAATTCATCTGTTTTCCCGCCAAAACGGATTGAAGACGCGCAGTCGAAACAGCGACGGCAACAGAATTTTAACTCTTACTCGCGGCGAAAGCAGACCGCGCATGTTGCATCGAAAGCAAATCAAGCTGCTCTTCTCCAATGAGTCCGACTCGATCCTAAACCACGCAGTCACAAATCTGGTGCGCGGCCGCCAGCTTGAGATGCAACAGCGTTTTGGCCCAGTGCTCCAAAGGGGTGGGCTGCTGAGCGCGCCCCGCATACCACCACGTGCCACAAATCACAAGATGGACGCCGAGCGGTGCGATTTGCCCATATTTATGCAGCGTAATAAATTCTTCGAACAGCTCGAAATATCCCAGGTAAATATAGTGCGATAAAAATGAAGCCCAATTATGACGTTTTAAGCTAAAACAAGTTATTTTCGCCCTGCAGGTGGTTATCGTGAATGGGGCGACGGGCTCCGGCAAGTCCACCCAGTTGCCGCAATATCTGCTGGAGAATGCCGCCGAAAAGAATCAGAAGATTCGCATTGTGGTTACCCAACCACGTCGCATTGCAGCGATCAGCGTGGCCGGTCGCATTGCCGAGGAGCGCAATGAGGCCCTCGGCGATACTGTCGGCTTCATCATACGCATGGAGAGTGAGTATTAATCCAGCACAATCGCAATTGCAATCATTTATCTCTCTCAACTCAATCTCATCACAGGCAATGTCAGCCATAACACAGTACTGTCATTTACCACCAGTGGCTGCCTGTTGCGCACACTGGCCATGAATGGGCCAGAGTTCTTTCGCAGCACAACGCATGTGATCATCGATGAGGTGCACGATCGCGACCTCAATACGGATTTTCTATTGCTGAGCTGCAAACTGGAGTTGCTGCGCAACAAGTCACTCAAAGTGATTCTGATGTCGGCCACCATGAATGTGGATGCGCTCTCTGAATATTTTTTTAATGCTCCCATTATTAATGTGGAGGGACGCAGCTTCCATGTGCGCACCTTCCCTCTGGATGATGTGCTTAAAATGTCCGGTTACATGACGCAAGGGATGGTCAGCCACCTGGGTTCCAATGCGGATAATGCATCGACAACAGATTTATTAAATGCCTATGAAATTGAGCAATTACGGCACAGGGATATCATTGATAACGCACTGATCGTCTCGCTGGTGCAGAAGCTGCTGATGTGCGGATTGAAGGGTGCCGTGATTATCTATCTCCCAGGCTTTCAGGACATGATCAAGCTAATGGACAATATGACCGAGTCTCTGCCCGGTAATATGATCAAAGTTCTGCTGTTGCACAGCCAACTCGATAGCCATAGCCACAAAGATGTCTTCGTTGAGTATCCGAATGTGCAGCTCAAGGTTGTGCTGAGCACAAACATTGGCCAAACATCGATAACCATTCCCGATCTGATCTATGTTATCGATACGGGACGTGTCAAAATGAAGACATACGATGCAACAACGGGCGCCTCGCATCTATCCTGCGTCTGGATATCACAGGCGGATGCACAACAGCGCAGTGGACGCGCCGGCCGACTTTCTGATGGTATCTGCTACCAGTTGTTTAGCAAAAGTAAGTATGAAGCATTCAGTCGCTTCACCATTCCGGAAATAATGCGGCAACCCCTTGATGAGGTCTGTCTGCTGGCCAAAATTGCGTCGCCCAGCCAGGACATCGAACAGTTTCTGGCACTGGCACTCGATCCACCGATGTCGCAGGCCGTTGTCCAGTCGTGTGCCAAGCTAAAGTTGCTCAGGGTGCTCCGCGACGCGGATGAGAGTGTCACCGAGCTGGGTTACATTCTATCCGAATTACCGCTGGATGTGCAGCTGGGCAAATGTCTTGTCTACGGTGTCTATTATCAATGCGCCGGCAGTTTGATTATCATAACTGCCTATTATTCGGTGCGTAGTCCATTCTCATTGAACACCAATCGAGCGTCGCGCAATCCGCAGCAAACATCGCGAGACTTTTTCAGCGCTAAGGGCCGCAGTGACTGCATTGGCATATTGGAGCTATTTCACAAATATAAGGCCACCTTGAATAAACAATATGGCGACACCAGCAGATTCTGCGAGAGGCACGGACTGTGCGCCAGAACGATGGAGCTCTTCTATATGGCGGTGCGCACGCTGCGCTTAACACTGAAACGCATCTTTAACATAAAGGACCTGAAGGCAACCAATAAATTCAATAAAAATTTGAATATGGTGCGTCTGGCCCTTGCCGCTGGTCTTTATCCGAATATGGTCTATATCGATAGGTCGAGAGGAGTGCGGCTCATCGAAAAGGACGATCCACGCATTCAGCTGTCTAGGAACTCCTGTCTGAGCAACAGGTTGTCCATGAAGGGCGAGAAGACCCTGAGCGAATGGATCATCTACGTTGAGAAGTTGGGCACCGGCGGCCTCTCATCAATCATTGAACATGCGACTCTGGTGAGCACAATGATGGTCGCTCTGCAGTGCGGCAAGGTAATCAAAATGGAACGCATCGCGCCCACACCTGTGGAGGAAGTGGAGCAATTGCAGGAAGATAACTATGTCGAGCAGTCGCATATCATTCTCGACTCGTGGTGTCGCATCCAAGTGGCCACCGAATCGGGCATAAAACTGCTTACGCTACGCAGCCACATTGACCGGGAGTTCGCCAATTTGATTGACAGCCGCACTGCGGACACAGCTTTGTGTCCATCGGTTAGCTATGTGCAGAAGCTGTTGGAATTCGATTGTGAATTCTCTGGCCTGGCGGACAACGATCTGGTCTTTACTTAAGTGTCGCATGAACTCATCAATTTTTTTTTATTTGCATATGATCTGTGCCTACATTCGGTTTATCCATTATAAATGGATATACGGATTTGTACGAATACGCTGATCTCAACAAACACAACCGCCAGAAGAAGGCATACAAAATACATTTAAACTTTCCACAACACACACATATACACACACACACTTTATATATATATATATATATAATTATATCTGTATATGTAGATAATGCGTGGCAATGGTTAATATTGTGTACAGGGTCTGCTAATCAGTTCCTCTTCACTGGGTAAATATTCATATATAATGTACAAACATAATTATATATATATATATTTGAATAATGCCTGTGAAATGGGGATATGTAACTACTTCGAACCGAGTCTTATGAAGTCTGAAAACAATTAAAATTTAAATAATTTGTAGCACCCTAGTTCCAATACTCATTTTTTGTATTATTTTTGTTTTTTATATATTTATTGTATTTTATTATTAAACTATAAATGAATTTTTATTTATCTGGAGCTATATACACTATGTGACAATTTTTTATTGTGTATGTGAAATTGTTATACAACTGCAAATACTGTTGTAAACAAAAAATAAAAAACAAAGCCAACAGCAACAATTGTGAAATAAGCAAAAGAGGTTATTAAAACAAAAATACTTATTAAATGTAACATTCCATTTAGAAAATAATAACAAGTTTTACGATAAAAAAAAACATAACTTTTGTCGAAGTTTTGACTAATATTCAAGAGTCATATATATAAGCCAGTAAGCCGATATCAAAAATATTATATTCTTTTTTTTTCGCGTATTTTGCTGAATTTATTAAAACAACAACTCGTGGAGTTAAGAAATAAATAATAAAATATTAAGGAGGCAGCTAATCACCAAAAAACAAAAAATTGGACCTGAAAATCATTACAAATAACTATTTTAATTGCATCGTATTAAAATATACTTAATAAATGTTGGCTGTCTATTGGTTAAAGAGCAACAATTTCTTGTCTTTTTTTGTTTTTGTTTTTGTTAGTTGTTTTTTCTTACGGCTACTGGGTGTTTGCCTTTAATTGTGGCAGCACTTTAATGGCTGGGTAAAAAAATGTGTGCCACAAGTGGAATGCTGTTGCTGCAACCTTTACAGTGTCAGTAACAGTGTTGTTGCCTCTGTTGGTGTCGGTGTCAGTGTCAGTGTCGCCCCGCGGCGCAGCGAGGCATGCAGCTTCACCTGCCATTGTGGCAATTTGCTCGCTGCGTTGCAGTTGCTGTTGCTGTTGCTGTTGCTGTTGCAGTTGCAGTTACAGTTGCTGTTGTTCGTTCCCCAAAGCCAAGTGTGGCCTGGCCCATTGAGGCGCAACAACAACAACAATAGTTCGTAATTGCATGGGCAATCTTGTTGCAGACATTGTTGCCGCATGGGCACAGTCAATAAACCTGTGCTCTATCTCTCTCTCTCTCTCTCTCTCTCTCGCCATTACTCTCTCGTTATCTATCTCGCTCTATCTCATGCATTTGCAAGACATCTAATTTGCAGCAAAAAAAACAAATGCATCAAAGAAAGTGAAATTAATTTGTTGTTTGTCTCAGCAGTCTGTATTTCTTTGTTTCTTGTTATTGTTATTGTTATTGTTGCTGTTGCTGTTGCTGTTGTTGTTATTGTTATTGTTGGATTTGAAGCCACCTGTCTGCAAGGAACCAAATTTGGGTCATGTACATACATGTATTTATATATACGTATAAACATATGATGGATATAGACTCTGGCTATAACGTATGAGACTTGGCCGAATCGGATTACCATTTAATATGGATGCCATTGGAACAATCGCCACAAAGATGAATTCGAGCAGAAACAACTTGCTTTGCTATCCAAGATATCCAAACCAAAATCAGAAATGATGCTCATATTTGGGCAGGATTTAAGTCATTAACATATTTAGATATTTTCCGATGAGCATCGGATCATTAGATCATTAAATCGGATAAATATGATTCGAGTATTCGTATTTATTGGTCGAAGGATAACTGAATCTGTCAAAGGCACGCTGGAACGGCTTTTGTCACCGTGGCTGGAACCGTTGATGACCCAAAACTGCAAGTGGCAAGTGGTAAGTGGTAAGTGGTAAGTGGCATCAACTTAGCTTAGCAACTATCCAGCTATTCAGCCACCCGCCGAACCGGTGCATGGCGGCCTGGACTGAAGTGCATTCAACCTGTTGTCAACGACTGCCGCTTGCCACTTCCACTTGTTAGCCAAGTTTATTGTGCAGCTATTAGCGCACGACTGCATTAACTGCTGTTGCACTTGATTCGAATGTTTGAGTGTTCGAATGTTGGATGTAAGTGAGTGAGTGCATTTGTGCGATTACCAATTGGGTTTGATTTTGAACTCTCGCGGCGGTTCAACTGCCTGCAATTGATAATGGGCCACTCATCGGAGCCAATTGATGTTCAGCCTCCAGATTTGCAGGTCAGCCTCCGGGCCGAGCCGAGCCAGCCAGCAAGCAATAGCTCATTGCTTATTGGGTTTTGTGGTTTGGTTTTGTGGTTATCCACTTGGCCGTTACTCGTAGATCTGCCCAACTGATGCTAACTGTAATCGCATATGTTTATGATTGGCAGACACGATCCATGGTCAATTGCAGCTTACTGGCCATGAAATCGAATATTTACAATCTCTCAGGCTGTTCCAGGCTGCAAATGTACAGCTCATTTCAAGAATTATCATCTTACAAATACAGTCGACTCTTGCTGATTGGAGTAAACAGTAATTACAGGGTATCTTGTAACTTGCTGATGGCAAAGTTTTTACTTGACTTATTCCTTGTAGCTAAAGCTGTATTCTATTGTTTTTTTTTGTGCTCTTTTTTACTTGAGGCCATTCAAAATATTTTCTTTTATTTTTAGTATGGATAATCTGTGGATCAACAAATGAGAATAATCATTATTTGCGCTCCAACGGTGACCCAACAAATTATTATATATTCTCTAGCTTTTAGTGGGTTGGAGAAGTGACTGTGCCTGCTGCTGCTGCTGCTGCTCTGTGTATGTGTGTGTGTGTGTGTGTGTGTGTGTGTGTGTGTGTGTGTGTGTGTTGCGTGCGTGTGTTAATGAAGCAACTTCGTCAGTTGATGAACAGCGACGCGACTGACGAAAAAGCTGATTGATAGCCGTGTACCTGTGAAGATTGGAGCTGTAGGTACAGTTACATAATTACACAAATTGATTTCACAGGCCTGCGGTGCTCAGCTGTTCCCAAATGGCAATGCGAGTGATGACATCAACCGGAGCAACAGCACCAGCAGCAGCAGCAGCGAGAGCAACGGGCACGACATGTTGTCGATGTTGTCGCATCACGAAATGCCTTATTGGTAATTCCAAACTGGGAATAATCATAATAGATACTTATACTCTTACTCTTACTGGGGGGGGGGGCATGGTGCATGGTGTATCTGCTGCAGACAGACAATGGCTGGGGAGGCCGAGGGTTAACCTGTCACGCCAGCAAACTTGAGTGCGGCACTGCCTGCCTCCGGTTGCATTAGGAGCAAACCGAAACCGTACCGAAACCGAGCGAGTGAGTGAAAGTGTAGCCGGGTCAAATCAATCAGCCTGGGCGGCTACCTGGCCAAAATGCCAAATGCCTTTTCGTTTTACTCCCCAAATGCCTACTGTCTGCTGTCTGCTGTCTACTGGCTGCTGGTTGCTGGTTGCTGCCTGCTGACTCCCCACCGAAACGCCGATTTCTTGTCGGCGCTTTGCTTGCTTGGACTTGGACTGGCAAGCTGGCAGCTAATTAATTTTTTATTTTTAATTTTTTTTTATTTAGTTTTAGGTATTTCATTTGTTGGTTCCCTCCTCCGCTGCCATAACACCTTCTCCAGCGTCTCAGCTTCTCGACTACGACTTCAAAAACAACGCCTAATTATGTCATTAAAGCGTTTTCAGCGATTATGCGTTCCACGGAGCTGCGCAAGTTTGTTGAAACTCCTGCGCCAGTGTGTGTGTGTGTGTGTGTGAGTGTGTTTGCCACATTATACCCCTATTTGGCTTTGCAGCATGCCTCTGAATATGATACGGTTCAAACCGGAATTACTGCTCGACTTAAACGATTTCCAAATACATATTTTCAATTGTCAAAATGATGCTTAACATTAAATGAATGTATTCAAGAATATTTTGGTGAGTATCGTTGGATTCAAAACAATAAAACCCTATGGAAATTAATAGCTACTTCAAATCAAATAGTTAGCTTATAAGTAAGACTGTCACTGAGTTAAACAAATTAACGACGCTTTAGTTTTAAATTAGTTAAATTAAAAGCCTGGAATTTGTTCGCCTCTTCTATCAGCATCATAATATATCCACTTGAAGTAACTTTACTGAAATAATCATATGTTTTTAATTGTTTTCGCAGTTATCGAAGGAGGGATCATTTAATTTCTTAACATACAATAAATATATATATAATAAAAATATATAATAATATAAAAAAATATATAAAAATATATATTGAAAATATGTACATATGTAAAAGTTCAATAAAACATTCCGATACTAACAGGAATATCGATACTGCGCTCGATACCCCCCAACCCCCCCCCCCCCCCCCCCACCAACTACATAATACATTGAGTAAACTTCTTCTTTGTCCAATTTTTTGCGACTTACAGGGTATATTTTTAGTTCGGCTTTAAAATGTAATCGGGCGCGGCTTAAAGTATGCGTAAATTTCTGCCGTTGGCGCATGACGAAAACCTTTGAAAGGCGCAACGGTAAAAGCGAGGCGCATTGTGCGACTTACCAACTTGCCACTTACGTACAACGAGTATTGGCCAAATACGCGAATGTGGACGAAAGTAAAAGCCAAACAAACAACAAATCGAGACGCCCGAAAGTGGCAACCAGCAGCAGTCAGTCGCCTATATTTGGTCTGTAATCGGTCAGAGACAGCAGCAGCCGGAAATTACCAGAGTCAGAGCCAAAGCCGGAGCAAGGCAAGACAAGGCTTGCGAAAGATCTGCTGAAGACTCTGGTCCAAGCTGGCGTTGGCGTCGACGTCGACGTCGACGTCGCAGCTGTGCGGAAGTGTTGGTGATGGCGCATAACGATCAATCAATAAGAAAATTAACTATGCATAAAATACACACACACACACACACATATATATATATATATATATATATATATAAATCGATCAACGTTCGCTAATGGCTTGCAACATTAGTGGATATGTCATCACTGTGGAAGGCAGACAATATATAATTAATACTGTAAGAATTAATAATCCACTGAATACTACAGAAGCTGTTGTCTTATAATAGTTATGGAACAGGGCTTAGAGCAATTTAAAAATGGGTAAAAAGGGTATATTGGTTTTGTGCAAATGTATGTAACAGGCAGAAGGAAGCATCTCCGACCCCATAAAGTATATATGTTCTTGATCAGGATCAACAGCCGAGTCGATATAGCCCTATCCGTCTGTCCGTCCGTCTGTCCGTCCGTCCGTCCGTCTATATGAACAAGCGGATCTCAAAGACTATAAGAGCTAGCAACTTCAAATTTGGAATATAAGTTCTCGTGTACTAGGCGCAGATCAAGTTTGCTTTATTTTATCGATAACTGCCTCAGTTTCTGAATTATCGATACATTTCGATTTGCGATAGCAATAAATTCCACAATTTAAGAGGCTTCTAATTTATACATAATAAGCATATACATATTATTGATCAATTGCCAAAATTTCATTAAGATCGGTTAAGAAACACCAAATATATTTGTGTGTATTCTGCAGAGCCCCGATAAGTACTGTTTCGTGTACGTATGTATGTCTGTATGTATGTAAAAATACTCTGTAAGAAATGCACTTGCAGAACTGAACATTTGAGTGCAAATCATCTTAAAGGGAAATTTGCCAATAAAACTAGTATATATTTAACTGGGTTAAGGGTATATCGTAGTCGAGCCAACTCGACTACAGCATCTTACTTGTTTTCATTGGACTTTATACAGTTTCCACTGTTGTGTTGTCGTTTGCTTAGTTCGCTTTAGGGAAATTTGCAAAATCGAATAGCCATTTAAATGCTAAAAGACCAACTGTAAAATTATCGATTTTTACAATTTTTTTTTCGTTTTTTATTACATTTATTTGGCATTCGGTTGTCGTAAACAAATCAATACGTAATTATGTAAAACGACAAACGAAACAATGCAAAAAGAGCAACAAACTGTGGGGCGTGGCAATCATAACATCCTCCTTCCGCTAATGTCAAGTGGCTGACACATCTCGTTTCTGGTTTTAGTGTGGCAGTTTGTCCGGTTTAGGTGAGTGGCAACATGCGTGCCACATGCCATACACAATGGATAGGCATGTCCAGTGCTTTGGGGTCATGTATTATCAACTTGATTTGTATGTATTCATTACAAGTGTGTATTTATGTATGTACATATGTAGCTTAAGAGTGACAAATCACTTTGCTGGTGAAATGTTGACAGGTGATGAATGCATCAGCAATTAAGAATAAAACTTGTTGAGCCGATTTGGATCTAAGCAGAATCTGCAGCTATGATAACTACTTTTTTATGGCCATTTCATAAGACAATTTCAGTTTTTTGAGATTTTCCAACAACTTGTTAATTATAATTCCCTGTAACCATTAAAAATGGGTAAGAAGTTGTGCAAATGTATGTCACGGGCAGATGGAAACATCCTCAACACCATTTACTAAATATTCTTGGCCAGCATTAAGAGCAGTAGCTGCCTGTTTGTCTGTCTGTATGTATTTAGGCATTTCCCTAGTAATAATTACCGTAGTTGCTTTTTGTTATCACCCCTTTGCACAATTTAAATATGTTTTTGGATTCGAACTAAATCAGAGTATAAAAAACAAAAATCACTCAACCTGGAGCCGAAATATTATAATATTAAACATGGCTTATCAATTGGTTGAGATTGCGATGAAATATATGTATATATTTTTTAAACACTCAGTTAGTCTGTCTGTCTGTCTGTCATTATATAAGCCCCCCGTTAAGTTGAATTGAAATCAACCACATCATATTCATTTGGATATACACTCTGAGAACGGCTTTAAACCTCTGTACCATATGTGATGTTGTGCTGCGGCTTAAATTTTGTTTGGCTTGTTGGCTGGTAAAATCGAAAGGCTGCGATGTTGCCAACAAATCCCACATAAGCCTGATCGCATCGCTGGCCCTGATTTGCGCTTGATTTTGATCTTTGGAAAGTTAATGCCACTTTATAATAAGCGATTTTAACACACGACTCGCCGTCTGAGCTCATTGTTGTGACTTATTGGGCCGGAGCTTATTTATATATATATGTATGTTATTATGTTTAATATTATTACTATATTTTTGCCATCGCAAACAATACGAAATGCCTCGGCTACAAAAATTTCACTTTCGATCACCGGACAAAACAACCATAACACACAAATTTGTGTATAAATGTGGCACAATATTTATTTTTGTTGCCCTCCATCGATTTGTCATTGTGATGAGGCTCAGAAGACAGCTCCATTCTTCTGATCATAATATTTATTTGTCTGAGATTTAAGACCCGGCCGAAGGTGAAGGGTTCAATGGTTCAGAATTGCTTTGAAGATGTTCAAATGTAACAAATAACAACAGAAAAAAAAAAATAAAATAAAATAAAAAATTATATAGGGAACAAAAAGAAAGACACAATTGAGATGGGGCGTTTTATCTAAACGACTCCAATTTCGAATCGAAAGCGAGCAGAAAGCAGAGACAGAGACAGAGACAGAGACAGAGACCACGACCAAGACCAAGACGAAGACCAACTCCAAAATCAGAGACGATGAATTATTTAAGGCATAATTCGTGTGACAAAAGAGTGAGAAATGCAGTCGAGCATTTATAATTATGTTAATTGCCAGGCCGAATTGTTGAAAATTATGAAAAGCGGCTGCCCCATCACAGGAGACAAATGTGCAGCAATAAATAAATTGTCGCCTTGCTTTGGACAATAGAACCTGCTCCCTTTGAACCGCTCCACCAATGAACCAAATGTATCAAATCGGAGCCATGTTCACCAGCAGCAGCAGCAACAGCATTGATGAAAGTATGCGACAAATATTTTGTAGCTTTTTTGTATTTTGTCGGTACTGACAACAACAATAACAACAATAATAACATCAACTGACTTTCATCTTTCATTCTTGGCCCACCTGATAAAGATACATTTTGTAGCGCTGTTGCAACTGTTATTTGCCAGACGCTTTTGTTGCTGTTGCTTGTCATTTGTGACTGGCTTTTTGGGTTGCCACAGCGCTCTGATTATATGGTACGTACTATTTCATTTGCCGACAGATGTGCACGTACAACCAAGAAACACAACCACAACAGACACCTTTACCACAGCACACAATAAGACCCAAAGGGTAGTACCGAATATTACATACCCTGCCTTGCAAATAAGTGGAAAAATCGAAGCTGTTTTCAACAAGATTCTCTTTCTTAAACTAACTGATAATATTACGATATTTGTATAGATAAAACTTAAGAGATTGCTGCTTATTTTTGTTATATTTTTATAATTATTATTTTTATGCTCACGTAGAATTTATTATATTATTTGCTGATATCCGTTTTTCAAAAATAATAATGCTCAAAAATAGACTTCAACGAGTTGGCGGAATACACAGAAAACATATATTTCTACTCGCTTTACAGATTAGACAGTAGATTAGGGATGTTTAGGGATCGACAAAATGAATTCCTAACGAAGAATTGCATATAAACGACGAACACGATAAGAAGAGACTCGTTGCATTCACCCAAGTTACTCAAGTGGGTCCATGGAATGAGTAACCACATAGAGAATCGGAACTGAGCTATGTCGCGAATGGTTGTGTCGATGGTTTCACGATAACTAGATACCGAACACTGAGTGCTATGCAATTATGAACCGCTATGCGCTACTTATATACATACGTATACGTATGTATGTGGCCTATCAACGCCCAGGAAGGGGCACGTAAGTTTGCAGGGTTCCTTTAGCAGTCACCCCCTTAAAACGTTTCCCAGCTTGCTGCTCTTCATGGCAGATAAATGTGCAGGCGGCATATAAAAGCAACACCTTAGATAAGAAAACAAGATAGAACGTTGCAGTCGGACGCAACCGACAGCGAAATACTATTATACCATTACATAAATTAATTTAATATTTATAAATATAATATATTAATATATATATATATATATATATTATAAATATAAAATATATTTAAATAATTATAAATTTATATTTATATTAATCGGACTAATTTCTCGTGTTTCTATTGTGATGCTACCTTGACTCGTGTAGAGCTGCTGTGAGCATGCGATTAAACTATCGCGTTAAAAAAATATCGCCGTTAGTTTTGAATTTTAACAATCGAACTACTAGAATTAATATTTTATACAAAATTGAGAAATTTTATAAAGAAAAGAGGTGGCACAATTTGACGCGCTCGATTAAGAGTGACCAAATTGCAAGATAAGCAGCATTGCGCCAAAATTAACAGCATATGTTAAGTATTCTGTTAAGTAAATTGCGGGAGATACAGGCATTTATCGTTTTTTGTGGGCGGGAGTGGGCGTGGTCCAAAATTTTTTTCCACATTTATGAAGGTTGTTGCTAGCAATATACCTTTAAAATTTGGTGACTTAAGTTTTCAAATTGCGTGAGATATATAGGTTTATAGATTTACACCAACAGGTGTATCGGTTTAGGGAGGTGGAGTGGGCGTGGCCATCCAATTTTTTTATCGATCCTAGGGGGTGTTACCAGTAACATACCTGCAAAATTTTGCGACTCTAGCTTGCAAATTACGGCAGATATGCGCATTTTAAATTTTTAGGGACGAAGTTCCTGGGGGCGGCGGATGTGGGCGTGGTCCAAAAATTGGTATGCCAGTCTTTGGAGGAGGTTACCAGCAAATTACCTTCCAAGTTTGGTTACTCTATCTTTAAAATGTTCGGAGATATACGGAATTACCGATTAATAATCGGAATTGTCGATTATAGGCGCAGGTGTGGGCGTGGCACCACAAATTTGTTATCGGTTCTTAAAGGCGACTACCAGTAATATACCTACCAAATTTGACGTTCCCTACTCAAAAACTGCGGAAGATATAGCCATTTGAAAATTTTAGGGGCGGGGGTGATGGGGGCGTCGGAGGTGGGCGTGGCACATGCCAATCTTTCAAGGACCTCGCCAACAACCTACCAACCAAAATTGGTGACTGTAGCCATTAAATTGTAAGAGATATGTGGATTTATCGATTTGATAAAATCGATTATCGCGGTTTTCTAGCTCCTTGGTGGACGTAGGTCCAAACCCAAGACACTTTAACTTTTGAGGGTACTTTCCAATATACGTTCCAAGTTTCAAGTTTCTATCTCTAAGGGTGTCGGAGGAACGCGCGTTCATACAGACGGACAGACAGCATGACGGACATTGCACAAAACCAATATACTATTATACCATTTTGGTATAATAGTATAATAAAAAAAAAAGTATACAGTTTGTCTCTTATGTGTTTTTACATAGGGAAAAATTCATATTTTCTAAATTCTTTTGGAAAAATATGTATGTAATTATTGACTTTTGAGTATTTTCTTATTTTTCTACTATTAAATGGATATTTTTAAACTACTTAACATTAAAATGAACAAGATTTATTTATTTATCTCCTTGTGAAATTTAATATACAAAAATAATCCATTTTTTCTTATTGTCTCTAAAGTCTTTTGACTATGAAGATTTTGTACATTTTTGCCACCAGATTGGGGAAAATTGCGTAATGTTAAGCATAGTGAAAGGAAATCTAAAAAATTTGGATCAGATCCATTAGAGGATAGCTTAAGGAACATAACTACTCGTATATCAATGAAATCACATTAAATGAACCACCTGCGCAATTGACATATGGGGTGTCAAGGAAAACTAAAAAGTTTCAATAATTAGTACTGAAAAGCGACTCAAAGCTCAATAATTACATACATATTTTTGCAAAAGAATTTGGAAAATATGAATTTTTCCCTATGTAAAAACACATAAGAGACAAACTGTATATGGTTTTATATGTAGTTCCACTTAGGCTAAATTAAATGTAAACTTGATGCAAAGGAGATTTATTGTAATCAGTGTCGTCGTGGAAAAGTGAAAATGCGAACGCTAAGCAGCAAATGACAATGCCTGCTGTCTTGTCTTGTTGGAGGGGGGAGGGAGGGGGGGGGGGTGGTGCAACATTGGCAATGCGTTGGTTGCTGCCTGTTGGTGTGGCGGTTCAAATTATGAAATTAGTATTATGTGAAATGGAGTTAAAAGTGTGATTAACTTGACGCGTATGTAAACCTCAACTCGAAGTCGCAGTTGAAGTCGCAGTTGAAGTCGAAGTCGAAGTCGAAGTCACAGTCAAAGACAAAGGCATCCGAGCATTAGATAAAGCATACCGCATAATAAGCCAACTAGCTAAACAAACGGCAAACCGCAAATGCCAAAGACAATGAAAGTCAACTAGTTGCGCTTGTGTGTGTGTCTGCGTGTGTGTGTGTCTGCGTGTGTGTATGAGCCAGTGCGTGTGTGAGCAAGTGGCAATTAATACCATTTCAGTTAGTTTTCGCAGCCAGCAACTGCTGCTTTTTTCAAGTGAGCAAACATGCGATTGGAGACGACTCCAGCTCCCAGCAACACACAAAAATGGAAAAGAGACACCAAACACAAGCCCTGCCACAACACATCGTTGTTGTTGTTGCTGTTGTTGTTGTTGTTGTTGTTGTTCTTGTTTGTGATGCTGATACTGTTGGCTTATTAGCAATGGCACTTAGAATCGGCATGGGGCTTGTCAAAGAGTAGAGAAAGCCACGTAATGTGGTTGCCCAAAACACAAACACACTACTTCAAGTTCGTTGCCTAAGTCTTTTGTTCTGTATGTAGTAAAACAAAACAAAAAAAAAAACAAAAACAAACACAACAATTTTTATAATGCCACGGTGGTTAACTTGGCAAAACTGCACCACATGCACCACATTGGGTCTAAGTGTGTGAAATACATCGGATTATATGGCACGCGAATTGTTTTCGGTTAAATTTCGATTTCAATTGAAGGCTGGACAGGAAGCTGGACAGCTCCAGATGTCCAGTCTCTGGTCAGGTGCCGCTGCTGCTGCTGCTGCTGCTGCTGTGGGGCATTGCCTGTCGCGCTTTGCTTGCTTCACTCTCTTCACTCACTGTGCGGCATACTCGTATTTAACTGCGAGTCATATTATAGCATTTAATGCACATAAAAAGTAATACCCCCAACGCCAAATATAATTTATATTAAAAAGAAAATCAGCTGGCCGACAATTAATAGACCATGAACAGCAGCTAGACGATTTCGTTGTTTGGACTTTCATAAAAAATTGCAGAGCAATCATGTTGATATCCAACTATGATTATCAGCAAAGCATTCAAGCCATTGGGTGCAACATTGGCTAAAACATTTACCATGTTTCTGCTGTTTGTACATACATATAATAAAACGGAATGTGACAAAATTTGTACAAATCAAACATTTTACTAATTATATTCAAGATTATACTTAATAATTTTTATAAGTTGTTAAAATTTATGATCAATAATTGAAAAATTACTAAATAATATTTTTGTTGTTCCCCTTTTTTTACAATTATAATTTGTATTACTTTGCATTATTTGTATATACATAAATATTTAAATATATTTTATATTTTCATTAAGTATTATATTATTATTAAAATATTTATTACTGTGTTATTTGTTATGTTCATATATGTATACATATTTTCAGTACATTGAACTCATAACACATCGATATTTGTTTGTGTATTTGGGACCAACCTTATAATTAAAATTGAACTGCGTCAATTGTTTGAAACTGAATGCTGCACTTATTTGTTGCTATTTCTTTTGTTTGTTTGTTGTTGATTAATTTGAACTATTTTGAATATTTGTCGGCTTCAGATCACAAAAAAACATTTTTCAGCTGCATTTGCAGATATTTTTTATTAAATAATGTTGCATAAATAGCAGAAAAAAAAAATGATCAAAATAAAAAACGAATGCACAATACAAAAGTTGACACGCACGAGCAACTGAAACGGCCACTTGCACGGCCTCAGGGTCAAGGACTCCTCTTGTGTATCTTTTTTATCTATCAATTATCTTTATCTTTATTGGTTGCACAAACGTAAAGGCAATAAGTCAAATGAACAACTAACATGAACACGAAATGCGCGCGCTTGCAACAGCTCGAGGCGCGACAACGACGACGACGACGACAACAACGGAGACGCGACGATGGAGCTGCGTGTTGAATCCGTGCAACACGTTTCCCAGTTACAACTTCCCAACAGAATGATTTGGCCAAATCTGCTGCAGCGCCAATGAAGCCCGGCTAGGCAGACAGTTAAATCTGTCGCTGGCGCCGGCCAGAGAGAGAGAGCACCCACAGAGAGAAAGACACAGAGAAAGAGAGAAAGAGCGCCCAACGCCGGCTGTCCACATGCCTAGCAGCAGCCGTAGACGACAGTCATCCAACCAGCCGCAGAGCGAGAGAGAGAGTGAGAGAGAGAGAGAGTGTGAAAGACTCTCTCTCTCAGCTGTGAGCGCTGAAGAAAGTGGCGAGTGGCATGCTTCGTATGCGAGCACCCAATTCAACCTTTAACTATGAGCTATTTGGCTATGCTCCAGCGGCAAACGCTTATTGTTCA
Source organism: Drosophila kambysellisi (assembly GCA_035042185.1). NCBI lineage: Eukaryota > Metazoa > Arthropoda > Insecta > Diptera > Drosophilidae > Drosophila > Drosophila kambysellisi. Next base: position 5,047,522 of record JAWNLS010001080.1, on the reverse strand, counting down.
GATATAGATTTGGATTAGGCTCCATAAGTGTGTCTAGTGTAACCATTAAGTAATACTGAGTGTTAGTTGCTAGGAAGCTAACACTAGGTTTACCATTTTTGTGCAATACCAGCTGAATACAGCTGAAATGATATTTCTTGCCAAGGTTTAGTAATGTTTAGGCCATGGCTGAGACAGTGACAAATGGTTTTCCACTTTTACTACTATTTTTGGCCAACTTTTGTCCGTCCCTTAATAATGTACCTTACAAAATTTGATAATATATTGGCTCTTAGATAGGTATTATCAACTGGCACGAAAACTTGCATAGACATCGCTCTAATTATAAATACTTGGCTCCACGTAGACCTGATAAGTCGGATGTTTTCTTCCGATTTGTTATTATAGATTAATCCTGGGAGAAAGGAGCATTTAAGGCCATTAATTCCCTTGGATAACGTGCGAAGTTTAACGAGTGTCGTTGATCCAATAAGCTGATATCTCTTTATTATGAGATATGGAACGAAATTCTGGTAGATACTATTCACAACGGTATTTTTGCTGATTAGAAGTTAAAAAACCAGCAGACTACGCTACGGATGGGTTCTCTGCCGACGCCATTCTCCAGATGGGGTCCATATGGAGACTATTATTATTGTGTTAGGACTGGGTGGGGGTATCTTAAAATGGAGCACTATTATCATGGTTGGCGTTGGATTTTCAGGTTAGAGATATGTGGAACTTATCTGCATTATTTACTGCAATTGCAATTGTCGTTTCCTTTCTACAATTTTCAGAAAGTTTAACAATCCATTATGCAATTTCATTGCATAATTAAAGCTCTTGGCGCTTTGCGATGAGCTCACTTTCAAAAAAAAAAAAACAGCAACAACATAAAAAAAACAAAACCAACAAAAAATAAAAAAAAAATAAAAATAAAAAAAAAACAATGAAAACGGTAAAAACTGCACTTTTTGCAGCTGCTGTTTGCCCTCGACCCACGCGGCATTTGCGAAATGCGCATATCTGAAGCCGGAACTTTGGGCACGCTGTCAGCACATCAACTGGACGCAGTGCGTCCACTCGATGTCGCTTTTAAGCTAAGCAGAGCGCCAGATTACGCAAAGTGTGCCGCAGGCAAATTGCCGTATAATTACCGTCTTCTAACCGGTAATCAATGAGGTTTTTTTGTTTTGTTTTTGTTTTTGTTTCTTCATTAAAATTGAAATTTTTAATTAAAGGCAACCCACGGAGCGAAGCAACTCGGAAATGGCAGGCGCTTTTCTAGAATGGAACGATGAGCAACAGCACAAAGCATAGCCAAAGATTATTAATGTACATAGATACATAAAGATATGCCCTTTTGGAGAGTGCGTTAAATTCGTCGTTCATCTTGTCCCATCCCCACGAAGATATCTGCGACCACATAGAAATATTATGTTTATCTCCAGATCCATAACGCCTCTTACTATAATCCTTATGCCCTCAAAAGTGTTACAAATCGATTACTTATGCAAACTATGTTGGGCATATCTTAACCGAATTCTAATCTCAATCTGCCAATTTATTATTATTTATATTTTATTTATTATTTATTTGGTAAGCAACAATAAATCTCTTCTTTCAAAATTTATTATTCGACATCTCGTCGGATTACAAAATTGACAACAAAATTAAAATACCCTCTGCAAAGCTATTGTGACATCGTTTGGATGAACTTAGAATACATGTCTGCAATGCTATTTAATCTTCGACACCACAACAATAAAACTTACTTTTCATTTCAGTTTTTAGTCAAAAGTTCTAAAATTAGTTTTTTTTTTTAATTATCTGAATTGTTTTTGTTTGGTTTTGTTTAATGATGTTTGCCACAGAATTTGAAGATAATTACAAAATCGAAGGGAATTTTCAGCTATAAATGGTGCTGCGTGGCAGGCAAGAGACATCACAAGCTTTTGGAGCAGCGCCCTGAGAGCTACGATAACAACAACTACTACAACTAGTTCAAGCAACTAATCCCATCGTCAACATGAAGGTAAAAGGATGTGGAAAGGACACTCTGTGTTGCCAACTAACTTTGACATTTTCAGGTATTTGTCTGCCTACTGGCCACTTTGGCGTTGGCTAACGCTGGACAGCGTGGTGGCGGTGGTGGTGGCTATCTGCCAGGAGGAGGACATGGCGGCGGTGGTGGCGGCGGCGGCGGTGGTTTCAGAAATGGCGCTAGACTCACCTCGCATGTGTCACAGGCTTACGGTAACACCAAGGTGCATATTGGTGGTGCTGGCGGTGGAAGCGGCGGCTATGGCGGTGGAAGCGGCGGCTATGGCGGTGGAGCAGGTGGTGCTGGTGGCTGGAAGGGAGCCGGCGGTGGGGGCGGCGCTGGAGGCTATGGCGGTGGAGGCTATGGCGGTGGAGGCTATGGCGGTGGAAGCTATGGCGGTGGAGGCTATGGCGGTGGAGCTGGTGCCGGTGGAGGCTATGGCGGTGGAGCTGGTGCCGGTGGAGGCTATGGCGGTGGAGCTGCAGGAGCTGGCGGTGCAGGCGGCTGGCAAGGAGCAGGAGCTGGTGGTGGACGCATCGGTGGTGGCGGCTGGCAAGGAGCAGGAGCTCGTGGTGGACGCGGCGGTGGTGGCGGCTGGCAAGGAGCTGGTGGCGGAGCAGGAGGCAATGCCTGGGGTAACCCGGCCGCATTCGAATATTCCGTGAATCACGCCGGCGCCGGCGCCGGCTCCGGCGCCGCCTCTGGCGGCGGCTCTCGCGGTGGTGCTGGTTGGTGGAACGATTAAAAATATGTTGTCTAACTGAAATGGAATGCAAATAAACGAATAAATGATTGCTTAAGTCAAACTGAAAATGCATTTATGCCACATACTTTCATTATACTATTATTCCAAAAAGGTATAATAGTATATTGGTTTTGTTCAATGTCCGTCATGCTGTCCGTCCGTCCGTCTGTCCGTCTGTATGAACGCGCGTTCCTCCGACACCCTTAGAGATAGAGACTTGAAACTTGGAACGTATACTGGAAAGTACTCTCAAAAGTTAAAGTGTCTTGGGTTTGGTCTACGTCCACTAGGGAACTAGAAAATCGATAAATTCGATTTTAGCAAATCGATAAATCCCCATATCTCTTACAATTTAATGAATTAATTATTGGCGAGGTCCTTGAAAGATTGGCATGTGCCACGTCCACCTCCGACGCCCCCATCACCCCCGCCCCTAAAATTTTCAAATGGCTATATCTTCCGCAGTTTTTGAGTAGGGAACGTCAAATTTGGTAGGTATATTACTGGTAGAACCGATGACAAACACAAACACCTGCGCCTATAATCGACAGTTCCGATTGTAAATCGATAACTCCGTATATCTCCGAAAATTTTAAAGATAGAGTAACCAAACTTGGAAGGTAATTTTCTGGTAACCTCCTCCAAGGATTGTCATATCAATTTTTGGACCACACCCAGATCCGCCGCCCCAGGAACTTCGTTCCTATTAATTTAAAATAAGTAGTCACCAAATTTTAAGGTATATTGCTAGTAACACCCTTCATAAATGTGGAAAAAAAATTTTGGACCACGCCCACTCCCGCCCACAAAATACCTAAGTGCCTGTATCTCCGCAATTTAAGAGCTACAGTTACCACTCTTAGAAGGTATATTACTATGATCGAACTCAACATTTTTTGGGCCACGCCCACTCCCACCCCCTAAAATCTCGAAAAGCCCGTATCTCCGGAATTTAATTCCCGTGTAATTCTGCTCACCGTCTTTAAAGGCCACGCTCACTTATATGCAAATCATATACATATTTATTAGTAAAGAATTAACAGAATGTGTCCCATTAAAAAAGGAAAACTTGGACAGTATTCTTGACTGCACACAATTTATGGTATAATAGTATTTCGCTGTCGGTTACGTTCATTCTTGTTTTCCATATTCAATTGTTGCATGGCTTTAAGACAAAAAAAAAGAAAGAAAAGAAAACAAGTGCGAACGTTGTAGTTAAACGTAACCGACTGCGAAATACTCTGATACCGATAACTAAGGCCTTCTGATAACAGGTGCCATAGAACAGGGTGGGTGTAGCCAAGCAATACCGATCTTTATAGGAGGTTACCAGCAAGCTACTTTCCAAGCTCGTTTGGTTTATCTTAAAAATTGTGAAAGATATGCACTACAATTATTTTATCGATAGTTAAAGGGGATTACCTGTAATATACCTTCCAAGTTTTCTGGTTCTAGCTTAAGAAGTGCTCTAGATATGGCATATCTATGTATATCTGGTCATTATCTTTCATATGAAAGAGATCTGTTGAGCGTCAATAATCAATTCGTAGTTATTCAGTGGAATCGACGATTGACGATGAATGTCTGTTGTGGATGACAGGTTACTAGCCAATGTCAAAGCTGGACAAAGCTGGACACTTGTACGACCACAGAAGAATAGAATCGATATTTATGCCAAATTAGTTAGTGTTGGTCACCTTTTTGAGCCTGTCGATCTCAAATCTCTTTCCGTTTGAAGCTATATTGATCTTAGTTTGATTTTTTATGAGAGCCCAACCAAACTCACTCAATAAATGTGGCATGCACCTGAAATGTTGCAAATATATAGAGCATATCGATTGAAAATCTGGTTTGTCGAAAGAGAATTTTAGTAACAAAAGAATATCTTGACCAAACCCGCTAATTGTAAGCGCCGATATGCAAATATTATTAAGATTTGACTACTTTATTATATGACTTTATTGCAAGTGACGTATACTTATAGAATAAGGTTAGCAGCAGCCAACATCTGGTGACCCGCGATTTAAAATCGGGCATAGACGAATTTATATTTCAAGTTTAAAGTCTCTAGCTTCAAGAGTATCGATAAAAGATAACAGACATTGCACAAAACGCATATTCTCTTCTAACATCATAGTATAACAAGAAACACTGACTATCTTAGGCACTCCAAAGGTTACCCACAGAGTTGCAGACTTGTTGTTATCGAATTATCGTTTGGCTGAACTTAGAATATTATTAAAGTCTGCAATGCTATTTAATGTTCGACACCACAGCAATAAAAATTATGTTTCAAGTTTACTTTTTTTTGTCTTTTGGTTTTTGTTTCCTGTTTTATGATGTTTGCCACACAAGTCGAAGATCATTAGCAAAATCGAACGAAATTTTCAGCTATAAATTATGCTGCATGGCAGGCAAGGGGCATCACAAGCTTTTGGAGAGCTACGATAACAACAACTACTACAACTAGTTCAACCAACTAATCCCATTGTCAACATGAAGGTAAAAGGATGTGGAAAGGACACTCTGTGGTGCCAACTAACTTTGACATTTTCAGGTATTTGTTTGCATACTGGCCACTTTGGCGCTGGCTAACGCTGGACAGCATGGCGGCGGTGGTGGTGGCTATCTACCAGGAGGAGCACATGGCGGCGGTGGTGGCGGCCGTGGCGGTTTCAGAAATGGCGCTGGTCTCACCTCGCATGTGTCGCAGGCTCACGGTAACACCAAGGTGCATATTGGTGGTGCTGGCGGTGGAAGCGGCGGCTATGGCGGTGGAGCAGGTGGTGCTGTTGGCTGGAAGGGAGCCGGCGGTGGTGGTGGAGCTGGTGGTGCTGGCGGCTGGCAAGGAGCAGGATCTGGTGGTGGCGCTGGAGGCTATGGTGGTGGAGCTGGTGGTGCTGGCGGCTGGCAAGGAGCAGGAGCTGGTGGTGGCGCTGGAGGCTATGGTGGTGGAGCTGGTGGTGCTGGCGGCTGGCAAGGAGCAGGAGCTGGTGGTGGCGCTGGAGGCTATGGTGGTGGAGCTGGTGGTGCTGGCGGCTGGCAAGGAGCAGGTGCTGGTGGTGGCGTTCGAGGCTATGGTGGTGGAGCTGGTGGTGCTGGGGGCTGGCAAGGAGCAGGAGCTGGTGGTAGCGCTGGAGGCGGTGCTGGCGGCTGGAAAGGAGCTGGTGCTGGAGGCTATGGCGCTGGAGGCGGCGGTGGCAATGCCTGGGGCAACCCGGCTGCCTTCGATTATTCAGTGAAACATGTATCCGGCTCATCTGGTGGCGGCGGCTCATATGGTGGTGCTGCTTGGTTGAACGATTAAAATTGTGATGTTTATATAAAAATTGGATACACATAACGAAATAAATAATTATTTAAATTAAACGGAAAATGCTTTTATGTACTTACAGTGTTGCCACATAGTTGATATTCAATTTCCGTAAAGCTTAAAGTCAAGAAAAAGCTTATGAACTTATTCGTTTGTCGCGTGATCGTTAAGCGCGTCAGCACAATATTACATAAATAACTATAAAATATATTATTAAATAAGCAGTGAATTAGAAGTTTGAACAGTTTTCAGGTGTTCTTCCTTATTGGAATCATCTTCTGATAGAAATTCGCTTATTTGTAAAAATTACCGAACATAGATGGCGCTCTATGTTACGATCGTTAGTTTACTTGAGCTATAGAGGGCGCCAGCACAAGTTCCGGCAAGTTCGTTTCTCCAGTGAAGTCTTTCGCTTAAAGTAAAACCAGTTTACTTAACCATATCTCTTGAGATTTGTATCGCATACAGGCGAGGGTTAATGAAGTTCAATGTCAGAGCACTGTCTTGGCTGGGAATAGCGAAAGTTGAGTGATTACTCTTCGCTGCCAAACGGGATGCACAGCCAGATGAGAGATGCTGGCTGACCGGCTGGGCAACTCAGTGCCACAAGACAATGGGTCATAAAGGATAAGGCTGATTGACTGGTGGCTGCACATCCGACACCGAAGCTATTTGCTTGCAAATTGAATCTCAATTAAATGCAATCCTCAATCGTTAACTGCTTTTGTTGTTGTCGCTGTTCTTTTTGACATTTCTCGTGCTGTTCATTTATTGCCCCCTCACTCCGCGTGTGCGTTAATTTAATTTTTATCTTTAAGCTTTGTTTTTTAGCTTCCGCCGTTTGCTTTTGTCCGATTTATTTTTTATATTTGCTTGCTATTCAATTCATTTGTGTGCGTATGTGTGGATTTGGCTTGGTAAATTTCGCTTTCTGGCCCGTCTGCTTTGGCGTCGATGTGTCTTGCATGAGACGTGCTCAGAACCTTGGCCAAGACGTTAGCAGTTGTGTAGTTTTTACCTGCCTCAGATCAATTTAATTACACAAACAAATCAAAATTGTTGATTTTGAATGGTGTTTTTTTTTGTATATTTGCATTTCGTATGTTTGAATGTGTTCATTGTGGATTGCCATCTAGTAAATATTTACCTTATTGCATGTCTGCGTTAAGCATGGTATAAACTTCACATTATGGCATTGAGTGAAGACCACTTATTTCGTAACTCCATGAAGCAACCAACTAATTCACGCCAGATACGTAGAGAGCTTACAAATAGTTCAGAGATTTCGATTATAATCTTCAATCAAGAAGACATTCCACAGGCCTGTCGGCAAATTGTATAAACAAAGCTGTTCTAATTTCATTGGTCAAGCGAAAATATGTGAAATTTAGGAAAAAATAATATTAGTAAATTATTTCCAGTTTTGTCAAGGTTATCGAAAGCCTAAAATGAACATTTAAAGAAAAAAAAATAAAATATTTGAAAGATAATATTGTATATTGATATGTCTCTCCATATTTAAGTTTAGTATTTCAAGATCTGTAATTGAAAAATATATAAATATGTATCTATTTTATAAATTACATTAGCACGGCAATGGAATAATAATTAAATGTGAAGATACAATATGTTTCTGTAACTGTCTTTGAATAGGATTAATCTGGTGAATTAATATCGAATTAAATATCCATTTTTATGTTTCGACCGGCAGCATTTTTCTATTGCAATTTATACGTTTTGCACTCCCATTAATTAACTGCTGATCTCAGCTTGCAAAATTGTTTAAAACATCTCTAACCACTTACAAAAAGATATAGATATATATACATATGTAGATGATTATTTATGTGTACTGCTAATTGCTATGGAAAGTCAGCAACTGCAGCCGCTTATGCAAATCAATTGCATTTTGTATACATATGTACATATGTAAATACATACATATGTACATATATGCATTCAAACACACCTACTTATTTATGCATACATATATTATATACATACGTATGCTCTCAGTTCCCATGCCACATTAAGCAAGGCTGCATTAAGTATAATTATAACTTTATGCCATCTATAGTTTATGAGCGTCAAGAATACTGCAATCCTACAATGACAATGCTCAGCACATACGAGGTTTGCTCAAGATGTTAAAGACATTATTCCACAAATAAGATTTTATTATAATGGAAAGATATTTCCTAAAAGCACAACCCGAAAATTCTAACTTGAAAAATGTATGAATAACCTAATAAAAAAGAGTGTTTAGAAATAGTAATATATACATTTTAGAAACCATAAGCCGCACTCTCATATTTATGGTTTTAAAAATGACACTACAAAAAAAAAAAAAAAAAATAATCCAAAAGCAAACAAAAACACGTAAGATGCTGTAGTCGAGTTGGCTCGACAACGATATACCCTTAATCCAGTTGTTAAATATATTCTAGTTTTATTGACCAATTTCCCTTTAAGATGATTAGCACTCAAATGTTCAGCTCTCCAAGTGCATTTCTTACAGAGCATTTTTACCCACAAGCCCGAACTGACCCGAACTGACACGAACTGACCCGAACTGGCTGACTACAAATACGTGCATATACATACATACACGAAATAGTAGTTAACGGGGCTGTGCAGCATACACACAAATATATTGACACTCGCGTCGATAATCATTCCATCTTACAGTCTCTGAGATCCGCGTGTTCATACAGACGGACAGACAGATAGACGGACGGACGGGCGGACAGAGGGACAGGGCTATATCGGCTCGGCTGTTGATCCTGATCAAGAATATATATACTTTATGGGGTCGGAGATGCTTCCTTCTGCCTGTTACATACAATTGCACAAAACCATTATACCCATTTTGAATATTATAATGAGCAACTTTACATTCACTTCTTCCACTACGCTTGTAATTTCATTAGCGTTGGTAAACAATTAAATATTTTAATTTCATGGCAATGCGATGGGAAAAATCTTTTATTACATCTGTCTGCGACAAAGTAATGAATATTCTATTGTAGCAGAACGTGTTACCTGATGACCCGAAGAATGTGTCTAAAACATTTGTATCTCGATCTAATCAACCTGCTGCAAGACAAAGGCACATAATGTTTATTTGTATCTTCTCATTTTGGTGCGACTGGTGCGTGGAGCCCCAAAACTGGTTAAGAATATTGCTGCAAGCTTCCACAATTCAAGTCGAAAGATTTGCAAAAATATACAAAATATACAATGGTGGGCCCCATAAGCAGATCGTTAAGCACGGATTGCAAGAATTTCAGCAGTTCTAACTGAAAAATTTAAATTTTTGTATCTCTTAATATATGTTTAATATTTCATGCATAATTTAAATCAAATAAGCATAGATATCATCTACGAATATTTAACAATTTTAAGAAACAACTCAAATACTTGTCGTATCACTGCTTTAATAATTTTTTTGTTTTTAAGTTTTAATCATATTTTATACCACAAAAAATAATGTTTGATTAATAAAGTATTTTGATGCAAAGGAACAATTAAGAAGAATAAGAATATTAAAACTTGGCTAACCTTATAAATGTCTAAATTGAATAATTCAAATCAGAACATTAGCTTTCCTATATATACAGTATATATAGTGAATTTCATGTTAAATAGTATATACATGTGTGTGTTTTAGCTAATGAAAAACTTCACCCAATAATATCGATTCGAGGATTCGAGCTTAGCATAAATTTTGTTTAGGCCATTGAACTTTGAGAGTTTGCGAGCTCTAACTTAAAGTATTGTTTGTATTTGCTTAGTACTACCAACGACATACATAGATATACATCTATATAGAATATGCATAGTATGTATCTATATACATATGTATGTTTGTATAGTCCATAGCCCAGTATATGGCCTATGCAAATATGTTGCAAAACATGTGGCATGGCCTAGAACCGGTTCCAGATAGCCACTATTTATAGGTGATGATGTTGATGGGAACGTTTAGCCAATAGACTAAGACATGGGCTGCCAATTGAAGCGAGTTGGAAACTAGCTTCCTGATTGACTGATTCCGCGTTACAGTTTGCCTCTTTGCACGCTTATCGTGTGGGGTGGCCTTGAACTCCAAATGAGCAGAACACCTGAGCAGCTATTTGAAGACTATCCGTCACAATATCAATTATCAGTTGGGTAGCTCTCGATGTGCTGGGCTGCTTGACACACTGTTGATCCATTGTAGATGCTGTTTTTTATTATACTCTTAACCCATTAAAAATGGGTAAAAAGGGAATAATGGTTTTGTGCAAATGTATGTAACAGGGAGAAGGAAGCATCTCCGATCCCATAAATATATATATTCTTGATCAGGATCAACAGCCGAGTCGATATAGCCCGTCCGTCCGTCCGTCCGTCCGTCCGTCCGTCCGTCCGTCTGCCCGTCTGTCCGTCTGTCCGTCTGTATGAACACGCAGATCTTAGAGACAATAAGAGCTCTCGTGTACCAGGCGCAGATCAAGTTTGCATTATTTTTATCGATAACTGCCTCAGTTTATGAAATATCGATACATTTCGATTTCCGATAGCAATAAATTCCACAATTTAAGAGGCAGAGGCTTGTAATTTATACATGACATACATATACATATTATTGATCAATTGCCATTTCATTTCATTAAGATCGGACAAGAAACACCAAAGTTATAGTCGAAAATATATTCTCATATTGATCTAATTTCTATCAGCAGCCGCGCGCTTTTTCTGTATACATATAAATAGGCGAGGGCATGTGTAAGAAAGAGATGACATGATAATCGACGCTAGCGTCAATATATTTGTGTATTCTGCAGAGCCCCGATAACTGTACGTGTATGTGTGTATTTATGTATGTATATGAACGGGTTTGTAGCCATTCAGTTCGGGCATTTGAGTGGAAATCATCTTAAAGGGAAATTTTGCCAAGAAAACTAGAATATATTTAACAACTGGGTTAAGGGTATATCGTAGTCGAGTTATCTCGACTACAGCATCTTACTTGTTTATTTTTTTCTTCTCTGTTTTTAGATGATCGAACGCCGTTAATTTGTTTGACTTGTTGGCCAATGAATCGACGAGCAGCGTTGTCAACGAAGTCTTGACCAAAACGAGCAACGAGATTGTGCTCAACTAGTCGATACCCTGTAGAGAGTCAAATGGCTTATTGCTTTATTGGAAACTTTTCTCTTGGTTCTCCACGGCTGACAAACATTATTTTGCTACTTACAAACTTTGAAGTCGATAGTTATAAAACACTTAAAACTGGCAAATCTAAAAAAGCAATCTGTCTGTATTTATTTTTGACGTGTTTGTTTTTTTGTTAAATTGTCTGGAATATAAATTGACAATCGCACACCAGCTCTGATAACGAGTGAATATATAGTTTAGTATACCCCTTTTCACACATTTTAGTTTACAGGGCATTAACAATGGCCAAGTTCGAGTCGCGCATGCGTAAAGATTTGCATACTTAGTTATCGGCGATAATCAGCAAACAAAAGGCCCGTCGGCCAACCAGGCTAAAAGCAAATACATATCTTCAACATCGTGGCAAACACAAATATGAAAATGTGTGTTTATAACACTTTTAATTGCTAAACGATCAAAAGCAACAAATTGTCAAAGCAGTTTGGCCCAGAGGTGACTTCTTCTCGTGTTTAAACATACACTCACGAATAAGAAGATACAATAAATGAATACGATACTTATTTTTATATTTTTTATGTAGCAATTTATTTATTTATTAAATTAATTGTATCTTACTTCAAATTAAAATGCTTATTTCGCTCATGACTAAATACAAATCAATTATTTTGAAAACACTTATTGTAATCTATGGCATTGGAAAAATATGTGGTTTTCATTCAGGTGGTGCATTTTGTGGTCGATTTGTTGTCGGAAAACACCTTCTCGTCTCGTCCATCTCTACGAAGAGCACGTGCTTCATCTGCAACTCAACAGAGAGGCTAAATTGGATGCCGATGCTGCCATTGATGCTTTTGTGTTATTTACGCTATTCGATATTCGTAAATTCGTAAATTCGAGTATTGGTTTCGACCACATTTTTGGTATAAATGAGCGTTGGATTCACTGCTGTAGAATTAGTCAACGCTTCCGTTTGTCATAAGCATCATCGCAATCAACACGGTGATCGAGATCCAAATACATTCAAAGATGAAACCATTTGCCTGCATTTTCGTTATCCTCGTTGCGCTGCTCGCCGGCAGCCAGGCAACGTTTGACAGTCTTCTTGGCGGCGGTGGTGGTGGTGGTGCCGGTGGCGGTGGTGCCGGCGGCATTATTCAGCTGCTGCAAAGCAAGTTGGGTGGACTTGGCGGCGGTGGAGGACTTGGTGGAATTGGCGGTGGACTCGGTGGACTCGGTGGCAAGCTGGGAGGTGGTGGTGGCGGCGGCGGTGGCTACTCGGGAGGTTACTCTGGCGGTCATTCTGGCGGATATTCGGGCGGCTACTCAGGAGGCAATTCCGGTGGCTATTCTGGCGGCCACTCAGCGCCCGCTGAGGTTGTCATTGTCAAAGTGCTCAACCAGGGACATTCAGGCGGCGGCTACTCCTCTGGCGGCTATGGTGGTTCTCAAGGTGGTTACTCTTCCGGCGGCTATGGTGGTTCTCAAGGTGGTTACTCTTCCGGCGGCTGGAACCAGGGCTGGTAAATAAATTACAGCTAACAAGGAAAAGCCTTCAAGTTATGTTCAAACAGGGAGCCAAAAAGCTAGCAATTTTTAATGCTTTTCAACTACATTTAAGTTTTTTTTTTTTTAACTGAATGTTTTTCATTTATTTTTAATAATTTTTTTTGTTTAGTTTTAAGCTGCAAATAAATGCAAAATATAAAATGAAATTTCCTATTTAAAAAAAAATCCGTCAGACCGAAACGAATCTAGGTTCCGATTCTGATATATATACATTAAGTATATATATTCCGATACGGAATACTTTTGTAAACTCTTTAAAGCGGTATTGTTATTGGGTTCTCCATTTTTAACATCGGTTAAAGATATCTTGAAATATAAATGTCAACAGGTGGATTGAATCCTTCAATCCGCTATAATGTTTGGGTTCCGAAGCGGTACTTTCGGGGCAATTAATATCAATTCCGGTATTTGGAATTTTAACAAATTTTGAGATTAGTTTCTCAGTCCGATTTCAATTCCGAATTATAACCGGTAGACATGCGGTTTCAATTCCAATTCTGGTTTAACACCCTGCTCTTAAGTGAAGCATCGCCAGCTAAAAAACCAGTTAATAATGCGCTTCCTGCTATCCGTCGTGATGAACTCATAGCCAGTGAGCACAGCGACTTTGCACTGGTCCCACCTAATTGGGTTCGACTGCAATTTGGCTCTAATGCATCACTTATTCAACGGCGCGAAGATCACCCGCCGAAATTGGCCAACAAAGATAAATCAATTTGGCATGGCATACATTTTGCACTCGGTGCGGTGTCTAAGCCATATTGCTGCAATAGAACCGCCCAACAGTTACGGGTCTCTAACAGAATTTGCAACGAGTCACTTTTTGTGGCAATTGATTGATCACCGACCATTCAGATTGAGCGCTGTCGAACGAGTTGCCGAACGAATCGATGGCACAAAGACCCTATTTTGATTTAATGCCGCCCATGAAAATTGGCAAGTTGCCAACCAAAGCAAACCAGCCAAAAGTCAACAGGTTCAAATGCATGAATTTCTGTTGTGTATTTGTTTGTCTGCAACAGCGTTTGTGGCCGGACCAAGCGGGGCAGGGGACACCAATCGACCAAACGATCTTTGCTACCAGCTTTCATAACTGCTTCTTAAGGTTGTATCTCTCAGCTATCGCATACCCTAAAAAAATTAAGAAAAAAAAACTCACACGTAGTCAAAAAGACCACACTCGTTCTAGCCATATATGTATACATACATATATACTTATGTAGATATATGTATATTTCTGTAGCAGAGATCAATTGAAGCTTTAAGCATTGCTTGACAAGCGTGTCTTTCGCTTGCATAACCAATATTAAAGTGCATTGATTTTTTGACAGACTGACCGATTTGCGGTTGACCCGATTTGCGAAGAGTGCTTAACACGAACCGTTGGACAATTGGACAACTGAACTAGAGTTGGGCTGGGGTCTTTTTCACGGTAGCCGGCGACACGTGTGCAGCCACCACGTAGACGCAAAACCTAATTGTTTATGGGCCCAAGAGTTAACTGAGTAGAGTAATGGTTGCCATAAAGTATGCGCCGATAGTCAATTGCTTTGCCCCCAAAAAGTTGTTACATAAAAATGGCGAGCCAATAAATCGATGCTCACGATGTGGTGCGGCTGTGGCTGGGGCTGTGGCTGGGCCTGGGGCTGGGGGCTGGGGGCTGGGGCTGGGGATGCTGCTGTTGCAGAAACATTTGGATTGTGCAGAACCAGCCGAATGCCAAAAGAATCTGAAGTCTGGGCCGTTGAGAGACGGCTGCGTCAGGTGTGCAGGCGCCTGGAACTTAACAGACTGTAGGAAGTGGTTCGGGAGGGGCTGGAGGCGCGGGAGGCGTTACCAACAATGGACCGCCACAAAGCGTACGAAATTGAAAGTTGGCATAATGAGGGCCAAACCAACTGAGCCGAGATCGCAACGAGTCGGACTGCCTCTAAGCAGATTTGGCAATTACAACTGATTACACGACGGCAACGTCGACGGCGACGCCGACAGCAGCAACAAAGTTGACGTTGACGTCAACGTCGACGATGGCAACTGCATCTGCAGCGACGACCGGTGCGACAACGGCTAGAATCTTAGATGCGCAGCACACGCTGCCTGTATAAATAGCTGAGAGTGCACCCAGTTCAAAATTAGTTAGTGCATAGCTGCAGCAGCAACAGCAGCAGCAACAGCAGCAACAGCAGCAACAGCAACAGCAACAGTAGCAACAACAACAGCAAGACAAAGATGCAATCGATCCGTCGCCTGGTTCTGTTTGGCCTTCTGGCGGCATTAAGCGCATGCGCCTTTGCCAAGCCGCATGGCTGGAGTGGTGGCGGTGGTGGTGGATCCTCCGGTTGGTCAGGTGGTGGTGGTGGCGGTGGCGGCTGGAAAAGCAGCGGCGGTGGTGGTGGCTGGTCATCGGGTGGCAGTTCCTCTGCTTGGCCCAGCAAGATAAGCATCAGTTCTTGGCCTTCTAGCGGCGGCGGAGGTGGTTGGTCTTCAGGCGGCGGCGGTGGTGGTTGGCAGAGCAGCGGCGGCGGCGGTGGCGGCTCTGGCTGGAAAGTGAGCTCCGGCGGAGGCGGCGGCGGCGCTGGTTGGTCTAGCGCATTGTCTAGCCTCTCCGGCTGGAAATCTCAAGCACTGTCGGGTCTGAGCAGTGGCTGGAAGTCAGGCGGTGGTGGTGGAGGTGGCTGGAAGTCAGGAGGAGGAGGTGGCGGAGGCGGTTGGAAGAGTGGCGGTGGAGGTGGCTGGAGGAGCGGCGGCGGCGGTGGCTGGAAGAGCGGCGGTGGTGGTGGAAGTGGCTGGAAGAGCGGCGGTGGTGGTGGAAGTGGCTGGAAGAGCGGTGGTGGCGGCGGCGGTTGGTCCTCTGGCGGCTCGAGTAGCGCCTGGAGCTGGTAAAACCCTGTCTAAAACGAACCGTTGAGGCGACACTTAAAAGGATCTGCACCTGTACATAACAAACAACAAAAAAAAACTATCTTTAATTCTTTAACAATAAAATTTTTTTTTTTTTTTAAATTTTGCCAATAAACATTTACGAAAATGTAAATAAAACCGTGTGTATTTGTGGGGCTCAGAAATCCTAGGAAAGGTCCAAGAAATGGAATCGCAAATAACGTTTCGACTTTTAATGGAGCTGAACTGTTTCAACTTATGCAATCTCAAACCTGGAACCACAATGTGGTAGATGCCCACAACTTACCAACCAAATCAAGTTAATTTTCAACAGGAAGTTCATCTAGTGTCTCTTTTTGCGTTGTCTCCAGAAAGTACAATTAATTTATATGTAATTACTCCTATTTGAACTTGTGGGATGGATGACCAAACTATTAAGGATCTACAAGGTATACAGAAACCCTGAACCTTGTTAAGCATATTCTAGTTTCTTTTTGCCAAACTTCCTTATTTGTTATGGTTGTGGAAGAGACACTGAAGAACAGCTAAATGCATATATTTATCCTCAAGGACAGACAGACAGACGGACGTACAGATAGACTTGGCTATATCCACTTGATCCTGATCAAGAATATACTTCGGATAGGAGATGCTTCCTTCTACATGTTGCATTCCCAAGACCATTATACTAATTTGATCAATTGAAAATGGATATAAATATATTTAAAGGCTGATTACTGTAAACACACAAGAAATATTTTTCACTCATTAGTGTGATCACAATTTGTTATAATATTTTGAAAACATATATTTATTTATCTGAAAGCACAATATTTGAATTTGCAAATTTAACTCTTATACACATAATAAGGCAATTTGGACTGCCCCTGAGACCATAGCTTGAGTTAACAGCCAGACTTACGGTTTTGACGTACTATATTTGAAATTTGAATTTTTTCATCATCTTTAGGCTAACAACGAAAATGAGTTTTAGCCAAAAACACTACGAAGAAATCCTTAAACATTTGCGAGGAAATTATTACAGACCTGTTGTGAGGCTTCGGTTATTTGAAGACATATGTATTTCAAGAAATATGTATTATTATTATTATTATTATTATTAGGTTGGGGGTGTGTGTGCACTGCGACCTGATAGATATATTGTGCCCCCTTCTGGGCTTTAAAGCTCCTCCATCAACCCAAGCTCTTGCACAAATGCTAGAATTTTTATTGGGTTGAGGGCCACTATGTCATTGCTCATCATGACATGCATCCCTAGGATGTTGCTTCTTTTCCTTGCTAGGGCTACACACTCTGCTAGGATGTGCATTGAGGATTCCTCCTCGCTTTCACAGAACCTGCAGAGTCCGCTACTGATTATACCCAGCTTGGCTAGGTGACTTCTTAGTCTACAGTGTCCCGTCAGTAAGAAATATGTATTTCTATGCAAAATTTCTATGAATCGGTTGCTTTGTCTATAAAATGGAGATGCATATTTAACAAAGAGTTATAAAAAATAGACAAAACTCGGTCTTTAGCAAAATAAACGTATTTTTATTAGTAAAACTATAAAAAAAAGAGGAAAAGAAAAGACTTGGGAAACTTTGAGAGTACTTTGAGTAGTGATGTTAGCAAAAAAAAAATTGGTGCAGCACTTGTTGGAAATGCCTCTAGTTTCATTTTTGTGCCTTTGAATACATTTGAAGCGGAGGAGCAGCCGGAGTATTTGGGTTTCGCATCGTCTTGCTGTTTACGTTGTGTGTGTGGCTTAGTTGGGAGGTTTACCAGCCACCTCCGCCATGCTTTCCGCCTCCACCGCCGTGCCTGCCACCGCCACCGCCGCCACCACCATAGCCGCCGCCTCCGCCGCCATGCTTGCCACCGCCGCCGTTACTACCTTGCCAGGAAGCGGAGCTACCGCGATTACCGGCCAGGGATCTGCCGCCACCCCCACCAGCACCATATCCACCGCCGCCGCCGCCACCCTTTTGCCAGCCGCCTCCGCCTCCGCCACCACCTCCGCCGCCGCCGCCGCCCTTTTGCCAGCCTCCATGGCCGCCTCCCTTGCCGCCTCCACCACCGCCGCCATGTCCACCACCACCACCATATCCACCGCCACCGCCGCCGCCATAGCCGCCGCCACTACCACCGCCCAGCAATCCAGCCGAGGCAATGGCGAACATGAAAACGCACAAGAAGACAACGAGGAGAGCGTAGCGCATGTTGAATTCCTTTTGTCACTGGATGAACTGTTGACTAATGACTGTTGACGCTGTTAAAAGCTTAGCACCACTGATGCCATTACCAGGCGCAGCGTTGCGCTTTTATAGCGGTTGCCCAACACAACAAAGTCGGCACAGGCACACTCCAGCTGAGTCATGGTGCTGCCAAACACCAAACCGATTAGGCATGAAACTGAAGCAAATAAAAGCAAAGGTGCTGTTCCCAAAACTCACAGAGAGGAAGTGAGGGATTGGCTGGCGAGCGGCAGAGGGGTGCAGCACACGAGCTGGGGGGAGGCATGCGCAACATTTATGCTGGGAATGTGGCGCATACGCCACCGGATCCGCCAACAGAGTTCTGAGCAGTGGCACAACTCGGAAACTGCTGAGCCATGGCGATGTCATTAATTACAAGTATTTTCCAGCAACACTTTTTGCAAACGCCTCACAATTTGTCTGACTGTTTACAAATTAATTTCTGTAATTTTTTCACATATTTTTTCCCCCCCTCCCCTTTTGCATAATTAATTGTGATTTGTTTTTGTTTTTTTATTTTTATTTTTTTTTTTTTTGGTATTTGCTTGCAATGCGAGTGCTAGTTAAATGTGTGTGGTTCACGACTCAAACACAGACTAGTTCAATGTCAATTGTTGTGCAAACCCAAACCCAAACCCAAACCCAAATCCAAACACACAAAAACGCAAAAACACAAAACAAATGAATTGTGTGGCAAAGTGAATTACTTGCCATTTGTTGCCACAACGTGTCCAATTGCTGCTGTGGCTGCATTGCATGCGTGCTGCATTGCCGAGTCGCTGCAGCGTGGCAGCCCCCAAAAGCAACAAATAACCCCACAGCCAAGTCCACAACACGACCTCAACTGAGCCGGCAAGAACCATGCTGCACACTGGGCCCAAATCATCAAGCCTCGGAAACATGAAAACATATTTACAAAACTTCAAATGCCTCAGTTCTATTATTATTATACCCTTAACCCATTCAAAATGGGTAAAAAGTGAATAATGGTTTTGTGCAAATATATGTAACAGGGAGAAGTATATATATTCTTGATCAGGATCAACACCCGAGTCGATATAGCCCTGTCCGCCCTATAAGAGCTAGCGACTGCAAATTTGGAATATAAGTTCTCGTGTACCAGGCGCAGATCAAGTTCACTTTATTTTATCGATAACTGCCTCAGTTTTATATTTACATATAAAAATACTTCGTTAGAAATGCACTTGCAGAACTGAACATTTGAGTGCATATCATCTTAAAGGAAAATTGGCCAGAGCATATTTAACAACTTGGTTAAGGGTATATCGCAGTCGAGCCAACTCGACTACAGCATCTCACATGTTTTTTTTTTAATATACGTTAGCTGATTTGGAATTGATTTTTATGGTTGCAGCTTGGCATTTCAATTGTTCAGGTGATTGGGGCAGCTGGTGCCACTGTGCTACTTCAAAGCACTTGGAGATGATGAGCAACGAACACTCCACGAGCTTTGTGAATGTAAAAAAAATAATAGCAATAATTACATCGTTAATTTAGCATTTTAATTGTTATGGGCCATAACTCAGATATGCATTAATGTGAATTTCGAGATCAACCAGAATACAAAAGCAGCTTCAAGTTCAACCAAGTGGTGCCCCCTCCCCATCTCAGTCTGTGCCCCTCACATATATATGGTCTTAGTTCCCATGTAGTTCGCATGTAGACAAAGATGCAATCAATGCTGGAGCTGGAAATGCAGATGAGGGGCAACAATTTAAGATGTTTCCATGTCTATGTTTATAGTTGCACTCAGTTTGCCTTTTTAATTGCACTTGACTATGAGATGAAAAATGGCAAACTGATCGTGGCTAGAAAATGCTCGTCAATCATCTGGCAACAATTCGGCGATGCATTCAGAAACAGAAATCGTGCGATTCGTTGCATAAGTTATGATTTGCAATTTATATTTGTTTAAAAAGATTACAAAAAAAAACATCACTTATTTACATATGTAATATAAAATCAAAGATCAATAATCAAATGCGAAGAATGTGTTGAAAGCGTGGAGTTCCAATTAGATCCTTATTACCAGGCGCTGCTGCCCCAGCCATTGTTGCCACCAGACCAACCGCTGCTCTGACCAGACCAGCCACCGCCATTGCTCCAGCCGCTGCCGCCATCGCTCCAACCACCACCATTGCTCCAGCCACCACCATTGCTCCAGCCGCCGCCGCCGCCACCATTGCTCCAGCCGCTGCTGCCGCCATTGTTCCAGCCCCCACCTCCAATTTTGATTACCTTAATAATCTTGGGCTGGGAGGACCAGCCACTGTTCCAGCCTCCGCCGCTGTGGCTGCTGCCGCCCCAAGGATTCGAGCTCCAGCCACTGCTGCTGCTGCTGGCCCAAGGATTTGAGCTCCAGCCACTGCCACCGCTCCAACCACCGCTGCGTATGAGTCCCGCCGAGGCGCAGGCAATCAGAGCGCTAAGTATTATAAAAAGTTTCATCCTGGAGGCTGTTTAGGTCCTGGCTGTTGTGTTCTAGCTGTGCGATTTGAAGTACGGCAATTGAATGATCTGAAAACTTACGCAGCATACGCTATTTATCTCAATTTGAATACGTACGAAAAGGAGAGGAGCGTCTGAGTGGCTCTTCAAGCCAAGAATCCGCAAAATAAATCGCACTCTCAGCAGGTGGGGGTCGCCCTGGCCTGATAAACAAACCAGCTGCGCACATTGCTGAAAGACGAACGAGGTAATTGCAGTTTGTTAAACCACTTTGAGCGTCCGATTCTTGACCAGGGTCAACTAGTTTACAACACTTTACGACTGACCGATCGCGTCATTGGCAAGAGTGTCAGTAGCCGCAGATCATCGCATGCCCCGTGCCCCATGGGGCCAGTTTATGTTGCCAAATTGCATTTAACTCACATCACTTGATGGATCATTTCCTCGCCTCGCTGCAGACTGCTTTTAATGTTAATGTCTTGCGGAAACAACGAACACATTTGCCCAATAAACTTTAATCCCCAATAGGCAGACAGAAGCCTGCAACGGATGACTCATTTCCCAAGCTGTCAGCTTGGCCAGGTGAGAAACCCGTCAACTGCACCCAAACCGCTACTGCACAGTAACCATCCAATTTACGATAAGCAGCATATAAAAACTTAACTATTTTATAAATCAACTTTGTCATTGTTTATAAATGCTTCTAATTACATATAAGATAATAAGCAAATATTTCAAAAGCAAATTGTTGGGCTTGGTTAAGAACCCAAGAGCAGTAATACTTGGTTACCTTTTACAAACTGCTTCTGAAGTTGGCTGAGCAGGTTTGATTCCAATTCAGGATGGAATCAAACATTTCAGACTTGACCTAAGGTACCCTGCTAGCTAAGATTACTGTTCACCCTTCGATCTCAATTTATCGATTTTAAAAAAACTTTAATTATGAAAAAAACGTTTAAAGTTCTTCCATCTATTTTGCTGTTTATTTATTTTGCTATTGTTCAATTAACACAAACAATTACATCAATAATAAAATGAGAACTTTGATTTGTAGCTTGCCACGCCCCCTGGAGTTTACCGAAAGATAATGTAGATAATAGTAATAATAATTGATAAATTTAAATTTAAAATTTAAAAAAGTGGCAACTGTGAATAACTCGTTGTTGAGGAAATACTTTTGAACAGGATATGTGTCTTCTGTGTGTGGCCCTTAAGGTATTCCAACATTCACTGAACTCAGTGTTGTTAACCTTGTCCATTCGATACATGATTATTCATGGCAGATCACAACTGATGGGCTTCACTGTGGTCTGCTGCCTAGATGCTTATTGAAATCTGTGTGGTTGCCACAGTTGCCAGTTAACTCACGCCATGTTTTTTTTTCAATATTTGTTGCATAAGCATTATAAACAAAAATTAATTGAATTGTCAAAGCTTAACATGCATATTTTATTTGAAGGCTTACGGATCAAGAACTGGTCATGCAAACAACCGAGTAACACCAAAAGACAACATCGGCGTTAACCAGCCGACATCTATGTATATATTTCACTATAAATTAAAAAAAAAAACAATTTAAGAGCAAAATGATATAGAAGTCCGATGTTGATGATTTGTTGTCCAAATATTAGGAGTATAAAAATATGCAGGAACTCATCTTTCGCCCGATGTAATATAGAGATCCGATGCTGATAAAGATCCAGAAGCAAAATGATGGATAGCTTTCAATATAAGTGACTAGCTCGGAACAGACGGACAGATACTGATCAAAAATATATATATATAATTTAAGGTGCTGGACACATCTCCCTCGGTGCATTACTTAATGAAGTAAAAATACATTATTAATGCAAGGGTAAAATGAGTCTTTACTAATTTAAAATTTGTGTTAGTAATTTTCAATCGGATAATCAAATTGCTATTGGGTTTCGTAACATCCATCGCCATATAATATATATACATATGTATATATCATCTTAAGTATACTATGTTAACAATCCATCTCTAATTTGGGGCGCATTAAACATATACATGAAATGGTGCCACTCCACTTCTTTCGCAGAGTCCGCAATTGGAAAGCCGTGGTACACGTAGTCCAGATGATTGTTGGCCATAGGGCTTGTTGGGTTTGACTTCCAGGAAGTAGCTGCCCTTAAGAGTGTGGGGCACGGCCAAGCCCATGGGATACTGCGGCCCGGGGCAGAGACCGTCGCGCAGCTTCGTCAGCGAACTGCAACGTGTGGCCAAAAAGTTGCGCTCGTTGCCCGGATATATTGTCTCTGCGTAGTATTCCCAGGAGCGAGAGTGGGCACAGGGCACCGTCAGGCAGCCAGGCTTCAGGGGATCAGTGCCGCCGGGATAAAAGTCCACATCGCCCATGGGATCCCGTTTGCCAAGCACGCCCGGATTGCTGTGTATCACATCGACGAAGAGTGCATCTCCCCGCTGCAAGCCCGACAGAACTTCGCCCTCGTTGAAGCACGGCTTGGCCGGATCGAGCCCTGTGATGCGTGGCACTGTCTTCCCGCTATACATCTGCAGATAGCGACCAGCGGCGCCCACAATATGCGCCCCCAGACTATGGCCGATTAAATGTATTTGTTCAACTTTAACCACATCCAACAGCTTCACCAGTCCCCGTGCAATGCTCTCACCAAGCTCATCCGTATTGAATGCCGACCACGTGTACAGGGTATCCACATATTTGGCAGCATCTACAGCCTGTAATAAAATTGAATATATTATATACTTATATATAAATAATAATAGTATTTGGATTCTTACAATACCCGTCCAGCTGCTTATCGATGCCCCCGAAGCGACTTGGAAACTTGGAGTAAACACTGTTATTTGTTTCACAGAAAGTGCTAGGAATGATTAAGTGCCACAAACAGCAGATGCAGTTACAACATTTTTAAGGTTAATCAGGCCTTTCAGGGTCATATACCCTACATATAATTTTGTACTTGAAGTTATATTTCCTTTTATATATTTATTTTGGTTTATTGAATTGCTGACAACCTTTTCCAAATGTCGAACCTTGCGTTCAGTTGGAATTGAGCTTTTGAGGGTATTCTGCAGGCGGCTAAGCCGGACTACAACTTACACAGTTGTTTTGAATAAAAATATAAGTGCAAAAGTCAAAAGTATTCATTGCCAATGATTTAGTTTTATTATGTAACGACCCTGATAAGTGGCTGATAAGAATGTAAATGTTTACCCCTAAAGCAACGATTAAAAGCGATTAGAAGCACAGTGGGAACATTAAGCTTAAAAGCATCTGAAAATTTAGAAAACGTTAATAATTAAAGCCATTAAGGAAATCTTTTTTAGCTCATGAATTAACTTTCTTCCTATAGCATTCCGAATGTCGGGAATCACTTTGAAGATAGTCCGATGAAATCATTTTCAAAAACAATTAGATGCAAGTTGGGCGCGTGATGTGAATTTCAATTTGTGATCGAAGTGAATACTTGAAATAAACAGAGAATTTCCGTGACGTAAAAAATAATCCATAAACGACGTGAGTTGCCTGAATATGGCCAGAAAAAACATCGGATTCCGACTATGCAAAGATTGTTGTGCAGAAATCTCCGTGTCTTGTGTTCTTTCATTTCATGAAACATGCTAAGTATTTTCTGATTCATCAATCTTATGTAATCGCAAGCGTCCTTTTTTTTAATACTCTGCATTTTACAACAACAATAATTGTACACTGGATTCATGGATAATCTGTATGCCTAATTTATTAAATATGAACAAAGCATATAAATCAATGATCAGCATCATCAGCAAAGTCAACTTAAATATGTCCCCCCGTCTGTCTGACAGTCTGCCTGGTGCAAACTTAAATCCAGTACCCGAAACTTGTGTGAACAGAGAACCCAAACTTACCACAAAATTGACATCTCCGCGACAATTGTAGGCCTTGGCAAATTCCTCAATTGTGTCCGTATCATTGATGGTGGTCGTCCAGCCGGTGGCAAGTATGACAACATTCTTGGTCTTATCAAAGAGGGGGCTGTGCCACATGGTTTCAGCTTCAAGCAGTGGAAAATCAGCTTTGCTGCAGTGGCTACGCAACTGAAAGTGCATCTGTTTGATGTCCGGTGTGAACCTTGACCTGATCTTGTTGGAACTTAGCGCCTGAGAGCCTGCAGATAAGAGGAATGGATAGTTTGTCATGGATTTACAATTGCATCTAATGTTGATGATGCTCACACAGATAGTTGATGGAGCTGGAGACATACTCAAGCGGATAGCCGCCTATGAGATTCTTGCTTCCCTCGAGCAGTCCCTGCGGCGTTGGCAACAGCCTTGGATTGATAATGCTGGAACCCACATTCGTAATAGAACCCAGCACATCCGGCACCGAATAATCAATGCCACGGCTCCCGGTTGCCAGCAGCAACAGCAGCAGGTGGAACAGGCAATTCCTGAGATTGAAATTGTGAGTCAGGCAACGGCTTCCCATTCTGGACGACAGTCGCGAACGCAGTGAATACCAAAAATGATTTATAAATGTATTTATAGTAGAAGGAAGACCCGTCGGCACCTTATCAGCACACTCACTATACGGAAGGAGGAAGGGGGTGAGCGTCGGTAATGCCGAACGACCAATCGACACTAAGGCAATATCGACAATTAAAACTGTTACCAAATACAGATGTGGTCAAAACAATATTAATAGTGCGAGAATCGGAGACAATTCGCCGTTTATACTTTGTGTGTGTGTGTGTGTGTGTGTGTTCAGTTTCACTTATTTAGATAATTGGATATTTTTTTATAACAAATTTGGATTCATCGAATTTTTTATATTTATTTTTATTTATTTTTTTTTGTGAAAAACAAGTTTTACAAGATAGAGTAATACAAAAAAATTCAGATTACACATATTCGATGATTGTATTATTTTGACCGCAGCTGTAAGAATATTTGATGCACAATACAGCAATCAGATAAAGTGCACTTGTTTGATTCTTAATTAGATTCCACGATATCAGCCACAAAACACACACACTTACTTAGGGCGTTTCCTAATCTTAAGTTGGGCGAGTCTACTCCCAGTGTGATCTGCACCTTATTTGTATACAACAAAGGCAAATATAAACGAATCAAGGAATTATTCGCACAGCACTTAAGCTGTGATTCGAATACCCTTCTCCGATTCCAAAAAAAAAATCTTTTGAATCTATTCCGTCAATTGTTGAAGATTGTCATAGAACCTTAACTACACTAGATTTGCCACAACTGTTGAACTGAAAATCTGTAAATAATAATGTACTGATTACGAATTAGAACTCAGAAGCTAGACGACATTCCACACAATATCCAGTTCAATCCACATTTCTCAGTGTATACACTATAAAAATCAAAGGGGACACATGAAATGTTTGCCGACTACAAGATTTTCATATTAATGGGGGTATTTCGCATCCATTAACATTAACATTCTGCAGACGTACAAAATCCGCCTCACTCGGAGTTCCCCAAACACAGACGTCACAAAGAACTATATATATATATATATATATATATGTATATATATATATATATGTATATACAAGTTGACATCAGCGCACAAAATCATCAAGCAAATCACGACCTACAGTTTCAAAGATACTATGCAAAAGATCGAGTTGCACATATCTCATTATTTTTGTTATCTGCCACACAACAAATGGGGAATATAAAATAAATTCATCTTAATTTCTAATCGAAGTGTATCCAGTTTTTCATTTTAGCCTTAGATTAACACATTTAACACTTGAATGCTATGGAAATTCCCATCATTATCTATTCCAAATTGAACAAAAATTAAATACAATTTATGTTATGAGTTGGCAGATTGTATCTGAACTGAACTGTTACTTGTATCTTAACTAGTATCTGTTTGTTTTTGTGCAGGAAGCAATTTAGTAAGTTTCTCTAAACGTTTGCTGGAAATTCAATTCAGATCGGGGTTGTATTATTTATATAAATATATATGTGCATATATAAATATTATTAAACATTTTAAATTTAACAAGCAAATACATATTTGAAATAATTTTCTAATAGTTTTATGACAGTCAGACGGCCATCTACTTGGGTAATTAACCAATTTGTTTTTGTAAAGGCCAGGCTTAATGATTGTAGCCAAATTAATAGCCAGATTAGTATGAAAATTGAACAGATGGAGCATTACTTGGAAATGCATTTAGAATAAGTTTAGTCATAAATATTATATTGATGTTTTCCACAGACAATATTATGAATTGGCTGTCCGCTTGCTCAACACTCGGCAATCGGTTCATTCCCAGCTCAGCAACTGCCCCGTTGTTGCAACTCGTTGTGGGCACTCCAGACTTGTTAAAAAAAACAAAAACACACACACACAAAATAAAACAACGGAAAAATTAAGTATTTGCGTTAGGAAATGCTGCAAACAAAATGCGAATTAATAACAAAGTACCTTGTTGGCTGATTGTTGTTGTTGTTGTAGTTGTTGTTGTTGTTATTGCTGATGTTGTTGCTGTTGCTGTTGATGTTGCTGTTGCTGTTGCTGTGCTTGTGGGTGTGCGGACAGCAATCACCAGAAACACACAAAAACAACAACCACAACAACTTATTACATTGGTAATTTGTGTGCGCAAAAGTTTTGTAGGCTGCCCCACTGCCCCGCTGCCCCGCTTGACTAACAGTTATTACTGTTGTTGCTGCTGCTGCTGCTGCTGCTGCTGCTGTTGCTGCTGCTGCTGCCGCTGCTGCTGCTGCTTTTATCGGTGTTGTTGCTGCCACTGTTGGCACGCTACAGCCAAAAAGCCAAAAAGTTGTAACAGGCAACGTGTCAAAAGATTTGACGAATAAAAGTGCAAACTAATTACATATTTCACTTACACTGCCATCACTTCGTCCATTCTCTCATTCATTCATTCAGTTACTCAATATATTTAACATAATTTAAATTTTCATAATATTCATTTGTAATTAATTCGCTCTGCTCTGACATTATTTGTTTAATGTTGTTAATCAGAAATACACTTTATTTATTTAATAGAAATAAATTCAGAAATAAATAAAAATATAAACAATTTAAAAATATTACATATGTAAAGTCATTCAATTGAATTGTGTAATTTATTTGTTTTATTTATTTATTTATTATATTTATTTATTTCATTTGTTTTTATTATTATTTTATTGTAATGTTAAGGCATTCATTGAGAATCGTTTTTAGACATTTTATTAATATAGCTTAAAAACAGTTTCTTTAAAGTTTATATGCTTAAATACTGATAAGAAGTTTATATGAAGTTTATTTAAATTTATATACATTTATTTATTTATATAGTTAAAAAATGTTAATTTTAAAATGTAGTTTTTGATTGAACCTCAATATACAAACAATTTTAACAACTCTTTAAAACTAGCACCAATTAGGATTTAAATAGATTTCAAATGGGATTAATAATACCTGACTATATTTTTCCAGCATAGCTGCTATACATAAACAAAAATAAAAAAAAATTCCAAGAAACATAGTATTATTAACAGAATTTATTAATCTCCTGACGATGCAAGGGACACCAACAATGTTTGCAGTGCACTCAAATTTGGAGCCACGCAATAGCAAATTGTTTGCCAGTCACATTAAATATTGTCTACAGAGATATGTATCGGTATGTCGGTATGTAGACACGTATATATCAGTATATATATATATTAGTGTATATCTGTTTATATCTGTGTTGGCTATTTATGTTATTGTGGCTTCTGCAATCTGCAATGAGATACATGCAGGTTGGCGCATTGTTGGCATTGCCACGGAGTTAAATTGGATGTGCTGTAAATATAAATGTATCTTTCTGTCTTTCTGTCTCTTTGTCTTTCTGTCTCTTTGTCTTTCTGTCTTTGTGTTTTTCTGTCTTTGGCTGTGCATTTTGGTCGCTCTGCTAACGCTTTTAATTGCCTGCATGCTGCCAGTTGTTGCTGCTCGCGTCGTATGCGCAACTTGCACAATTGAGTAAAACAAATGAAAATTCCCTTACTTTCTTCATGTGGCAACAACAACAGCAGCTGCAGCAGCAGCAGCAGCAGTAGCATAAGTCTATACTACGCTTTTGGCCATCCGTTTCCGTTTTGTAGATCCACTCAATTAACAGCCACTTGGCGTATGGGTGCGAGGTGGTGCGCGAGTTGATGCTTGTGGTTGTGTGCTGCTTCCGCATCGGTGTCGTCTTGACAATATCGGCAAGAGGCAAGAGCTAATAATAAACGGCTTTCGATTATGCAACCTTTTTTCGCCTGCATAGAACTGGGGCCAGTCGCAAATATTACGTATACGCACGTTGCAACAACAGCTGCTGCTGCTGCTGCTGCTGCTGCTGCTGCTGCTACTGCTGCTGCTGCTGCGGTGGCGTTGACGATGGTGTCGGCGCCTCTCATAATTGCGGCTATTCAATTCGGCTCGGCTCAATCGCTGGCCGTCTGGGTGAGCTGCCCGAGCTGGCCAAGTTAGCCCCACTAGCGTATACGTAATATATACAATAAGTGCAGAAAATTATCAGCAGCGGCAAAGCGACCGCCTCGTCGTCGTCGTCGTCGTCGTCGTCGTCGTCGTCGTCGTCGGCAGATGTCCATTGCAACATGGATGGCCCAGCCAAGCTAAACAAAAGCGCTGCTAAATTTTGTTTTTGTTGTTGTTGTTGTTGTTGTTGCCGTTGCGGCTGGAAAATGCAGGAAAATGTGTGCCAAAAGCCAGCGTATAAATGCCAGCACTGTTGCCGAAAAGAAAATAGTCGACTTGCACCATTTCTACGCATCGGTAGCTAACCACAAACAGTCCACAAAATCCGCAGTCAACATGTTCAACTGGCGTTTGAAACTGATTCTTCTTGTGGCCCAGGCGCTGAGCATCAATGCGGGCTACATTGGTGGCGAGCTGGCAGCTGGCATCCACTCACCTGGCCTGCTGGGCAGCTATGCGGGTGCTCTGAGCGGCGGCGAGGCACTTGCCAAGCTGGATCTGGGCGCCAGCGATGCGTACGGCGATGAGCATGTGGATCATGAGGAGCTGGGAGCAACACTGGATGAACAACTGAGTGGGCACAGTGGTACAGTGGGTGACCATCTGAGTGAGCACAGTTTTCCATCAGACTATGGCAGCAGCGATGCTGGCGTGGAGTATGCCGAGGCCAGTGAGCATCATGCGTACTACGAATCGGAACCGAAACTGGAGCTAGACCTGGAGGAGCACCACGGTGAGCAGCCTGTGCAAGGCATTGATCATGGCAAGGGTGCGTTCAGCTACAGCACGCTCTACGAGTTCAAGGATAGAGAGGAGCACGAGCAGCACCAGCTGGAGCATAAGCTGCAGGAGGAGCACATCGCCCAACAGTTAGAGCTGGAACACCAGTACAATGTTCTCGACCACCACCATCTGTGATCGCCGTTACTATTACTACTAGCACAATTTTTTTTTTATACCCAAGTACATACATATATATATATATATATATATATATCTATTTTTTTCTGCAATAAATTGACTAACTTAGTCTCTTTAAAAAACCGTGTTTTGTGCACAAGTTTAAAAAAGCTCTGAAAGATTAAATTCGATAAAAAAAAACCATCATGTTTTTGAAAGAGGTAAAGAAACGGATTGTGCAAACTTAAATGTTTATATACAGTGTCTGGTAGCTTATTTGGGACGGTGTCTAACAAAAATTTTAATTGCCAGTCATAAACTCATTATTCAACTGTGGTTGATAGGTAAAAAAGTACCTGTTTTTATGGCAGCAGGCTATTTGGGACAGTTACGTTATGGACACCTGGGTGCCATAAAACACGGATTTTTTACCTAAAGTTGAATATTTTCGGTATAAATAGGATTGGTCTAAGTCAGTTTAGTTGTAATCTGCATCTCGGGTGTAATAAACCAACAAGGATTATGGGCAAAAGGACTACCATTGATCAACGGAAAATCATCCTGGAACACTTAAAAATCGGATATTCATATCGAAAATAGCTAAAATGGTCAATATAAGTACCTCAACTGTATTCTACATCATTTGGAATTTCGTGGACGAGAATTGGACAGAGGACAAGGGTGCCCTTCCGCCAAACCCAATTTTCACCAGGCAGGACGAGCCGAGGATCATCAGGAAAACAAGGGGAAATCTTAAGTTATCGGCTCAAAAACTGACTCAATGGGTGCAGGATGAAATAAGGAAAAAGTTCAGTATGGAAACTGTGCTCCAAGTTCTGCGCAACCATGACTTTGATGCCCGAGAACCACGGAAAAGGAAATTTACAAGCGCAAAAAATATAGGGTCTGGGATGACGTTCGTCAAAATCCACTTAGGCAAGGATTTGGAGTTCTGGAACACAGTCATATTTAATTAATAATACAAATTCAAAAAAAATTGACCAGACGGACGGAATTATGTATGGCGACATTCCAATACAGAGCTGAATCTCAAACACTCAAGGGCAAAAGTCAAGCATTGTGAAGGAAGTGTCATGGTATGGGCATCTATCTCGACAACCCGTGACGGAACTTTTGTGTTCATTGAAACAACAATGGACAGAAATATGTACTTCAATATACTAAAAGAAAATTTACTCCAAAGTGCCGAGAAACCGGGAATCCCACGTACTTTCCGGTTCTACTAGGACACCGACCCCAAGCATAAGGCCGCAATAGTACAGTCCTGGCTTAGATCGAACTGCCCCCACATGACAATTCCACCGGCCCAGTCTCCAGATTTAAATGTTATTGAAAATTTGTGGGCTCAGTTGGAAAATACCATCCGGAATCACAACATATCCTGCAAAAAGGATCACCAAAATGCACTGCTGGAGGAGTGGAGCAGGATCAGTCCAGAAACTACCCAGAAGCTGGTATCTTCCATGAAAAATAGGTTAAGCGAAGTTGTTAAGGCTAAAGGATATCATGCTAAGTATTAATATCCTTATTTAAGCTTTTATACGGCAAATATTAAACTGGGCACAATGTTTGAGACATGAATTTTGGTTATGATTTCAAATTTTGACTAATTTTAATTAATTAATTAATATTTTAATAAAAACTTAAGTTTGTTTCTCAAATGTGATATAACCGGTTTTTGTAGACCGTACAACGGGCAACCCTATCGAAGCCCCTTTCAGAATATAAATTTTTTGCGAGCTATTTAAAATGCAAATGAGCAGACGATTGTAGTCGAAGTGACTTTGTGTGTGTGTGTGTTGCAGGGAAGGGGGTGGGAGTGCTGCAAAATGAATAGTCAGTTTTGTGGAGGGCGGACTGCTTATAAACAAAGCTTAATGATTTTTGTGAAAATTGTCGTAAGCAAGATCACAAAAATTATTCTTATACACCTACTTAGAAAATGGCATAGAGAACTTAATTATGTATTTTTGTATATTTATTTTATTGCAGTTATTGCAATTTTGTCGGGCAAGGCACCGGCTTGAACCAATTAAATGTTGCTGCTTTATATACATATGTGCTAACTTTAAAGATGCCTTGATTATAGTGGTTATGCATAAGCAGAATTAAAATTATAAATAGGCAACTGCAGTCAGTTACGATTCCAAACAGTAGCGAACATTTTTAAATTTCAATTAGAAAAATGCCCGCCAATTTGAAGCGCCAAGCCGGAATTGTTCATGTGGCAACGCTGAAAGCCAACAGCACCATCTATCGGATATTGGGTCAATTAAGCTGGCAAAGGCAATCGCGTTTATAAATTCACGTTGGTCACACACACATCAGCGAGCTGGTCACACCGAGCTTCGTGCCCCGAAACAAATGACACGTCAAGTGAATTGTGGATTGGGAGGCAAACAGTGAAATAAATTAGCAACAAATTACACAATTACATTTACATTTAATTTAATTATTGTTCACTTACAAATCGTGGACAGCGTTGCTGGTTAGTTATCAGCAAAGATGACCCAAGTGCCGTGCTACACAATCATCCTCTCGCCGGACCTCGAGGTGCCGAACGAAATGCAACTGAAGCAAGATCTCGAAAAGGGCGACACAAATGTGAAAATCGAGACGCTGAAAAAGGTTATCAAGCTTCTGCTGAATGGTGAACGCTATCCGGGCCTAATTATGACCATCATACGTTTTGTGCTGCCTGTGCAGAATCACACAATCAAGAAGCTGCTGCTCATCTTCTGGGAAATTGTGCCGAAGACATCCGCCGATGGAAAGCTGCTCCAAGAGATGATTCTCGTGTGCGATGCGTATCGCAAGGTAAGTCCGCAATTCCAATTCCCGTTCCAATCCCTAACCCAATGACTGGCATCATTCGATTTTATAGGATCTGCAACATCCGAATGAGTTTCTGCGCGGCTCCACGTTGCGTTTTCTATGCAAGCTCAAGGAGCCGGAGCTGTTGGAGCCCCTCATGCCAGCCATACGCGCCTGCCTGGATCATCGTCACTCGTATGTGCGACGCAATGCGGTCCTCGCCATCTTTACCATATACAAGAACTTTGACTGGCTGGTGCCGGATGGTCCCGAGCTGATTGCGAGCTTCTTGGACACGCAGCAGGACATGTCGTGCAAGCGGAACGCCTTTCTCATGCTGCTCCATGCCGACCAGGAGCGTGCGCTTAACTATCTGGCCTCGTGTATCGATCAGGTGCAGAGCTTTGGCGACATTCTGCAGCTCGTCATCGTCGAGCTGATCTATAAGGTGTGCCACGCCAATCCCGCCGAGCGTTCGCGCTTCATACGCTGCATCTACAATCTTCTCAACTCGTCCTCGAATGCAGTGCGCTACGAATCCGCTGGTACGCTTATCACGCTCTCATTGGCGCCGACGGCTATCAAGGCTGCCGCCGGCTGCTACATTGAGTTGATTGTCAAGGAGAGCGATAACAATGTTAAGCTCATTGTGCTGGATCGTTTGATTGCGATGAAGGAGAACGAGAACATGGAAAAGGTTATGCAGGATCTGGTCATGGATGTACTGCGCGTCCTTGCCGCCCCAGACATTGAGGTGCGTCGCAAGACACTTGCCCTGGCCATGGACTTGGTCTACTCGCGCAACATCAACGAAATGGTGCAGGTGTTGCAAAAGGAGGTGGCCAAAACGCACAACGTAGAGCACGAGGATACGGGCAAGTATCGCCAATTGTTGGTGCGCACCCTGCACACGTGCTCCATCAAATTCCCGGATGTGGCCAGCAATGTAATTCCCGTGCTGGTGGAGTTCCTATCCGATACGAACGAACTTGCCGCCGTTGATGTACTAATCTTTATACGCGAGGCCATTCAAAAGTTCCCAGCACTGCGCGAACTAATCATTAAGCATCTGATTGAGGCCTTTCCACAAATCAAGTCCTCGAAAATACATCGTGCCGCAGTCTGGATACTGGGCGAGTACGTGGAGGGCGATGCACAGATTCTCGAGGTGATTGCAGCCATCCAGCAGACACTCGGCGAGATACCCATGGTCGATGCCGAACAGCGCCGACTGGCCGGCGATTCATCCGATGAGCAACAGCAGCAGCATCAGGGCACAACGTCTATCAGCGGCGAGGCATCAAATAGCACAGGTGCCACCACAACTAGCACCACCAGCAGCAGCAGCTCCAACAAGGTCACCTCAGATGGCACTTATGCCACACAGAGCGCCTACAGCCTGGCACCGTAAGTTTAGAAAAATAAAATAAATATTAAATATTCAAGGTGGAGTTCCTGATTGGAAGACAAGTTGGAGACAAGATTCATAGTTGCTCCGAGTGGTTAAGGTTAAAGTTATTACCAATTCGATCGGCTTAGATTTACGCAATAAGATTAAAGACGATAAAAACGTTCATCTCCCACAATTAAAGAATTATACTCAGCAAACTTGGAAGGTAGATTACTAAAATCGTCCTCCAATATTTTTTTTGGCCACGTCCAGTCCCGTCCCCAAACAGTAATAAGCGAATGTATGTATTATAAATTTTGAATTTGCCAAATTTCTCGTTCGTTCACAGCGTTGCCAAGAAGGAGAAGCGTCCACCGCTGCGTCAGTATTTGATGGATGGGGATTTCTTTATTGGTGCCGCTCTTTCCGCTACGTTAACGAAGTTGGCGCTACGCTACGTGGAGCTGCAGTCAGATGCACGCACACAGAATCGTCTAACCACACAGGTGATGCTCATTATGAGCTCCATACTGCATCTGGGCAAATCAGGCTATCCCAGCAAGCCGATCACATACGATGACTCCGATCGTATCATGGTTTGCCTGCGCACGCTCAGCGACCGTACACCAGAAGCCGTTGCTGTTTTCAGGCATGATTGCCGCATCGCACTGGGAAATATGCTGGATGCGCAGCAGGAGGAGGATCAACGTATGCAGAAGGAGAAACAACGTGCCACGGCCAAGGTGCAGCCAGATTCGCCAGTGCTGTTTGCACAGCTCTCCAACGGACGAGACAATCAGCTGGGCGAGAATGTATTTGAGTCGAGTTTGAATCAAGCATTAGCTGGCAGCAAGACAGCCCAGCTCAGCGACATGTCGCCCAACAACAAACTCAATAAGGTTACCCAGCTAACGGGCTTCTCCGATCCGGTCTACGCGGAGGCCTACGTAAATGTCAACCAGTACGACATTGTACTGGATGTGCTGATTGTCAATCAGACAAGTGAGTTATTCTCCTAATAAAATCCTGCCCAGTTATAGTAATTTTTATTGTGTTCAATTCGCTTAGATGACACTCTGCAGAACTGCACTTTGGAGCTGGCTACATTGGGCGACCTGAAGCTAGTGGAGCGTCCACATCCGGTGGTACTGGCGCCACACGATTTCTGCAACATTAAAGCCAATGTGAAGGTGTCCTCAACAGAGAACGGTATCATCTTTGGCAATATAGGTGAGTGAAGTGGAGTGGAGTGGAGTGAAGGGATGCCGGGAGACTTGTTTCACCGATTTCTAAATCACAATATCGTTTTGCAAAATATTGCAGTATATGATACGGCGCTAAACACAAACGTCGTGGTACTCAACACCATACACATTGACATCATGGATTACATCATACCGGCCAGCTGCACAGACACTGAGTTCCGTCAGATGTGGCAAGACTTTGAGTGGGAGAACAAGGTGACGGTGAACACAAATTTCACCGATCTGCACGAGTATCTCAAGCACCTGCTAAAGAGCACCAACATGAAGTGCCTAACGCCAGAAAAGGCGCTTTCTGGCCAATGTGGCTTTATGGCCGCCAACATGTATGCCAAGTACGTACCAAATCCTTACAGCAATTTACAGATGTGTTGAGCAAAACTTAACCACTTATCGATTGCAGATCGATTTTTGGCGAGAACGCCTTGGCCAATCTAAGCATTGAGAAGCCTGTCGACGATCCTGACTCGAAGGTGACCGGTCACATACGTATACGCGCCAAAAGTCAGGTAGGTTTTCATTTAGATTTAATTCTCTTCTGCCATGGCCACTCACCACATAAACCGTCACTTGTGTTATCCACAGGGCATGGCACTTAGTCTGGGCGATAAAATCAGCTCCTCGCAGAAGCAATCGGTGCAGGCTGCCTAGTTGACGAGCAGCAACAGCAACATAAACAGCAGAGTCAGCAGCACCAAGCACAAGAAATCGAAGCATATTTGAGAGGTGGCTCAGCCACGGCCTGCATTCCGCCTGATTTTCGAAGCAGATCACAACAAACTATTACTTACATACATTTTAAAGCAACGCATACATATACATACATATATACTTATTTAATAAAGTTAACCGCCCCAAATTCAAGTATTCTTTGTGTGCTAAAGCGAGACAGTCCCTTGACATGACAATACAATACATTGTGTGCTGGAGCGAGAGACCATACTCTCTATGCAGTTCTAGTGTTGCCAGCTCCAATCCATATCTTATGTGGTAAGCCTATGTTCTGCTGAGTAAGAGCAAATATCACTTTGTTAATTCAAAAATGTTAGTTGAACAAAAAGAAATTGATATGTGCTCTGTATAAAAGTAAATATATGAAATGAATGTTATAGCATTACATTGTCTATACTATGGAGTTTCCAGATTCGGGACTATCGCTTGGTCAGTGGCCATTCAATTCTCTTAACAACTTCTCTTAAACTATTATTCATGGAAAATACCAGCTTCCGGATAGTTTCTGGGCTGATCCTGCTCCACTCCTCCAGCAGAGTATTTTGGAGATCCAGTTTGCTGGATATCTTGTGATTCCGGATGTTATTTTCCAGCAGACACCACAAATTTTCAATAACATTTAAACCTGAAGACTGGGCCGGTGGAATTATCATGTGGGGGCAGTTCGATCTTGGCCAGGACTGTACTATTCCGGCCTTATGATTGGGGGTTTTGTCCTGGTAGATCCGGAAAGTACGTCGGATTCGAGCTTCGCGGCACTTTGGAGTAAATTTTCCTTTAGTATATCGAAGTACACATTGCTGTCCATTGTTGTTTCCATAATCACAAAATTTCCGTCGCGGTCTGTCGAGATAGATGCCCATACCCTGACACTTCCTTCACAATGCTTGACTTTTGCCCTTGAGTGTTTGAATTTCAGCTCTGTATTGGAATGTCGCCACACATAATTCCGTCC
This sequence comes from Drosophila kambysellisi, assembly GCA_035042185.1. Classification (NCBI taxonomy): domain Eukaryota; kingdom Metazoa; phylum Arthropoda; class Insecta; order Diptera; family Drosophilidae; genus Drosophila; species Drosophila kambysellisi. The sequence continues at coordinate 5,010,522 of JAWNLS010001080.1, read as the reverse complement.
GTCCGGTCCAAAAATTTTGAATTTGTATTATTAATTAAATATGACTGTGTTCCAGAACTCCAAATCCTTGCATAAGTGGATTTTGACGAACGTCATCCCAGACCCTATATTTTTTTCGCTTGTAAATTTCCTTTTCCGTGGTTCTCGGGCATCAAAGTCACGGTTGCGCAGAACATACTGAACTTTTTCCTTATTTCATCCTGCACCCATTGAGTCAGTTTATGAGCCGATAACTTAAGATTTCCCCTTGTTTTCCTGATGATCCTCGGCTCGTCCTGCCTGGTGAAAATCGGGTTTGGTGCCATTCCGCCATTGTCCTCTGTCCAATTTTCGTCCACGAAACTCCAAATAATGTAGAATACAGTTGAGGTGTTTAGATTGACCATTTTAGCTATTTGGCGATATGAATATCCGATTTTTAAGTGTGGCAGGATGAGTTTCCTTTGTTCAATGGTAGTCCGTTTGCCCATAGTCCTTGTTGGCTTGTTGCACCCGAGGTGCAGGATATAACTAATTTCACTACGAAGGATTGGTCTATTTATACCGAAAATATTCAATTTTAGGTAAAAAATCCGGGTTTTATGGCACCCAGGTGTCCATAATGTAACTGCTCATATATTCATTTTTGTGGTTAATAAATGTACCTGCCATGAGTCTTTGGAATTTTTGAAAAATATTGAATAATGAGTTTATGGCAGGCAATTCAATTTTTTGCTAGGCACTGTTCGAATCTGGCTTCGAGCCACTGTATATTCATACTTGCGCATTCACAAACACAAAACTGTCCACATTTATTTGGTATGCCCCCAATGTAATTAACCAGGGCGTGACAGTGTCTCATTGGACAATGACGAGACACTTTTTGTTCTGCTGATAGTGTGAAGTCTGCTTATGTAAGTATTACAGCTTAAGTAGTTTATGAAAACAAAGTGATGGCTACTTTATGATATTTCCCTAACAGTCCGTACAAGGATGGGATAACCAGCATTATTAAATATAAATATAAAATATTAATATTTTGAAAGGACTGGGCACTGCCAGCCCTGGAAACACAAAGAAACAGAGCGGCGTTAGACAAACAGAATTGGCCAAGGCAACCCAACAACTCTAACAATAAGAACAATACATAAAGACAAAGTTTATGTAGATGTGTATGTAAATTGCTGCTCCGCTTCCCAAGTCAAATACACACACATACATACATACATACATAAGTAAAAAGATACATGGTATGTGTGAGCTGTGCGCGCAGACGCAAAGCGGCTGCAATTGTTTATGGCTCTCGCTGCTGTTCTCAGCTGTTCTCAGCGCTGTCATGTTTACGTCTTATACTATGTATATATATGTATGTGTATATATACATATGTATGTATATTTATTAATTCTAATTTTAACAAAGGAAGCAAGATGCCCCGCAAAAATGGGCGTTTCTATGTACACAAATTTATTAAAATACTTTTGTACAGGTTATCTGTTAGTCGGGCATTCACGAGAAAGGTGAATATTTGTTATTTTTACATTTGATACCTGTTGCTCAGCAACACACGCACGCACACACACAGACACACATACAAGCACATATGCAGCGGCAGCGTCCAAAGAGAAAACACTCGAAGCAAAACGGACAACAAACAAAGCCAAAGCAAAAACCAAACCAAATAAAAGTTGCTGTGTGTGTGTGTGTGTGTTGTGTGTGTAAGATTGTCCCGCAACGGGTTTGTTGGCCCTAACATCGACTCTTTGGCTCTTCGACATTTTCACAACGTCACAAGCCAAGAAGCTGCGCAGTCGCACAATCTAAGTTAAGTCCCCCCCCAACCCACATGCACAGAAAACAGCAAAAGAAATAAGCCAAAAAAAAAAAAAACGAAAATTGAAACTACTGAAACTGAGTTAGAAGTGAACCGAATTACAAGCTGGCTTAAAAAGTGACAGTAAAACAGTAACGGTGGCCAATAATAATAATAACAAATATAGAATAAAGGTTCAACACCGTCTTCTTCATCATCTTCATCATCATTATCATCTATGACGCCAGCAGCTGTTGAGGATGGGCGAGAAAAATGCGGCAGCGTCTACACTTGGAACTGTGCTGGTGAACTCTATGGAATCGAGTGTGAGCTGTGCGAGGAGCGACCCCTTTGTGCACTCGATGAGTTTGCCGAGCATATGGAGCTGTGGCATTCCGACTGGCAAGAGGCACCGGAGGATGAGCTCATGCAGGAGGTCCTCGCCGAACAGTCCAGCAGCAATTGCGAGGTCAATGAACTCAAACAGCAGCTGGTTCAAGAGCTCAACTCACTCGATAAACAGCAGCAGCAGCAGAAGCAGCAGCAACCACAGCTGATGGACACATTTCAACTGAATGATCAAGTTCAATTCAATGTGGTTGTAAGTAGCAGTGCCGAAGATACCCTGTAAAAACTAAAAATACAACTAAAAATGCAAATAACTGCGAAACTTAACATTGAACTTTTAAACATTTGTGGAGAGCTATTGCAATATCTTAATATATATTAATATATATGTATATATATATATATGTATGTATATATAGATAGAATTATATGTTATGAAAAAACAAGAGGTTTATTATTATTCAAAAAATAATATCTATTTTAATAGTTTGTAATTTTAAATAATATTAAAATATTCGTAAGGAGACAAACGCTTGGAGTTAAATGAATTTCAAGTTGCCCTAAATTAATCAAATTAATTCATAATTTGAAATTTTTAATATATAATAATATAATAATAAATTAGTAATATTCAAATTCCTAAGAAAGTTAATGTTTTCAGCTCAAAAACTAAAACTTGATAAAAACAATATAATTTTTGATATGAAGTGATTTTTATTGGCTTGTTCCTCAAAGATTTAATATTTTAAATCAACTAAAAGATTAAACTAAAAAAAATGAAATGAATTGAAATGAAACTTAAGCTTAATTTAAGACAATAATATTCTATTTTGGGATATTTAAACTTTAACTTAAAAAGAAAATAATGTTTGATATGAAGAACATTCTTTTTTTGTGTTATTAATTTTTGGGTTTCTCTTTGATTAATTTTTTTATATAATATTTTTTATTTGATTTTTAGAATGGCCTAGCTCTTGTGGAGACGCCAGCGAAGCTGACGACGGAGCATGTGCAGCAGCTGATTGAGCTATATCGAATGCATCCCCGACTGTGGGATCAGTCGCATCCGGAGTTCCGGGATGTTGAGCAGGGTCGCCACTCGTGGCGACAGATAACAGATGCATGGAGTGCCCATTGTGGGCGTGACTTCAGTGTGACCGATGTGCGCATCCGGATCTCAACGCTGTGCCAGCGATTCCTCAAGCAGCGCGAACGCATCGATGCCGAGGGTGATCTCGATGAGGGCGCCAAATTCGTACACTACGAACAGTTGCGCTTCCTCTGTGAGCAGCAGGCGCTGCTGAAACGCCAGGAGCACTTTGCCCGCGAGAACCGCAAACTGATCGAGATCTACGAACATTATCCAATACTCTGGCACAATGCCCACAAGAGATTGCGCTGCGCCTTAACGGTGAAGAGGCGCCACGAGGCACATCGTGGCCTCCAGCTGGCGTTGCGTATGTTCGGCATCAATCTGTCCGGCTTGGCGATGCAGCGGCGCCTCCAGTCGCTGAGGAAACGCTATCGCCTGGAGAAGATACGCTATCTGCACAGTGTCGTCGAGGGCAAACAATCGGAATTTGTGTCCATTTTCGAGCATTATGCTGAAATGGAGTTTCTGCACAAGCACATCGATCCCTATGTCTGTGCTGGCTGTGGCAAGATCTTTGAGAATCTGATCGCTCATCAGGCGCACGTGCAGGATAGCTGCGAGGAGCAATCACTCGCTGCTGCCGACTGCAAACAGTTGACCGAATCGGAGGCGACACTGGGTGAGCTTATGGTGCAACTGGAGCAACACGAGTTACAGCAGCAGCAACAGCAGCAACAGGTGGCCGGAGAAGAAATGGAGCAGCTGCAGGTAGTGGAGCAGCTGCAGGTAGTGGAGCAGCTGCAGGTAGTGGAGCAGCAGCAGCAGCAGCAGCTGGTGTCAGCAGCATCTGCAACTGAGCTAGCCACGCCACTGTTGCATAGTCTAGTAGAACAGCAGGCGGTGGAGGAGATTGAGCAACTTCCCGATAAGGAAGATCCGCACGGCAAAGAGTCCTTCTCCGAGGATAGCCTGTCGACGGGTGGACAGCTACGCATGCGCCTCAGCCTGGAGCTAACCAATAAACTGATCGAGCTCTATCAATCGCATCCAAATCTCTGGGATCCCAATCATCTGGACTATCATTCGAGGAAACAGCGACGCCAGGCCTGGCACAACATTGCCGCCCAGCTGAATACATTTGCCGGCTGTCCGGATCGCTTCAGCTGGCAGATGTTGCATCGCAAGCTCACCGATTATGTCAAGTATTATCGACGCGAACGCCAGCGGGAGGAGCTGGCGGTTGGTGGTGATGGCGAAGGCACCCGTTGGGTCTTCTACGAGGCGTTCAGTTTTATGGACGATGTGGTGCCAATAAATCGCGTGCTGCAGAAATCATTGCAGCAGCGCGACAGTAATTTGAAGATCATCCAGGTCTATCAGACCTACGAGCAGCTGTGGTGCACCACACATCCGGATTATACGAAACGGAAGCAGCGCTTGCGACACCTGGAATCCCTGTGCACCCGTTTGCAGGAGGAGTGCAATCTGCAGATAACCGTTGAGCGCTTAAAGAGTCGTCTGATCGAGTTTCGCTGCCAGTATCGTCAGTGCAAGGAGGCACGCCAGGCGGCGCTCCAGCGCAACAATGCCACGTGGCAGCCGAGCTATGAGTATTATGCGGCATTGCAGTTTCTCGAACTGCATGTGTCACCCTTCAACTGTGAACGGTGCACGGCGAGCTTTAAGCGGCGCAGCGATTATCTGCGGCATCAGCGCAACGTTCACTTGGATCAGCAGCTGAATGAGTTGCAGCCGTTGCAGCGACGCCGTCGGATGCGACGTGACACGAATGCCACAAATCCGTTGGAGCACATCTGTCACATTTGCGCAATGAAATTCTCATTGCGCACCAGCCTCCAGGCGCATTTGCGTCGCCATTTGGGCCAGCGGACACACTGTTGCACCGACTGCCCCAAGAAGTTCTTCAATTCGACATCGTTGCGGGTGCATCAGCGCAGCCATACCAAGGAGCTGCCCTATGTGTGTGAGCATTGTGCCCGGGGCTTTGTCAATGCCAGCAAACTGAATCAGCATGTTAAGCGGCACACGGAGAAACGGGATTATCCGTGCACGCGCTGCGACAAGGCGTTCTATACGGCCCACGAGCGAGATCGTCATCTCCGGGCCCATCTCAACATTAGGGACAAGGTCTGTCCGTATTGCAGTCGTGCCTTTGTCGTCGGCAGCGCCTATTATGCCCATCTCAATTTGCATCGGGGCGAGAAGCGTTATGGTTGTGTCGCATGTGGCAAGCGATTCGCTCAGTATGCGGGTCTCTACAAGCATCGCAAGCGCTGCACAATCGCTGCCCAGCTGCAGGAGAAGTGAATACACTCACTCACACACTCAGAAAACACTCAACTTTTTGTTCACGTTAATTAGTGCAATTTTGTTATTTCTAATTGATAGCTTCCGTTTAAGTACTCATTGTTTATTCATTTGTAAAAATGAATCATGTTTTAATTACAATTTATATTTTATTTTAGCTTTTTTTATTAATTTGTTTGTTTTCGTTTTGTTTTTGTTAAGCAATCATTTAATTGTTTGTGATTCATTCAATCGATCAATTTGTTTATTATTATTTTATTTATTTCTGTCTGAATACTAATTTTTTCGTTTGTGATTCATCCTTAAATAATAAATATATACAAAATCCAACAAATCCACTCAAAGTATTTCATATTTTAGCTTAAGTTTTATTTATTACTCACTCCATCATCTGTTTAAAAAAACAAAAAAAAAAAACTTTTATAACTTTAGCATTTTCTTTTTTTTTGTATTCATACTTTATTTTTTTTCTTAGTGAAAATCAATAAATCAAAATTAGTTAACGAATTTCTCGGAAGAGGTTTCTCTAGTTTTCTTTTATTGGCATTCGTAAACGTTTCACTGGCTGCCTACGAATGTCTCCTCTAAAGAAATTTTAGACTGTTTTTTATATTATCAGAGATAATCCGATAGATTATGTTAAAACAATTTAAGCAATTATTTATTTATTTACTTTTGCTCAAACAATAAGCTGCAACATATTTTTATACTTTGAAATATTGGCGGCAATGTCCGTCATGATGTCTGTTATTCCCGGGAATAACTTATGGTATCAAGGTATATCGCAGTCGGTTACGTCCGACGATCTCTCCTATTACGATTATTGCCAATTAATTACATAAAATATGTTTTAAAAAATGGCTTGGTTGGTTTAGTTGGATTTGGCGAATCGCTTAAGCTGTCGCAGTCGATAGATGTCGTTGGTGGGCGGCGCCGTTGTCTGCAGCTCATCGTCGCTATCATCGCCGCCGGGCAGCAGGCGACGGCGTCGCGGCGCCATTGCCGTAACGCTATGCTGTACGCCCGTATACGTGCTCGTGTCCACAATCCAGTGCACCGACTTGGCCAAATCGAAAATCTTTAGCGTCAGATCGTTGTCACCATTCGGTAGCGGTGCAGCTGCAAATGGCAAATACGGATTAATACGTTTAGTGCATATATATGTAGATGCATAGATGTGCATATAGAATTAAAGGGATCCGCAAGTTACTGATTCTAACTAAGATCTGTACCCTGAACTTCGGACATGTGCTTGCTAAAGGGGCATATCATGGTTCGAGGTACGGCTCTAGGCAGGCGGGCCTCGTGGGATTCTCATTACCAAACAGCTAAACAGAAAGAGTTCGGCACTTGTCAAAAGCCGGAAGAGAGCAATCCCAAAATTTCAGCAAAGGCAGTGGCATCAAAACCTGGCCAAGGTGGTTAGAGAACCTGTTGGCTTAATTCGTACAATAACATGTCATTGGTTAGTGGGTACACACGCCAATAGGATCCTAGCTACATATAATGATTTTTGCAGAAGCTGCAGGGACGAAGAGGAAGTGGAATCATCGAAACACTTCCTCTGTTTCTGCCCAGCACTGGCGAGAAAAAGGATTCGATATTTTTTAGGAAAACACTCCTGTCCAGCCTACATAGGACCAATCAGAATTGCTAAATTCATAAATGAAACTGTTTGGTTGACCACATGATTCAAGTCCATACAAGTGAAAGGGAACACTATAGAGATCTACGGTATCACAACAAGCCAAAATTATAAAATTTGTTGGAAAACATACACTCGGGCAAATTCAGACGCATAAAGATGTCAAAGAGCAGCTCTACGCTGACAAACGGTCCACGGAAGCTATTTGGTGGCGGCAGTGCGGCGCATAGAGCGGCCAGGGCAGGTGGCTGCGGAAAGACGCCGCCAGCAAGCGGATGGGCGCCAGGATGTGCACAGGAGCGCGGCTTAAATGGTATCATTTGTGAAAAATCGGGTCGCGGCAGCGGCTGTGTCGCCTCCCCATCTCCGTCGGCATCGCCACCGTTGTGACTATTTGCACCGCTGCCGACACCGCTCGTCTTATTCAAAATGATGCCAACATTCTAAACAAAAATAAAACATTAGTTAATTCAATTTGATTGTGAAATAGATTAAAATTTAAGGATTTACCTCGGCATAGCCAATGGACTTAAGCTCTGTGCTGGTGCAGGGATACATGTCCAGGAACTTGTAGCGATCCACGAGCTGTGCCGTTTCCTTGCCCTCGTACTCTTTTAGCTGTCGAATGTATTATATTTATATTAATTGAATGTATTTGTTATTAATCACATAATTGTACTACTAAGCACAGCTAAAAGTTAATTTCTTTATAGATCGGTTTTTAAAGTATGGGAAATCTAGACTAAAGCGAGCTGAGATCGATAGGTTGATTTGAACCGAGCGATGGATGTACTCACATTTTCAAAGACCGCACTACGTCGACGCTCCACTTTCAGAATGCTGGACAGATCGCCAATGTTTGACTCGAACTCAAGGAAGCGATTCCATACCTCCACGCTCTTGTGCGGCGATAAGCCACCGGAGCTAAGGACACGCTCGAAGAGCACTCGCGTATTGTTATCCTCATTCAAATGGGAGAGATAATCAATATAGCACATGACATATTCGGGACTGCCTCCGAAACGCTTGAGCCCAAGCTCAAAGATACGAAATGCAATCTCCTTGTCCTTGGAACAGTAATACTCCATCAAGGCAGCCGCCACAAAAATTTGATAGCGCGAACGCACATCCTCGCGTGCCTTCTTGAAAATGCCACGTGCCGATTTGATGCCCTCAGCGCGACGGGAGAATTTCATGTACTGCACATAAACCTGAACAAAAAACAAAAAAAAAAGAAAAACAACGATAACTTATAGATTATTATTGAGGTCTACAATTGAATCTATCTATAAATGACTACGATTGCTTACCAGGGTGGGATCAATGTCGGGCAACGTGAGCAGCTTGTTGTACATGCTGTGGACCTTTTCGTACTTGAGACGACCCTCCTCGAAGTCCGCATACGCGAAATAGAGCAGCGCATTGCGATTCAGTACACCATTGATGGAACGCTCCAGAATGTTGGCGCATTCGTCTGCAAAGATTTTCGCCGCTTGCACATCCTGTGTGTAGAGAAGGGCGGGCGATTGTGTTAGTTTAATTTAAAATGGAAATCTTGGTAATTGTTTTAGTATTTTTAAGTGGTCGTTGGCGGGTCGAGTAAAACGCGTGCGGCCAATGCCAAAGGCAACGCGGCAAGTGGAGACACTCTATTCTTTTTTTTTTTTTTTGTTGCAGCTGCCACGTGCCACGTTACCCAAGGGGCGACACTTCACAATATAGCAACAAGAGACAGAATTTTTGGTTGTTTTTTTTGCTGGCATAGATGATTTTCTATTTGCAACAACTGCAGCAGCTGTTTTGTTTAGTTTTGGTTTTGGTTTGTTTGTTTGGTATTTTTGGTGTGTTTTGTTTTTTGTAATTCGACTACGCACGCCTTTCTCGGTGAGAGCGCGCGCACTGGTGTCCAGAAATTGGGATGCCTGATGCCACACAGCCGGATGATGTGTAAGCACCAGGAGGCACTGCTCAGTGGCAAACATGACGCGACGTGTGACCAGCGCCGTATCCTCGGTGCGCAATGGATTCGATTTTTCGTAGGTAATGAAACGCTTCCACAGTTCCACCTGTTTGGTCTCCTCTTTGGTCAGCGTCGGCGGCACAGCGGGCAGATTGCGATTTAGGCCCTTCGTATGATACTCCAGCTCCTTGGCCACGCGACGTGCATTCATATAATCCCTAAAAAAATACTATCTTAATAGTTTTTGTGGTTTAACTTGACTATTTGCGAACAATTCATATTAAACATAAAGTGCAAAAACAATCATAAGAATTAAAGGCAATATTACGCACTTGGAACGCTCCAGACTCATTTTCTCCGAGATGATGGGATTGATGTTCTGCTCAAAGGCAATATAATCCTTCCAGAGTTGCTCAATGCCCACAATAGGAGTGATGACCGCCTTCTGATAGACGCGACGAACTGCGGTTATCTTTTGATTCTCCGCATAATTACCAACGGCCTCAACACCGCGCAAGAAATAAATGTAATCCTGCCAAATGCTAAACGAATGCAAATCCATGCCAATCTTTTCCAGTGCAAAATCATACGCCTGCGCCATCTTCTCTCTATGCACAAGGAGTACAGAAAAGCTTAGTATATGATTTAATTCAAATTAGTTATGGCTTTGGTTACTTGTGTGTGCTAAGGCCGGCTTTGGTCTCCTTCACATAGGTTAGATATAGCTTCCAAAGGTCAATGTTGAGAATTTTGACCAGACAACGCTGAAAGAGCTTCTCGACTCGCTCATAGTAGCGACTGCGCATCTCCATCTCAATGTAGAGCTTCCAGTAGCGGGCCGTTGTTGGAAACACATTCACCAAAGATTCGTAAAGACTACGGACCTCGTGAATAGGTCGCGTTTGCGCCTCGCGCAACATCACCGACCAAGATTCGATGTCATAGGGCCGCAGCTCGACGACCTGTTGGGCGCGCACCAAACGCTCCATGCCCCATTCCTGCAAATAGCACAATTTGATTTTTTTCGTTAAAGAACTTATTGACATTTTACAACTAGCACTAAGCAGACAATAAAGGCTTCAAATCGTCAAAAGGTTGATTACAAAAAAATGGGTGGCCTGGAGACAAATACAAAATATTAAAACCCAAAGCAATAAAATAACATAATATTAGTGCAAATGCTAACAGACATTTAACGCAGCGTTTGAGGACTGCAAGGCGCATACTGATTGCTCTTCAAACAATGAATAAGGAGTCTGTCGAGACAGTGATACATTAGGCCCAAAAACCAAAAAAAAATTTACATTCAAGTGACAGCAAATGACATTATGCAAGCCACTTGTCATATTGCTCATATTTTCGGACTCAAAGAATAATTCTCTACCTGCTAGGATGCATCGTCATAAAGAGCTGAGTCCCTTTTCTATTAGCGAATATGTCGCAGAGATGACAGTGAAGACTTGTGTTCGCTGATCGACTTGCTGGCCCGCCAAATGTTGGGACGCGTTAGGTTCGTGCCGCTGCTTTTATCACCGGAAGTAACAGTGGGTTTAGATATGTTGTAATTTGTTTGATGATTTGACGTCTTTATGTGTTGTCTGCTTAGGGCTGCTACTCTACTTACTATGTCAATTTTAATTAGATCCCGGGCCGATGTCATTGCGCTGGTTGGCGTTGCCGGCACCAAAGCCGTTTTATTCATTGGTTCGGCCGTTGTGGCGTTTTTGGGCACTTGTTAGTGCAGCACTTTCTCTAATGTTAAATCACAAAAACAACACCAACAACAAAAATCGGAATTCAATTTAATATTCCATATCTATTGGTAGAAAATATCAAAGTAGTCTACAATAAATAAAATGCGGCTTGATAAAGTAACAGTGTTGTTTAGTGCTTTCAGAACTGGTTCACGCTTGGGAGCTGGTTCACAAGTTCATACTATGCTGCCTATCGATCTACAACTTCTGATTAAGATATAAAACTGGATGAATTTCAAAATTGCATTCTGGGTGTTCCGATATAAATACATATAAAATTGTCTAATACTTCAATAGCTTCGTTAATATTATCTTTCATATTTATTCACCTATAGGTTTTATTTCACTTTCAAAATGTATGAGCTGTAATTAAAATGACAGTAAAACAAATTATAAAACTAATTCAGATACAATTGAAACCGGATTTCGCTTAATACATTTGCGTGCCTTTGCCTATTAAATATTTTACAAAATCAGCTTATTTGCCCAATACACCCAACCCTCGTTATACGGCATTTCGCAATAACAGCAATCATCAATTAAGGAACGTTTTCGATTCACTGTCTAAAATATTTCGCATTTGATGAGAGGACAGAGTCTACTGTATCCAAACGGCTAATGGCCTATGCTCACCAGCGAAAAATGATAACGATAGTGATCTGTAGATTACAATTTCATTTTTGTTAATAGATTATTATTGGTTTTTGGAGTCTGCTATTATTTGATGTACAAATTAATGTACTTTTTATCTATGTATTTTTGATTTAATTGGAATAAAAATATAAAATTCATTGTTGGAACCGATCTCATAGAATTTTTATTAATTTGTATTAGAATAAATGATTGATATTGGCCGTTAAGCGAGGTATTGGTGTATTGGGGTCTTACAGCAGCTTGTTGCGTTCGCAATGTGGCGGTAACACCAAGCTGACGTTACAAGGTATATCGTGTCATGTTGCAGATTTATCGATATTTATACCCCACAAGTGTATAAACTTACAGCAATACATCGAAAAAAATATCAAATAACAAAACCAAATGAAACAATCAAGCGTGGCAATCAACCGAAACGAAACGCATTTTACAGCAGACATATTTAAAAACAAAAACTAAATAAATAAAATACGTGAATTTGGCGTATTAATCTCACGTGAAAGATGGCGATGAGCTCAACGTTATAAAAAAAAATCATTGTGCGCTAATTGCAAGTGACAGTTTTAACTGCCAAAAAGGAGAGTGTGTGCAAAGAGTAGACACACACATTCGCACACACTCGTAGGAGGCACACACAGATAGGAGCAGCTGTTGTGTTGAACAACGACAAAAAGAGGTTAGCATTAGCGGTACATTTAATTGCTTGGTAAGCAATCAATACGGTTAACTTGCGCTTATTTGTTTTGCTATTGTTTTCGCTGTTGTCTGAACGATTTTTTCTTCTCATTTTTGTACTTTAAGCTTTTTAAATGAATTTAAATTAATTATTTAATGACAATCATTGAGCATTGGTGCTAAGTCCAATGTGAGTGCTTTCCTGTTGAAGTATTTGTGTGCCTAGTTGTCGTTGTTGTTGCTTATATTTGTTGTTCTTGTTGCCTTTTAGTACTGTTTCCCAGCGATGCGGTAGCAGTTTATTGACCGTCTAAGTGAAAAAAATAATATTAAGTGCGCACTGTGAGTCTGTGCTTTTGAATGTGATTGTGTATGTGTGTGTGTGTGCGTATGTCTGTGTGTGCGATAAGGAATAATAAGTATGTCACACGGACACACGGTGACAACAACCACATGGCGGCTTTTGTATCAAAATGGAGCACAAAAACTTTTAGCTGATTGTGAATTGCATACTGAGCTGTATGTGTGAGAGTGTGTGTGTGTGAATGGGAAAACTCACGTATGCATTCGCACGCACACACACACAACAAACATTGGTGTCAGTGTCATTTGATGAAACACGTTTATACTTGCCCTTTTTTATCTCTCTCGCTCTTGCTCTCTCTTTTTGACCTAGTGCCACCTCCTTTCAGACACAACTTTCAACGGTTTTGTGTTTTAATAGCACATACAAAATTTTAAAGTGACCTCCGGTTGCAGGCGTGTGGCTGTCATACTGAACTGCTTGCCTACATTCAGGCGCACACATACATGTGCATATACACACACATCTGCATGCACATTTGTACGTTGGTTTTTATATATGTATGCGGTATTCATACCCCACATCGGTGGAATTTGACTATTTACCAGCAAATAAACACGGCAATTACTTGGAATGGCAACTGTTACACACGCATTTGAGTGGAAGTGCACACATACATACAAACACATATACATACGCATTCAGTAATCTGTCATAAATTCAAGCGATTCGATTTTAGGGATGCTTCTGATAAAGAAATAATTTAAATTTCAATATTTTGAATTTGTCTGTACAAAAAAATAAAATAAATAAAAAATCAATAATGCTTAAAAATCAATAGAACATAACAAAATAGTATATAATTAAGAGCACGTTAAAATGTAATTATTTAAAATTACTCACCTACATTCAAAAAACATGTTTTAAGCGTACGATTACGGCGCTTTGTAATATAAAATTTATTCGTATGTCTTTAAGTATAATATTCAAGCAATCACTATATCGAGGTACTTAACAGGATTTTCTAAATTAAGGTTTTTTCCTTCTTTTGATATAATATTCTTGTGTAATAATATTCATAGTTATCTGCTTCATACCCTCGCTCCATAGCAAATTGCTTTCAGTTTTTAATGGGTCCTCTGCACCAATTACTCATATAATACGGCGCTGATTGGGGTGGTGCCGGAGGGAACACACCTGGCTCGTCCGCTGATTGATTATCAAATCGCCTCCGAAACTTGCAAACGACAGTTCAACAATAGACTTGCCACAGTACCGCACAGGCATCGGCAGGAATGTTCCGCTTTTTGATTATAACTTGTTTTTTTTTTGTTCTTAATCTTTTTGGTTTTGTTGTTAGTTAGTTTGACTCGGGTTCAACTGTAGAAATCGCATTGCATGTCTTCACATCATCAAAATTTCATATTAATCATTCAATTGCATTAGTTGGACGGCGACGACTATTATATAAGTATATGCTATGCATTTGTTCATAAAGTGACAGCATATCAATATATATTTGTGTACACTCTCAAATATGTGTCATTTGCTCAACAACAGCGATAAAAAGTGTTTTGTATGACGCTCTCGATGTTAATACATTTGTACAAATAAATACAAACTAGAACTAAAAAGGTAACAAATGAAATCGTTTGGTTTTGGAAGTCATTTTGATACGCGCAAATAATATTGAATAATTATTTCTAATTTGGTTGCTGAATTAATTTCGCTGATTGATTTTTATAGACCAGTTTAATGGTCACGGTTAAAGTGTCGTCAATGTTTTTGTGGGCTGCAGAAAAAAAAGATAACAAGAATGCTGTTAAAGCCAATACTGAATCTAGAAAAGCTTAATAAAGTTCCAAGGCAACTTGCACAGCTCTCTATTCAAGTATATGTATATTTATAATGTAAATATATATTGTAGCAGACAAAACTAAACTTTTTTTTTCAAAACAAGTCCGCTCTCTTTTCTTTATTCACAATGATTCATTCTTGTTCTTCCTTTTTCTGGTGATCACACAATTGATATCGATGTCGATCGACATACAGTGAGCAAAGTCTTATTTCGCACAGTGCCTAGCAACAATTTTAATTGCCTGCCATAAAGTAATTATGTATTATTTTTTAAAAATTCCAAAGACCCATGGCAGGTACATTTATTAACCACCAAAATGAATATATGACCCTAATAAACTGTGGTTTTTCCACCTGCTAGGTAGGGTTATGTAAGAAAGTACCTCTATTTTTGGCAAAGGGCTATTTCGCACAGTTACACTATGGACACCTGGGTGCCATAAAAACCGGATTTTCTTACCTAAAGTTGAATTTTTTCGGTATAAATAGACCAATCCTTTGTAGTCAGTTAAATTTTTTCCTGCATTTCGGATGCAATAAGCCAAGAAGGACCATGGGCAAACGGACTACCATTGATCAACGGAAACTCATCCTGGAACACTTCAAAATTTGATATTCACTTCGAAAAATAGCTAAAATGGTCAATCTAAACACCTCAACTGTATTCTATATCATTTGGAGTTTCGTTGACGAAAATCGGACAGAGGACAAGGGCGGAATTGCACCAAACCCGATTTTCACCGAGCAGGACGAGCCAAGGATCTTCAAGATTTCAAGGGGAAATCTTAAGCTATCGGCTCAAAAACTGACTCAATAGGTGCAGGATGAAATAAGGAAAAAGTTCAGAATGGGAACTGTGCTCCAGGTTTGGGCAACTATGACTTGGAGGCCCGAGTAAAACGAAAAACGAAATTTCCAAGCGCAAAAAGTACAGGATATAGGATGACGTTCGCCAAAATTCACTTGAACATGGATTTGGAGTTCTGGAAAACAGTCATATTTGAATTTGAGTACAAATTAAACATTTTTGACTCGGACGGACGGAATTATGTGTGGCGACACTCCAATACTGAGCTGAGTCCCAAAAACATAAAGGCAAAAGTCAAACATTGTGAAGGAAGTGTCATGGTATGGGCACCTATCTCGACAGCCCGTGACGGAAATTTTGTGTTCACTGAAACAGCAATAGACACGAATGTGTACTTTGATATACTAAAGGAAAATTTACTCCAAAGTGCCGAGAAACCTGGAATCCCACGTACTTTCCGGATATACCAGGACAAAAACTCCAAGCATAAGGCCGGAATAGTACAGTCCTGGCTTAGATCGAACTGCCCCCACATGATAATTCCACCGGCCCAGTCTCCAGACTTAAATGTTCATGAAAATTTGTGGGCTCTGCTGGAAAATAACATCCGGAAACACAACATATCCTGCAAACAGGATTCCAAAATGCTCTGCCGGAGGAGTGGAGCAGGATCAGTCCAGAAACTACCCGGAAGCTGGTATCTTCCATGAATAATAGGTTGAGAGAAATGGTAAAGGCTAAAGGATATCATACTAAGTATTAACATCCTTATTTAAGTTTTTATACGCCAAATATGTAACTTTTTTTAAGACTGTGCGAAATAAGACGTTGCATGAATTTTGAATATGTTTTTAGTTTTTGACTAATTTTAATTAATTAATTAATATTTTCATAAAAACTAAAGTTTCTTTTTCAAATGTGATATAACGATAAACAAATTGGCATTTAGACATTTTGAATTTTTTTCCTTGTTTAAACTTTATAGCACTTTAAAATTTTTGCTAGGCACTGTGCGAAATAAGACTTTGCTCACTGTAGTTGCATGTTAGGTTACAGATGTTATCTAACAGTCTTAACGATATTGAACTGTTATCTACATTACAAGACGCCAGCTACAATATATACATACATGTATATACATTTGTAACGAATCACTTGCTTGTTTTTGTTGTAATTAGAGACTTTGTTTTGAAATGCTTCGAAAAATGAACTTTTGTCCGATGCTTATCAGCTCCTTAGCTCAATTAAGACGATGTCAATTGAACGTTCGTCGACATAATATACAGATCTGAATATTTTTTTATACATATGTATGTATATACATACATCTGTATGTATGTGTATTTGAGTGGCATAATGCTTTCATATAGCGCAACTGAAGTACGGGACGACCTAACAATAATATTTGCTTTATATAGCAGTTATTTGTTGACAATATTTGTTTTGCATTTGAATAACATTATTTGGCTTATTATTGCTGACGCGCCGAGCAGCAACATGCAAATAGGCCAAAAGAGTTGGAGAGAGGTATGAATGGAAAGTGGAATGGGAGGGCGAAAGGCCAGAGGTTGAGGTAGTGTTTGTTTGAGGTATGGAGGATGTACCAGTTACAATAGTTAACGACATGAAAACGACTAATTTGACTATTGGCAAAGGCAGAGCTGAGGACTCCCTAAACAACTGTTCATTTCCATACCCTGTACGCATTGAAATGCAGACAACGGGTATGTTTAGTTATATGCTTTTACGAAGCAGACATACATATGTATATAAAAAGACCACAAGTTTGTTAAGCAAGTTTTATCATAACGATTAATATAGATTACTAGGTTGTCTTTACATTATAACTTAAATTGTGTGCAGATCAGATCAGATCAGGCTATAGAGTATATCCTAGTCAGGCAATCACAACTAAAGTGGGTCTTGCAGGAATTCGACTCCTCCAACAAATCGCTGTGTGACGTGATAACAAATAACCGCAAATTGTTGCCAGACAGAAATTCAGATTTTTGTGTTGTGCTGTATCCAATCAATGTACAAATGTTTGTACATAATTTCGAGACCTCTCTCTCTCTCTCTCTCTGTATCTGTCTGTCTATGAGGACCCAGAGGCTTTGTATGATTAGGTTCTCTAGGATATAACACATCAATGTCAAGTCTGTAGTTTGCTTTGTTGCCTGAAACCAAACGGTTTAGCTGTGCAGGGTGTCGCTAAGCTTAAAGTTTAAATATTTTGCATAAATACAAGTAGTCTATATATATATGCTTGTATATATCCATGTCCGATCTAAGTGTTGTGGGACAACCGATGCGTGTCGGCGATAAGTTTGTGCCGCGTCTCAGCGTGCGACGCATTTACAACATGAAGTGTTTTCGCCCGGAGCGCTACCAGCACGAAATCGCCAATCACTATCGTGACTTTAAGCTGCAGCAATCCTCACTGCATCTGAACCGTCGCTACCCTCAAGGACATTCGCGCCACCATCGTCTCCGTCGCCACCCACGTAGTCGCCATCGTCCCTTAACTCCAATGCACCCATCAGCCTCCAGTGTTCAACATCGTTGTGAGCTACCCACACATGTGCACTACTTTCCCAGGTATATTCAATAATGCCAATATTTAAGCACTGCTTTCAATCGCCTGGTGATAAAATATAATGCACTTGAAGATGCCATAATGCAGCTGTGTGGCTATTTTTAGATATCGCCCATGAGTTTTATCCATATATAAAATTGCGTTGAATCTCTTTTACTAAACATAAAATATAATATTTTATATGTTTTGAAGTTAAACATTCTACTTATTGAGCGATCATTGTTCAAACAATCATAATATTAATTGAAATGGGTGTGTATATTTGTGCGGTTGGGAATGTGACAGCAGGTGTCATAAATATGGATATGGTTACAAAGGGACCTACCCCAGAACTTGTACTATCATTGGCCGCCGGCAATGTGGTTGACATAAAATTTCCGTCACATCTTCAGCTCGGGTTTCGTGGCCTTTGCCAGCACCACCCCATCCGCCTCCACTCTCCGCCCACGCCCCTGTCACAACTGACGTCAGTGACAACGATTTGATAAGCTGTGAGCTGTGCTGTGGGTTTATCCACATTTTAATGACTGCATATAAATATACATACATACATAAATATGTACATATAACATATGCAAAAAGTGGGGGCGAAGTGCAAGAGGGATTATCCCCTAATAGAGCGTCAAGGCAAATGCATTTGGCTTCATGAAATACACATAGAAGAGAAGAGAGAGGAAGAGCACAATTTTCCAAATGAATATTCCTTTCACAAACATACAGAAAGAAAATATGGTTTGCCTTTAACCGTTGCTTTGAAGAATTTAACGATTTGTATTCAAGAATTTCCAAAAACTGCAACAATTTATCAATTAATAAATATCTGGTTGTCTTCTTTTTATTGCTATTGTCCACTTTTAAATAAAGCTTTTGCGATATTCCCTAGCATATTTTACGATATTCACTATTGCAGCACTAAAATATTGAGAGAAAAACCTCAATTATAGGTGTCTTTTAATATGGATTTTGAGAATTCAGAAAAAAAATGGAATATCTTTAACAAAAGCTAGGTAATAGAGAAGTACAGTCATATTTATTTTATATTATATTAGTTAACTATTATCTCAACTATTGATTATATAAAATAAACCAGCAAGGTATTGGCCTGAGGTAACCTTTGACCGAAGGTAATACCGCTGGGAGGCCATTCGGACTGCCATATCACCTAAAATAAAAAGGAGACACTTCCGCGTCGTACCTAACCTCACTTGTTGACATTGTCCATAAGCGATAACGATAAGTAAATAACTGTACTTTATATTTGTTTCATTGTGCCTGTGTTTTTATTTGTAAATTGTTGTTTGATTATTATATATTGGCAAGCTACTAGCCAAACCCCACCTATTTGATATATTCTCACTCTCAATCTCATTCATTTCTCCTTTCTGCATTTCTTTTGTTTTATTTCATTTGTGGTTTGTCTGTTTGTCTTGTCGTGGAATTAACATGTGTGTGTATGTTGAATGTTTTATGTACGTGAATAGATTCTAGGTGATTGTTTGTGTTTGTTGGTGGCATTGTTATAATTAATGTTTGCCTTTTTTCCGGCCTCGCTTTTTATGGTTGGGGCTAATTACAGATTCGGCGAAACAATAACAGCAATAACGTACAACGATACACTGCGTCGCATCCAGAGCGCCAAAAGCTGTGACCAACTGAAGGCGCTCGTTCATCGCCAGTTAAACTGACACAGGGGCGCCGTCAACCATTTAGCAATTAGTCAAGGGGCGGCAATAGAAACTACTACAGGAACGAGCACGAGGGCGCGTTACAATGACGATGACGCCCATAACAACAACAACAACAAGAACAAAACAAACACAAACAAATCGTCAGAACGCCGCAGTGGTAGCAGCAGGAATTATGGTCAGCGTGTGCTAAATATTAATACGACAAAGGTGGAAAACCTAGCAAAGCGCCGCATCGACCTATACGCGTACTTGCAATTGGCCAGCGGCTACTACGAACAGGGGTTGCATGCCAATATAAAGTACCTGCAATCGATAGGCCAGCGTAATGCAATAAAGCAACAGCAACATCAGCAGCAACATCATCAAGAGCAAAAGCAGCAAAAACAGAAACAGAAGCAGCGCCGTTATTCATTGGAAGCCTGGCCGCAGCAGCAAGCAGTCGATGATCCGACACAGCAACAGCAGCTTCAGTTGAGCACATTTTTAAACGACTTACAACGTTGCCAGACGGCGCACGAAAGCACCAACGGTAACGCAAGAACAGATGCTATACGCGTACACATAACGCCGGCAAGGGACAGCATGTGCGATTATGCAAACAGACAGTGTACCGATAACAATATCAATAACAAAATTAATCATATTAATAGTAGCAGCAGTAGCAGCAGCAGCGCTAACAGCGCCTTTACAGAAGTACCCGATCAACAGCAGCAGCAACGCAAGCTTTATGAAATTATCGATAACTTGAGTCAATTGCGCCTGTGCGATAGCAGACTGCCGCTCATTACGCTCACCGACTATACACAACAGGTGGCGCTGTTCGGCGCCAATTTTGATATTGCTGGCAATTGTCAAATGCACATACCCAACGAAGCCAGACCACCAACATAATACAACTGAAATACTCGTACAACAATAAGTAGCAACAACAGCCAGTGCAATCAATTGCCAAACGAGAACAAACAAACAAAATAGCACAGCACAGCCCAGCACTGAACAAAGCGAAAGTGCCGCACGTCATCGGAAATCGTTTTTATATGCAAACGGCAGACAAACAACGACCAAAGCAGAAGAAGCAACAACAATATACCAACAAAAGCGGGCCAGAGCTAATAACGGGCTAGAACACAAAGATAAAACGGATTTTGAGCCAAACTATTGCGTATTTGGCGTCGCGTTCGAACAATGGTTGCGGCTGCTGCCGACGTACAAGTTACAGCAACAACAGCAGCGACGTTAGCAGCGACAGCGGCAACGACAACTTTAACGAGCGGCAGCATTCAATTTGCAGCATTAACGGCCGCCAGTGCCAGCGATTCACAAGCATCGACATCTAATCTAAATAAAAATAATAACAACAACAACAGCAGCAGCAGCAGCTTCATCAGCAGCAGCAATCATATTGATAAGCAAGACTGCATCAGCAGCACGAGCAGCAGCAGCAGCAGCAGCAACAGTAAAAACAACAACAATATGTCAGATGTAACCATCGAAGCAGGAGCTGCCGACGATGCAACAACAGCAGCAACAACAACCACAACAGTAGCAACAGTTGCAGCCACAACAACAACTGCAGCGACAGCAACAACAACAGGTGTAGTAGTTGCAGCGGTGCCAACAAAAAGTGCCGTTAGTCAGCGTAATGTGGACATTAAAATTGAAAAGACCAGCAACATGGAGGCTGCGACCAAGCAGTTGACCAAAAAGGTGCTCAAGCTGGATTTAGGCGCCAAGAATTTGGACGAGTATTCGCTGAAATCACCAAAGTCACCCATAGCAGGTGAGTGTCAAAAGAATAAGGATCAATATTCTCAAATCGAGATACATTTAAATACAAGGCGCTTAATTGCGAAAAGCTAGGCATTTTTATCGCATTTATTTATATGAAAAGAGTTTTCTTGAAATTTCATATTTACTGTAATTGATTCGTTTCTTATTAATAAAGTCTCACATGTCATTTCGCTTCAATTGATTTTACCATGAAATTTGAAACAGACGCACACAAACACACAGAGGCACAAGCACAATTGATATTTTGTTTCCATCTGGCCACAAAAGCCGCATACGAAACCCAAGAAACGTTCGTAAACAGAAGTGATTGCACCACCAGATCCCGGAACATATAGACTCTGCTCCACAATACCAATTAAAAATGCTTAAAATGGGTATAATGTGTGACATTCTCCAAGTGAAGTGTTTGCCCGAATATATTCTCAAATTTATTCGAATTATTCAGGGACAATTCCAAAACTAATTTGGTTTTTAATTGTTAGCATACCTGAAATTAATAAAAATCATAAATTTTGTATAAACTTTTTTACTTTTTTAACACAACATCAAGTCGATGTTTACATTGTAGGTAATTCGTTGACTGTTTGTTAGAGAAGCATATCTTTAAAAAATACTGGCGATGTTCTGGCTATTTTAGATCTGGCTACAGGGTATCTGACAGTCGCTACCCTTCTTAATCGATAGCAATTACGTTCGATTTGCCTTATCGCCGCTTGTGTGTCTTGTTTATTTTGATTTGTTTCATTTTTATAAATAAATATATATTTTTTATTCCACATTCATTAATTGTGTATTTAAATTCGCAGCACGTCTGCCGCATCAAACATCATTGACGTCATCGGTGGACGTTGAAGATCGCAAGACTTTACGAGAGGCCTTATATCAGGGTATATTTCATCGTCATCGCCGCACCATTTTCGCCGTGGGTAGTTTTCTTCGTATGCTCCGCAGCCGCAATTCCCAATATAACACCATACGCAGCTCCTCGGAGGGCGAGGATATCGATGAGGTTAGATAAGAATAGAATACATCTATGTTGTAGATGCTATCTGACATATGTGCTAGAGAGACAACACAACACAACAATGCATCACGAATATTCTCTATGACAAAAAAAAAAAAAAACCACAACAGCGAAAATCGGGATATATATTGCAGTTTAAGTTTTAGTTTTTTTTTTTTTAAAGGAACATGGAATTCTTATATTGTCGTTCGTTGTGGTTTTCCCATATATATATACATTTTTTTTTATTATTTTTTTTTTTTTGTTATTGTTGTGTTTGGTATGATTTGAGGGGGGATTTGTAGGCAGACTGATCCAATATTGAAACAGGCCGTATGTTGTTTTTGTTAAGCATACCCTTAGTATCTGTAGTATAGTACATTGTATAGATCTTTAAATATGTATTGGTATATATCATCTGTGGCTCTGTTTAAAGTTTAAGCACACACGCACACACACACACATCCATACACACAATTTCATTAATTGTCATGCTAAGCTGACGTATAAACGTAGCAATATATACTGAGATATTAAGAAAGAAATTGAATGAAAGTCGAACTTCTCGGACTAGAATTAAAAAATCGGAGTCGATATAGAAACGGTGAAAAATTTCATGTTTTTATGTACGATTCTCATTGAATTTAATTCGAGTTCGCGAAGTTCGACTGCATTTAAATTCAAAAATAACAAAGGCAGCCCAAAAGCCCCAACAAAGCAACCATAAGACTAGCCACAATGTTGTTTTTTAGCATTTAGTAAAGACAAATATCGTGAGAAATACTGAGAGAAATTGCGAATTCGCTAGGGCCATATTGAGTTGCACTAGAGCTTAAGCCGACTGTTCATTTTGAAACTTTTATTTGTATTTCACCCAACAATGCATTCCAACAAAAGAGCTTATATCAGTTTATACATACTACACACATTCCCTTCCTCTTCCTCGTATATATATATATATCTCTATCTGTCTCTCTCTCTTTTACTCTCACTGTCAACCTTCATCTTCTACTATTCCCCCTCCACACTGTGCTAGCAAATCTGAAAGACGCCTTATCTATATAAAAAAAACCAAAAAAAAAAAAAAAACAAAATCGAAATTATAATAAAAATAAACCTAGTGTTAAAAGCCTTTTTCTTATATAAGCTAATGGTGAACCTAAGCATGAATATCTTTGTACTATATAGTATTCGTGTAGTACTCTAAAACTGTATAACTATAAATCTGTGTAAACTGAAATCAATATAAATTCGCTGATCATCGATGTTGTTCTTTCGAATCCTTTGCAGAGAGTTTCATCAGAAAACGAGAAAGAAAAACCAAACCAAAAAACCCATTACTTTAAGTTGGTTTGGAGTCATGTCCGTCTGTTTAATTCGAATATATATACATATATATCAGCCTTATCGTTTATTTAACAATTTCAATAAGATATATTTCGTGAAATTATTAACTTTTCGATCTTATGATAAAAGTTTTCCAGTGTATTTCAAATATTTTGATAATAACGCTTATTATGTACAAATTCAAAGCAACTCGGCTTTCAGTTAAGCCATACTAAATATAGATAATTCCTTGGCGACCCAGTCGTACTGGATTACTATTTCATATAGCTGCCATAGCAAGTCAACGGAGAACATGTTTAGATTTTACGAATATCTTGACCAAACTTTATGCCTTATACAATATGACCAAATTTTATTACCTAGCTACTATAGGATCGATCGAAGTGTTCATTTTTTTTTATTTATTTTTTTTTTCTTTTGTATATTGATTTCTTGATCCAAGTCATCAAGCGAGACTTTTACTATGCCTTTTAAAATGTATACTTAAGTAATCCAAACATGATTCGGGCAACTATAATGGATTTTTAGGTCCTCTGCAATTGTATTAAATCTGCGGCATGCCGTTGTTAGCTTTTCCTTTTTATTGTTTTCCCAGTTGAACATTTTTCTTTATTGGTTTTTTGCTTAAAGTCGGTTTTCATTGCAAAGGGAACAAAAAATCTTGTAAAATGTAACGTTTTTTTAATGCAACAATTTGATATACACACAATAAGCGCGAATTATATAAATATAATAAATATGTGTAAAAATAAAGCCTAGTTATAATTACAACATACACAGAAACTAATGTATACCTCTTGATTTTCAGTAAACATGCTATATATTGTATACATATATAATATATATATATATATATGTGTGTGTGTTCTAGAGCATTTTTGTTTAGTGCTAGAGAACTAATATTTAACAATTTTGTACAGCGATATACCCGAAATGTATGTATGTATACCCTATGTGTATGGGCTAAAAAAAAATACAACAAAAAAAAAAACAAAATCAAAAACAAAAAAAAAAAACAAACACGTTCATGACACAAAAACCAAAAATGTTGGAAATTGTTTGGTAGTTAAATTTAATATGCTACATATAATATATGTATTTAATTATTACTAAATGCATACATATTGATTATTGATACGTTTTTTATTTTGATTTTTTTTTTATATTTAAATAAAAACCAATAGAAATTCAATTAAATGCACATTTTCGCGAATGCTTTTTCCACTTTTTGCAGTTTCTCAAGGCGCGTAAACTTTTCAAATTCCCGCATCTCTTCGATCGCTAAGGGGAAACCACACCAACTAAATATTGAATGAAATTTGTATATATATATTTATATATATTTGTATATTTATATATATGTATAATTACCTATATATACTTGTTAAAACAGAAACATAATAAATCATTGAATCAGGCAAATAACCTTTGCGGCCTCCACCAATTCGCATTTGGCAGCGTGAAAATTGGAAATGCCATTGGGGTTCCAAGGAAGCCAGCATTGTTCACTTGACTCAGAGCAATCAGGAACTGTGGAATTGTAAAATAGTTAATTTAATTACCTCAGTCCAATTATCATGCATTATTATCTTCTGCTCCATTTTCATGCCCTGCTACCTGCCTCCCTCTGAGCCAATAGCTCTGCCATCAATCCAAATTCCTGCACGAATGCGAGCATCTTTGTCGGGTTGAAGGGTTCTGTGTCCTTCGAGCTTAAAGCATGTTTCCTGGCTAAGATGACACACTATGCTATGATTTGCTTTGAGGATTCTATCTCATTAGCACAAAATGGGCAGAGTTGGCTACTGACTATATCTAGATTATCTAAGTGCCCTGTGATGAGATCGGTAAGTATTCCAAGTCTGTAAATAGTAAATATTTCCTATAAACATTTTCCAATCATCGATGATTAGCTGCAATATTCTCAGTTTTGGAATATCTAACGAGTTGATAAACTGTAACTGATAAATTAAGTTCACCTTACAAGTGTTTGTTAACTATGTTAGGAAGAAGAAAAATCCAGCCAAGCTTACTCAAACGGGTCAATACATAGAAGTGCTTGGTAAGCCAGGAACCTAGCTAGGAACATGGAGCAAAAACTTTCTCTAATTGAATCACTCACCTGCTGCGGACTAGAGGCAACCACATAGCTGCCATCATTGATGGCCTTCTGGATAGAGGCGCGTATGTCGGCCGTCTCTTGAAGATTTCGTGACGTCACACTGACCTTGGCCGCCTGGGACGATGGCACTAAATCGGGTCGCGTTAGCCAGGTGGGCTGTACCACTTGGCGACTTGGCCTAGAAGCGGTCGAAGGTGCGGCCGCAACGCAGGATAAACAGCACATGCAAATGCAGATGCAGATGCAGACAGAGATGTGGATGGCGGAACGCTTGGACATGTTCTTGTGTGACGCTGCACTCAACGAGTGTTTGTGCAAATGAGTGCAATGCAGAAGACAAACAAATTCATGCGAATTTTGATGAGGAAATAGAATATTAATTATTGCCATTTATTTTAATCTTGACAGTTAATCGCACGCTGAAACGTGCCCCAAGTGTGACAATACACACATTGGTTTTGGAATACGATGGTTAGGG
Organism: Drosophila kambysellisi; assembly: GCA_035042185.1. Taxonomy (NCBI): domain Eukaryota; kingdom Metazoa; phylum Arthropoda; class Insecta; order Diptera; family Drosophilidae; genus Drosophila; species Drosophila kambysellisi. Next base: position 4,984,281 of record JAWNLS010001080.1, on the reverse strand, counting down.
GTAACACAATAAATTTGACATGTATATAATTTTACTTTACACTTAAAGATAAACTAGTTTTGTGTGACTGTGTGTGTGTATGTGTGTATATATGCGCAAAAAAGCAGAGAGAGGCAGGTTGGGGAGCGAGTGTGTGTGTTCAGTTTTGTGTATTAATAGACTGTTCGTCGTGCGGATCAATTGGTTCCTCTTTGATATGCACATCATCATCCTCCTGATCCTCCTTGCTATTCTCGTGCAGCAGAACATATTCTCGAGAACTGAAGCCAAACTTGATGACATCCTTCTCCATCAGCTCAAAGTATTTCCGACCATCGATCTTTTTGTTATTGAGAAACGTGCCATTTGCCGATTCCAAGTCGATAAGATATAGTCGCACACGCTTTCCTTGGCTTCCATCATCCCGTTCGAATGGCACGAGCCGATATTGGAGCGCCGCATGCTGTTTGGAGCAGCTGGGATGATCAACGGCCAGATCGACCACTTTGCGATCGCGTCCCACCAGAAAACAACTCTGTCTATGAATGTGAAGCGTTGGCAGCGCCGTCTCCCCCTTGAAAGGGTACAAACGCCAGCGGCGCTTCGGTTTACGTGCCTCTGGTGGCTCCGAATATTTGACAACAACGCCATTCACTTTATTCGTATCTTCGGTGAGGGCGCCACTCAACCCAAAATTCGGTTTTTCCTTCTCCACGGGCTCAGCATCATCGTTAGACGGCTGCGATTTATCTTTGTCTTGTGGTTTACCCCACTCAAAATGCTCATCATCGTCCCGATTTCGATTGTCGTTGCGACGTTGGTGCTGCTGACGACGTGCTCCTCCTCTTCCACCACCACCACTACCAACTCCTCTATAGGAACGCTCTCCCCGTGGGCTGCGACTGCGACTACGGCTGCGCCTGTAAAAGGTGTAAATATTAGGTATCTATATACATACATACATATACATATAATAAATATGTTCCCCAATTGTGGGTCGAGTGTTACTTACCGGCGTCCCTCAGGCGAGCGACGTTGGCGATCTCTCCCTCTACGCTCGTTGCTACGCGGACGCTGGTGTTCTGAACGTCGATCCCTATCGCGATTTGGACGATATCGTTCTTGCTGCCGTTCCCTGTCCCTGTCTGTGTCCCTCTCAAGGTGGTTTTCCCGTTCTCGGCCGCGCGTTTTATTTGTATATTTACCACCGGCTGTGTGTCGCTGGGCAGCAGCGCTGCGTTCGGGGCTGTCCCATTTGGAGCGTTGCCCCTGCACTTTGCTGTCGAGTGTTGCAGGCTCACGTTTGATTTGTTTTTGTTCTATTTTTATTGCTTTCGATTTGGTTTTGACGCGTTTGACGTCCTCCGAGGATTTTGAAGCGTCACCGCGGCTGCTACTGCGGCTATTACTACTGCTGCTTTTACTGCTGCTGCTGCTGCTGGAAGAGGTGCTGGATGTGGAAGAACTGTCGCGTGTTGTTTTTCGTTTACGCGTCGGCTTGCTTTTCACTCGATTTGCCGCCTTTGCATTTGCATCGTTGTCGCTGCTGTGGCCAGCCGATCCGTCGTCGGTACGCGCGGCACGTTCCCAGCTGCGCGCTTGGGCAGTTTTCATGATATGAAACAACGCTAGTGGTGATTTTTTAGCTTATTTGCGGCTTCAACTTGAACAGCTGTTGTCCTTAGTGCTGTTGCATTTGAGTACTTATCGATATGCAATTATCAACCATCGTCAAGCAAAGTTGACATATTAGTGCGTGAAACAACACTACTTCGAGCATACGATTACAACAGGTGGTTAGGTCTAACTTTTTAGGTGACCACATTTACCACAAGGTGGCGCTAAAAAAGTTAGAAAACATGCAAAATATATAGAAAGTGTTTGCATGTTATGTGGAATGTTTGTATTCAATTTTAAATCTTAAAAACAAAATTTTTTTTTTTGTAGTTGTGTAACTTTGATTAGTTTGAAATTTAGTCATTATTTGGCTATGCAATCGCTCATTAGTGACTATAATTATTAAATAAAAAATGTTATTTTTTGAATTCATTAATAACAATTCAAACTTTGATACTTGCATAAACATTGTGTATCGATGCATTATAATAATGCAAGGGCAATTATTTATCGATGTTTTAGCATTTAAAAGTGCATCTGTCGCTTACGCGATTAATCGACATGCTTAGCTTATCGTGCCAAGCTCCTCACAAAGCCAGTGCCCGAGCTGCCGCTGCAGCTGCGTTTGACACACATTTATTTTAAAACAGGCAGGCGAATTTAATTTTTAAGTTTTTTTTGTGATAGTTTGTAGGGTGTCTGTGTCGACATGTTGATATTATTGAAATAGGCACTAATAAAAAAGCTCGGCAAACGCGTAGCGAAAGACAAAAAAAAATAAAATAAAAAATTCAAACAAAATTGCAAGCTGCAATTAAACGGTATTTTTGGCATTCACAATGACACCATTTGATGATTTCGTTTATTTAATTAATCATGTGCTGCTGGGCGAAGAGCCGGTAAGTACCAATAACAACAACAATAATATTACGCACACAAAGACAGTCGGCAACAGCAATGACAACAACCACACACAGACATTGATTTAATTCTTTTCTCTCTCACATTAGACCATTGAGGATTTCATATTGCTTGTGGGCACACTGGTGGCCTTCATAGCGTTCATACTCTGGTGCTGTTTTCCCATACAGCCAAAGGTATGTATAAATACACGCACACGCACACGCAAACGCTGACCCACACACACACAACCAACACCCACACACACAGCTCACACACACACAGTCACACACACGCATTTAAACATGTATGTATGCATTTTGTATGCATTCACAGACCAGATATTAATTTCAAATTCGATTTTGCGCAGGAGCCCGGACAGCATCGTCAATTTACATGTAGGATCATTACAAGTCATATTAAGGCATTCGATAAGGCCACCAATACGGAAAACAATGTCGGTGCATCATCATCGACGACGGCTTCGTCGACGGCCACAGCCAGCAACATTGGCAAGAACATCGGCAACTTGGGTAACATTCGCAACTTGGGCAACTTGACGGGCCACATCAGCAACAAATATAATAATAATCACAACAACAACAACAACAAGAACTTGGGCAACATTGGCAGCGCCTTCATCTTTAGAGGCGTCTCCAATTTGAGCGGCAATTCGCAATACAACAGCAGCGGCACCTACAGCAAAAGCGGCACTGTTGCCATGCACAATTATTACGTTAAGAGCGGCCATCACTGCTGCACCTAAACTCTTAGCCAGGCCCAAGGCATTCACTCACTCTCACTGGCTTCACAGCTTTGACGACCAAGTCAACAACCAAACCTTTCCAAACATCGCCTGCTTTGTAGTTGTTCAACATACAAAACAAATAACATTTTAGATGTTTGATGTCTCGTTCATGTTCTCTAAATGTCTCATAATAAGTGTGCCAATTGGTTGTTCAATAGCTAAAAGCTTGTTGAACATTTCACCCTCTTAACTCTTCCTCCTTCTCCTCCTTCTCCTTCTTCTCCTTCTCCCTCCTCAACCTACAACCACTTGTAATTTGCAAGAAAATTTTGAATTGTAATTGCTCAGACTGATTTGTATCATGTAGAATTGGGCATTTTTAATGCACTTTTCCATGATAGATAAGACGAAAAGACAAAGACGTAAAAAAATGCGGATAGAGTATGGCGCAAGTTTTTAAAACTTCTCATTATTTGTAGTACGTATTAAATGTATTGCTTTCAAATACCAAAATTATAATATTTAAACAAAATACGGTAAAACAATGAAAACCAAGCAACTAATTATAAGTATTTATTACGATAATTGCATATATATACGCATGTTAATATGACTACAATCGCTTACAATCCCCCAAGACATTTGCCCGCATATAGAGCAAAAAAAAAAAACAAAAAAAAAAAAAAACTAATAACATAAGCAAACTCAAAAAACAATTAAAAAACCGTTCGCTTTATTAAGTACATCTCACATATTTATGATGTGTAATGAAAAACTAAAAATAATAAAAGCAGTCATTAAAGCGAGCGGTTTCTACAGGGAGTTTGTGTCTGTGTTGTATCTATAAGATATATATACTCACCACATACACATGATCCGCATCAATTAGCCAAGTTCTTAGTGATATGTTTTTCCCATTCAAATTGTTTTTGTACTTCATTTCTTTAAGTGTATACAGTACTTAAGACACACATATATATATGTATTATGTTTGATCTCATTTGTCAACTTATTTATGTGATGAAAACTTAAAGAATTTCTTCAGAAACGAGAAAAATCCCTTTTAAAAAAAAACAAAAAATCCCAACAAATAACAATGTTGCGTTTTATCAGTGGTGCGTTAATTCTAGTGTATGACATAAGTATGTGCACTCTGTACAGTAATCAGTAAGTCACATATGGACATTGGCCACTTGAGAAGCGAGAAACGCGACACTTGAGTTTCTATACTCTGAACCCGTTCAAAATTCGTAACCAAGGGTATAATGAAGTTGTACAACTGTATATATGTAATAGCACATATAAATCATTTTCGATCGTATGTATATACACGCTATATTCTTGAACAAACTTTCAATATAGAAAAGGACAGGGGTTTGTTGTCGATCAAAATCGATTTCCGATAGCAATGAAAGTCACAAAACCACGAAGCCTTCGCAGGTGTTTTTCGGTACTGCAAAAAATTAGCTTTCCGCAAACGATGAGTCAATTATTCAAATTTACATTTTTTATTTTTTTTTTTAATTTGTTAATTATGTATTCGTAAAAAAAGCCGTAACTTAACAGCAATTTGTTTGTATTTGCAGAGCAAAAGCAAATAGGTGCAATGATTAAAGCTGCTTCTAATTTTAGTCTTCGTTTTTGTATTTTCCTGATGTGTAAAGTGAAATAAATAAATCGATTGTTGTTGCGACCAAAGGAAAACTATGAGGACTGCTGAGAGAAAAGTCCTAAATTGCTGCTGCATTATTTGAAATTTTCGTATGCACAAAAATGTATACAAAATACATTTTACCAAGTGATTAACAATGTTTCTTTTTTTTCATATTATATTTTTATTATTTTTTTTTTTAACTATCAGATTAAATTGGTTAAGAATCACAATTGTCAATATTTGTCGTTATATGTGCTTATAAATTAATAACAAAACGGTTTCGTTGCACAATGCAATCGGTAACAATAGAGTCTACACATTATTATGGAATATCAATAGTGATAATGTACGGGTACATTCAATCAATATTTATTATTGTACATTATTAGGGAAAGTCTAGCCAGGGGCTGTAAATATCGCAGGGCACTTAAGTAGATATATGTACATATAGTTGGTAAATATATATTACATATATATTTTTGGTTTCTATGTGGTAACTCGATTAAAGTTCTTAGCTTTAGGGTCTTCATCTAGATTGTTGCGCTTTGGTACCAGTTCAAAATTTGTGACGTAAGCAAAGCATTTAGCACAGGTTTGTTGTTGTTGCTTCTCTTGGTTTTTTTTTTTTGTTTTTTGTTTTTTTTTTACATATAAATAGTGTAAAACAGGATATGGTTTGTAACAATTGATTATTTATACCTAAACAGTAGACAGTCTTACGGCGTACCTAAGCTAGTAAAACAAAACAACAACAAACAAAAAAAAAACCGAAAACCAGACCTTATAATACTACTTGGTTAAACAATTTGTTGAAAAAAAAGGTTAAATAGTTTTTTTTACAGCTCTACTATACAACTTTAAATACAACTCATCAACAAAGGAGTAGAGTTAAACAGTAAGCTCCATGATCGATATATGCAATATATATTTATACATATATATATATATATATAATAAGAGCGAATTAAATTCCAAGATGTCGTATATGCAGAAAAGATAGAACAGAGAACATAACCGAATCGATACCACACAGCGATCTGGTGCCAGCCAGAAGCTGAACGGCAAACAACTTGAACTCGATTATCGATTATCGATTAACGATAAGTGACTAACGATTAACGAATTACAAACTGGAAGTGCAACTGGATCGGGAACTCGTGTGCTATTGTGACTAGCTGCAGACCATTGGAAAGAATATGTTCATCTCGATCAAGATCTGTAGGACAATAAATACCGTATATACGGTAAATAATGCAACGCCAACACGCTTCGTTAGGCGATAACCGCTGCAGCAGAGTATCACATACAGGGCCAGTGTGCAGCATATCAGGATCAATATGTTATACTCGATGCCCTGGGTGCCAACCTGTTGCTTCAACCCACTGCCATAGTTGATGCAGTTCTTTATAAACCACGGTACGCCCAGCGACAACAAAATGGCCAGCGAATTGGCGCCAAGCGAATTTGAGACTCCAATGCCACTTTCGCCTATAAAAAAAAAAAGAAACAAAAAAAAAATAATAAAAAAATCAATCACTTGTTAAAAAGAGATTTGTTGTTCAGCTTGTGCCTACCGTTGCGCAGTGAAATAAGACTAGATACCGCCTCGGGCATTGTGGAGCCGGCGGCGAGGAAGGTGAGACCCATAACGATGGTGGGCACTCGAATAGCCACTCCGAAAGCCGTTAACATCCAGACAATCAAATACGCATTGACGCCAATGCAAACTATGCACATGATGAAGGACAAGGGATACAAACGACGATGCCTCATCGGATGTGGAATGAGGACGCGCAGCAGTAGCTTGATGGGGAACGTGAAGATCCACCAGCCTTTCATGAAACGCGATGCACTGTGCGGATATGCAAAGACGCTGGTCGGTAGCTCATCCTCATCCTCGCCATTCCCTGCAAGCATCGAAATAGTGTGAAGATGTCATAAGATAAACGAAGAATCGACGTTTTCTTATTGATCAATGAAATGGGACTAAGGACTAAGCTCATCATCTCTTTACTGATCTTGGATTGGAATTCAAACTTACAATTTTTGTTGTACGTTAAATTGGCCGTGGATGACATCGATGAGGTGTTCTCCGGAAAATTGACGACAAACAGGCCATCACCCGAGAGTGGATCCTTTTTCAGCGGCAACTGAGCCTTGGCACTGTTCTCCGGCGGTTCCGTCAGATCTAACCAAAATATAGCTAAGGTTATAAAGATTCCAGAGGAGGGGAAGGGCGTAGCTTCAACTAACCGTAACGCGTGGAGAAGCAGCAGTTCATTCTGTCCTCGATAAAGACGCGTATGGCTGGCATAAACTTGTTGTTGTTGAACATGACCAGATAGTAGAGGACGAGGAAGCCCATCATGATGCAAGACTCCACAAAGCTAATGCTGCCACCCCAGGCGAGCACCAACAAAACGATCGTATTAAATGTATAGATGAAGCAGTCACGTGCTACGGGCCACCAATCCAGCTGCACTGGCTGTGTAAGAAAGATTAACCCAATCAGTAATCAGTGACAATCCGCCATTTATTTCTGTGTGTGTGTGTGTGTGTGTGTGTGTGTGCTTACCTTATTGATGCAGAGTGCGGCAAGGCCGGCAACGCCGAGTGTGTTGAACATTAGCGATCCAATAATGGTGCCCAGTCCCATGTCCGACTCGAGAATGAGTGTACTTATCGTATTCGTAAAGAACTCGGGCATTGAGGTTGCTGTCGCCATAAATGTGGCTGCCGCCACATCCTTGGACAGATGCAGATCCTCGCAAATGCACTCGACGGTGGGCAGAAAGTAGTCATTGCAAATGATGGCCAGCAATATGAAGAAATAGATTGCTGCGAATACGTGTAGAACTACCCAACCCTGACGAAGCTCTTCCACTACGACAAAAAAAATAAATAAATATATATATATACATATATAGATATATAGATTATAACAGTTACGACTCGGGTACTTAAATGCGACTTTGACACATTTTATTATTACAAGTATTTTATTTTGGACTCAAGTTGTTTTTAGTTGAGTTAAGATTTCCATTTTTAAATCGGCTGAACATCAATTTATATTTTAATTTTATATTATGCAAATCTTGATTTAATTAAGCATTTTTTATGCAGATACAGGGAAGAGAAACTATTCCCATGTAGATACTAGTCATACCATTTAGTCTATTACATGGCCTGAGTGGAGCCAAGAGTCATAGAGTCATTCATGGCTATAAGTTGGCGTATCTGCCGCATGTTTCAAGTATTGTAGTTTAATTAACGGTTTCTTGCGATAAGAAGCACGGTTTGACAAGCCGCACAGGTAGATAGATATATACATATGTATATATACATACATTTATATAAATAGAAGATACCGAGTCAAGAATATGCACTCAGAAAAACAAAAAAAAAAAAAACAATTTTAAAGATAATTTCAGTCGGAATTCTTAAAATTGTTTTCTTACGATTTTTTGTATTGACAAACTTTGTAATAATAAATTAAGAGCTTGTTTATTTTGATAATTATTGTTGGAAGTTAAAGCTCTTGAAAGATTTCTAATATAATCTTAAACTCAAACTAAATCAGCCGTGCGATTTTTGAAATTGATTGAGGAATTTACATGTTTTCAGATTTTCCATTTTCTTTTTTTAAATTTGTGATAAGAATTTGAAACTTTGAACAAATATTTTCTTTTAGTTCCGACAGTATAATAAAAATAGACAATCTATTTGATTTTTATATAATGTGTAAGTGGATAGTTTTTATGGACTTGTAGTGTAATCACATTTGTGCCGATTTATTGGCCATTGTGTTTTAGCCGCTTATCAGCGGCACTTGTATTGGCCATGGCCCAGTGATAAGCGGCTCGTTACAGCAGGAAGACTATTTGTTGGCGAATCATCATTGGGCATTGGTCAGCAAGTTCAAGTTTATTGAATGGAACCCTGGTTGGTAATCCGAGGCAAAGGTTCTATTGGTTTGAGAAGCTTTTTATACTATGATACCGAAGGTATAATAGTATATTGGTTTTGAGCAATATCATGCTGTCTGTCCGTCCGTCCGTCCGTCCGTTTTTGACACCCTTAGAGATAGAGACTTGAAATTGGAACATATACGTTAAAGTGCTCCGAATGGATAAAGTGTTAAGATTGGAGTCATACGTCCACTAGGGAGCTAGATAAAATCGATTTTCACAAATCGATAAAGCGATATATCTCCCACAAAGATCGGCCCTAGAAAACTGAAATGCGAATATCTTCCATAATTTGTAAGCTTGAGTCACCAAATTTTGAAAGTATGTTTCTGGCAACTCTCCTAAGAAATCGATAACAAAAATGGATGGCCACGCCCAGAGCGCCTACCTAAACCGATACACGTGTAGGTGTAAATCGATAAGACCATATATCTCACACAATTTTAAAGCTTAAATCACCAAATTTGAAAGGTGTATTGCAAGTAACACCCTTCAAAAATCTGGGAAAAAAATTTAGATCACGCCCACTCCCACCCCCAAAAACCGATAAATATATCGAATATCTCCCGCAATTTAATAGCAACGGTTACCAAACTTGGAAGAAGGATTACTATCTCATATCTACATTAATCTGAAAGGCAATCTTGGACAGTTTTTCTTGGCTGCACACAACTTATGGTATCATAGTATTTCGCTGTCGGTTACGTCCGACTGCAACGTTCTCTCTTGTTTTTTTTTTTTAATTTTTAATAAGAATTTGAAACTTTAAACAAATATTTTCTTTTAGTTCCGACAGTATAATAAAAATAGACAATCTATTTGATTTTTATATAATGTGTAAGTGGATAGTTTTTATGGACTTGTAGTGTAATCACATTTGTGCCGATTTATTGGCCATTGTGTTTTAGCCGCTTATCAGCGGCACTTGTATTGGCCATGGCCCAGTGATAAGCGGCTCGTTACAGCAGGAAGACTATTTATTGGCCAATGATCGTTGGGTATTTTTCAGCAAGTTCAAGTTTATTGAATGGAACCATGGTTGGTAATTCGAGGCGAGGGTTCTTTTGTTTTGCCGAGCTCTTTTTATTTTCTTGAATGATTTTATTATTGGGTTTTTGTTTACTCTTGGCCAACAATTGGCATCTACTTGTGTAATATTTAATTGGGTCGGGGACAATCAGTACCTGTAAATAATTCAGGGAATTCATCCAACGGTGCATCGGGCACTTCGCCTGGACATGTGGCACGTGGCAATATATCGTACAGCAGTTGTTCATCCAAATATCTCAGCGATGAGACCAAAAAGTTCGTCTCATTATTAACTGTAACGAATTTCAAAAATAAACAATTGTTGAATTAAAAATATTAATTTAATATATTAATATTTATTGTGTGCAATTATCATTTATTATCCCTCTCAAACATAATAGCGATAAGATTGAAGTTGTTACCTTGAAAAATTCGGAAAAATCATCTAATACTGCTCTACGAGCAAAAAGTAAATTCCAGTTAATCGTTAATATTTAAGAAGCAACAATTTTAAACCATCTAAAAATCATAGAAAAACTAATTGGCTCTCTTCAAATGTTTCTATTCCATTATTTGATTAGTTTTATTAGACTTTGGAATCGAGATGGAGGACAATTGTTGTTAGTTTTTTTGTTTTTTTTGTTTTTTTGTATTCAAATCGGAAATTCTTTTGCAATTTGTTCTCAACATTAAAAGTCGTTTTTATGCTGCACAGCTTGGGCATCTGATAAAGTTCTTAAAAGTTACTCATTCTGTTAACTTAATTGTTTCTCACGAAGCTAACTAAAAAATATTCCACTTGGCTTGTGGCCAGATAAGCAATTATATGGCCCAGCAATTAGCAGCCAGTTGCCCGTTTAATGCTTAATTGCATAAGTAAATCATTCCAGACGGGAACATAAAAAGACGTTCAATCAATTTAATCTACGTTTCGGATAAATGCAATATACCTAACCTTCCCCACTGCACCCCCCCCCCCCCACTGCCCCGCCCACGCCACGCCCTCAACTAGTTGGTGAGCAAGTTATGAAGTTGTTTGTGTAAAATTTTGATTTTCGGACATTTTCCATGTTACTGTTTTTTTTTTGTTTTTTTTTTTTTTTTTTGTTAACAATTTGTTCCACTGTGCTTATTATTGTTTGTATGATTATTTGTTTATTTGTTCATTTGTTCATTTGGACTTAGTCTGCGAATGAGAGACGGCGATTGAATTGTCATCCTAAAAATAATGTAGACAGTCACTTACAAAAATATATTTCTTGTTGTTATTGTTGTTGTTTAACTGTCGTTGTTTTTTTTATTTACTTTTTTGTTTTTTATGATGCATAATTTAATGATTATTGCCGGCCATAATTTAACTTAACGGGAATAGGCAAATAATGCCCATAAAGATGTCTGCTGTCTTTTTCTTTGTTTATCTTTTTAAGTCATCAGAGCCACATTTCTTATCAGTCAATTTTATTAAGAAAACATATCCCTGCCACCCGCTGTGGCAAAGTGATTCACAGATTATTAATCACATTTGGTATATTATAATTCGTAATTTATACCCTTTGTATTTATTTCTACAGGATATCCTTTATAGTCGTCTACTTTATATGTACAGTGTCTACCACCTTATTTGGAACGGTGTCTAGCCAACATTTTAAAGTGCTATAAAGTTTAAAGAAGGAAAAAAATGCAAAATGCTTTAATGCCAATTTGTTTAATGTTATATCACATTTGAGAAATAACCTTTAGTTTTTACTAAAATATTAATTAATAAATTTAAATTAGTCAAAAACGTGAAAACATATCCAAAAAAGTTTCCAGCTTATTTGAGACAGTCTTAAGAAAAGTTAAATATTTGGCGTATAGAAGTTTGAATAAGGATGTTAATACTTAATAGTATGATATCCTTTAGCCTTAACAACTTCGCTTAACCTATTATTCATGGAAGATACCAGTTTCCAAGTAGTTTCTGGACTGATCCTGCCCCACTGCTCCAGCAGAGCATTTCGGTCTTTGGAATTTTTGAAAAATAATGCATAATGAGTTTATGATAGGTAATTGAAATTTTAGCTAGACACTGTTCCAAATAAGCTGGTAGCCACTGTATATATTGTGTTATTGTTGCTTGCTATGTTTGTTAGTTTGTTTGTTTGTTGCTATTTTTGTTGATGTTGACCTTTTTCGCTTGAAACTCTTTCAGCACGTGCGATTCCAGTTTTTCATCAGATTAGTTTTTTTTGTTGTTTGTTTTTGTTTTATTGTGTTTATTATTGTTTGACTGTGAAAATGGAATCGCATGTTTCTTGCAGCTGCAACAATAACAATACCATTCAGTGGCATTAATCAAACATAATGGAAAAAAAAAACATTCCTTAAATTGAAGCATGCCGTGAGTAAAATATGAAAGATGAGCACAGCATGTTGAGAACCAGCTGCTGTTGAAAAGAATTTGAAATCTGGTAAAGTTTCATAACAATTAAAACACAAATCAAGCTATAGAAAAATTTCAATATAAATTGACTTTGATTTGAAAACCAAGTTGGGGTAGGTCAAGTTGAAACAGTTTTTATTTATTTATTTTTTGTTTTTTTTGGGGAGTTCCCAAACACCTGATGAACGGCCCAAACAAGGTGTCACGAGTGGTAGACGTATTCATAAATTATTCACTTGCCTTCATAATGCAATAGATGTATGTAATTTTATATTATTTCCTATAAAGTTAATAGTCTATATATATATATATATATATATTTGATACGATAACCTAGCTGGGGTAGATCAAGTTGAAAAAGTTTTTTTTTTGGTATGGGGAAGTACTCAAACACCTGCTCCACGGCCCAAGGTATCACGAGAGGCAAACGTATTCATAATTTATTCACTTGCCTTCATAATGCAATAGATGTGTGTAATTCTTTCATATTAGTGCAATTACAAAGTAATAGTCCATTTTATATATTTAATTCGATAACCTAGTTGGGGTAGGTCAAGTTGAAAAAGTGTTTTTAGTTTTTTTTTTATTTATTTATTTTTTTTTTTTTGGGAAGTACCCAAACACCTGCTCAACGGCCCAAACATGTTGTGTTGTGGTACTCCAAACAAGGTGTCGCCAGTGGCAGATGTATTCACAATATATTCACTTGCATTCATAATGCAATAGATGTGTGTAATTGTGATTGTGAATGTGAATGTGATTGCGAATATGAATGTGAATGTGAATGTGAATGTGAATGTGTATCTATGAATTTAAATCTACACGATGCATAAAACAAGTTTATTGAACCTGCTGAACTGCGGTCCGGTTGCGGTTACGTTTATTGAGTGATTATGGAGGTTGGGTTGAGAAATACCCACCGCACCCAGTAATATTTAAAAATGTATTTGTTTACATCCAATACAAAACCCCAATCGAAAACCCTTTTTATGGAAAATAGTTTTAGGAACTTTTATTATGCGGCATGTGACATATTTATGGAGATTTCCCCGGGCTTTTCAGCCCTTTTTTCCCTATTAATGCAATCAAGAAGCGCTTGCCATAATTACTTGATGAGATACTAAGTTTACTGCAATTTGTGTTTGGCTAATATCGATTTTTTCTTTTTGTTTTTGTTTTTGTTTGTTTTCTTTCAACGTTTTTGTTGTTTTATTGTTGCAAATTTGACGTTTAATTGGCAACTTGTTTCTCTGATCGTGTTGCGACTTGATGCAATTCAATCGGCTTTGCAAGCTGCTAACTTTAAACTGAAAACTGTTTGTTAATTGTTATTAAATAAAATAAATAAGATTTCGCCACACTTGCCAACAAAATTGAATTCATATTTTAGCCTGTTGATCTATGTATATATATATACATATAATAATACGATTACGATTAGTGATACAACTTTAAGCTGTTAGCCAAATCAGAACCTGTCTATTGTGATATATGACCGATTATCTGTGATATATGAATGGGATAGTTCATGTTCAGATTTTAACTAACTTTTTAGATATATGTAGATATAATTATAGTAACTTGAAAGTAGAAAACCCCCTCAAGTTGAGTAGTGTAGCCATCAAAAGAGGGCGCCGTTGGCCGACTCCGTTTTGGCTTGTTTCACTGTTTGTTTGACAAATACCTTAGATGTTAAATGTGCGCCGGTAACAACAATAACAATAACAACAACAATAACAACAACAATAACAACAACAATAACAATAACAAAAACAATAGCAAAAGCAAAACACTAGATAAATAAATGAAAACAAAAACATGTGAGGCATTCTATCAAAAGCACATCGAAGATTACATACCCTTGTATTAAGATCAAATCCGGACATTTAATTTGTATTATAAATTTATTTTCTTGGTCCTATTTCGGTTGATTGCTCCTATTTAATACAGCTGATTTACATATATACTATCCGCAGGAAAATGATATATACCAAGTTTCATTAGAGATAGTTTTACAGCTGAGGAGGGACTAGTTAGCATACAGAACGACAAAATGTTGCTGATCAAGAATATATATATATATATGCGTAACACATATCACGACAACGTTGTAATACCCTCTGCCCGGGTAGAGCAATAAATAAATGTAAATAGAAAATACTCGGTTAGCTGGGCCATCAGCTTGGGGAATGCTGTTCCGAGAATAAATAACAAAAAAAAAAAAAACAAAAAACAAAACAAAAATTTCAAATTTCAAATTAAATTAACGATAAAAATATCTACATCTCAGTTATCTGAGGAACATGAAAACGTCATGGTTGTTAGGGGCGGAACGGGGCGGATCGGTGCGTTGCGGGAAATCCCATGACGGTGCAAATTGTTGAGCTTTGGTTAATACATAACTTGCATGTGTGTGTGTGTGAGTGTGTGTGTGTGTGTGAATTGTGAGTATTGATTTGCAGCATAGATTGTTCAGTTTATAGCTGCATATTTGCTGTATTCAATAATTACTATTCCGAAATGTGCCTCTTCATGCTTCCAGCTAAATTTCAATTTCAGATGGAATAACCCAAATACTTTCATATTAATCCTATAAAACCACCGATTATTTATAGAATTTGGTTTCCAGTGGGAGGCGGAGGGTCACTGTTCGGGATCACTTCCATAGACTTAACAAATGGGAATCACCATCGTCATTGGTACTGTTGTTGTTATATCTATAGACACCCACACACACACACACACACACATACAAAAGACAATTGTTTATGTTGAGTACTTGTAAATAATCGTAATGACGTTGATGATAATTGCTCGCAGGCATCTCCTCTGAATTTGTTTGCGCAACCAAATATGAATGGGTGGCAACGCCAAAAAAAAACAATAAAAATATGAAAAACGACATATTTAATAATAATTGCCGTCCGTTTGTTCTTAAGCGGCTTACGTCTCTTTAAAAACTCCACCAAATTTCTAAAGAAATTTATAATCAATTTATATGCGCAATTTAAATTTTGTTTACTTCTGTTTTGCGGTACTTTTTTTCTAAAAATGTAACGACATTTGAACAAGATCTTTAATGAATATATATATATAGCTTATACTTATGTTCTGGTATACTTAATGCCCTAGATTGTGTTCTTATAACTAAGATAATGATGACAGCCAACTAGGTCATCGTTGTTTATTCTTAAAAAATAAAAAAAAATTCAATATTTTGCGGTAAAGTAGAATCCATAAGATATATATATATACATATATATTCTTGATCATAAGGCATTCATTTAATCATTTCAAATATTAATCAAATATTGATAGCAAATATGAAATTGTATCAAATTTTTTTTTATTAATTTCGATCTTTTGATCTCGAATTCAATTATATTTTTATATGTGCTATAATTGAAAACAAATTTTTCCATTATTAAATAAATTTATTGCCATCAAGATTATCGCTTCGATCAATCAAATGTCACGCGTGCCCCGTACACAATCTCAAATACGAATACTTTCATGTTGCTCGGGGTCTACTGATAAACCATTGTTACTCCTTATCACCTGACCGATATAGATCACAGATGCTTCATCAATGCTCCCCACAGCTGCCACAATTCCCACACACAAATATCGTATATCAGCTGTGCTTATCAGCTACAGCATTAAAATTTAAAGATCCCAGCCCCACCCCAAAAAAAATATATATATATTTTTATATATAAAATAAATTTATAGATGTATTAATTATATATATTTACGGCTATAGGATTTCTTGATTTATATCTAAGCATGCTTAGTTCTTATCAAAGCAGTTTTTACTGGTTTATTTTTTTGTTGCCATTTCTTGATTTATTTGTGCAAGTTTTTCATGATCTTAATTCATTATTTTCTGAATGTTTTACGATCCGAACTGACAACTGCTCGAAATGCTAATCTTCGTGGTGGCCTTAGATTAAAAAAGAAAACTTGCAAATTTATTGAATATACTGTAAAATATGAGAGTAGTTAAAATGTCAGAAATTTGAATTAAAAAAACAAGTAAAAAGTAAAAATTTATAAAAAAAAAAAAAACAGCTAAATAGTGTATAAATAAATTGTGCAGTTGTGAAGTTGTCGATATCCATCTGACTATATATTCGCCTGTGTGGACTTGCCGATCTCAAGGACTATGAGAGCTATAGAATTCAAAACTGGAAAGTAAGTTTATCCATTTGCCCGAATATTGAGACAAATCGATTGATTCTTTTGTTGTCGTATTTATCAAATTAAGTATTGGCTAACAAGGGTATCCCATAGTCGAGCTAGCCCACTGGACACGATCATTCTTACTTAATTCATTTAAAGTAAAAAATTTAGCTATGCCATTGTTGCAATATCAAAAGAATATTTCGACTAAAAATGTTAGCGAAAATAATCGAAAAAAATATTATCTTAAAGCGCCCAATTGTTACAGTTACAAGCAATTGTTAACAAATATAAAAACAGCCATATTCCATAAATAATAATTATCTAAAAACAATTTCGACAGACAACACAAAATAATAATAATAATAATAATAATAATTTTCCTCTTCATTTTAGTGCACGAACAAATAATTATTCGAAACTTGTTTGAAAAATATTGATTGCCGTTTAGCTGGTATTCGTGGTTCACCGCAGTTTTAAACTTAAAATGTTAGTACATTTTAAATAAATTAAGATAAGTGCAAAACGTAATTAACTTTTTTACTTTTGAATGATGCAGCGTTATTTCGTATATCTGTAAAGCCCCATGTGTCTTACTATTATTATCACTGGGTTGCACAAAAACCCTATTCGAATCGAAGTTTGTTTTCGAGCTTGTTTCATGATCAATTCAAATACCAAATACCAAATACCCCTTGGCCCATGCATAATATTGATATTTCTCTTTAATTGTTTATAGATTTTTGGGTTAACTGTTTACTCACCTGTTGCTTGTGTATCCGTTATTTGGCTGGCAAACAATAAGAAAACGCCTAGCAAAAGGCGAGCGTTTTTCAACATTATACAAAACCGAAAACTTTAACAAAAAAATGGTTTTTGTTTTGATTTAACCATTAAAAAAAAAGGACTAGGTGCTTTAATATATATATTTATATATATCTATTTTATATGTTTGATTTACTTATGTGTATTTTGTATTGAAAATATTAAATTACAAACAATGGCAATGCACCGGTCACATGTGCGCATAATTTTGTTCGGCGGCTTTTTTTTTTTTTTTCTTTTTTTGATTTTCTTTTTTTTTTTTTTTTTTTTTTTGGTACTCCACACACACGGCGTATGCGCAACACGACGTAACTTGTTTAGATTTTGTTGATAATCTTTGTGAATGAAAAGCAGCACCTGTCGTCTACATTTAAATATTTGTCAGTGATGATTTTGTTGCTGGTTGGTTTGATTTTAGTTTTCGATTTGTTAAGTGGTTTTTTTTTTTTTGTGTGTGTTTGTCTCGAATGCAGCGGGGCAACGTCAACCGCTTGGCTAGAATTGTATCGCACAACTAATTAAGTGCGACCAGCGCGCGCGCGTCTTAATAATAAACAGCGACGCTCGCGTCGCAGTCGGCGTCGATGCGAACGCCGCCGTCGGCATCACTGTCAACGTCGCCGCCAACGTCGCCCGCCAGCAGCTGTCCGAGGCGGGGGACTCTACATTTTGAAATATAAAGAGTTATCTCTGGTGGTTGGTTGGTTGGTTGGTTGGGCGAGAAGTCAAGTCCGAATAGCTGACAGCCTTTTCCGTTCACTGATTACTGATTTTTGATTCTGTTTCATTATTTTTATCTTGCTTTTCATGAGTTTGCAAGAGCACAGGTGTGTAGCAGTGTGTGTGTGTGTGTGTGTGTCTGTGTGTGTTGAGAAAGCTTAATGTATTATGGATGCTCTCTTTGATAGAGAAAACTTCTTTTTTAAAGCAATATAATTTTCAAGATTTTGTTTTTTATTTTTTACGTTTTTTTTTTTGTTATTAATTCAATTGTTTATTTAATTAAGATTAAATAATTATTCCATCTCAGTTAGCAATAGAAGAAGCCAAGGACATGTGAAGACCATCAACAAGTCGACCAAAGCTTCACCGCAAAAAAAACTATCTATTTCTTTGATTTTTGATTTACAGTTGCGAGGGAGAGAGAGAGAGAGAAAGAGAGATAAAGAGAGACAAAGAGAGAGCTGAGTGTAACGTGTACTCATTAAAATAGCAGTTACCGTTCTGATAAGAATAAATCAGAAAAACAAGTGAAGCGATTGCTTATCAATCTACTAGTATTGCCGGCAGCCAAAGCTCATTTGTATCTGAGGCATGTCTGTCTGTTTCTGGCTGAATACGTGTGTGTGCGTGTGTGTGTGTGTGTGTGTGTATTTTGATGTAAGCGATTGGAAACACTTTGGGTATTTTCATGCTTAACAGGAAACTTAGCACTCGAAGCTATTTATAGGGCACACGTGCTGACACAACTCAGACCAATCAGCAATAACCTATTGCGATCGTTTTCAAAACCCATTGTCTGGAAAACATTTCAGAATTTTCACTTTCGTTTATGCATACATAAATATTAAATAAGTGTGCTTTTACCGATCCTCATCAACTGATCACAAAGCGTGCTCAACTGCTTAATGTGATAAATTGTTTTTTTTTTTTTTTTTTTTTTTTTTGTATACCCTTCTATAGGGTATTACAATCATACAATTCATCGAGACGCACATGGCTTTTTGAAGGAGACATCTGGAACATATAGTTGTAGTAATTATCTCTACAAACTATGCATAACTATAGTATTATCATTAATAATCTAAAGCAGCTGAGTCCAGCCTGCAAGGGTATGAAATCTTCGGTGTGCCTAGGATCAGCGATCGCACTTATTTTTAATTACATTCAGAAAATGTACTTCCCTGAATCGCTTGAGCTTGTGCAAAGTTCAGCTGTGCTTTTACCATTCGTAACATACTCGATTTAGCTTCTATTGATAACTGATCACCGATCAGTGATTGCTCACATCTCATCCAAAATTGCTGTCTCAGGGCTCAAAATAAAAATGGGAAATATCGTTAGCTTCTCGAGCAACTTAAAGGGGGTTAACATTACTATTTACTCATTAGTTCGTGCTCAAAATTAATAAGTTGTCTAGCCAAGTAGAAAGTATTCAGCTAGGTGATTTTCTGGGCTAGAATTTTTATTTTAATTTCCAGCAAAAGTATTTAACTAGCTCAAAAATGCATTGACTCCTAGCAGACAACACACACAAGTCCACAAATAGGAATTCTCTAGTCTAGTTAAAAATTGAATTGGTTCCAGTTGGAAAGTGCCTAATAAAAATATACCCTGCTTAGATTATAAAGCTCTCTTCTATATATATTTGTTTATCACAATGAAAGTAGTTTGTACAGTATACAAAAAAAAAAAATCCTCCTTATATAATGGTGTTTAATCTGATATAGGTGTATTTGTTCCTATATACGTACATAAATTACTATCATATTTGATTGAATGCCCCAAGAAATCAAATCACTTCATTTTATTATCGTTATGTATTATAACGATTGGCATCCGATTTCTTTCCAATCATTTTCGGACGTCATACTTCTTGTGGCACTTGAATTGGTCCGCATTATGTCGTCATGTGTTGAAAAACAATGGCGTAGCGACCTTATCCCGTGGTATATATCAAAATTTAGTGATAAAAACAAGTAACCCGACATAGCATCCGGCATATGTGTACGTGTACTGATGATAGACAGTTTAAGTAAGGGGACTTCACGCGAACTGCCATTTAGAAGTGGCTTTGATCCATCCAATTTAGCAGATGTCTGGAACCCAAAGATTTGCCAATCCTAAATAAGGAATCAGTGGCACCAACTTGCGTGGTGAGTCACTCCTAACCCTCATTCTAAATACAAGTGCAAATAAGGGAACCGACCCCAGTCTTTAACGTTAAAAACCTAAATTAGATCATAGACCTGACCCTTCCCTCACATTAGCCATTAGCTTTCAGCTAACAGAGTAGAGAGCGTCTGAAGATCACTGATCTCTGATCTAAGATACACCGAATTTAAGTTTTCAGTAAGCTGTCTTAAATCAGAAGAAGTCGAACTGGACAAATTAAAATGAGATCGAACCCTTTCGGAACATTTCTTATCGCTAGTTGTCATAGAGGATATTTCTTACTGCTACACAAAGAAGGAGTTGAAAATTTGATTTTCTCAAATTCTGAAACTGTCTTGAAATAATTTAAGTACGTTTGTTCTCACTTCAGAACAGTAAGAACTTTTTTTTTAAAACTGAATCGGATTTTAACTTTTTTTATTGCTAGAGAGAATCGTAAATTCCATTCTAAAGTCGAGTAGGTTTTAATTTTGTATCGCCTGTTTGGTATTCCAGATTCTAATTTCAAACCAATTATTCTTTTTTTTGGTTACGCTCTCGAGAATTTAATTATTGTGTACTAACGTCATAGCTTTTATGATTTATCTCGATCTAACTGGTGTCGAATATTCCATCTACAAAAGTGCTTTCCAAAAATAAGTAACTTCCTTGTATTTCACCGTATGCAGATTCCCCAAACAGCAGGAATCATTCAAGAACCATTTAATTACTAGAAATCAGTAAATCAAGGTTCAATTTATGATTCAATTGTTTTGACAATTTTTGATTGCATCAGTGTATTTACGTTTATATTTATATTTATATTTATATCAGTATATTTACGGACCCGATTTGCCTGGGTCCACGCGTGGTATTGTTGGGACTCTTGAAGGTGCTGCTTGCTAGTACTTCAACATCTAAATATATTACAAATTAATTTATTAGTGATCAATCAAGCACCCCAATCGGGGATAAGGCAACTCGAACGATTAATTCGATTATTTATGATCCCACCAGACGCAGTTAAGAAGTATCTGTTCACAATTGGCCATTTCTCAATCAGCTGCAATTATATTTTTGGCATTGCTTGCAAAGGATGTTTATATATGAACATAGTATATAAATATCAAATTATATAGTATATTTTAACAACATATACAACAATATGCGGCAATCTCGAGTACCGGTTAAAGATACAAACAAAAAAAAATAATAAAAACGATCGCTTAGAAACAAACACAACGGAAACCAGAATAATCAATTGATTAGGATCATTCTAACGCTTTATGATAGGTTCAAATATGACCATATGTGGGTGTTTCTTTGAAGTAATTCACTAGAAGTATACCCTAATCTCGATTGCACTTCAATTACAATGTCAACTTTAGGATTTTATTTTCCACTGCCTGATAATCATTGATCAAAAAATTTAGAAAATAATAATAAAAACAAGATAGAACGTTGCAGTCGGACGTAACCGACAGCGGAATACTATTATACCTTAATTTGTGTACAATTAAGAAATACTTGAATTGCGGGGGATATGGGCGTATATCGGTTTTGGGGGCGGGAGTGGGCGTGTCCCAATAAAATTTTGGAATTCGAACTCAGTAATATACCTTCTAAGTTTGGTAACTGTAGCTCCACATTTATGAAGAGTGTTACTAGCAATATATGTACCTTTAAAATTTGGTGACTTAAGTTTTCAAATTGCGTGAGATATATGGGTTTATCGAATTACACCAACAGGTGTATCGATTTAGGTAGGTGGAGTGGGCGTGGCCATCCAATTTTTTTATCGATCTTTGGGGGAGTTACCAGTAACCTACCTGCAAAATTTTTGCGGCTCTAGCTTGCAAATTACGGCAGATATGCGCATTTTAAATTTCTAGGGACGAAGTTCCTGGGGTCGGCGGATGTGGGCGTGGTCCAAAAATTGGTATGCCAATCTTTGGAGGAGGCTACCAGTAAATTACCTTCCAGTTTTGGTTACTCTATCTTTAAAATTTTAGAAGATATACGGAGTTATCGATTATAGGCGCAGATGTGGGCGTGGCACCACAAATTTATTATCGGTTCTTAAAGGCGACTACCAGTAGTATACCTACCAAATTTGACGTTCCCTACTCAAAAACTGCGGAAGATATAGCCATTTGAAAATTTTTGGGGCGGGGGTGATGTGGGCGTCGGAGGTGGGCGTGGCAAATGCCGATCTTTCAAGGACCTCGCCAACAACCTACCAACCAAAATTCGTGACTGTATCCATTAAATTGTAAAAGATATGGGGACTTATCGTTTTGCTAAAATCGATTTTCGCGGTTTTCTAGCTCCCTAGTGGACGTAGGACCAAACCCAAGACACTTTAACTTTTGAGGGTACTTTCCAGTATACGTTCCAAGTTTCAAGTCTCTATCTCTAAGGGTGTCGGAGGAACGCGCATTCATACAGACGGACAGACGGACGGACAGCATGACGGACATTGCACAAAACCAATATACTATTATACCTTTTTGGTATAATAGTATAAAAAATGCAGGAGGCCAAAACATGATTAGAGCAATACCATTTAATAATACACCCACATACAATTTCCAATTAATGATTATGATCACCGGCTTATCATATTGTGACCTATCATAAAGCTTTAGCATTATCCTTATCAATTGATTTTGCAATTTTCCTTTGTGTTTGTTGCTAAACGATTGTTCACTTTTGATCTGATTAAAATCTAATTAAGAATACTCAGATCGAGATTGCCAGACATAGAATCACCCCATTCCCTACACTGAGCCCTACACATCTATATCGACTAATGCTGAAGTGCTATGAGTCGATCTGCGATGTCTATGTTTTGCTAGAAAGATCAAAAACCGTTTGAGATTATCCCAACTGTATGAAAACCTTTTAATTCTCAAGCCAGCAATTATCATCCGATCCGCATATTTAGGTTATAGTCATTCAGCAGAAAAGCTTCAATTTTTCGAGTTGCTCCGAGTTGAGTCTTTGCATCGTTTACATCAATCAGTCGCGGTTTCGAATCCCGCTGGAGGCATGGTTGTGTTTGTTGTTTGTCTAGTCCATTAGTAGTGTCCGCTCTGCCTCCTTTTCTTTCGTCTATTAATCTTTCTGTCTACATCTCTATCCACACGGCACCACAACGGACCAAATATGGTCTATGTACCTACCACCTACCTATCTATATACATATATCTATATGTATGGAGTAGCTGCATCTGTTTCAATTTTTAAATGGTGCATATAAGCTACCACTTTGTCGATAATATAAATTATACACAAATAAATTAGCAGTTATCGGTCGACTTAAACAAGGCTGTGTTAACGTCATGGCACCCCACCTGGAATTGACGTCATCATCATATCGTCATATATGCCTGAGTACTTTGCAGATAGATGTGTCAATCCGAAACATAACATGATGGAAGGCTTAGATTATATAAATATGTATATATACTTATGTGTAAGACAATAAATTAAAAAATATTATATGATTAACCATTTTGTATTCTTATTTAAGGACAATCATTTTGGTATTGCTATCTTTATCAGTTCTTTGAATCTCATGTTTAAGTTCGATATCCATATATATCCATATCGATCACTAAGAAAAACAACCAGTTTGTATTGTTAGTATTATTTTGCGCTTCAATTTGTTTTAAGATAATTTTAAATCAAAATCAAAATCAAGGGGGCTCGAAAAAATGTGCAATAACAATCGTTATCGTTATCGTTATCGCAATCGCACCGTGATAGTGCCTCCAAGCCCACACAGTAGCTGACAAAAGAATGAAGCAACAAAAAGAAAACATAATAAATAAAAACAGATTTCAGATTTGTACTTCTTGTAGACCAACATGTTTCAAGACGATCAATTTTCGGTTGCCACCTTCAAATGGGCGTATTCGGGGGATTCGATGTCACATACTTTCTTCAGCAGCTTAATCTCCAAAAAGATGGCAATTGATAGAAAAATAATATATGCAATGAAGCTAACCCAGCCGACAAATTTTCCCAGTACGAACTTGGTGCAAAGAAAGCTGACATAAAGCGTAAATGCTGTTATCAGGAGCATTCCAGTTGTTATCGATAATCCCGAAGAGTTGATCACAACGTTTTCGGACGAAACCACTATAGAGATTAGCCACGGCAGTCCCAAGCAAATAAATATATCAAACGTATTCGATCCAATAGCATTGCACAACGCCATTAATCCATAACCTGAAACAGGAGAAGCCGAAATATAGGAAAACAAGAAAATCCCATAAAAAAATTTGTTGTACCTTTTTTGCACACAATGTATGAGGCGACGATCTCTGGGACGCTGGTGCCGGCAGCGAGTACGGTCAGTCCCATTATGGAATCGGGCACACCCAAGTTATAGCCCACCACAGTGAGGAACCATGCAACAAAGTACGATGTTATACTGATCCAAACCACGGACATTAGCATGCTCAGAAAGAATACGGAACGGGCACTCGGCGTGGTTACGGCCAGCAACAGAACGGCTGGGTATTTGATGGCCCACCATATCTTCTTGATATAGCTGGATCCCTCCTCTGGAGTCTCGCACACCGTCTGCTTGAACGTCTTGAGCGGATCTTCCTCACGCTCCAAAGGATTTTCGGTCATCATGTCCAAGTCCATGTCGACGGCTATACGCGAATTATAGTTAATACTAAATTGTAATTAATTATGCTAATGGATTTCATTAGTTAAAGTTACTTCGAAATAAACTCTGGATCCTGCGATCAAATAGCAGACCGACCAGATAGATGAAATATCCACTCAGAAGAATAGACGCTTCATAGACCTCCACCACGGAGTCTTGTAGTACAACGAAAAGACCCCCAATTGATATGAAATACCAGAAAGTATCTCGAGTTATGGGCCACCAATCCAATTTAAGGGACTACAACAAATTAAATGTTATAGTCATATTAATAGTAATAATAATATTAATAGTAATAGTAATTTTAATAGACGTATCCTTGAGTTGTTTGCCTGACGAACTCACCACGCCCGTTAGGATGCCACAGACAGATCCAATACCAAGGACATTGAACACCGATGAACCGACAATAGTACCGATACCGATGTCTCCCTTCGTGACAAACGTACCCACGATCGAGACAAAAAGCTCCGGGGCTGAGGTGGCGGCAGCAAGGAACGTCGCTCCGGCAACATCGTAGGGCATACGCAGGGCTGCATTCGGCATCGTATATAGATACACAGTTAGAGTTGCAGCTTATGTTGGGGACGATTGGTATACATACTATAGCAGATTCGCTCCATCGATGGTATCAGATAATCGTCACAGACAATCATCAGTAATATGAACAAATATATGCTGGCGAGCAGACAGACAACCGTACTGAATATACTCTTCTCCCGCATGATATTGGGAAATTCCACTATCGATGGAACGGTACAGTTCAGTTCCGTATTCTCATGGGTCCGCATTAGAAATGGATCGAATGCCCCTGTTTGTGTGTTTGTGGGGTTTTCAAACTGGATTATCTGTTGTAGCTATTTTTTTATTTGTATTCGTACCGTAATCGCTTGCATTAAAAAGTAACCGCACAGCTCTATCAATATTGAAATGCATTTTAAAAAGTGCATATGTATGTGTATACACACATATATATATATAT
Organism: Drosophila kambysellisi; assembly: GCA_035042185.1. Taxonomy (NCBI): domain Eukaryota; kingdom Metazoa; phylum Arthropoda; class Insecta; order Diptera; family Drosophilidae; genus Drosophila; species Drosophila kambysellisi. The sequence goes on along the minus strand of JAWNLS010001080.1, from coordinate 4,958,414 downwards.
ATATATATAAATATATATAGTTCAACGATAGAGACAAATTTTGAAAATATAAAAGAAATTTTCTAATTTTTTACTGACACATTCAACTGTGAAATAATTTCTCTCCAAAAATGAATAAACAGTAGACTGATTTCTTTGTTAAATCTCATATATTATTAATCGTATAAATACATTATTGAATTTGTTGTTTGTTGTTTGGTTTTTGCTTTTGGATTTTTGTTTTTGGTTTTGGTTTTTGTTTTGGTTTTGTTTTTTTTGTTTGTTTAGGTTTTATCCCATTGTCTCATTTCATTTCATTTCTCCAAATGTCGTGAAGAGAGATTCTTCTTCTACTTTAATAATAATAATAAAAAAAAAAGTATTACAATAACAGCATAACGTAGTAGCATAAAGGTAACTCGAACTATCAAGGTAGATAGAATAGAACAGGAAAAATACATATTAATTAATTAAAACGACTGCACTGCAGAGTTGCCCCGCCCAGCTCCAGTACCAGTACTAGTACCAGTACCAGTACCAGTACCAGTTCCAGTTCCAGATTACAGTTGCATTACCAGCTCCAGCTCCATTTCCAGCTCCAGCACCAGCTCCAGCACCAGCTCCAGCTCCAGCTCATGATCGTCCGCAGGTTGGCAGATTGACGCGAAAGAACACATTGAGCTCGATGAGCGAGGCGAATACCATAAATACCAAATAGATGACCAGACAGGCGATGCCCACCTTGGTGTCCAGCTTGAACTTATTCATCGAGAATGTCAGATAGAGCAGAAACAGCGTGGACAACAATGTTATGGCCGAATACTCCAATCCGGCCGAGTTAATGGCAACATAATTCTGACCGGGCTGTATGGGAAAGAAGACCGCCTTTATCAGCCAGGGTACGCCCAGGCACAGCAATATATCAAACGTATTCGAACCAATCGAATTGCATATGCCCATCGATCCATGACCTGGCCAGAGAGTATCGAATAGAATAGAACGGAACAAATTCCAACCAACATACACATGAACACACATTATCATCAATCGTCCATCATTCAGTGTCAATCAATCAACAATCAAAACTCACCGCGCTTTGCCACAATCACACTGGATACGGCCTCGGGTACACTGGTGCCAGCGGCCAGAAACGTAATCCCCATCACCGAATCGGGTATCTTGAGTGTATCGCCTGGTTATGGGAACAAAAAACATCGTACAATTTTCGTATAACACTCAACAGAATCAAGTACATTTTTGTCAAGGGTAGCGAATAGTGGTTAAATACTCACCAATTATGGTTATCATCCACGCCACCACATACGACAGCGAACCAATCCAGACAATGCACATGATGAAGGTCAATGGGAAGATCTTGTTATTTTTTGCCTTTTTACAATCGGGTATCGCGATGCGAAATAGCAAATGGATCGGCCAGATGATAATCCAGGTGAACTGGGCAAAGCAGCTGGTTCCCTTGGGGTATGTCAATAGTGAGTATCCCTCCTGATCGGCCTCCTCGGCTGCAACAGCAGTAGCAGCTGCCGCTGCAACAGCCACCGATAATTGTGCCTCAGCATCTGCATTATCAACGATTGCAACCGATGCGATTGCGCCAACAGATGGGGCACCAACAGCTGCAACACTAGCACCACCAACACCAGCACCACCCCCACCACCAACTCCAGTTGCTGTTGTTGTTGTTGTTGTTATTGATGTAGTTGTTGTTGTTGTATTGCTGGCCTTGGCCTGATCGTTGTTTAAGCCGCCATTCAACTGAATGCTGGCCATATTTTGGCAAATGCGATTTTCCACGAGCTCTGTGGAAAATATGACAAAAATTTTCATTTACTGTGCAACTGGAATGGGGCAACTTTAGCAGTTTGAGCTGCACTTTTGTTATTGTTTTTTTTTTTGTTTTTGTTTTTGTTTTTGTGTACCTGGGTCCTTTTCATTGCTGTTCTTTGTGTGTATGCTGCAGTTTGAGGAGCGGCTGCGCGAGCGCGCCTGCTTAACGCCACCTGTGTGTGAGATTTGGTAGTATGTATTGTTTAGTGTGTGTGTGTGTGTGTGCACACATATGTGCATATGTGTGTGTATATATATATGTATCTATCTCTATCTTTCTCTAGCATTGTATGCTTTAACTTAAGTCAGAGCAATTACGCTTATTTTTTGTTTATTTTTTTACCCACCATGAGATCCTATAAAATACAGTTATAATTTGTATCTTTGCCTAAGACTAGGTACATATCTGTATATAAGATCTCATAGCCAATTAAATTTGTATCAAAGAAAACCATATTTTATGCTCGAGTGTTGTTTAACTGTAGGTTGTTGTTGTTGTTTTTGTTTTTCTGGTCAACTTTGAGTTCGATGACTGCAATGACTCACCTTTGGCGCACTTTTGAAAGGACTTGTCGAAATACATGACAGCCAAATAGACCGCATAGAGGGATACCAAGATGAGGGCCTCATACCACTCGACACGCTCGTCGTGCATCACACAGATGAGTATGGCGACCGTAACGCCATAGGCAATGCTATCCCGCGTCAGTGGCCACCAGTCCAGCGGAATAGTCTGAACACATAGATATATATATTTAGTTTGAGGTTAGGATTGCGATTGGTGTTGAGCAACAGGAAAAAAAATAATATAAAGAAATTTATATTATAGGCATTTTAGATGCAATCCGTTAATGCTGAATTGAACATACTTAATTGTCGTATCGCGAGCATTCGTTTGTCGCAGTGTACTTACCATGCCAGCACCGATGCCGCAACAGGCGGCAACCGCGAGTATGTTGAACACCGCAGATCCGACAATGGTGCCAACACCGATATCCCCCTCCGTAATGAATGTCCCTATCACATTCACAAAGAGCTCCGGCGCCGATGTGGCAGCGGCCATAAAAGTGGCACCCGCCACATCGTTGGACATGTTTAAGGCTAATCACAAAATGGCAAATGTTTATATATTTTTTTTTAGAAATTGTTGTGCGTGTGTGTAAGTGTGTGTGTGTGTGTTTTCGATCACTCACCTGCGCATATTTTCTCAACAGCTGGCACAAAGTACTCATCACATACTACCGCTAATGCTACAAATAAATATAAACTGGCTATAACATGAAGTACAACAGCACCGGACTGTCTTTGCGCCTCCGTGAATAGATCTCTGGGGAAATCATCAATGGCGGGCTGAGTGCAATTTATATCTATAATTAAATAAAACAAAAAACAAAAAAAAAAAAGCGAAATGCAAAAGTACTCATTCATAATAATTTCACTTACATTATATTGTATGCTAATGTTTAATTTATTTTATATTTGATTTCAATATTGTGAATCAACATGAGTTAACATTCATATTTGTGTAATATTCACATTTATATTCACATTAATTTTCATAACCAGTTTTATTGCCTACTTTTGAGAGTAATTAATTTGATTATTTGAGTATGTTTGCTCAATGTTTATTTGATCAATTTGTTTGCTTTCTTATTTAAAAAAAAAAAAAACCACTTAAATTAATCAATAAAAAAAATAAAACAAGAACCAAAAAAAAAAAAAAATGAATAAGCAACATGATTTAGTATTTAAAGGTAATCACTAGTCGATAAAAATGCATTTTTTGTTTGAACTTTGCGTATATGCAATATATAGTATATAGTCATATGATATGTGTAACAATATCTGGAGCCCATTGATTGTTTATAATTGTGTGATTAAACGAGTTAATGACAACTGTGAATAATTGATAACTGTATCAATTATAAGATCAACGTCGCATCGATTCACTTTCAGCTCGAATGATCTGCACGCAAAAGCGGGTTCTCGTTTGTTAATGATAAATGTTAAATGATAAATGTTAGATGATAAATGTTTAATGTTAAATGATAAATGATAAATCGTAATGCGCACATTTCATTTTACGTTTTTCCACTTCAATTATTATTGTTTCGGTATGTTTTCCTCTTTATAGTAATTTTTCTTCGTTATTTATTTTTATTTTTATTCTTTTTTTCTTGTCAATTTGTCGCTTCTTTCTCTCAAGCGCCGGTAAAGAACTAAACCACCGAGGCAGCAAGAACAACCACAAGACTGACCAGACAGATCCCACCTAAGGAACAGCGACAACAACAACAACAACAACCCAACAAATGACAACAAAAACAAAAAGAATGACAAACAAGAAGAAGAAGAAGAAGATGAAAAACGTAGAAAAAGCCGAGTCTCGAGTCGTGTCCAATTCCGATTCCAATTCCGAGTCGCCGACTTGATTATCGATCAAATGAGTTGAGTTGAGTTTAGTTACGTTGCTTTGAGTTGAGTGGATAGTTTTTTTTTTTTGTTTTTTTATTCAGTTTTTTCTCTTCTTTTTTTTTTGTTGTAGGTTGTATTTGGCATTTAGTTTGTTTGGCGCTGCAACGGAAACGATAAATACGAGAAACGCTTTGATCTCTCGATGTCATCAAATTGAATAATAAAAACCGACGCATGTCGGCGATCTAAAAACAGAAGCACCTTCCCATCCAACCCATTGCCCTAAGGCCCCCTCCTATGCTTGACCGACAAATTTGCAATAGGAAAATGCTGCCCAACACACAACACCAAATGACAACAATCGATTATTGGACGATATTTAGGGTTATAGCAAAATAATATTTGCAAAAGTTTTTTTTTTTTTTTAATTATAATAGGAAAAATTAAAAATAAATGTCAAATATTCTATAAAGTATTTAAAAACAGAAGATGTTGAACAGTTATTGAAATACTTCCATTCCTTGATAGATAGATCAATGAAAGACTTTCTCGATCGCAAAGTATTAATCAATATTACTCTGAACAATTCGATAATTCGATTCTTGTTAATCTTTTTTAAGATCCACTCTAGCAGCAACAATTTCTTTTTCTCTATATATGTATATATATTGACATAAGCATATGTATATGTATAATATATATTTGTACAACATTTGAGGGCAATTTGCATAAATTTCGATAAATAATTGAAGACAATTTTTCGACACGCAAACAAAACAACAACAAGACAACAACATCATAATATCATGTGCGACTCGAACTTGCACTATCATCAACATCAACAACAACAACAACAACAACTGCAACATCATCATGCCCACTCATAAACTGGAAGACAAAGCCGACAAATGTGGATGCGACTTGAGGCCACTACAGATCGACACTTTGCGTGCCGGAGAGTGGACAACAGAAGAACGCACCCGGGTTTTTCATATTTCTTCTTTTTTTTTTATTATTATTATTTTTATTTATTATTTTTTTTATTTTTTTTTTTTGTATCCAGTTCAGCTTACGGTACGACGACGACAACGTCTTCGGGGTCAATTGAACCAAACGCATTTTGTAACCGCAGCGGCCCGCATAATGCAATAATGCTTAATCAGCATTTACAGCTACAGCTACAACAACAACAACAGCAGCAACAACAACAACAGCAACAACAGTGGGCGGTGGTGCGTTGGTTGGGTGGTGTTAATGATAATAAATTTAACATGGATAACAATCAGCGAAAACGTTCAATCACAGTAAATTAAGTTCACTCTAATTGAATAAGAGCCGCATAAGCAGTAGTGAAAGCGATCCAACAACTACAACAACAACAACAACTACAACAACTAAAACTACAACAACTACAACAACAACAACATAAACCGGAATCGAGAGTTGAAAACAAAAATTAAGTAGAAGTTACGTTGCATGTGAACAAAACAGCTGTTGATTAAAGAACGAAAATAGCACTAGAGTGATATTGTGGCATACAGATACATTGATAGCGGAACAAGGATACTAACAGATAGCATTAGCACATTTGCCATTCGCTCAAGTATGTAATTGAAAATTATTAATAATTATAAAATATAAAATAACTGAAATTATAAATCAATAACTGAAATTATCGAGTAGCATTTTGAGTCATTCAAAAATATTCATGTCAAATCCAGAATTATTTATGATTAAAGCTAAAGGAACAAGAACTCAGAGCACACAACACATGTTTTTTTTTTATCGTTTCCTTGAAAAATACCAGAAAGAGAGAGAGAGAGTGAGGGAGAGAGAAAATCAATTAACTCGATCAAATAAAATAAGTGAAAAGTGGAAAATGTATGAAAGCTGATATACGATTTTGTCTCTCAATATTCTTCACACTGAGGAAGTGAAATGATTTGTAATATATGTATGTATATAATTTGTAATCTGTATAAACGGAACAACTGTACAACACTGGAATACAAAAAGTTTACTGTACATATTACGTATACGTCTCATTGCCACAATTGGCTATTGTTTTACAAGAGACTTAAGAGGCACTCACAGACAAATAGTTGGATAGATATGTATGTGTGAATGGAGAATGTGTACGTGTGTGTGTGTGTGTATGTGTGTGTGTGTATATGTAAGTTATTTTGTACATAAGTAAGCAAAATCAACGCCACAATGCGTTTTAATATGACTTTTGTGTACCGTTTAAGTAAGTTTGAGAGCACCCAAGCTAAGCCTCAGATCATCTCAGCACTAGGGTCTGCCAATGTGGCAATCTCTAAACATATATACATATTTATTTATGTATATATATATATGTATATATATACACATATAGTGTGTGTGTGTGTGTGTGTGTTCTTCGTTTTAAGTTAGTTACTGTATCCGTATCTGTATATCTGTGTGTGTTGTTATATCTTGCGCAAGCTGACGTGCACCCAGTGAACAACCGTGCGGCACGAACAATTTAAGACTCGTCCAAATTAATCATGTTCCACTGCAAGATTTCAGATTTCAGATTTCCATATTTCAAAGCGTTTGACATTTATCATCACTTATACCTATTAAATTTTTAGCCAAAAAGACTTAAAAGGAATCAATAAGCATAGACTGAACAACAAAAAAAAAAAAAAAATGTTGTACACTTAAAAAAATACAAATTTGTTACATAACAAAATACTACTATTTATCAATTATCCTGAACTTTGACAACAGCATATTAAATTAATGCTTAAAATGCTTTTAGGCTATTTATTTGTCATTGAAATTGTTGCTACACAGAAGAGAACAGAAATGCCTAGAAATTAAATGCAATTGCAGCAAAGTCGTTGGTTACAGCTTTTATGATATTGCCGGGTTAATAATATTAATAATAATAATAATAATAATAATAATATTAAAAAATGTAAGTCGAGTGAATCGGTTGCGTGTTGATATAAATACGTTTTTAACTCAGTGGTAGGCCTTATAATTTTGTTTTGAATGTGATGCTTGAGTGCGTTTGAACAAACAAATCCGTTGTATGATTTAGTTCGAGTTCCATTTGTCACGATTTGTTTAACTATTATCGATTTTTTTTATTTTTTTTTTTTGTATTTTGGTTAAGTATATATGTCATCTTTTTTTTTAGTGCCTCTGCACTCGCCTAATGCTTATCACGTTGCGCATACGCCGCATTGTACAGCTAACCAAAATAAATACAAATGAAGTCATCTATGAAAATTAAGTTTTCCGCAACAAACAAAAAAAAAAAAAAAACCAAAAACAGAAAAAAAAAACTAACTAAACAATAGTCACAGCAACAACAACAACAACAACAGTCTTTTGATTTTGTTCTAATTTTTTTGTTTCTTTTTTATTGTTGTTGTTTCTTTCTCTTTTGTTGGATGCTTTTTTTTTTGTGCATAGTAAATGTCATTAAGTTTCACTTAATGAGCCAATTTAGACAATTGATCCATATGCTTTGGTTTACGCGATACACATACACATATATTCATACATACATACATACATACATATAAATAGATGATGTGTGATTGTGTGTGTGTGTGTGTGTGTGTGTGTGTGTATATGGATGAAGAAACGGGAGGCAAAAGCGCGCCGACAAATGTGCAGAAACGAAATCCAATTCCAACCGACGACGACGACAATGTTAAGTTAAATATATTAGATACAATTTATGTATATATATGTATGAATATGTATGTATATGATATGTAATATATGACAAATGTGACGTCACTGCACACACACACACACGCACAGCTCATTGTTTAATTTGCTTTAATTTTTGCCGCATAACAAAAAGGACAAAAAAAAATTTTTTTTTTTTTTTGTTTTAATTGATTTTTGTAGTACATTTATTATTATTAGTATTTATTTCATTTAAAATTTATCATTTTTGATGACACTTTTAATTTTGAAAAAATTATTCTTTCTTTTAAGTGTTTTTTTTTTTTAACTTTTTAAATTGAAAATTTCTTGTTTTATTTTAGTTGGTCTTTTTTTATAGAGGTTTTAGATATGTATGTAATTTTTGTGCCCGTACCCGTAGTGCTGCTAAGACCCCAATAGTCTTCCATTGCTGCACGGTGTTGTAGTGGTGATGGACACTCGTAAACTGCGCTGCGGCCGCTCTATGAAACGCAATCTCAATCTCAATCTCTGTCGTCGCTTCCACTTCAATGGTGTTGATTTGCTGGCTTTGCGGCCCCGTCGCCGTTGCTGTTACCGTTGCCGTCTCTCTCGCTATCTCCCTCAATCTGTCCTCTGCGGCTTAGCCTTAGTAAGCGCACACAGACGCGCACACCCACACATACACGAAATGTACGCACACAAATGCATGTAGCAGGCTTTAAGCCTCTATATAAACGCGCGCGCTTATTTTCAATTGTCGTGAAGATCTCTTGCAACGTTCAAAGCGCCCACATACGGCAGGGGGTGGTGGGGTAAATCGGCGTGCGACGATGCGGTGCGAGGGGATCTTTGACAATTTAAAGCACAAGGCGCGGCGTGGCGCGACACTCATACACACCCACACACAGGCATTATTAGTATGTGTCTGTGTGTTTGTTTGTGTGTGTGTGTGTGTGTGTGTGTGTTTGTGTTTGTGTGTGTGTGTGTGTCTCACTTAATGCATTTCGCGTTTTGAGGCAAATGCCAAAAGGCAACACACTAAAAGGCATAAATCAAGGGGCAATCAGAAAATAGACGCCGCCAGTGCCAGTGTCCGCAGTAGTCGTCGTCGCTGTCGTTGTCGTTGTCTTCTTCCTCTTATTCTGCTCACTGATGTTCTTCTTCTTCTTCGTCAGTCAGACAGTTGACAGTTGGCGGTGTTATATGTATGCTGCGATCTCGCTCTCGCGTCTCGTGCCAAGTCCACTATCGCTTGTCTTTTATCTTTATCACACTTTAGCTTACGCTAACAACAACAACATGAACAAAAACAAAACAACAACAATATGACAATAGACGAAAAAAAAAAGACGAAATTTCAATCCCGAATCCCGTTGCTCAGTTGACGGCGCGCATCTTTTACATTTCTTTATGCTCTCATCTGTTTGTATTTGTGTCGGTATGTGTTTGTGTATGTGTGAGTATGTGTGTATTTATAGTCAAAGCTTTAGCTTTAGTTTTGGCTTTAGCTTCGGTTTTGCTTTTTAAATTTAGATTTAGCTTAGCATTTGGCTATGGCTATGATTTTATTCTATATATTGTCTTGATGCCGCCGACGTTGACGTTAAACTGATTCGATGTTTCGGATAGCGCTTTAGTCGAAACTGAGCATCGACATTTTTTTTTGCCGAGCTTGGAAATTTGTTCTATTGAGGCATCATTCGGTCCGTCAGTTTAACTAGCTATAGACTGCGTATGTATGTTTATATGTATGTACTAGTGCTTACACATACACAAAAATCACGGATTGCATGCTCCCCACAACAGACACACACTCACTCACACACGCACACCCACTTTCCATCACTGTATGCGTATGTGTATGTGTATGTGTGTATGAGCTCGTGTGAGTGTGCCCATGTTACAGTGTTCGCTTGGATATCAAAACATCCCGAAACTACTATAAACCCTTGAAGTTCAAATTTTTGGGAAATCACAGTTAGAGCGGATAAATATGCTTAACTCAAGTATGAAATACCAGTTAACACCATTTAAGCAGCGAAAATTACTGTAAAAATGTTTCAATTCCTTACCTATTAATTAAAATTGATATAGTTGAATTTAAACTTGATATCTGTAATGATTTAAGAACTTATGTATGTACTCACCAAACATCCGAATACAATGATCATATCTGGAATGTGAATAATCATTACTGAACTAAAAACGTTCGTTCTCTGGCCTAGGATTGTCCAACTTGGACAAATATCGGCCAACGTTTTTGATTTCAAAACTAATTATGTAGATTCCAAATTATCGAGAGTTTACTGCACTTGTTGGTTGTTATTGTTGTTGTTGTTGTTGTTATTGTCGTCGACCAGTCTCCAGTTACCCCACATGGACGGGATCGTATTTTGCACTACTATTATATATACACAAACATATATACATATATATAGGTAGATATTGCTATGCGACAAAGGTCATGTCATGGTACAGCGACCAACTAATAATGCTGTATACAAACAGCTCGTGCCATCAAAGAAAGTTATTTATTTTCGGACTTGGGCTTGGCTCGACCAACAGCAACAATAATAACAACCAATAACAACCAGCCACAACAGATGCAATACATACCAATCCAATTATATTACGGCGAAAATCAAATCAAATCAAATGATATATTTAATTAAGCAACTTTGTGCCATTAAACGATTTATGCATTAACATTAATATAAATGTTAAGGCATTGGTAAAAATTCCATTCCTCGACAATCAAACAAACATCTTAAAAAAAAATAAGAAAAATACCCAATTTTTATTTTTTTAGGTAACTCCCAATAGTAACTGTTATCTGATCTCGATCTCATCTCATTAGTTTCAGTTGCTGTACGCCCCATTCATTAAATATTCATTCGCCTTATCAGAGTGGCATGTTTTGATTCCTCACAACGAATTGTCGCTGATGCCAACAAACAATTAGTCATCTCTGGAAATGGGGTTAAAGACAGTAAACTAGCAACACATATACATAAATACAAATAAAAATCAGACAAGAAACAGGACAGTTTCGAAAACAACATATAAAATGTGAAGAAAATAATACGTGACATCATTTTTAGGTCTTATCTCGGTTTGGCTCAGGTGATAAAAAAGGCCGACAATTGTCTGGACAGACGTAAATAATACGGAGACATGCGAGACTTATGAAAAATACGATTACATACCTAATTAAAGACACACAAGGAAGCCCCTTGTCTATCTCACTCTCTCTCTCTTTCTCTCTCTCTCTCTCTCTCTGTCTCTCTGAGTGTGCCTGTCCAACTAATTGAATCGGAACGTTTTTAATTAGGCTCGAAAATGAAATAGTTAGCTAAACGACAACAACAACAACAACAACAATCAAGCCAACATACTACTACGATAAACTGTATAATAATGTCATATATTCAAAAATAAACTAATGTGAATTTACGTTCAATTCGTTAGATTTTTAATTGGACACGCATGGTCATCATCACAACAGATGACACGATTCTGTTCAATTAGGTTGAACTTCGATCCTACAGCAAACCCAAAAGAAACATAAATAAATATGTGTAATTATATTTGTTCTAATTGGTATAAATTTTGATTTTCATAGCTTTTAAATGCCTATGAATATCCCAATTATCCCAATTGAACGCAATACTAAAATTGGTTTTATATGTTAAATATGGATATATACAGGGCATCTTCTTCGTATTTTTCGATGCATTAAGAATACAAAATATAACAATTTACATTATAAATATCGTTGAAAGAAATCGTCATGAAAAAAATAGACACGAAATTTAATTTTACATTTATTTTTATTAACGCTGAAAACCAATTATTAGTCGTAAAACCAATTAATAGGCAACAAACATATATTCTTTGAAATCAGATTTGTATATTATTTTATTACCTATCTGTCCCCATATACATACATGTATGTATATATATGTATATATACTATAATCTGTGCTGCATGTTAACAATTAATGTGAAACGCCTTTGATTGTGCATGAGTTGTTGTTTCTTTATATTTTATATTAATGGTAAATTAAGGTATCAAACGGGGAATATTTAAGGTAATAATCGCTTTGCTTGCCTTTTTGCTAATCTTTATCTTTAACAATTAAAACTAGGAATTTTCTCTTAAACACGCACATGCCGAAAACGCAAATGCTTGCCTATGTACACGGAAGAAAGAGATACAAATATATATATATATTTATGTATAAATATATATAAATAAATGTTTATATAAACCACTTAAGATACAACCGAACAAAATATATATTAAACAAAAAAAAAATTAATTTGACTAAAACGCGCGTAACACAAGTTTTAACGAAAAATCATTAAATTTGAAAAATAGAATGTGGAAGGGGGGATTGTGGAGCAGGGGTTTGGGGTAATGGGCAAGGGCGATAGGCCATAGGATGATGAAGTTCAATAATAAAAAACAAGAAAATACAACAATTTGATGCATGTATTGTTGTTGTTGTAGTTAATTTGTTGTTAATCAGTTTGGCATGCCGACACCCTGCTGAAAGCTGAGCGTCTCCTGTTGCTTCTTCACCTCCTCCTGCATTTCGAGGGCGAGCTTCTTGTATTTTTCCGCCTCCTTTTCATTCTTCTCGATGCCATCGCCGCGCGCATACATTTGGCTAAGATTTGCACAGGCGTACATGTTACGCAACTCGCACGCCTTGTAGGCAAACTGAAATGCCTTCTTCATGTCCTTGAGCACAATGTAATCGGTGTCCTTTATCGGCGATTTAGTTGTGCTCGGCGGCACAACGCTGCCGCCGCCCGCCACATCCTCGGGCTTCTTTTGTACGCCCGAGATGTGCATGCCGGATAAATAGAAGCAGGCGGTGGCATTGTTCATGTCACAACTCTTTGTTAGAAACTGCAAGCCCTTTAATAATAATTGAAATGATTAAATAAGTGTCAATTTACCGAGAAGTTGTTGGTGTTGTGGCTGCACTCACCTTGGGCACATTTCTGTCAATCTCTTTGGGCATTGAGCGCGAAACGAGCAACAGGCCGGAATGCAAACAGGCATCCGAATCATTTAAATTGCAGCCCTTCTCATAATATTGATAGGCGATGCGCGGTTCGCCTTTGCTGCCGCTTTTGCCCTTGCCCAGAAAGCTATAGTTGCCATATTTATAACAGGATTTTGCGTAACCATAATCGTCACATGTCGATTTGTATACCTTCGATGCCTTCTCAAAGTCCTTCTTAATGCCCTCCAAATAATCACCGAGCAGATGGCAAACTGTAAATAGAAATTATAAGTTTAGATTTTTCTTTATCTTTCTGCAATTTAGTTATGTTTTGTAAGCAAAAAAAAAAAAAAGCTAGTTTGTTTTGTAATTAAATTACGCTAGCAAGAAGAAAAAAAAAACATAGGTTAGAGCACACATTGTTTTTGTTGCGGTTTGCTGCTGTTGTTGTTGTTGCAGCCACTCGAAGACTGGCCGCCTGTTGTTGTTGCCATTTACCTTCCGGTTTCTTTTCCGAATAGCAGCCAAAGCGATATTCAACACCCAGCTTTTCTACATATTCCTTAACATCAGACTCCTTTTTTAAGTCGTAGGCCATTGTGTCTTTGTTTAACTATTATATGTACAAAAATAAAATATAACAGCCAGTTTTGTCGATGCCTTTCTGGATGTTATGTTGCTGTAGCGGCTGTGTTTTTGTTGTTGCTGTTGTTGTTGCTGCCCACTTTTTTCTACACTGAAAGTAGTGCTGGAAAGTTCAGCGATTTGAGCTATCGATGTTATCGAATAAGTGAGCGCGGTCACACTGTGCCAGCTTTAAACTTGGAGCGTCATGTACGAGTGTGATATTTGTAAAAGGAAAAGTAGTAATAATGCAAAAGACTATGAACATGATGAGATATTGTACGGCGAGTGGATGCGGAAACAAAATATAGCAGTGCACTATTATTGTCTGGTAGACTTGCTCCGATAATCGGTTGACATTATATTGTGGTAATTCTGATTTGTTTGTTGTCCCTCAGTTGCTTTCGACAAATTTGGTACAACGCGGCAAAGACGGCAATGGAATTTTGGGCTTTCTGGTGCGCGACATCCGCCAGGAAGCGGCAGCTGCCCAGCAACGGAAATGTGCATTCTGCAAGCAGAGAGGTGCCAGTGTGGTTTGCCACAAGTGTCCCATTGTTTTTCACGTGGCGTGCGGCATAGAAAACCGTTGCGTTTTCCACTTTTGCGATGAGTTTCGCGGCTACTGCGAAAATTGCGCGCCACTCGATGCATATAAGCGGCATCTGCTCGCCAATCCACCAAAGGATGTAGTTTGCGATATTTGCTTTCGTCCCATCTCCCCATTTCTGCTTCACAATGTCACATATGGGGATTGCTGTCGCAAAGGATTCGCGCACCGCAGCTGCATGCGTAGCTTTGCGCTTGCCTCCGGCTACTATTTGCGCTGTTTGTGGTGTCGCGAAAAGAATTTCCGTGATAAGATTCGACTGCAGTCGGTATTTGTGCCCGATCGCGATGCAGCGTGGGAGCGTCAGCAGAAAGCGTACAGTGAACTTCACACGAGACGCTTGCGTTGCGAAATGGAGAAGTGCATCTGCCCAAACGGACGAAATTACAATCAGCATACGTGGACCATTCAACTCTGCATAATGTGTGCGGCGACGGGAACGCATCTGAAATGCCGTTTGGGTATAATGAAAATATCCCGTGCACTGTACTCGGAGGCCACCGATTACAAGTGCAGCTCCTGCATTGAGGTGGAAAAGAAGCTAGTCCAACCCCATATTGTGCGGACGATGCCAACGGCAGATGAGCATATTGATAGTTCCTTCTATATGACCAAACGGTGCCGTGATCTGAGCATTGCATCCGACTATGATTCGCCAGAGCATTCGGATGACGACTCCAGCATCATTACAGTTGTTGCCTCACAAAATAAGATGCTCGCCATGACACAGGCGTCACCACAGCCACAAACACCAACGAATCAAATACCAGCTGAGTCAGAATCAAGCGTAATTGAGCTTTCCGATTCGCAGCCGAGCAGCTCACAGCAGCTGAGGAGCGCTCTGCAGACTCCTCTGTTGCTGCATGAGTCCTTCACCAGCGGCGATCACTTCTATCTGGTTGTCTACGAGTACAATGAGCAGTTGTCTGATCCATGCACGGGCACCTGCACACTGCGCTTTGCTCAGGACGATAAACGACTCAAGGATTGCACGGAGCAGGCCCTCATGCAGATGCAGTTGACCGAAGCGGACATTTGGTTTAGGGACACTAATCGCGGTCATTACGATAGAATTGATAAATATAGTTACAGAAAATAACTGTTTGTATATATATATATATCAGCTTCAAACATATTTGCATTCATCAATTGGCTCTTGAAGAGTGAAAACCGTTGAAGATTTACAATTATTTACATACTCTCAGATTACAAATTTAAATAGTCAGCAGTTTAGTGTCATCAAGTTTTCTATTACAAATAAAAACAAAATTACATTTAGATAAATCTCTGCTATGTTGCTCTGTGACTAAAATCAAAGAGTTTGGGTATCACATCGCCACACTTGGCCGAGATTTTGATGTCGGCCAAATGATCCGCTCGCGTCTCACCGATATTGACAATGGCCACCGGCAGCTTGAGATCCTTGGTCTGTAGCACAATGCGATAGCCGGAGAAGACTAAAAGGCTGGAGCCGAGAACCAGCAAACCGTCGCTGGTGTACACCATACGGGCAATGGTCTCGAGACGATCCTTGGGCACACTATCGCCAAAGAATACAATTTCCGGCTTGAGATGGCCGCCGCATTGCGGACACGATGGTATATGGAAATTCTCGATATATTCGAGGGGGATCTCCACATCGCCATCGGGCCGTACCATATCGGGTGCATCCTTAAACATCGGATTCAGTGTGGCAAGTATGCTTTGGAACTCGTGACGATCGCAGCGATAATCGCAGCTCAGACATTTCACCACATAGCCACTGCCGTGCACCTCAACGACGCTCTTGGTGCCCGCTTTCGTGTGCAGCCGATCCACGTTTTGGGTGACCACGGATTGCAGGCGGATCTCCCGTTCGAAGCGGGCCAACGCATGATGTGAACTATTTGGCTGGGTGCTCGAAAAATTTGGCCAGCCTACAAAATTCCGGGCCCAATACCGTTTACGCACACTGGCCGATTTTAGGAACTCGCTGTGCTGAATCGGTTTGTGATTGGTGCGCGCATAAAGCCCAACGCCAGCAGAACGATAATCGGGTATGCCTGCCAAAACAATTATCGCTATATATATAAATATTTATTTATAAAGAAATTGGCGTAGCTTACCTGATTCTGTTGAGATGCCAGCGCCCGTTAAGACCAATATATTTGGTTTCGACAGCAGAAAATCCTCCAAACGCTTTATGTCGTCCTCCAGCACTGGCTTGTGCTGAGGCACATATTGCTGCCGGATAACGCTGCGACATCGAAGAACACCTCCCAGCCGCATTGTATAAGTTTCGCTTCAAGCACAAACAAAATGAATTTATTTATATATTTTTCTAATAACAAAAAAAATAATTGTTCAAGAACTTTTTAATCTTTTTTGATTATTTTTATAAAATTATTCTTTTGCGCGAAAGCAAATATTTCAATTGTAGCGCTATGTTATAAGATCGAAATGAAGTGTTTTTATGTTTGTTGTTTGTAATTTGATAAACAGCTGAGCGTAAAACTTGTCGCATTTTGCATCACTGATAACTGATAACTGCCAAATGACATCGATAAAAGACGTGATCGATGTTCGCACAGCGACTGCATTACGAGTGTATCGCACGAGTGACGATAACATCAGCGCTTACACGCTTTCTCATCCCTATGCAGCAGCGGCAGCAGTGGTGAAAAATTTAACAACGTCCTTTTTACGTGTAGTTTTTAATTGCATATGCATGTAAAACTTGCATATCGATAAGCCAAGGATTCAACATACACAGACACATGTGAAAGTGCTTGGACGCGCACAGGCACGTTTGGATAGCGACGCGATCACATATATTCCCCATTCCCCACCCCTGCACCCACATATCCAATCCACAAATATCGTACACGATTCCACATTCACTCCAAGAGTTGTGCTTGTGTGTGTCTGTGTGTGTGTTTGTGTGCGTGTGTGTTTGCGGATGTGTGTATATGTGTGTGTTTGTGTCGGCTTCAATTTGCACGCACGTCAACAACAAAACTTCAAAAATATTAGTATTTAGTCGAAAAGGCGCAAAACATAAAGGAACAACAACAACTGGAACAAGAACAACAGCAACAAGATGTCATATCCACCGCGTGCACCGATGCCATATATGAATGCATCGATACCACCGCCGCATGTGAGTTTTTAGTTTTAATTTCTAGCTATTTTTTTCTCTTGCTCTCTCTGTGCCTTAATTTTATGCAAAAGGAATGTGTATTAAATTTGTTTGTAATTTGCAGCTGATTCCCCCGCCACGGAGTTACCGCAACTCAGCGACGATCAGCTCACAGCCTACAGTTTACCATAGACCGCCGGAGCCGCAGCCACATTTCCGTGGTCCCGTCATCACCGTCTTTGTTGGCAACATTAGCGAACGTGTTCCGGAATTGCTGCTCAAGCGCATCCTTGCCGCA
This sequence comes from Drosophila kambysellisi, assembly GCA_035042185.1. Taxonomy (NCBI): domain Eukaryota; kingdom Metazoa; phylum Arthropoda; class Insecta; order Diptera; family Drosophilidae; genus Drosophila; species Drosophila kambysellisi. The sequence continues at coordinate 4,940,829 of JAWNLS010001080.1, read as the reverse complement.
TGCGGTGTCGTCATCAACTGGAAGCGCGTCTCCACATTCGGATTCTGTGAATTCGAGTAAGCTCAACTCAGCTCCCAAAATGAACTTGACTTCTTGCCAAGATTAAAATTGGCTTACCCTTAAACGTTCGTTTTGTGTATGGTAATAAGATTTGATTTTTTTATATTGTTATTGTTGCAGTGGACCGATTGCGGCGATGCGAGCTGTGCGCCTGCTGAGCGAACTGGAAATCGATGGCAAGAAACTGGTCGCCAAGGTCGATGCAAAGAATAAAGTGCTCATTGAAGATTACAAGGAGAAGGAGTGCAAAAATGGCAGCGATGGCGGCCCCAATGCCATGATGGATGAAAAGACTGAGGATGAGTATGCGACCAATCAGATGCACGATCTGCTCGAGGAGCACAAACACGAATTCGAGGGATTCGATGGCACAAATCGTGGTGATCTCTACAGCAGCAGCAACAGCAATCGAAAGAAGACGCGCCGCGGCGAGGAGGATATGAAGATCAAGTCTCTCAACGATAATGCACTTGAAGAGGAGAAACGCAATTTGATAAGTAGCGAAATTGGAAAATTTCGGAAGCGTGCCGAGGCCGATGAGCATCGCAAGGAGCTTGAAAAGGAGAAGGAAAAGGAGAAGCAGCTGGCCACCAAGGAGAAGGAGAAAGAGCGTGAACGGGAACGCGAACGCAAAAAGCAGCGTGAAACTGAACGCAAAACCAGCAGCAGCAGAAGCGATGCCAAATCCTCCTCCGCCGCAGCCGCCGCCGTAACCGCCGCTCCCGCTGCTGGTGCTGGTGCTGGTGTCGTTCCCTCCTCGAGCTCTGGCAGCACCAACAATACCAACAGCAGCAACAACAGTAACAACAATAGCAACAACAACAACAATAGCAATAACAACAACAACAATGCTAGCATCGAGGTGGACGAAGTGGTTGTCATCAATGACAAGGAGCCGAGCAAGGAGCCGGTGATGAGCAGTCGCAGCCGCAAGGAGTCCATAATCACCATCGATGTGTCGCCGGTGCGCAAGGATCACAAGGAAACACACAAGGATGTACACAAGGAACGCAGCGACAACAACAAAGACGGTCGCCGCCGTCGCTCCAAATCCCGCACCAAGGAGCGCGATCGTGAGCGTGACCGGGAACGTGAACGAGACCGGGAGCGCGAGCGCGAGATGATGAGGGAACGTGAGATGCGCGAGCTGCGCGACAAGGAGCGTGAACGAGAACGCGATCGGGATCGAGATCGGGAACGGGAACGCGATCGGGACAGGGAGCGCATCGAGATGCGCGAACGGGACAGAGAGCAGCGGGAGCGAGAGCGCGAACGGGAGCGGGAGCGTGAGGAGAAGATCGTGAAGCCAGTGCGCGATGCGCGTCGCGAAAAGGAAATGGAGGAGGAGCAACGCGAGCGCAAAAAGGCCGACAAGAAGGCCAGGGAAAAGGAATCGGCCTACCAGAATCGCCTCTCCAACTGGGAGGTACGCGAGAAGCGCAAGTCCAAGGAAAATGAAAAGGTATGCGGACTGCGAATTCCTATTTAAATACAATATTAATTATTTTATTTGACATTGCAGTACCGCTTGAAGGATCTAATGCGGCAGGATGAGCGCGAAAATGACGCAAAGCGGCTGAAGGAGTTCGTCGAGGATTACGATGATGAGCGGGACGACACGATGTATTATCGAGGTCGGGAACTGCAGATACGTCTGGCGGATCGTGTCCGCGAAGCGGATGCAGATACCAAGGATCGCGAAAAGGAGGCCGCTGAATTGTCCGAACTGAAGAATAAGATATTCAGTGGGGATTTTGAGAACCCATCGCTGGAATTCGAGAAGGCGCGTCGCGAAATCGAAAAACTTTACGAGCCGCGCATCCTCATCAATGTCAATGAGGAGGCGGCGGCGGCGGCGCAGCGACGTAAACAGGACGCGTCACACACACAGAATACACACCAGAAGGAGCAACTGCAGCAGCAGCAACACAAGCATCAGAAGCAAATGGCCGATGCCCTCGATGATGATGATGACTTGGACAGCGGTGCAATGGCCGCTGGTCCAAGCGGATCGGGTGTGCTGCATAAGGTGCCGCCATCCGAGGATTCCATGTCGACAATCGATGATCGCGCCTCCATGGCGGACACCGCATCCAATGCCAGTGGCTATTCCTCCCATCCCAAGACCAGCACCAGCAACAACAACAACACCACCAGCAACAACAACAATCAGGCTGGAGAGAGTGTCAGTCGGCAGAATAGCGAGTCAAGAGATTCACTCTCCAACATCCACACACCCACAATGAATGCCATGGACAACGAGCACGTTTCCTCCGGAGGCACGGCCTCTGCCTCTGCGGCTGCTGCTGCGTCCGCAATGAGCATGCCGGTCATATCGCTCACGCTGGGCAACAATCTCAAGAAGAAAATGATCGAGACGACGGGCGTGTTTGTCAATGACGATGACAACGACGACAACATCAATCCCAAGAAGCGTAAATTGGTCCCCTTGGGTGAGTACTGAAAGGTGGAAAGCGGAGCGAGAGAGAGAGAGAGAGAGAGAGAGCAAGATGGATCATTTACAATCAGGCAGATCATTTACGATATTCAATTCGTTCAACTCTGCTTGAATGTCATGTGTACAGCAGCATAGCAATCGATTACGATCGAGAGTATAACATTCCTTCGTTACGATATTCAATTCCTCTCATTAATTAATTTTTCAAATATGGCAACACTGCAAAAAATATTTCGCTCGGTGGTTAAGATAACGATTAATAATGATTGGATTTGCGTGTTTTGTCTCTTGTAGATTACGATGACAATTTGAGCAATAGCACAACAACTGTTAGTGCACCACAGACGGCTGCGGAGCGCCAAAGTTCTGCTGTATCAGCGGCGACAGCTGCTGCCGCCGCCGTTAGCCAAAAGATTGCCAATGCCAGTGGTGCGGCTGGTGCCGGAACTGGTTCAACTTCTGCCACTTCCGCAGGAAGTGCCAGTGTCAAAGCGAGTGGACAAAATGCTGGCAAACATGGCACCGGCGGCAGCGGCAACAACAAGCACGCCAAAAACGAGGCTGCATCTGCGGGGAGCGGCGATGGCACAGGTGGCACAACAGCAACAAACACCAAAAAGGATGAGAATGGTGCAAAGGGGCAGGATGAAAAGCGTCGCCACATAAAGAGCATCATTGACCGGATCCCCACACAAAAGGAGGACCTCTTCAATTATAAGCTCGATCGCAACGAGGTCGATAGCAGCCTAATGGAACGCAAAATCCGTCCATGGATCAACAAGAAGATCATTGAATACATTGGTGAGCCGGAGCCGACGTTAGTTGACTTCATATGCTCCAAAGTATTGGCCGGCAGTCCGCCTCAAAGTATACTGGACGATGTCCAAATGGTAAATAAAACACAAACCAAACCAAACCAAATTCACCTCTATAAATATATCGATAACTAACTCTCTCTTTCTCTCGTTGTTGGCGACAGGTGCTTGATGAGGAGGCTGAGGTGTTCGTTGTAAAAATGTGGCGGTTGCTCATCTACGAATTGGATGCCAAGAAGTGTGGCATCGATGGCAAATAGTGACCAAAACAGCAGAGAGACATTGCTATAAGTTTAAGTTCAAATTCAAAACCTAAAAAAAAAGAACAAAAAAAACTATAAATCCAACCACACTGAATATATATTGTGTACATAAAAGGAGGGCGTACGGCAGGAATTGCCATTTCTTCACAGCGTCAGCGATTTCGATAGCAATTAATTGCAACAAACAAGCAAATTCATCGATAATGTAAATACACTCTCACAATACACACCCAACACACACGGAATGAAATGTAGCACAACAAAAAAGAAAAACACCAATCAAAACGATAAAATTAATAACAATAATCGAGCTCCTTGTACATTTCTATCTACAATCGATTCTTCTCATTTGTCATTAATCATTACTTATTTTTCCTTCTCTATTTTGCGGTAAACAATGTACAATGAATGTATATCTACGTTTTTTTTTCCACTTTAAATTAAGTAAGTTCTTGACTTGAATGCAGAAATGCCTTCATATAAATAATAAATAAAAAAGAAACAAATTATAAAACAATGCCATAGAGAGTAGTACACACCGAGAGATCGAAAGAAAGGGGATCGAACCATTAGGCGATCTTGGACAGAGGGGCATTTTATAGTTGTCAAATTTGAATTTTATGTATGGGATAATTATATATTTACAATTAAGAAGGTACATTCAACATTTGCGTCGTATTGCTTACCAAAACCTTAAGGGATATGTGAGATGGCATTGTGATTAAACGACTTTATGCTAATGATATTAAAACAGTTTTTTGTTTAAATAAATATTCACTAGACATTTTACACAAAAATTGGTAATTTCAAAGAACGATCAACAATAACATGTCGACGGACTGGAATCGATGTCTTGCTCATTATCTATAGTCAGCCCGTTGGAAGAAGTGCCGTTGCCAAAATATTCCGACGAAACAATCTAAAAAATAAAACAAATATTAATCAACTTTCTATATGAGTACTACTGAAAAGTTGCCCACCTTTTCGACAATATCCTTGAACACATCGCTGACAAACTGATCGCATTTGGCCGATGTCTCGATGAAGAGAGCGCGATGCTTGCGTGCAAATTTGCGGCCCTCCTCGCGATCCACAACGCGTTCCCGATCGATTTTGTTGCCAACAACAATGATGGCAATGTTGGGATTGTCGCTATAGCTGTCCAGTTCAGCGAGCCACGCCTCCAGTTTGACGAGAGATTCGCGACTGGTGATGTCGTATACAAGAATGGCGCCCAGTGCTTTGCGGTAGAAACTGGGTGTTAAGCTGCGAAATCGTTCGGCGCCAGCTGTGTCCCACAGTGCCACCTTGTAGTCGATGCCATCCACATTCATCACGGCGCTCTTAAAGTCCATGCCAATTGTGACGTCATGATTGTCATCGAATTTGTTCTCAACGAATCGACGAATCAGACTGAAAAACGAAAGAAACAAAAATACTTTCGATCATGATGCAAAATGGACAAGGCAAAGCTCACAAGTGACTCAGTCATTTGTTGTAGAGCCTTTCTCTGTTTATGTGCCTTATTCGCATGTGTTGACATGTTTGCGTGTGCTTTTGTGCGTATGTGTGCGACAAATACGCAATAAAAATAGAATAAATTTGGAATTTAGCTAGTTGCTTGCCTGGATTTGCCAACGCCACTTTCCCCTATTATGAGTAGCTTTATTGCTCTGTCAACCATTTTTGCTGTCTTCTATATATTTATGTGTTGCGATTTATATTATTATCTACTATTTGTTTATATACACGTCTAAGTTTAAACAAATTGCGGATTTGCTTCAGCTTTGAGTGGGCTCTGGGATATATAAGCTGGCGTTGCCACCGTGTCGCATTTAGCAATATTACTCCTCAATTAAATGTGGCAGCGCAATGTTGAGCAACAGCAGTAGTGTTGTAAAATATGGCTGAGCTACTGTCAAATGTCAAAATATCGGCATTTGTTTGCGTTAAAGTAGCCCTCGTACTGTTGCACACCGCCCTAGTTCTTTCTTTTTTGACGTGACCAGCGAGAAAAATGGTTGGTGCCCAAATCTCTGTGAATTTTAATTCGAAAAAAATAAAGCACATCCGTAACTAAAATAACAAGCAATTGTATGAAACACCATACAACTTGTGCATATTTCGTGTGTGAATTATTATTTTTTGTGTGTATCAAACGAATAACCAATAATATTGTTCTGTATTTTGTGCATAGGGTAAAATCAAGTGCTCCGAATTGAGAAACAAGGACAAGAAGGAGCTCACCAAGCAATTGGATGAGCTCAAGAATGAGCTGCTCAATTTGCGTGTGGCCAAAGTCACCGGCGGAGCCCCATCCAAGCTCTCCAAAATGTAAGTAATGCTCGGCAAGCAACAAACAACAACATGCGACTAATTTGATTGTTTATTTATATTTGAATTTGGCAGTCGCGTTGTGCGCAAGGCCATCGCTCGCGTCTACATTGTGATGCACCAGAAGCAGAAGGAGAATCTGCGCAAGGTGTTCAAGAACAAGAAGTACAAGCCACTGGATCTGCGCAAAAAGATGACTCGCTCCATGCGTAAGGCTCTCTCGCCGCGCGATGCCAACCGCAAGACGCTGAAGGAGATCCGCAAGCGTTCCATCTTCCCGCAGCGCAAATTCGCCGTCAAGGCATAAAAAAAAAACACCAACAAAATATGCAGTGTTCTTGTTACTATCTAATTACTGCTAGTGTGCGCTAAGAATTCTCCTGAAAACAAAAAAAAAACAAAACAAACGCGAAGGAAATAAGAATAAAACCATTTTTTTTAAATGTGATTTAAACATGTGTAGCTATATAAAAAGCGTGTGTATGTTTCTGTGGAAGTGTGGTCTCTTTGAACAGTTAAGGAATTAGCATTCAGTTGTCAGGCAAAAGCACGCTCTAAAGAGAAAAGTAGTAACAAATGAACACCCAGCAGGGAAAAAATACCATTTTATGTTAAAAAAAAAACGTGTTACTTTTCCTTTACTTGGCATGCCATGCAGGAAGTTTGCGTTGCCAAAAGCTTTACAGGCTCGCACAGCTTTTGTTGCTGAGGCTTTCGCGAAGACAAGTTTGTGCTTGACTTAGAAGGCATATTACTATGTAATGAATTGTATGCATACGGAATGCATTCGATAATGAGCAATCACTATTTCGCTAATGGAATGTTGTTGTTGTTTTTTTTTTTTTTTGGCTCGCATTGGAGCAATAAGGAGTAGAGAGAGAGAGAGAGAGCAGAGTCAAAGAGCATTCGTAAACTAAAACACTTGTAATACGCACACTGTCCCGTTATTTGATGAAATGAAAACTGTGGCTGTCATTGAGTTTTTTTATTTATGTTTTTTACTCAATAGTTCTCTGTATTTTGTGTTTTTTTTTTTGTTAACGTTCAGTTCATTTGATTTGGCAAGTTAAAGTGTGCACACAAGCATTAATAATTTCGTAAATCTGTAAAGATTATTTCTAGCAATGGTTTCGTCGAACCAAGCAACTGTCATTAATGTGCATTCGACAAATGTATCGTCGACGAATTTGGCGCGCCACGAGCTGCTCTCCTGGGTAAATGCGCAAGTGCACCGGTAAGTATGCAGGGATGCCAAACAACACAAACAAAAATCGTTCGCTTTACGTGAGATTCACCGTAAATAGGCGCTACCAATTGCCAGCTTATGCACAAGCTCATTCCGAATTCCATGCAAGTTTGGTGCCAATCATGAACACGAATTCGTCCACAACTTTAAGCTGCTGCAGGAGAGCTTCCAGAAGAAGTCGGTGCGTAAGGAGATATCGATAGGGAGTCTGGTCAAGGGTCGTTTTAAGGAGTTCCGCAACGGTGCCTCCACGGACTATGGTAAGAACGTTGCACGCGCCTCTTGTGGCGTCGGTCGTTAGCCGGAGCCAAACACGGATACTGAGGCTGATCCGATGAAGGTGCAGGACAATCTGCTGCTCAACATTCTTCGGGAATTCGAGACAAAGCTACTCGAAGTAAGAGAGATCTGTGAGGAAAATAAACATCAGGATGCCAAACTAAGCAGATAATCGAGGTTATCGATGAAGTCGTTAAGTTATTAACATTGGACGATGTTAAGAAATTGAATGCCGATGGAATGTAACAAAATGTAATAACACATACACACACACACACACACACACCCACACGCACGCACACACACACGAACACAGACGCACACCCGTCGATGTACTTACACTACACAGGAGCAGCTGAGTTGCATTTAAATTCAAAATTCGTTTATTTTTGTTCTCGAATTAAAGAGTTTTCGATTCTATACACATAAAAATAAAATATAGTATTTTAATGCTATGTATAATAATTGCCTTAGTGGTGTGGCCCACAGCATATTAGCGGCGGCTATTTTTAGTTTCTTTGACTGGTCAACTCCTGCAGGGGCGATATGTGGGATCTGGGATCTGGGATCTACGTTCCGTGTATTTGCGGACTAAGCAGATTTCATATGTGCGTAGTTTAGCTTATTCAACTTATATGTTTTGTTTACAAAAACCCCATGGTATGCAATGGAACTTTACCATTAATATAGAGAAATTTAAAGCATTATGCGATGGATTTGATTTGAGTCCCAAATGCTTAGATTAAAAACTTATTTTCTGATTTCGAATTATAGCTAATAAAATAAAAGTTTTGCGTTTGAGATGATCGCCTCCAATCCTTGAATACAGTTTGATAGAATTTGTCCTTGCGATTCTAACACAACAAAAATCGAAATCCCCCAAAAGTATGCGTCCATTTTTACATAATTTGTGCCACTGGTGCGTGGCACCTCTGGCGGCAACCTGCTAGGAAAGTCGGGCAGAATAATATTTATTAATAGGTCATGGTCAAGCATATCATATGAAGTAAAGTTAAACGGCGATAGATTAAATATATTATTATGTCTCTTTTATTTGTTTTACTTATTCACTCTCGAATATAATAATTAATATATATAAATTAAAAAAAATGGTAAATATCCCATATATATGTCAATATATATACATATAAATATATATATATATATTTGTATATGTGTATATTGTATTAATAAGTAGTTAATTGTCGTGTATTGCAAATTCGAATACAAAAGACTCATACTGAATATGTTTGGCACTTTTGGCTAATACTATTCTTTTGAACAGCATGAAACAATGGCGTGCTGCGAATGACGCCCGATAATTCCTTTGAGTTTTTGCTTTGGTGATAGTTTCTACTTGGCATCGGTGACAGTGGCTCGCCCCAGAACTTTAGCAATGCGAATATCTTGTAATAGGCGGCTCTAAAACGGGCAGAAGAGTTTTTAATTTAGATTAATCAACATAAATGAAACGAACACAATGATCTTGTCGCACCTGTAGTTGCGATTGCTGGCCGCATAGATAATCGGATTGATGACGCTGGAGGCCCAGGCCATCACAGAGGCAATGATGTGCAGCCAGGGATAGGAGGTGTTACGCTCATCATCCACAACATTGGCCAGCATCAGCGGCAGGAAAGAGATGAGGAAACACAAAAATATGGTGACCATCATCACCGTCAAGCGATTATCCTCGCGCGCCTTACGCGTACTCGTCGCCGTCACATAGGAACCGGATGCTGATCCTGTCTTAGCGGCACCTGCGGCGCCAATGTGAAAATTATCATGACTGCGTAACTTTTTCCTCTGATGCAGCACGGTTATATAGATACAGGAATACGATATGATGATAACCAGACAGGGCAACAGAAAGCCAATCAGGAAGAGCGTCTTCTTAATCGATTTGCCCTCCTTTTTGAGTATTGTGCACGAGAAGGTCGTCTCGTCTAGACCCATCTCACCCCATATGCCCAAAATGGGTGGCAGCTACAAAAAAAAGAAAATCAAAAGAAAAAATGTTTAATAAATTTCAAGTTTGTTAACAATTTGTACGCGTTGTGCACAGCACTGCTTACCAGCAGTAGAAAGGATACGGCCCAAACGAACACCAGCTGAAGCGTTATCAGCTTGGGCTTATAGATCTGTGAGTATCGGCTGTGGCAGGCAATGAGTATATATCTGCAAATGAAGTGACGACAACATTATTTGTATCTATATAAATTTCATAATGATAATTCCCAATCCTACCTATTTAGCGTAATGCCCACCATGCTGAGCAGTGAGACGGCAACATTGCCATAGAAGATAACTGGAAAGATCTTGCACAACGTGCTGCCAAATGTCCAGCTCTGTGAAATGGGAATAGTAAATGTAAAAATGTGAACAAGAGTATGCATATATTTTACACCCAGTTGCAAGTACCTCCTGAAAGAATCGCACGGCTGTCAGTGGCAGGCTGAAGGAACAGAATAATAAATCGGATATGCTCAGGGATATAACAAAGGCGGTTGTCGCATGTTCGCGTATCGTTGGGCTCTTTAACAACGCCAGCAATGTTATCAGATTGCCTGAAATTGTACAAATAGCTTTAGTCGTCACACATATATCTATAAAAATATTTATATAGAATTTTACTTACCGAATACGCCGACAGTAACAAAAACACAGGCACTGATGGCAGCGAAAAGCGTTGCGGAATGCGGATAAATAGACTGTGTGGGGGCATCCATGCTGTAATTATGAATATAAATTACAAATAATTCAAATATTATTCAAATATTCATATTTAAATATCGTTAAGTCGTACAGTGGTTTGAGTATAGTCAGCATTATTATCACTTAATGAGAAAACTATAAAGCTCCGTATTTTATTTTATGACGGAGCATTTAATCTGCTTCCTTAAGGCAAAGCATACGGTTTCTTCTCTTTTTTTTTATTTTATTTTATTTTATTTTTTAATGCATTTGTTTTGTTCCATTTCGTAAAATGCTATCATTGGACGACATTTTCGTTGTCCGTTCAAAATTGTAATTGGAATCATGCAACATTTAAGCGCTATCAGCAGCAGTTGCGCACATTTTAATGACTCTTTTCTTATACATATATATTTTTATGACCATTTCAAATTGTTGTCAAAAACAATACAAGTAAAAAAAAATAAAGAAGAAAAACTGATAAGCAGTAAAAGTGGATCAACAGTAAACGGAGGAAACAAAGGAAGATATGTCAGAGCCTTTTCAGCGATTATGATTCAAATTAGCATCAGATAAACATCCAATAAATACAAAACCACTTGAGATCATTCAAAAATTAGTTTAAAGCCATCAAATTCTATGAAATCAATGAAGAAACACTTTAAAATTAAGTAGCGTAGTAGAAATATTATAAGAAATACAACCAACGCAAAGAAAACAACGCATATTAAACTTATAAGCATGGTTTAATTAATTAATTAATTACTATTTTTAATTTTTTAATTCAGTAATTACAATCGTACCTTGTTCAAAAAAAGACAAGAAAAGAAAAACCAAAGTATAATCAAATTGTTTACTTTGTTTTTTTTTTTTTTTTGTAACTCTTAGTCTAACACATGTTGCAAGAACTGAAGTAACCAAACTTTGCGACGCACGGCTCAGCAACGAAATGTGGCAGCAGCAAGCACAATGAACGACGAGTGAACAACAAAAAAGTAGAGTAATGAAAACTGAAATTTTCAATTAAGCTTTGTGTGTTTTTGTTTGTTTGTATTTTTGTTTCTTGTTTGACACTTTTTGTAGTTGTTGTTGTTGTTGTGCTGCGTTGTGTGTGGTGCGTTTTTGTGCAGCCGAAAGATAACAAGATAGCTAACTGGCAGGTCGGTCGATCTGACAGCGTTTCAACTGTTTTGCATGCCACACAATTTCATTTATTTAATATGCTTCATGCTCTTTATTTATATTTGGATCGCTTGAATTAAAAAGCGCCTTGTTACGCATTTAACAGCGATTTCCGGTGACTCTTTTCACCGCCACCGCCACCAAGCAGAGCAAACAGCAACCAGCAACCAGCAGCACCACTGAGTGGTTCTTCAAATGTAGGGGCTGCCGCTGCTTTCCCCCCACCCCTCACTTCCCCCACTGACTCCTCCCTCTGTTTAGGCTCTGCTTGAATTCTTGGGGGTAAAATGTGCGGCCCGCTTTCATGCATGATCAACATGTGTGTTGTGTGTTGTGTGTTTGTTGTGCGAGTGTGTGTGTTTTTGCTCTTCTTCTTATTGTTGTCTTTCTTTGTCATACCCTGTGTAAACACTGAAAATATCTATGTAAAGTTGTTCAACAATAAGACAAAGACATAGTCTTCTCCACAAAGAAAACATATATGATATCTGCATTTCTTTCAGTGTATCTCAAGGATTATAATTGCTGGCTACATTAAAATTAATATAGGTATAGAGATAAGCGTTCGTATATATATTGTATACAGTCTACAATTCAATTGCTGTCCCAGATTGCCGCTTACGATGTATGTATAGGGTATCTGATAGTCGCTAACACATTGACTGTTGCTTGTTTCATTTTGAATTGGTTAGGGTATGAAACCATCATTTCAGTCTGAATATGCACAAAATGAGTGCGTCTTCTTCCCCCTTCCCCCACAAATTACTCCCTCACTTTAAAAATGTTGGGCAAGTGATATTAGAGATAAGCTGGCACATTTATGCATGATATACACATATATAAATATATATATATATATATATATGCATTTGTTGGGCACAAGAACATTTTCCCAACAGAGAGGGTCAGGATTGTACTTGGGGCCAACTTTTGGGGTGACTCTTACGCATCGAGGGTTGCTCAGTTTGTATGTCAAATGTCAGATATCATTTCACTTATACAAAAGACTCAAAGTCCGATTCAAATTCTATATAGAAATGAATATATTAGTCCTATCTGTCCAATATGAACTTGTTTCTAAGTGAAGCTTTGATTATGATGCTGGTTACAGATGATTCCTATAATGATGGATTATACGCGTCAAACAAAATCAGCAGCAATCTATAAAAACCAGATGTCTTCCAATATTTACGACCATATGAATATGAAAATGAATATGATGTGTTTAAAAAGATTTTCTTTGGATCAGTGTATTTCGAAATTCAATTAAGTTCAAGTGTTATTTTTGGAACAACCCATGGTTTCTGTTAACATCAATTTTATGTTTATTGGTTTGTCTTATCTGAGATATCCGAGCTTAATTGATTCTTGAATTAAAATTGAAACGCGCATTGACTTGGGACTTGAGCCATCGATCAAAGCAGGGCAAAACTGATTAAGCTATAAAGTTATGTCAAGGGAATTTCAACCTTAGTGGGGTCTGTCATCAGCATTTATTTCATATTTGTTTTGCTTTTTATTTATTTATATTTTATGTAGTTTATTTTTTTTTGTATTCCAGACAACACGAAAACTTTTGCTGACTAATCGAAATTCAAAACCGAAACGTATGACGCTACTGTATACAAATATAGCCACACCGCGATTAGCTTATTTATAATATATATTTAACATTATTATAATTATTACAGTGGACGCTCGATAATTATGATCAACCCTTAAATCAAAACATTTGTTTTCAAGAATTTGCGTTTCGTAAAACATTTATTAAAATAACGTTATAGAAATATTTGCAAATTTTCTATTATGTTTTTGCTCTGTTGTTGGATGAATTTACAATTTAAATTTTGATTAAATGTTTTTGCTTACATTTAGCCAATTTCTGGCCGGAACCAACAGTTGTATGAATATTGGGTTTTATTTTCGTATTGAGCATGAGTCGTGAGCTAGCATTTCCAGCAAAAAGCTGCTGGTGTCTAAAGTCACGGATGAATCATCATCAGCTGCTGTGTTTGTTTGTTTGTTTGGCCAAAACATACAAGCAAAAAAAATAAATAAAAGCAGCAACAACAACCACTGTGCAAAGATGACAATCGTGTGTTGGCGACACAAGCTGCAGGCTATGAAACTCACTTGCAGGAGCCTGCACACAAAGAAACCAAAGTAAATAAGCAAACAAATTGGGCAAGAATCACAAAAAAAAAAAAACAACAAAGTGAAACAGATGAATGTGAATTCATTTTGGTTGAGTACGATAAAAGTGGTTTCTCCCTATGTTTGTGTGTGTGTGCGGCTGCTGCTGATCTGCAAGAGAGCAAAAGAGAGGGAGGGTGGAAAAGTGCATGAGATTCTTGTTGTAATGCAGCAGGCAAACAGCCGTTTGTTCTTTATCATGGCAGAAACAACAGCAACAACAACTGTCGTTTGACTGCATGTGCAATGTTTCAAATTATATTTCGAAGCCACATATGCACACACACACACGCAAAGAAACACATAATACAGTACCATACAGAGACACACACACACACATACATGTAAAGCCATAACAGTAGCTATTACATATTATTAACTGGTCAAGTTACGCTTACCCGATGGTGTTGTTGTTGCTGTTGCTGTTATTTTTTGTTAGGAGGCAGCTGTGAAATTAGTTGAAAGGATTTTTAGAACGCGCCACCATATGTATTATTGTATTGTAATTGCATTTTGGTATGCTGTACGCAATCACATTGTTGTTTCACATTCACAGCTTAAATCACAAACCAAAAAAAAGAAATTATTTCAAATGTTATTCGAAATTGAATAGAAATTTCGATCAGACATTATTATTCACGGAATGACACTTGTTTGTGTGCGTTTAGAGATCTATGTTGGCACGTTTTGGCTAATAAAAGCAAATAAATAACGGTTGCTTGCACTGGCAGCACTTTGACAACAAAAACGAGCGAAACATTGAAATTTAGTGCATAAAAGAAGAGTACACGTCCGAATCTAGCGGCGAAACAACAACAAATGATGTTCGAGCTATGTTAATGTTAACCCGCTGTTGCTCTCGACTGACACTGTTAACCCCCAAGTATGCGATCGATAACTGAGAGGTGACCAGTCGTTTCATAAATGCTATCATTTATTGCAATCGACACTTTTACAGTGCCATTTTGAGTAAGCTGATAACTGCAATTATTAACGGCCAACAACAACTATCTCTATGCAAATATTACTAACAAATTTTGACAGCCTGCAAGTAAGATTCCGATCTGCATTTCGATAGTCAAGCAGAAACGGAAATGTAAGCGAAAACGGAAGTCAACTTGATTGCAAAATTGTTATGATGCTATAGTAAATGTATATTACATATAGTTTGATATTTTTAGCGAAATGTGATAATATTTTTTTGATTATTATGCTATACGCGTATCAATGTACGTCGAGGTAGAGCCATGCCACCAACCTGATTTATCCTCCCCATCATCCTGCAATAAAAACAAGTTTTCCCAATGACGTCATACATTTGCGAAATCTGGTTCAAAACTGTCACATAAACAAAACGCAGATCGTTCCATTTGACAAAGTGTGTGATCCAAAAGTGACTGCCTATCAAATAAATCCAGTTTTACATTATCAAAATTATGTCAAACAATAAATTTGCAAGTAATCTATTTTCGGATTCTACATTTTTTTTTGCTCACTTTTTATTTGTTGTTAATTTTAAGAGCTTACGTGCTAAACACTCTATTGACAAATATAATTTATGAATTTACGTGTGTTGAGATTAAAACACGTTTCACTAATCGCCGCCATTTAAAACTTGATGTAACCAGTTGGCTCTGATCTGTTTATTTTAGTTTAATTTATTTGTTTTTTTTTTTTTTTTGGTATTTTAGCCAACTAACATCCGCATCCAGGTCTCAATCGGCTTTTGATCATTATTTATGCGACAACATCAAGATTTTTAAAAAAGTGAAACCCGGAATCCAGACAATGATCATTATACGACCCACTACACTTCCATTACTGCAACACTATTACAATTCCAGCTACCAAATGGACTACATATAAATATATATGTATGTATAAATATGATGTGGACATAATCATTTAATCTCTGCTGAAAACATCGTAAACACAGTTTGACATCTGTAGTTTGATTTGCTTTGTAATCCACTAATTTGTTAAAAGACATGACGCTTTATTTAACTAGAAAACATTGGCAGTAAAACCTAAAATATAAAAAGCTATCCTATATTTTACAAACGGTTTAAAATTAAGAGAATTTTTACAATTTTTACAGGAAAGATTTAGTAAAAAAAATATTAAAAAACTCATTTTCTGATGCCGATAATTTTCTTTTTGTTGATGTGTTTGTTTAGGAGAATTTGGTAAGCAAAAATACAAGAAATCTTCTTTCGACTAATTATTCATATGCTATATGATATAGTAATATATAGTAGAATGTATATTTAATGACCGATTGCCAAAAGTTACTTTTTTTTTCTATTTTTTATTTTTTATTCTAAAATAAATTAATTAATGTTTATAATTGCAATTCGAAATATTAGTTAAAATAACATTTTTCGGTTGGGTTCGTCAACCTTTAAAAAGAAAATCAAAGCCGTACATTTCAGCTTAACGAAACGAAAAAAATTATGCCGGTTTTAATAACAAAAATAAAAAAAAATATCGCTAAAAAAAAAACAAAACTGCTCTTTAAATATCGCCAAAACCGGCCTTGCAACCTTGTGGCATGTCTGTTCTGATTTGAAAATTAAAGCACGGATTACTGATGAGCAGACTTGAGCCGCATTTAATCATGATGCCAATTCGAACATCGCATTTACCGTAAGCATCAGCGTTGCGGCAACAGCTGCAGCAAATGCAACCAGCTTCTGCCTCACCCGCATGCCCCCCTTATCAGGAGACTAGTTGCAACGAAGCGATGCGGCACACGGCACTGTTTCCTCAACAGCGGCAGCTTTCACATGGCGTTGGCACCAGTTGAGATTCAGTCTCTGCGCTGATCTCCATAGGTAACTCTATAATTAATTCAATATGCTTCCCACAAAAAAAAAAAAAAACATGGTATTTTGAATTGCTGCAACCGAAATAGCCATCGTTTATTGTGTCATTTATTAATTTTTTTTTTTTTTTTTTACATATTTATTGTGCAATATGGAAGTGTCCGTGATCGGCCAATGCTTCAGTTTAATGTCCGTGGGCGGAATTCAGGCAGACAGCGCAGCGAAGGATTGTATTTCAGCAGGGGCAGCTGGCGCAACTGGCGCAACTGGTGTGTGCCACAATCTTTATTTGTTGAACAATCAATTTGCTGGCGCATTATTCGCAAGCCTCCTGTAAAATTTATCGCTTCCTGTTGCTGGCCCGGCAGTGGAGCAGCAGTTACCCCGTTAGAGCATGAGAGCTGGCAACAGCCAGCAACATCTGGCCAAAAGGATCCGTTGCATTGCCTTCACTCTTGCGCAGTTGAGTCTGTTTCCATTAACAATAAATATACATCCTAAAATCACAATTGATTCAAGTAGAAACTGCAGAAGCCAGATTACATTTATTCATCCTAGATTATTATTTTAAGATTAAGAAAACTCCGTTTCTGTGGTGACTTTTTTTTAAAATTGCAAGCATGTATTTATATGTGATGTTCCGGATCGGTGGCTCGGCTGCTCGGTTCTCCTGTCCGCCTCGGGGGTGCGAGAGCCGCTTCGTCTGCTGCAACTGGTGCCGACGGGCGGCTATCATGAGGAGGTGTCGCGTCTCGTTAGCGAGCTGTCCAGCGATACTGTCGCACTCAGCGGACTCGGGTCTTTCAGCATCACCAGGAAGCTCTTGCTAGCGGTGTGTGTCCGATTGCGACTGGCAATGCAATTGAATTTTGTGCCAACTGGTCAACAGCTAACCGGTGACATTAATTGGAAATGTGTTCGTTTTCTTTTGGTTTAGTTTTTTTTTTCCATCTTTCTTCTCTGTGGGCAGGTGCCAGGTGCCAGGCAGCATTGTTACTTATGAGCTGCTGTTCATTCAGTTTCTCGATTTCAGGATACCATATTTTGGGACTGCCTCTCACAGCCGCCCACCAACTAGTCCGCCACACAGCAAAGGATATCGCAGTTTGAATACCCTTTTCTGGAAATCTACGTTTATCAGCCGATAGTTCCCATTACAGATATATATAGGATATTTTAGTTTAATGATTTAGTTCCTATTAAAACTATTATGATATTTTAGTTTAATGTTCAAGCTTTATTTAAAAAAAAAAAACTAAGAAACCAAATTGGGGAAGTATCTTCAATAAAATATACACAATTTTATAATAGATATTGACATAGATATAGATATAGATATAGATATATTATTTATGCCATTGGTTAACCAATAAACAGCCTGCTTACACTGCGCTACAGGAACATGTCGTGTGCCTGGAACTGAAGCTGTCACTACAGTTGAAGCTGAGGCTGGTGCTGGGGCTGGGGCTGGGGCTGGGGCTGGGACTGAAGATTTGGATTGAACCAGTTTGGCTCGTCTGATTGTGATGCAATGCGGCCTTAAATGGTGCACATGTGCATGTTTGTGCGCCTCTCTTGGATGTTGCATTTGGCTTCCTAATCATGCGAAAATGCGCGGCCAGCGAATTTGAACCAGTTGACCAAATGCCAATGCCAATTGGACCAGGCTTGCCTCGTTGTTGTTGTGGTTGTTGTTGTGGTTGTTGTTGATGTTGCTGTTGTCGTTGTTGTCGTTGCTGTTGCCGTTGCTTCCGGCCGGTCTAACCCAATTCGAAATTTGCAGTCGCTGCCGCCGTTGCAGTTGCAGTTGCAGCTAAGTCTGCGGCATATATAAGACGGCTCTTAGTCCACTAACGCGCAGACAATCAACGCTCATCTAAGTGAAACAAACAGCACAACAAACAAACAAACAAAGCAACAAACACACAAGCAAGCAAACAACAACGGCAACAACAATGTTCGCGTCCAAGAATCCTTGTCTATCGCTGATCCTGCTGGTCAGTTGCCTGACTTTGGCCAGTGCACAGTTTCTGTTTCCTGGCCACAGCCATGGCCGGGGACCGCGTGGCCTGTATGGCCCACCCCCAAGCATTAGCAGTGGCTGGAGCAGCGGCTGGCACGGTCCCAGCATTGAGTTGCCGCCATCGCACTCAAATCAAATAACCAGAGATGAGGTGCTCTCGCTGCTGGCCGCCTGGAAGGCAGTGGAGGCAAAGCCGAAGCCAACGCCAGCGCCGGAGCCGGAGACAGACCCAGAGCCAGAGCCAGAGCCAGAGGCACCAGCACCTGAACCAGAGCCAGAAGCACCAGAGCCAGCGCCAGCGCCCGCCGGTCCAGGACCCGCTGTTCCCTTGACCGTCTCGCTGCCCGCCTTTGTGCCCATTCAACTGTCGGCAATGTATACCGCTCCGATTCCGGTGCCCGGCGCTGGTCTGGGCGCCTTTGGTTTCGGCGGTCCAGTA
The DNA here is from genome assembly GCA_035042185.1 of Drosophila kambysellisi. Lineage (NCBI taxonomy): Eukaryota > Metazoa > Arthropoda > Insecta > Diptera > Drosophilidae > Drosophila > Drosophila kambysellisi. Next base: position 4,922,018 of record JAWNLS010001080.1, on the reverse strand, counting down.
GGTGGAGCAGTTGCTGGTTCAGGAGCGATCGCTGCTGGTCCTGGATCGGCTGCTGCTGGTGCCGCCGCTGCCCAGTCACGTACAGGACGCCCCATTCAGCGTCGCATCAACAGCAACATTCGCTTTCCCGTTGCCAATCCGAGGAGTTTTGCATCCGCCAATTATGTGGCGCCTCGACCGCGTGTCTATCGCACCATCGGCTCGGAGACCGGCCAGCCAATGAGGTGAGTGTACACATATGACAATTTCTAATCTCTGTCCATTTCTCAACTCATTGAATCAATCCCACACAGCATTGATGTCCTGCCACCGCCGCCTTTCCTTGGCAATCCGGTTCAGTTTGTGCCCAGCAATTGGCAGTGAAAATAAACCATTTATTTCGATTCTGGAGTTTCTATATGTACTACTATATAATCGCGCTTATCTGTCCTATATATGTGGCATCTAAGTGATAACTGTAAATAGCTAAATGTTTAACACGATGTCATTATTTTATAAATATGTTTTTTTTTTTTTTGTTAACCTCGTTGCAATTGAAATATATTTTAATAAAAGTTAATACTAAAGAAATATCCACAAAAAAAGAACACAATTTTAAGCATTTTCTTTTTCATATTGATTCACAATTAGCTTTTGCACTTCATCGTTAGCTGAATGCATAAAATGTATATAAAACAAGTAAGATGCTGTAGTCGAGTTGGCTCGACTACGATATACATTTAACCCAGTTATTAAATATATTCTAGATTTATTGGTAAATTTCCCTTTACGATGATTTGCACTCAAATGCCCGTATTAAATGGCTACATATCCATGCATACATACATATGTATATACATATATACAGACATACATACATACAGACATACATACAGACATACATACAGACATACATACATACAGACGGGGCTCAGCAGAATACATACAAATATATTGACGCCAGCGTCGATTATCAAGCCATCTCTTTCTCACACATGCGCTCGCCTATTTATCCATACAGAAAATGCTTGCGGCTGCTGACAGCATGAAGATCAATATGAAAATATATTTTCGACGATAACTTTGGTGTTTCTTGTTCGATCTTAATGAAATCGGCAATTGATCAATAATATGTATATGCATAGTATGTATAAATTAGAAGCCTCTGTCTCTCAAATTGTGGAATTTATTGATATCGGAAATCGAAATGTATCGATAATTCAGAAACTGAAGCAGTTATCGCTTTATCGGACGGACGGACGGACGGACGGACAGACGGACAGGGCTATATCGACTAGGCTGTTGATCCTGATCAAGAATATATATACTTTATGGGGTCGGAGATGCTTTCTTCTGCCTGTTACATACATTTGCACAAAATCATTATACCCTTTTTACCCATTTTTAATGGTTTAAGGGTATAAACATATACATATATTTAAGCACTTTTCCCATACATTTATTTGTTGTCTTATTCGTAAACGTTTCGTGTTTTAAACAGTTATTTTTTTGCTGTCCTCTTTGCTTCCTTTCGGCCCCCTATCTGATAGATGTGTATCCTTTGTAAGTACATATTGGTTCGCATTCGGAAAGATATCACATCTCTGCCTCTGTCTCTGTCTCTGTCTCTCCTATTCTCGCCTATTATCTCCTCTTACTCTATCTGTTAGTTAAATTTCATTAATCTGATAAGTTAATCTGTATTGTTTTTTTTTTTTTGAGATTAAACAAAAATCGGCCATAGTTGAAATTATTTCCCCATTTTGATAGTGTTTTGCTCCATCAGTTGGCGTCCCGATTTCCAATTCGAAGTGAGCAAATCAGTAGGCATAGTAATTAGCATATCTAAAATGCCGCCTTATCCACCTAGTTATCAAATTCACAGTCCATAACACAGGCCTGAACAGTGACCAAAAGCGGTTAAATCAACAATCTCCCAAGAGCGTCGTACGCATTCATTCATCCAGTTTGCATGGAGAAATTCAAGTCTCGCTAAACACACACATAAATCTTATATATGTACATATATATACCATGCTACAATCATAAAATTTCCACACACGTTCCACCAATTTTGTGCGCCATCTCAGATTAATGGACCATTAAAAAATTGCCATCAAAAATTGTACTCTGTTGCCAGATTTACCCATTTAATGCATTTGATCAAATATCGACGTCGGGCTATCGTGCCACTCCCAGTCGCATGCCCCACGGCATTTACCGTGCCAGGGGACCAGTTCCAGTCCCAATTCGTCTATCAATATAAGTACCTGTAGCTGCTGCTGTTCCAGCTTCATCCATTGACGGGCGTGTCACTTGGACCTGAGGACGACACGTTGACAAATCGACACATAAAAAGTAGTGGGACACCGATTCACCATTTAAATTTCGATTGGAATTTATCACATTTGACACTTTGCAACAGCATTTCGACTTATCAGGTTGACAACTGCATTAATTAACTATACCTATATTTAGTTATATCGGTTTATGAAATTGCACTAAACTCAACAAAACATTTTTCTAACGCAACTTCATTTTTTTATCTCAAGCCTCAAATGAAGAAAAATAAACATTATAATATTTTCGATATCTCTGTTCGATTTTTTAGTAAACTTCAATTTGAAAGAACTTTTTTTTTTTATATTTGACAAGATTTCACACATATGACATTTATTTCAGTAAGATTTTTTTTTTTTTTTGTTTTTTGTATTTGTTTACGAACCCTTTAACAATTATTTTAATTTATATAAACTACAATTAGACATCAAATATTTGGTAAAATTGTTTATAACTACATTTTTGTTTAAGCTCGCAGGCTCTCGGTTAATATTGCTTACTTCTTATTATTGTAGCTAGACACGCATAAATTTCACAAATGAATCTCAATTGTGTTGTCTGGTGTAATTTACCATTCATGTTTCATTTTCTTTCGTTTGCATTTTCACACATTTTACATAAATGGCACTGTTAACAATTTAGTTGCACACGCTGCAATCTTTCGATCCATCGATCGATGATGTCGACGCCCAGATAATTATGGGCTTCCCGAACAGCATGCAGAAAAACATGTCATGTCATTTGTAGAGCCAAATACTTATTATATCAGACATCTAGTTAAGTTACTATTGCATTTTACAGTTAGTTCACATATTTGGTTGGGCTTACGCAAAATTAAAAAAAAATTAAAAAAAAAAAAACAAATAAACATAATACAAAGTTAGGCATACAAAATTAAAAATACAAAATAACATCACTAAATAACAGAATAAAAACTTCTTATTATACAAATGTCAATTAAAGTTAACAGCATGGCATCGAAGGTGGCTTCTTAGTTGTTAGGAATTAGTGCAGCATCTTTAGGATTAGCCTCGCCAGACTTTGATGAACGGCCAGCATGAGAAAGGCGGCAGCAATCACATTGTTCAGACGATAAATGGCCGCCTGGCAATAGAGCAGCACAATCCCGGCGAAAAAATACAATATGATGGACAACACCCAATAGAAACGCCTGCAAAATAAAATATATAATTATAATAACAATATAAGAAGGTAAAATGTTTTCATCTTATCAGATGTTGGCCTTTATAAACAACAGAAAACAACAATAAAGATGGAATTTCAATCACACCAGTTCGCTGGAGTAACACCTGCCTTAATATCAAAAATAATAAATAAAATAAAATAAAAACATTATTTCGTTTGCCATAGTATAAATCAAATGTGGACAATCATCTGGCGTGAGAAGTATTGCCAGAGATATGTTGGAAGATTATCATAGATCTCCTGTTGTGAAGCTGTTTACAATTCATTACATAATGAGAATTATGAATTTTATAATAACCTTTCTATTAGTATTCATTCACTAGCCGATTTCTCATTTATGTATAAAAGCTAATATTTATGTGGCACTTACAACTTTTGTGGAGCCTTGAGCTGAAGGAGCAGACTTAGTGAACCCAGCACCACAATGCTGGTATGTAAACAGGGATCGGGCAGAACAATGCCATGTCTGCAAAGAGCCAAAACGCAAAATGTTCTATTGGATTAGTTGGAATTCAAACAATTACTCATTGGATTCACATTACGCACCGACGACTGCGAAGCCAGGCCAAGCTGGCGGGAGCACTGAGGAGCAGCAGGACGAGCAGCATTAGCAAAAGCGTTATATGAAATGGAAAGTTCTGCAATCCCACACAGAACTCTTCCTTCTGCTCCGATTCGGGCTGCTGCTCCTGTTCCCGTTGCTGTTGTTGCTGCTGTTGATCTTCAGTTGCTTCGTTTTCGATGGCATCGCTATCATCGCTAGTCTCCAGCTCCTGTTCCAGCTCCCGCTCCCTCTCACACTCATTTTCGGCATTGGTAGGTCTCGAATCATTTGTTGGTGGTTGTGTTTCGCCCGTGCCTGTGGCCATATGCACCAGATTGGCCGCCTTCTGCCACAGATAATCCTCTAGATAATCCTTGTAGGCATTCGATAGCATCAGAAAGTAAAAGACAAAGGCCAAAAGTAACGCCAATCCACTGCAGGTCCCTAACGCGACGGCAATGGTCAAGATGCCCAACGTAATCGGCAGATGTGTCATTATCGAGAGCATTATGTTCGAACTGGATGTGGAGAGCCGTGTTAGACGCAGCGCCAACCGATGGAATGCATTCCCATACAATGTAAGCGATAACCAGACGCCCAAGGCGGCAACTATTGACAGGCCAATTGCGGCGCATTGAATGATTATCGAAATATTGATGCTATAGTCCAGTGGCTCCACTTTCGGCAATATCTTTACGTTTAATATTAGCTTCTTGAGCAAGCGACAACCTGAGCAAGCGAGTGAGAGATAATTACAATAATCCATTAACTATTTCGGTATTTAGCATAGCTCACCTGTGACAATATAGAGCGATGTGTACTGGAAATAGCCAACGTAGGGCTTGAGGCTCTTGAAGCTACCAGCGGGTTGAAACTTATCCAACTGTTTGCGGAGCACAATCAACAACACACAAACTAAATGAGCCGGGAACCAGCCGTAAAACTCCAGCACCAAACGCGACAGGGCGTCCGCATATGAATACTCATAGCTACGAGCGAGATGGAAAGAGAGATAGAGTAAGGGAGAGAGAGAGAGAGAGAGCAAGAGAGATTGCGAGTAAGACAAAAATACAGAACATATGGATAGGTCTAGAAAACTCATCATCAAGGAAAGTCAAATTTCAAATATCATTCACAAGAATGGGAATAAAATAGTTAACTTGTCCAACTGATAAGCTTCAAATTCATTTCAAAGGATCTATGAATTAGAAACGTTCCCCCCAATCCCAACTGTTTAATGGTCTTACCTGATCCGATAACGACAAATGGGATCCAAATACAAATCGAGCATGACGGGATTCAATGTGGTATTATAATTCTTGGGCATCAGAGTGGGCACATTGATATACAATCCTGGCTTTTGATCCGGTGAACTGCAATTACGAGCAATCAAATGAGCAACGATTTACAATTAAAGCCAAGATCCAACCAACGTACGTCAACGTGTGATATCGGTCAAAGCCGGCGGCCCAGGGAACACACAATTTGGCTGTGATGCGATAATTGGGCTGCAGGCACTGCAACGGATCAATCACGATGCGCAAACTCTGATAAGGTTCAACGAGCTCCGAGATGCGCAGGCGATAGTGCAAAGTGCCCTGCAGCGTCTCATTCACAACTGTACGGCGTCCATAGGCGTACCAGCGCGGCATGCGTATGTCCAAGATGCGCTCCTTGGGATCGTAAATGTCCAGATTGTAACCAGTGCGTTGACTGACCGCCGGTAGTCGCACCATCACGTGCGTCCACTGCCTATACGTTTTCCGCAAATTGTGCAAGTCGAGTAGGACAACGCTGCGTGGCGCATTGTCACCATTTGTCAAACGCTGGACGAGATGCGTCAGCGGTGTCGCCTTATCGCTGCAATCAAAAATAAATAGGGTTTTTTTGTATATAGGCATGTATATGAGCTAACTCACCAGTAGTTCAGCTCCGTTTCGTTGTCCTTATGCGATTCACAACCAAATAGCCAATTCTCATCGCTCTCAACATTCAAAGCCTCAATGGCAAGTTTCTGTTTATGAAGTGGTCACAACAAAGATGTGTGAATTAAAAAGATGATGCCCGAAATGGGGAGTCACAAACGAATGAATACCTTATAGCGTTCCGGGCGCTGTATGCCAATCAGTTCATGGTAGTGACTCTTCAGGCCATTGGCAAAGAACTTGTTGATGACCATGCGACGCTCCTCATGCCAATTGCTTTGCGTCTTAAAGTTGACCACGCTCTGCTGGCGAGTTCGTTGTTTCTAAATCGATAGAAAAGGAAGATTTGATTGTAAAAATAATACTTCTTTTTTTTTTTAATCAGCGTATTATAAATTAAATAAAAATTTCTGCATAATTTTAAATTGTCTACTGACATATTATTGCTTCCTTGCTTACCACAAAGTGCGCCATGGCGGCATGCATATTGCTCTGTTTGTTGCTGTTGAAGATGATGGTGGAGTCCTCGCGTCGCTGAGCAATGCTGAAGAGGAAGCGATTGATGACCTGCATGAATTGGAGACACCAGACGGCAGACAAATGATCGCAGCTGAGACTCACACGAGGAATTGCTGATGTCTAAAGATACATGAAAATAAATTTGCATTTGAGCAAAGATTTAAGAGTACATTAATAAATTAAGATTTTACCATTGCATGCAGATCGTTAAACTGCGATGTAGTCAAACCGGACTGGACAAGCAGATCTCGATTGCCGCCGCCTGTTGAGATGAGCAGTACATTGTCGAGACTGGCGGATAGATCCTGGTTAGCGATGCGTTGCTCACTGGGCGGCTTCTGATGGAGGCTTTGGCACACATTCGTCGTGCTTGTTGGCTGCGTAGCGGTGCGTGTGCGACTGAGCAGCTCATACGTCTCAGCATAGAACTGGCTGAGATGTGCATCCAAATTGAGCACTGGCTGATCAAGCGGCGTTGATATGCTGATAATTGAATTGATATAATGTCCAATCTGCGCATCTGTCAGCACCGACTGCGCCAGCTTGCCGCCCATGGAGTGACCGATGAGTACAATAGTACTCGGCTTCTTGTACAGCGTCAGAATTGTGTGAATACAGTGCTTCAGGAACGAACGCTGCTGATACATATATCCGCCATAGAACGCCGACAGCTCCTCATCATAGTCAATCGTATAGTAGTCCAGATGAATGCCCGACTCGTGATTATCTCGTGCCTTGCGCAACGCGACAGAAGCCAGCGAGCGCACCTGTTTGTAGGACCCGGCATTTCCCGGCACAAAGATAACAGGAGCGCCCGTCATGCGCATCTTGTGGGGATCCAGTGGCTGACGAACGCCTTCATAGTAGTAGTACAGACCATATTTGGGAAACTGTTTATTCGCATCAAATTGTACTCGCTGTCAATAAACACATATATATTTATGCCCGAAGGATAAGTGGATAAAAATCTTGTGTGCACTTACGGCAAATTGTGGTTGACCAAACATGTAAGTCATGCGACAGGCGTTTGGCTCCACCTCGACGTGTATGTGGAAAATGCCGTAAAGGAAGCTGCATATTGAAGCTATTATCACCAGCACGGCACAGTTTCGGAACGCAATCATTTGCGCTTTAGTTCGATTTAAAGTTATTATTTATGCGCCGCTCGCTTGTTGCTATCTAACTGCCAAAGCGTTGCCAGTTTTTCAAAATGCATCTTATAGTGATGTGCGCATGTCGTGCATTTTAGTGCAATGTGTGCAACAGCGTTTCGTACAATAGTTTTTAAAGCTAAAATTGATTAGAAACTCACTTTTTTACCTAACAATATTAAAAATTATATTATTTTAAATCAGTGCATCCCAATGAGATGTCGATAACGTGGCTTAAAAGCTATCGATATCGTTAGTTCGGCTTTCTCACACAAATGTGAATAGTGTTGCCGTCTTGGCCATTTATCGGACAGATGTGCCTTCTTTTAAACTAAGCCGGAAAAAATAGCCAATAGATCCCGTACGGAAAACTAGCTTTTTTTAATAATTTTAAATAATTCTGTTTCTCTAATACTCTTATCATCTTATCATTCAGTCAATTGCTATTCTGCTTGATGCAGAACATGACGAACTATATATTATTTATAATAATATTATTAATAAAGGTTTATTGATGTCCCCATCTTTCAGAACATTATTTTTAAAAATAACCTGTTTTTTGATTCTCTGCATATATTTAATGTCCATTTCTATTTATTGTCAATCTGTCCGAATCTTGTAATCGATAATTGGCAACACTGCTCACGACACCCCCTGTTACAAATATCACATACACACACACACACGCACACAAATTGCTATAGCATTCCGATTGAATACCTTGTTGATCTCAAAGTATTGATCATTACTGTGTGATTGTGTTTGCTCGCATCTCGTTGCGGTAGTCCATCACTCAGCTCTGAGCTGCGTCCCCGCCCCCGTCACAGACAACTAACACACACTCGCCCCCGCACGCATCTCAGCGCTTCGTAACGTGTTTACGTTTCTCTAAGCCAATCAGGTGTGGATGTATGTGTGTGTACGCCTCCTATGCGTGTGTCGCTTGTATGTGTGTCTGCGCGCTTAATTCGCGCATTGTATCTAGCTAACTAACTCGGCTGGCTGGCTGGCTGGCTAGCCTCTGGGCCTGGCTGGGAAAAAGACAGGAGGGTAAAACAAAAAAAAGACAGTTATGCCCTGCTGCGTCGCGCCAACAACAAAAACAAGCCACATAGCTGACGCCGTCTCGTTGTCGTCGTCGTTTTCGTTGTTGTCGTCGTCGCTGTCGCCGTCGTTTCGCCTCTCTCTCTCTCGCTCATCTGTCGATGAGATCGTTGTGTTTGTCTTCTGGATCGGATCGTGTTAGTAGTGTATGTCGTCGTGGTGTCGTTTATTGTTGCTGCTGCTGCTGCTACTGTTGTTGTTGTTGTTGTTACGCGCTGTGACTGACTTGTTCAATGATTTAGTAAAAATATTCATAGCTCATTCCAAAACTTGTTCTTGTGCCTGCTGCAAATACAAAATTTATAACGCGCTGCGGAAATTCACAATTTCTATGTATCTATCAAAATATTGAATATATATAATTATTATATATATTTGTAATGCTTTATATGTGTGGTAGTTGTTAACAATTGTTTTCTGTGTTGTGTTGAGTTTTACTTTTTTTAAATTGTTGTTTGTTGTAATAATTATACAAATCAAATACGAAACCGTCGTCTTGTTTCGTCTCGTCTCCTGTCCATGCACCCCTCTCTCTGACACTCACTCACTGATTGTTGTGTGCAATTCAAATACACCGCCAAACCCCACCACACACTCAAAAAAAAAAGACCAACTGCATCCGCCTTTATGATAATCAAAAAACAAAAACCCTGAATATTTTAAATAAAAAAATATATATCAACAATCACAATGGAGGTCTGGCGATTGCTAACGGTTGGCTCATTTGTAGCACTGGGCTTGGTGTGCTTCTATGGCGTGGTGGAGTCGTGCAACGAAATCGTCTGCGCCTCGATAGTCTCCAAATGCATGTTGACGCAAAGTTGCAAATGCGAACTTAAGAATTGCTCCTGCTGCAAAGAGTGCCTCAAGTGTTTGGGCAAAAAGTACTACGAGGAGTGCTGTAGTTGTGTGGGTAAGTCAAAATTTATATATATGCATATATATATATGGGATCGATGAGGTGATGTATGATTGTCATTATTCATTCTTGCGCCTCGTTCTCGCTTTTTTTGTGTTCCGTTTTTATAGTAATTGCTTGCAAATGTATGAGTGCGTGATATTTGCGATGTGTAACTATAGATTTCGTGCGTGTCTCACCTATCGATAGTTGTGAGCCGCCGTTTGAATCCCGATTGCAACAGAGCAAAATAGTAAAATATAACCCATATGTGTAATTCGATAGAAAACTATTTATTTAGTTTTATTAAATTATAAATTTAATGTTTATTTTCTAATAACTGGATATAAAAACGAATGACTATTACACGTTATTTTATCTCATCCATGTTTATTAATAAAATTATTATTTTTTCCAATTATTTGTAGAACTCTGTCCTAAGCCCAATGATACACGAAATTCATTGTCTAAAAAATCACACGTTGAGGATTTCGATGGTGTGCCTGAGTTATTCAATGTGCTGGCCACAAATGAAGATAGTGAAAGTGATTTTTGGGATGTCGTCACTTTTCAAGTGGACTGGTCCAGGGGCAAACCAAAATTGGATAAGGATGAGAAATACTATCTAAGTAAGTGATGTGCAATATGGTAAATAAAAACATAGATCCAAAGATACATTTTACATTCTTAATAAAATAGAATTCAATGACAAGAATCTGGATGAAGCACGTGAGGAACGTGATAATACGCTGACAGTGAATTGCACAGTTATATATTTGGATCAATGCACATCGTTAAATAAATGCCGTCAAAGCTGTCAAACAATGGGTGCTAGCAGCTACAGGTACTTAATATAAATGATTAATTTTGTTCCATTATATTTGACTTAACGGTTTTTTGCTTTTATTCAAAATGTAGATGGTTCCACGATGGATGCTGTGAGTGCGTAGGATCAACGTGCATTAATTATGGTGTGAATGAGAGTCGCTGTCGACATTGTCCGGACTCGAAGGATGAGGGAGATGATTTCGATGATGACATCGATGAGGAGATGCAGGACTTTGGCGATAGTATGGGTCCGTTCGATGGCTCAGTGAATAGCAATTTTTGATAGCAGCGAACAAATGCCATATCAAGATCAAAAACATTTAACAAATTAGTTACTCAATTCAGTGACATTATTATTGTGTAGTACGAAGTAATATTTGTATAGCATTATTAAATATATTTTTTTTTTTATTTTAAAGAGTATGTCTTGTTGATTGTTTTTCATTTTGAGCAGCCCGTATAAAACCGAATGAAATTAACGTATTGAATAACGATAGTATTTTCTTTTGATATGCGGGCAACGTATAAGGGCTAACGTCAAATTATCAATGATATCTACTTATCTGTATATCGATTATAAATACATAGACTCATTTATTTTGTAATCATCGCAGAAATTGTGTTTTTCGTTCCCTTTTTCAAAAACTTCTCTCAAAAAATATGTCTTAAAATGACATCTTTATAAATTTATAGTTGCTTACCGCGTCCCAAATCAACATCGAACAGCTGATTGGCCAGCTGTCTTGCGCCGGGGTGGCAACACTAGCCCATGTTATTTCAAGCAAACAACATAAAGTTACGTATTCGAACCGGCGGCCACAAGTCTAAAGATAATTAAAGTGGCTGGAAATTATGTTTAAGGGCTTGCGACACCTACGAAATGTGCTGCAACGTGGACACCACAATCTGGCGCGCTGTCATGCCTACGTGACGCAAACGGGCAACCCAAATGGCTCTGCTGCTGCCTGCCTGCCCTTAAAGCGGCCACCAATTGCGCCTGCTGTGCAGCCGCTAAGTTTTCGACAGGTGAGTGAGTGGGAATGCAGATTGCAGTTGGTATCTAAAAGAGCCATGTCGATTTTCCTCACACAGATGCGAATGCTGCGATTGGAGTATAAAGCGATTGTTGGAGTTATTGCGCGCTCGCTGCAATTAACGCCGCGCGAGGTGCAGCAATTACATCTGCGATGCCTATGCTCCCGCAACACAGGAACAGATGCGGACAAGCACAACAGCAAGTCGAGCAGCAGCAAAAGTAAGGATAAACCCACCAAGGAGTCTAAATCAGACAGCGAAAGCACGTCAGAATCAACACAAGCATCCGGCTCCAGTTCCAGCAGCAGTGCCGGCTCCAGTTCCAGCGGAGACTCTTCCAATCCAAGCAACAACAACAACAAGAATGAAAACGATGAGAAAATGCGTTCAGTTTTGACAAAAGCGGTTCTTTGGCTATTCACCATTTACATGTTTGTGGCCTTTATATCATTGCTAATTACACCGCGCACAGAGCGACCCGAGGGATCCACACGTTACGTCTCGTGGAATGAGTTTGTCCATCATATGCTGGCCGTCGGTGAGGTGAAGGAGCTGATCATACGACCCGACATGGAAATGGTTACGATTATTCTGCACGATGGCGCCGTCATCAAAGGACGGAAAGTGTCATCCACCATATTCCACATGGCTGTCGCCGATGCCAACAAGTTTGAGGAAAAGCTGCGCATGGTCGAGAAACGTTTGGGCATCAAAGATGGCGTTCCAGTTACTTACGATCGCCACGATACTACTGGACGCCTGCTGATGCTGTTGCTATTTTGCGCTCTCCTTATTTCCATAGCGACACGCATGAAGAGCATGAAGAGTCCAATCAGCATGGACTCATTTGTGAGTATTTTTAAGCTTGAATTGGTTTATTTACATTTCCCTTTTTGTATTGTGAATTTTGTTTTAGAACCAAATGGGTCGGGCGAAGTTCACTCTTGTGGACCCATTTGAAGGTGGACGTGGCGTGCTGTTTCGCGATGTGGCTGGTCTTAAGGAGGCCAAACAGGAGGTCAAGGAGTTTGTCGACTATCTAAAGACACCGGACAAGTATCAGCGCCTGGGCGCCAAAGTGCCACGCGGCGCCTTGCTCTTGGGTCCACCTGGCTGTGGCAAAACGTTGCTGGCGAAGGCAGTAGCCACCGAGGCTCAGGTGCCGTTTCTCAGCATGAATGGGTCGGAGTTTATTGAAATGATCGGTGGCCTCGGAGCCGCACGTGTGCGCGATCTCTTCAAGGAGGGCAAGAAGCGGGCGCCCTGTATTATATATATCGATGAAATCGATGCAATTGGACGACAACGCTCCGGCACCGAGAGCATGGGTCAGGGCAGTTCCGGTGAATCTGAGCAGACCCTCAATCAGCTGCTCGTCGAAATGGACGGCATGGCCACCAAAGAGGGCGTCCTCATGCTAGCGAGCACCAATCGTGCCGACATTCTCGATAAAGTATACAATCTGAATCTCTCCACTTGCTCAATTGTAAATCAATTTATTTTCCTCCCTTTTTTTGTATGCAGGCATTACTTCGACCCGGTCGCTTTGATCGTCACATACTTATTGATTTGCCAACGCTGCAGGAGCGCAAGGAGATCTTCGAGAAGCATTTGTCATCCGTCAAGCTGGCCGAGGAGCCCGACAGCTATTCCCAGCGCTTGGCCCGACTCACGCCGGGATTCTCTGGCGCCGACATTGCAAACGTGTGCAACGAGGCAGCGTTACATGCAGCACGCCATGTCCAAACCGAGGTCACCAGCAAAAATCTGGAGTATGCCGTCGAGCGTTTAGTGGGTGAGTTTCTCTCTTGCAAATTGATTATATACATGTATATTTCTCCCAATTTCCCTAATAACTATAATAGTTTCTATAATATGTGTATTCTGTGCGTCTAATTCATAACTAATCTAATCCTCCCTATCCCTCCGTCTGCTTTCAGGTGGCACCGAGAAGCGATCGCATGCGCTTTCGCTGGCCGAACGCAAGGTGATTGCGTATCATGAGTCTGGGCATGCACTGGTCGGCTGGATGCTACCTCACTCGGATATATTGCTCAAGGTGACTATTGTGCCGCGTACAAGTTTGGCATTGGGATTTGCCCAATATACGCCCAGTGAGCAGCATCTGTACTCCAAGGAGGAGCTATTCGATAAGATGTGCATGGCACTCGGTGGACGTGCCGCCGAAAATTTGATCTTTAAACAGATTACGACTGGCGCCCAAAACGATCTGGAGAAGGTCACCCAGATTGCCTATTCCCAGGTTAAGAAATTTGGCATGAACGAACGCATGGGTCCGATATATGTGCGCGATGCAAATGAATCTTCCGGCGGCGGCGGTGGCACCAAACCCTTTTCGCGGGCCATGGAAACTATCATTGATCACGAAGTGCGCAATATGGTATCGGATGCATATCGGAAAACTGAGGATCTGCTCACCAAGCATCGCGACAAGCTGGAGAAGGTAATTAAATCGATATCCGTATTTGTCCAGGGCGATATAGCTTCTCCTATATATTCTTATACATATTAATTTATGTTTAATTTGCTTTGCAGCTGGCGGAGGCTCTGCTTGACAAGGAGACACTGGACTATGATGAAGTGTGCGACTTGATTGGACCGCCACCGTTTGATCCAGCCAAGCGGCAGGTGGACTCTGTAGACTTTGAGCAGTCGCTGAAGAATCTGGGCACCACTGAGCCGCAAGTCTGACAACCGACAACTGAACTGGCAACCACCCAATGGCTCCAACTGTGACCCTTCACATCTTTCCCACTTGCACCCGCACAGTCACACAGCCGGTTCATGTTCAATAAATGTAAATAAAGTTACTTACGATTTGTTTTAACATTGCGTCAAGTAATTAGCCAAAGCTGTGTCACCTTTTTACACCCTTAACCCATTAAAAATGGGTAAAAAGGGTATAATGGTTTTGTGCAAATGTATGTAACAGGCAGAAGGAAGCACCTCCGACCCCATAAAGTATATATATTCTTGATCAGGATCAACAGCCGAGTCGATATAGCCATGACCGTCTGTATGAACTCGCGGATCTCAGAGACTATAAGCGCTAGCGAATTTGGAATATAAGTTCTCGGATACCAAGCGCAGGTCAAGTTTGCTTTATTTTATCGATAACTGTCCCATTTCTAAATTATCGATACATATTGACGCTATCGTCAATATATTTGTGTGTATTCTGCAGAGCCATGATAATCACTATTTCGTGTACGTATGTCTGTCTGTATGTATGTAGGTATGTATATATATGCACGTGTTTGTAGCTAGCCAGTTCGGGTCAGGTCGGGCTTGTGAGTAAAAATACTCCAAATAGAAATTTGGCAATAAAACTGGAATATATTTACCAACTGGGTTAAAGGTATATCGTAGTCGAGCTAACTCGCCTACAGCATTCTTACTTGTTTTTATAGTGCTCCTGAATACGTCTATACCTATAGACAATCATATAAAATGAATAACTGATTGATCAATTCAAAAGTGACGAGTGTCTCACAATTTGCATTTCTCTGTTTCGCATACGATTTCAAAAGTGCAGTAAAACTTTTAGTTTGGTGTTTTCGATCATCCCCTTAAGTACACAGCAAATATTATTTATTTAACACTTTACATCCCATTTGCATAACTATCTATATTAGAGATAGAAAGAGTTCTGAACTTGGCTTATACGTTTTAAATGTATCTATATATACATACATAACCTAACCTACATTGGGTTTCGTTATCTATTTTTAAACGATTTGACCTTTGCATATAATATACAAATTAGGAAAATGGGAAAATTCAATGGTTTAGTTAAATGGTAAATCATATCAATGACGTTGATCCATTGAAATCTTTCAATGTTGATAGGTTCGACTTACAATGTTGCATACTTAAATGAATATTTTGTAATTGGGTTTACTATGGCATTTAGCCCCTTACTGTTGACAGCAATATTTCACATACACCTCAAGATGTGTGGACAAGAGACAAAAGGATACCCTGTAATACAGGTAATACAGCGAATGTCATATTAAGAACTGTACTTCAATAATAATATAATTTACTTTAATTAACACGTTGCTCGAATGAAGACAACCAGTGGAAATGCGGTTACGTGGATATCGGAGAAAAACGTGTTTATCACAATATTGAACTCGACGAAGTGATAAAGTCTCGTTTTCTTATGACTGGTACCATATAATTATAAATAATTATCGAAATATTTCATATAAAGAAAAATAAACCAGGCAATTGCATTTTGATTTATTATCTATTTGTAATGTTAATGAACCTGAGAAAGATCTCAACTAACTACAAAGGTCAGGAGTGCGCGACTATCATTTACCCTAATCGATATATAGTGAAAATTAATAGAAATAAAATTGATTCTTAGAAATATATATGTGCTCTATGTGAACAATATAATAATGCAAATTTATATTTATCCATTTGTTGTTAACACCAATCTGTAATCTGTTTAGTATTATTTGGTATCTCTTCAGTTGCGAACAACTCGCGAAGTAACCCTATCCGTGTAGTGTTAAATGGTCACAGGGTATCTAAAGTATACACACCTTAAGCTGACTTTCGAACTGTGAACCAGGTTCTGCTAACTCTAATGCCTGATTGCCTAACTGAAATACAAAAACGTTGGCATAAAAACGCACCGGATGCGATCGCGACACGTTAGTCAGTGAAAATGTTTAGCGGCAACTGGATATTTGTGGCTGTTGGCCTAATCCTGTTTATGGATAGCCCTGTTGCTTGGGCCAATAATTTACGTAAGTTCACATCCAAAACGGAATTGCAAAAAACACTGAGACTGGAAAAAAACAAAAAAAAAACACTTCAATTGTTTAGCTGCACCATTGAAGCGCTGCCGTATGGAGGATGAGGCGTGCCACGTGAAGCAGGCGCAGGTTTTTAGCGATACCTTCAAGCATGGCATACCGGAGCTTGATGTGGCACCCTTTGCTACCATGGAATTGGGCACGCTGCGCATCGATAGCGGTGATCCGGGCAGCTCGATAAGCTTCCATCTGGTCATGTCCAATACCAAATTGAAAAATCTTATCGACAATTGGCAGTTCAAGTCAGTGAAGGGCTTTACCAAGGACCTGACTAAGCCTATGAAGATATCGTGGATGTTTAGCGCAGCGGACTGCGTTGTGTATGCCGACTATGACGTCAATGGCAAAATACTGGTTCTTCCCATCATCAGCCATGGTGAAATTATCATCCAGCTGAAGCAGCTTCAGGGCAAGACACGTATCACAGCCGTACCAGAGAAACGAGCCGACGGAAAAACCTATCTCAAAATCATCGAATTTAAATCGATTGTGAAAGTGGGCTCGTAAGTTGACTATATCTTATAAAATAATTGAAAATTTTCCGCAATTAAAAATCAAAATTAAAAATCCAAATCCAAATCTCTCCTGGCAGCGTTCACATTGATATGACCAACTTGTTCAACGATAATGTGGAGCTGCGCGAGAGCACACTGAAGGTGATCAACGATAATTCCGATTTTATGGCGAAGGATGTGCATCCCAAGATAATTAAAGCTGCTGATCGTGTTCTCAAGAAAATGTTGCAAAAATTCTGGGACACAATACCATATGAGGAATTCTTTGACAATTAAATCCAATTACCGATTTAAATATACAATAATAATAATAATAAGTTTTATGGTTATGGTTGTTTATGTGTTCTATTCTAAGACATATAAAATACAGTTAGTATAATGGCTAACACTGTTTGTTTTGTTGTTTGACTAAAGAAATAAATAAAGATTTGTACATTTGCTGTTTGTTTTTCGCAATTGCAGCGTTTATTTTTAATGAAGCTCTTTTAATTAAAATCAATGATATTTTTTTTATGTTATGTTTTTAAAACGTTGCATCGCCGCCAATTCGTTTAATTGCCACAACTTGTTAGTTAAAATGTGTTGTACACATTATGTGTAAAACTCTGCAAGAGAGAGAGAGAGATAGATAGAGTTGGAGAGAGAGAGAGAGAGAGAGAGATAGGGAGATTTGCTGATTCTTTTTACCTAAGTAATGCAATTCCAAATATTGGATGTGAAAATTTTGATAATTGATTGACCGACTGCACGCTGCAAACATTTAAGCCATTGCGACCAGCGTTGCAGGATTGCCACATGCTATCCATCGCCATGCTGCGTTTGATCCTCCTCCGGATGCTCCACAATCTTGCTCTCCGTTTGCAAAAGTTGCTGTGGAAATGCAATTGCAATTGTTGGCTCAAATGTTGTCCGTCAGTTTTCAGTTTTCAGTTTTAATCAACTTTACCATTGGCTTGCGATGTTTTGTCTCCTTTTCATTATCCAGCGGACTATCGGAACCATCGGTGGTTTTGATAAACGACGAGTAGAAGGAGGAGAAACTGGAGCCATCCATATCATCGCTGTTGCCATTGCTATCCGTGTACTTCTGTATGATGATTCATTAACAATTTAATTAAATATCAAATAAAATTTAAAATAATGGATAAGAATATATTCAATGTACCAGATCCATTGGAACGATCTGTTGATTAGAATAATATTATGCTTGTGTTTACAAAACAATTTTATCTTACTTGTTTTGTGTTGTGATTAGATGGATTGCTTGTGGGATCGGACGCATATCCGTCTGGCTCGGCATTGGCCGATTCAATCGGTTGTTGCAACGCCTCCTTTTTGGATGAATCAGAAGGTGCCACATTCGAGCCGGGCTCGGCCTTCACCGACGAGGGTATCTGCAGCTGGTTGGGTGTTATTGAAAAGAAGGCGCCCTGCGCTTTTGCCGTTGTCGTCGACATCGGAGCTACCCTCACCTTTTGCGCCTGCAGGGATTACGTTGAGATTAGGCACAAGAAGCATTAAAATCAGGACATACCGTGTAGACAGTCTTGTTGTAACTGGCATGCGAACTGTTGAGTCTGCCTGGCAATTGGAGTAGGTTGCTGGCAACGCTGGAGAAGGGCAGGGGTTGATACATCATCGCTGTGGCGGCCGCAGCCGCCGGATGTGTGTAGAAGAGCGATGGATGCGGATACATGACACCAGCCATATATTGGAGGGGAATTGCTGCCGTTGCTGCTGCCGCCGCCGCAGCTGCTGCCTTCTGTGAGGTTGTCGGCTCCTCGCAGGTCCTCTGTTGCGACCGGTGCGACAAATGGGGTGTGGAGGTGGACACAGCTGTCGATGTGCTTGGCAGTTGGGCCGGTATATAGTAGAAGGCGGGAAAGAGGCTTGGCGAGAAGTTGCTCTGGGCGACAGCTGTCGTATGCACCGACGGCGTCGGTATACCAATGGAGAACGGCGGCCACAGATTCTGGGTGCAACTGAGACCCGCTGGTACGGCCTGGAGATGAGTGCTGGCATGCGACGAGGGATTCGGTGTCGAGCACATGACATCCCCGGTGCCAACCAGTGGTATGGTAAGTGTGAGCTGCTGCTTCGGTTTGTTCGCCTCACTCTCCCAGGAATGGGAGCCACCCCGTTTGATGCCATGTATGCCATGGCCGGGTCCACTGTACTCCAGCATCTTCTCGTTTGCCGTCTTCTTGTTCTTCTCACCATTGCGTCCGCGAGACTCACGGTGTTTCTTCAGCATGCGTTTCTCCATCTCATCGTTGTGCTTGCTGAGCAGCGATTCGGTTAGGGTGACACTAACCGTCGGTATACTATTATTATCAGCACCAAGACTAGGACCAGCTCCAGCACCCGCACCCGCAGACGTACCCGTACCCGTACCAGCACCCGCAGCCGCACCCGCAGCCGCACCCACTCCCGATCCGCTAAAGTTACCACCGGATTTGCCACAGCCGGAGGTGCCAGTGCCGGTATTGCTGGTATTTGTGACGCTGCTCATGCGAATATTGCTGTTGGTTGTGCAATTGCCAGAGGAACCGCTTCCGCCGCTACATTCGCCACCATGGTCCGGACTAACCGCACTGCGCGCATCCTCACGGGATCTGCTCGCATAGGAGGAGTCGCCCTTGAGCGGATCGAGTTCGGTTGGCGCCGTGACCGGCTTGCTGTTAAAGAAACGCTGCAGGTTCTCTTTATAGTTGAGCTGATTGTAGCTCGGCGGCGTCTCGGTGGAGCTCTTACTGTCATAGTATTCGTGATGTGGCGAGATTTCGCCAAGCATAACGCTATCCCGCTCCGACACCGTCAGCTCGTTCTCATGCGGCAGCTCCAGTTTCAGATCCGTTCGCGTCACCTCATCCATCAGTGTTTCCATGAAGCTGGCGAGTGCCTGGCAGCGTCGCGATACCTCCTGCTTAACGGTGTCCGATGGTCGGGACACTGTCTCCGCAAGTAGCTTCATAATATCCTCCTTGATGCGATTATTACGAGTCTGCATCTCGTCCGGTATCTTCAATTTCACAGTCGGGGCAGCCTCAAAAACATTGACTTGCTTTGGACCTGAAAGGAAGACAGAGAGAAAGAGATGGAGAGAGAGCGAAAGAGACGGCAAATTTGTTAACAGGGAATTCTTATAACTCATTGGGGATTTCATCGATTTAGTTAAGGCATGGTGTAAATTTAATAATATTGTTTTATAGCATTTAAGGAGTAATCCTCCATTCAGCTAGAAAACTTGTTAAAAATCGATTTCGAAATTGTATCGAGTTCAAATTTTATGTTCTCTCTCAAGATTGCTCAATATTCTAGATCTTACTGCAAAATCAAATATAATTAAAAATCAAAAACCTGTTTTTTTTTGGAAAATTTCTTTAAATAATGGATCCTTATATATTGAAACCTTTAACCACATTTTGTGTACGATTTCACTTACCCTGAAACACCCGATGATGTCCGACAACAAACTCCAGTTTGCGCGACCAAGGATTCACGAAACTGGTCCACTCCGTCTCGAGGAGGATGTAGCATCCATTCTGAATGAGGAAGCGATAGGGCTTACTGCAAAATGAGACGCCAGCCGTTTGTCCCTTCTTCATGACCATTTCGTATGTCTCCTTAATGATCGGCAGATCCTCGTGATGATAGAAATCCATAATGGACCTTCCAATCAGATCCTGCGGCAGATACCCTAACGCACTAACCGATGCGCTATCCACATGCGATATGACTCCAGCAGCGGTGTGGCGTATGGCAAACTTGGGACTCTTCGGCGAGAGAATCTCATCGCTAACTGCAAAATAAATATGGAACATGGGATTCAATTAGCAAGTGCAAGTGAAAGTCTCTAACAACGGATCAGATAAAGCTATATGCATTTAAGTCAACTAATTAAAGTGTGTTTTTCTATATATGCGAAATCTTAAATTACTAATTACTAAAAGCTGATATAAGAATTCTGCTAAAAACACTGACAATTTTACATATTTTTCTCAAAATATTTAGAAAATCCATCTTGAAATTAGGAAATGCAATTATTGGTTTTTATAAAGTCACAACATTATCGATTTTACAGATTTACGAAAGAATAGCTAGTTTCCAAAAATTCAGTAGGATTTTGTTTTTCGAGTAGATTGTTTTTATGGAATTGAAGATGCTTTCATCTTTGTTCTTCCTCTTCCCTTGTATTGTTTTTCAAAGGAAAATTTCTAATCTTTTTTCTCTAGTCTGCGAGACAGCAAATGCGAATTCCAGGAAAAGGAAGACTCTTCCGGACTACGAGATTAGTGATTGTTTGATCATGATATTGTTTTTGAAAATCTATTTAATATTTAGAATATCTATTTAATTTAAAGTTTAATTCCACTCACGATATTTCTTAAGTCTTTTTAAGTGGTAAATATTATATACAATTATATTATCGCCATTATATACGCTCCTAATAATCTTACTTCCTCTGGACAGACGTAACAAACTTTATATCTTGGTGTAAACTGATTCCCTCACCCTTGTAGCTGCTCCTGATGGGCGTGGCCGTGATGACCAGCAGCATATTGGTGCCATTGGAGACGACATAGTTGTCCGGTCGCGCCTCCTCGGGCGCCTCCCTGAACGTCAATCCCAAGCGGAAGGGTTCATAGTTAACGGACCGTCCGATAACACCAAAACCGCCGGCGGCTAATCCCCGATAGCGTCGGAGCATCACACAAAATGTGCTTCGGGCATCCTTGGGTAGGCTGCCGCGTGTCTCGGCAATTGGGATGCCTGTTGTGATTTGACTGGCGAATGTCGAGCGATCCTTGACATGCACAAAATCGATAAAGGATCGACCAAGCCACATATCGCGCGGATAGCCAAGGACATCGGTAATGCTGGGCGTCGTATAGAGGACCATGCCATCGTGCATGGAGATCACACAACAGAAGCTATCCTCCTTGGCCCGCTCATGATGCGGATGATGATGCGAATGTGGATGCTGATGCGGATGCTGTCTGTTGGCGCCAGCAGCAACCGTTTCCAGTTTGCCCAGTGTCGCCTCCCAGGACTTGTCGGCCTTGATGCTGCCGCCAACGTTTGGACAGTTGGATAATCCAGCGGACTGCAATGCTAGGCCATTTAGCGAGTTTGTTGAGAGCAACTGTTGCACCTGTTCCAATTGATTGTTGGTCGATTCGCTCAGCTCCGAGTCGAGCTGCTCCCTCAACTGCTGTTGATCGCTGGCCGTTTGGTCGCTCTGCGATTGTGTGTCCTGCAGCTCCTGGAGCTGTTCGCAACTGGCGCTCTTCGATTTGGTCAACAGGAGCAGTTGTTGCTCCTCGGCATTATCGATATGCGATGCGTTTGCCGTTGTCGTCATTTGCCCCAAACATTTGGACTTCTTCTTCTTGCGGCACTTGTCCTTGTTGCGCTTGGGGATCAGATCGCTGCTGCTGGCCTGAGTTGAGGGCTTGCCCCCATAGCCACTGCTACCGGAGGAATGACTGCCACTCAGCCGGGACTTGGAGCTGCCACTGGAGTGCAAACCAAGAATAAATATTTGGTCAACATAGATGATGATGTCTTATGTGGAATTCTCACCTGCGCTGTGATTGACTGTTGCTGCAGCTGTTCGAATAGGCCGAGTCGTCCACCTTCGTATTGTGTGTTGACTCCGATGATTCTCCCTCCATTTTTAATTTGTATTTGCAACCAATTTTTGCGCTTTACAAAAAATGTTCTTCGTTTTTTTTTAGATAAATAAGTTTAAAGTCTGCTCAAAATACAACTCGTTAGCAATTTTCATTCGTTGGATTACTTGACAAGTTCTCAATATTAGGCTAAGATAAAAGAAAATAAAGTTAGCAAAAGTTATGTCTTTGCTATTTAAGAATCAAGTAAAATTAACATCTATTCGATATTATTTCTATTTTATTAATTACTGTTGCTGCTTAAGTTAATTTCTGTTTGAGCCGTATTAAATTGCCTAATGGATCATGTTGATTAATCATTAAGACCACGTAACATTGTCACGTTCGAAAGCGCAACGGAGACAGTCAGTAAAATGGGGGTTGTTGAAGGGGCAATATGAAATGCATTGAAATGAAAGAATCCAATAGCTATTCGTGGCACTCACGTGCAACGGCATCCGTTGCATTTGCTCAATGGAAGCACACATTTGTCGAGCATTCGTTATATTTGTGTGGTGCGAGGTGCTCAGTGCTCTCAGATCTCTTGCATAATCATATTTGCACTATAATTGAGATTAATGATTATTATTTGTGACTAGAATGTTTTCCATTATATTGCAACTGGCAACTGGCGCATTGCACAACAGTTTGCCACTCCCTCTTTTTGTTCTTACCGAAATCGGTCAATCACATATTAAATATTGATTTTAAAACTTGCCGGGGACAACTCCTTTCTATTTCTTTTCGTTCCGTTTTGCAGTCAAAAAATCAGCCTACAATTTATAGCTGAAGAGCTCTGTTTTTAGACGGATAAATAAGGACAATCTGCTTACTAAGCAATCTGGTAGGCTACTAAGCAATCTGGTAGGCCTCGACTGAACCATTAACGAGGGTGCCGACTGGTACTATCATCACCCATTAAATAGGTCAGACGCTCACGGAGCATATCGGATACCCGGCGACGTGTCCGGCACTCACCCAAAACGGAAAGGGAAAAGCCCAGGCAATGTTAATAAATACATACATATATTGACAGCTATATGGCTATCAAATCCATTAGTGCGATATCGGCAAATTCGGTATCAGCAAAAAGCCTGGTCACCAAAATATTGAAGGCAGGCTGATGAACTAGCTGGGAAGGGCACATTATTACCGCTCCTCGCTGATAATGAAGGTATATGTTTGTATGCCTCTGGCTACCTGTTAGTTTAAAATCAAAGAAGGTCGAACAACATATGATTTCTCTGCAGTAATCTGCGCCATAACCGGACATTTTTTGGTTGTAATAAATGCAACAACAACAACAGACTGCAGTTGCATTAGAACGACTTCTGTAGAAGCTGTAAGGAAGAAGACGAGGGTGAATCTCCTGTGCACTTCTTTTGCTTCTGCCTTGCACTTGGCAGATAACGTTTCGCCACCGAATCTGGCAAGGCTGATAAACTTAGGACCAGCCAAGATTGCGAATTTTATAAATTCAACTAGATGATTACATTTATGTTCACATTTGGGCCAATCATGGCCTTTGTGTGTCGGCCTTATTGGCGGACAACCGTCTAAACTAACCTAACCTAACTCAACCTTACCTTACCCAACCTAACCTAAATAAATATATTTTGTAAAGTTGTTCATTAATAATATGTCAAGGCATATTCATTAAAATTTTAAATTTTATTGCTCTCGGAAATCGATTTCTTATCGATATTCGCGATACTCGTGTTCATTTCAATTCAAACACGTACGCACGAACATATCGATTCAGGTGTTGATCCTGATCAAGAATATGTATATACATACATATACCTTATGGGCTCAGAGATGCTTCCTTCTGTCTTCTGTTACATACTTTGTCACAACTTCATAATACCTTATCACTGCTCTAATATTACATTCATTAATACTCTCATACACGTTCAGTTAGATTCACTCAATATGATTTATTATGGTAGCTGAACAAACCAATCAATTTGTTACATAACTGTAAGGACTCATATAACGATTGTGTCATTTCTTGCGTAAAACATTATTGGTTGCTTTCCAAAGGATGTCAATCATTTTTTTTTTTTGCAATATATAATACCCTCAATCTCAAGTTCTTATTATAAGTTTCCAATTGCAATCTGTATTATTAATATGCGGTTTTTTTCCCCAAACTAGTGTATTTTTATTTGAGTTAATTGTTATTAGTTATTATATTAACATATTGAAAACAACATGTCTTGCATAAAGAGAATTTATATATTGCTGTTGTGAGGGGACTACCGCAATTGAAATTCCGTTTACAAATACGTTGAGCCGGTGCAAATGAGTGCAATTTTTGTGCTCAGCTGTTTAAATCTCTCTCTCACACACACACACACACACACATTCATCTCTCACACCGACGACACTCATACATTGATATGCGACTCGTAAATGCGCACGTTGAATGTAAACACGTAACGTAGCGTCAGCAACAACAACAACACAGTTTATGTAAGTATTTCATTGAGCTTGTGCACTACACGCCCACTAACACAATCAAACGTCGATATGATCGAATTAAATGCGAATGCTGTTAGCTTGTCATTGTTTTTGTTTTTTAATTTCTCAGCTGCGCACTCTCCATTGCCAAGCTTTTCTATTCATTTATATGCACTTACTTACTCTCCCTATCTCTCTCTCTCTCCCTCCCGATCAACTGATTGCAAATGCAGTTTCAAATACGTATTTTGTTTTATAATAAATTCGTATATATTTCAATGTGATTTGTTTTGGTTTTGATTTTAATACATGTATATATTTATTTATGTGTGGCACTTTAACTGCACTTCCACAAAAAGTATAAGCAAATTGTGCGTCTTAACGTTTTAATTCGATAAATGTTTGCGTTCCTGCCGCTTAATCGCGACCTACTTGTTGAAAACTCGCCCGAATACTGACAGACTCTTGATAGCCGAGAGACGAGAAGCGCACTGCCAAGCTTTGCAATTTTTGCCCACACACACACACACACACGCACACACGCACACACACAGAAACACGACACGCTGCAGCACCAGTAGCCCCAACGTGCGTTCCTCTTCGGCATTCTCTATCGGTCGTTGAGAATGTTACATTGTTAGCTTTGACATACTTTGTGTGGCTTTTGCTTAACCCATTGCTGGGCCACTCAATTTACAATTGACCAGCAAATGGTGGCACAAAAAATATTGCAACTAAAAATATACATAAAAACGACGAAAATAACAAAATTTGAAATTATTTTTTAATGTTTGCTTTAAGGTATTGATAACAGACAATTAAATATACATATGCATTACTCATATATTAACCTGCTGCACGTCCAGGGTTGCTGTACGAATGTAGACCCGTTAAGCCCTGTTTGGGGCTAATGTTTATCGGTGTACGTAATCAAAGCTACGTAAGAAGCATTAGTAGTGTCAACTGTTATTAAATGAACGCTGCTGGTTATCGGGAAGTTAACTGCTGCCACGCTGCTTGAATTGTCCATGGTCTGGCCTCACAGGCGGGGAGGGTTGTGGGTTGGGTTGTGCAGCACGTTAAATTTAGCATGAATGTGCCTCAAACAGTGCACACTGCGATTCACGCATAGCAGCCACGTGAGTTGTTGTTGTTCTTGTTACTGATATTGTTTATTGTTTGGCGCCGCTGCTCGCTGCACGCCCTTTGCCTTGCCTCGCCCCTTGCCCAACGTCCCTTAGTGCAGTTCGTCAAGGCCTTGTATAAGTCATCGGCAAGCGAAAGCTCAAACTGCATCTATTTGGTGTGGCAGCCTTTTAGGCGTTGCTACATATTGAATTGTGATTCAGAATTTTGTGTCATGATGACTACGTTCTTGTTTCGAAACATATATCTTAAAAATTAAGGTGTCAAATGCATTTACACTCCATGTTTACACATATTATAACGGTGCTTCTTCTTCTTACACTGTTATGATGCATTAAATAAAAGTTCGATTAGTTTTTTTTAAAGATTTTTCCATATTTGTGTTTTTGGGTGCGAAATCCGATTAAAGGCCGCCTTCTCGCCTTCGAAAAAGTAAGTTGGACCTTATATGGAATTTTTTGAATGGGATAATAAAGTATGCATATTTAGTAAATCTTTTGTAGGTAGAGATAGATTAGTTGCATAAAAAAATTTGGAATGGGCAAGAAACATCACTCTAGCCTGAGGAGATAGCTAAGACTCTTGCTTGCAAGGATACTGGAATGAACAACATACAAATATTAATAAAATTAAGCAAAAAGTAAAATTTAAAAATTTGTAATCTTACGGTTTGGGGTGAATAAAAATGCTGCGGCATCTAAATATCAAAACATAGCTAATTTTATCAGGAGGTAATCGACATTAAAGAATGATCCAAAATCCCACTATTTATGTTCTAAAAAGTTGTTAAATTGATGCCAAATCGAATTTTTTAGATATAAAAAATCTGTAGACTGAACACCATATAAATTTGTTATTTTCATGTCACCTCTAAATAGTATACTATATTATATGTATTTATATTTATTATCACAGCCTTTAATCGATTTAAAATATAAAATTAATTAAATATGTTTTGTTAATGTTAAAAATATAATTCATTTTTTTAATTAACAGACATTCAAAACAGTTAACTATTGTGGAACAACAACAAATATATAATAAAAGTCGTTTTCAATTTTATAAACAAAAATTCAAGTGCCTTTAATCGAATTTCGCAGAGTGAAGGAGAGCTTCTTCCTGACTGTTACCCACTTTGGCACATCTGCATTTCTATATAAATATAGAAATATTAGCAATTATTTGCCAATATGCAGATGCTTCAAGAATTGGGGGTGTGCACGTGAAAAGTGAGAGCAATGAAATAACCATTTGGTTACGGAACGCATCTCCCGCTGGGTTTGCCAAGATATGCAATGAACCAGAAGGCAAAACCAGACTTGTGCAACATACTCTGGCAATTTCTCAGACAATTAAAGTATTTGACAATATACTAGGGTTCTATTTGGGTTTCTATATAACATGTTTAAGATAAGAATATTTAAAATTGCATCATTTTAGTATATAGATATTCTATATTCATGGAAACCGATACAATCAGTAGTTAATAAATATGATATATTTGTCTATGCTGTGGTTAATAAGAATTTTTGAGATTTGCATCGACTCCGTATTGATGAGCGGAACAGTGTATGCCAGACCCCTATGTGAACGAAGTCCCGAGTCAATGACTGAATTTAATTTCTACTTAAAAATAGACCATCCAAACGAAACAGCAAATTGAAAACCTATCACTCATATTTTCTTTGTTGTGGAGAAGAAGAATATATATTCTTGATATTAATAAACATTTTGTAGATCTTAATTTGTTTATAATATGCTAAGGATACAATTTCGTACTTGTAACACGATTCGCAACTTTGAATTATTTGTTTGTTTTATGATAATTTCAACACATTAATCAATTTGATGACAAACTCATAATACCCTTCCGTATCACGTATAGAAGGGTATATCTGGGCGATGATGAGAAATTACTCGAGTCTGTGTCTGTAAATGCAGTGTTACATATTATATTGCTCAAGACGTGGGCATCCAAGTGGACGTTGCCTTTCCCAGACGATGAGAAGGAGTCAAAAGAAGATATCTTTCGCCCGACCGCTAACGCAAGGTGCCAACACGTGAGAGAAGCAGGAAGCGGAATGCGGGAAATGTGAGGGGAATGAGAAGCGAGAAAAGAAAAGCAAGAAGCGAGAAGCGAGAAGAGATTGCGGGCCACACTTCACAGCCATAAATTGAGTTACAGGCCAAAACTAAATGGGACTCCATTTCAGTTTCAGTTTCGGTTTCAGTCTACCTTTTGTCACCGTATCTACGAAGAGGAGGGGTTTTTGGGGTAGCTACAGCTTCAACACACAATTAAAACTCAGTTAGCTGAATGTGATACCAACGAACAAGTTAGCAAAGCAAAATGACACAAACACAAAAAAAAAAGAAAAAACAATGAGACTAACTCGAAACTCAAACTCAATCTCAACAAAACAGATACAAGTGAAAAACCCGTAGGTCGTCGTTTGTCGGTTTGTTGTTTGTTCCTCAGTTCCTAGTTGGATCATATCTACAAGATGTGCACAGAAGTGAGGTGTTAAATAATAGCATGATTGGACGGACGAATGGTGGAGAGTCTATACTCCCCTCCTTCTTCTTCTTCTTCCTCTTATACTTCTTTATCTTAAAGCGTTGTAAGCGATTTCCTTTTAATGACAATTTTTACAACTAAATGTTTTGGGGCATTTTACACCAGTTTTTTATGGCCCCAAAATTAAAGGGAACTTCAGTTTGCGGTTCTCTTTGGGGGGTATTCGAAATGCGAATAGAGATTGTTTAGCTTAGTTCAGCTTAAATTTGGACATTCATTTGACAAGTGACAGGAAATGTTCGTTGTTTCTTGTTTAAAATTAAGGAGCATTTATGTCAAGGCATTTAAAGAATAACAAATACACCGAAAAAAATGCTTGCTAATAGCCAAATTGGCTTAATTGTTTCAGGAATTTATCAACGAAAATTAAGATATCTATATTAAGTTGTAAGCTGCAATTTAAAGCCTTTATGAATATTTTTTGAACGTTAGAACAATAATACATAAGAGGACAAGAGCAATATTAGATTTAGCAAAGCAGAAAATGTTCATATCTCTCAAAAATCGATCCATCAAACACAATATTTTCCATTTGAACAATAATTAGCCCAGCTATAACTAAAGGGTCCCTAACCTCAAACATTGACCTTCAGCAAAACGCATTTTACATCATTTAAAATCCCAAGACATGGTTTAGCATTGTCATAAGGCGAGTTATTCGTATTTGTGAACTTGCTGCACGCCACGATCCGACGATCCAGCGATCCTACGATTCAACAAAAATCCATTTCCATTTTCAAATGTTTTCGCCTTGAAGTCGGTGGAAATATTTCGCACATACGTTAAAAAGTACTCTTAAAATATGTGCATAACAAAATAATTATATTCATATGTGTATAAAAAATGCAAACGCAGCTCAAATGAAAATTAGTTAAATTAAAGACGGGGCAATTTCGATGGAACAGCTAAGAATCATATCATATATATGTACGTATATATACATTTATTTATATATATATATATATATTTGTATGTGTGTGTTTGTGTATTTTTATATAGGAGGTTGGAGGTGCCTGAGAGCGCTCTCTCACCTTTAATGGTGCCATTGTGTGCTAAACAGCAAGTAGAGACTTAAGACGCCATCCACCATCAAGCCACTGTCTGAATCTGAATCTGAAAGATGAAGCACCACCAGCAACAGCAGCAGCAGCAGCAGCAGCAGCAGCAGCACCACCAATACCAGCTGGCGAATTCACACGCTCTGCGTTTCCATTGTTCCCACAATTTTCCATTCATTCACTTCAGTTTGCTTACTTCTGTTCCTATTTTGTTATAAGTTTTGCCCCGGAAAAAATTACACACACACAATTCCTCCGCACTCCCCCTTCCACAACAGTTTTTTTTTTTTTTTTTTTGCATCTTGTGGCCCGTCTCTGGTTTGTCATTTTGGCCACTGGCTGTCGTCGTCGTCGTCGTCGTCATCCATCGTCTTCATCTTCATTTTCTTCTTCTTCTGCCACATGCAATGCCAAGCGCCCCCTCTGTAATGAGCGTACTTTATATGGGGTTACTGAGCACATACTTACTACTTAGAAGTACCTATTATATATAGTCTGCCTCTCCCTCTCCCTCTGGCTCTCTCCCCATTCTTCTCTATATCTCAGTTCCCTTCTTGCATAATGTCATGTAATAAGTACCAAGCACTTATTCTTTTATTCTCGTTATATCGTGGGAGCTGCCTTAAACTTAATTCATTGATCTTTCAGTTTCAGTTATATTCCATACAAGAAATTTATTCTTGATACTAACTCAAATATTATTATCAAAGATTTATTTGTGATCTATTCTCCTGATACTTATATTGTATGTAGATTCGTGTATTACGAGTTGTACGCAAATCCTAAAAATTTGTAATTAAAATGAAAGAAAAAAAACCAACAAACTTAACCCTAGAAAATGTTGTCTCGTAGAACGAATGGTCTTCAGTATAGGTTTCTCCTAAAACTTGTTACTGTTTATCATATTATTATAGATTAATATTATTTATTTGATAAACATACAATTGTATTTATTTCATCTGCATAACCTTAGACATGATTTGATAATTTTATATAAATAAATAATTTTATGCGCATCTCTAATCTCGAAATGTGCACGTAGCATCAGATTTTTGTAAAAAATCTTTTCTGTCTTTTTACTTCCCAGTTAGATATTACTTCTGTTTGGTCATAGTCTCCCATATGGTTTAATCTTATAGACGCAATTTATAACGTTTATGGTGAATACAAATATTTCCAAATTTTTTGTTGTGACCTTCAGATAACTCTGGAGAACCATACGTTTCCGTTACCAACTTTGTAACGGTGATATTCCTTTTTTTTTGAATGGTGAGTCGAATAACTTCCTATATACTCATATTCAACACACGATCGCGAGACGAGCACGTTCAAATACACATATAAAAAAAAAGACAAACTTAATTGTCGCCGGTCCCCGTATCCAATGATCGCTTAGGGTGCAATTGTGGTATAGATAGGCAAGAGAGAGTTGAAGAGGGGGGAACGTAGAGTGGGGGGGAGCCGAACTGTCCAAGAGTTGGTCATAAAAGTCGCAAGTGCAGTGCATAATTGCCGCTGACAACACGCACAAATACATATGTATGTATATACATAGACAGAGACTATACACATACATATACATATGTATGTATGTAGCAGCTGCTGAGCCCCTAACACCCCACACCATAAGTCTGGGCTCTGAGATTTGGCATGCGATCTTCAGCAAAGCTTCGAGCTATTATACCCTGTAGTCAATGAAAATTGGGATGCGCTATTGCGACAAAGCACACTGAATGTACACAAAGTCAAATAAACAAGTTTAAGTCAAGAAAATAAACCGGAAGCTCTCAGATTGAGTGAGTTTATATCATTTTCAACAATTTCGAATAAATTTTTAAATTTTCCTTTTTATGTACGCTCTCAAATTTGTCGGTCGCAATTGATCGTGAGGTAACATCAAGTCGTGCTTACTTACAACGA
Organism: Drosophila kambysellisi; assembly: GCA_035042185.1. Taxonomy (NCBI): domain Eukaryota; kingdom Metazoa; phylum Arthropoda; class Insecta; order Diptera; family Drosophilidae; genus Drosophila; species Drosophila kambysellisi. Next base: position 4,890,281 of record JAWNLS010001080.1, on the reverse strand, counting down.
ACATATAATGCCATGTTGTGTTGGGTTACATGCGAACACCACCTCAATTTCATATCTTTGTCGTCGTCTTTATCTCTGAGCGCCGAGCGCATGTTGAGTTTTTTGCGCAGTCGCAGAGCCGAGCGAGCCTCAAGACAAATGAAAAGCCGAAGAGCCGAAAGCGTTTCGAGTCGCATTTTCATTTGCGTTTGCTCAGTCAACTTCCGTCACGAAACGCGTTCGGACGTGCGTCTTAAACGGCGATCGCAAGCCAGCTAACTGAATAAGAGCAAAGCACTATTATCAACGAAAAAAAAACAAAAAAACTCGAGAATATCACGAATATATTTTTGTTTACGTTTTTGTTTCCGTGTTGAGTGTGTCTGTGTTTGTTTTGTTTTGTTTTGTGGTGGTGTCTTTTAGTCTGCATTGGCGCGTAACGAGCAGCTTTGAAATAACCCCCTAACGTTCTTGCTCACTCCCTCTCTATCTCTTTCTCTGTCTGTACTTTGTCTCACGGGGTATCCTGGGCACAGGATGCGCTTCACTGCATTCGCGCACCTGTTATTTCTGTGTCAGTGCAGTAACAACAACAACAACAACAACAACAAAGGCTACAACGAAATCGAGTCGGCAACAACAAGTCGCGCGTAAAATTCCCAACAAAAGTTTTGTGTCGAAATTTGTTTCGCCGGTAAATATATAATTTATGCAAAAAATAGGAAAATACAAAAGGAAAAAAAAACGTTTATTTCAAGATATGCTATATGGTTAGTTAGGTGGAAAATTCAACTGGTTGACAGAGAACCTGTTGGTAAATATTTGGTATTGTGTTATGTTCGAGTTGTGTGAGAGTTTCCGATAAGAAAAACTCCCACATTTTGTCACCATTACAATTTGAACCTTCTTTGTAACCCACATATTTGAATATGGAAATTTCTTGGTAACAACCGGAACCTTTCTTAAATACCTTTTCGGCACTGAATATTATTTGTTGCGTACAACTGACAATGGAATATAACGATTACAACATTTTCATCATGATATATAAATTTCAACAATCTCATAAATCTCAATCCAGCACATGTTAAAAACTGTAGCGGTTTTCATAACGATAAGCTTTAATTTGAAAACAGATTTCTATCAAGTTTTTTGACTTAACCTATTTTACTTTAAAAATGTTTATCTGGTAATGTTATTTTTGAGCGATTTCTGAATTTTAGTTAAGGTCTTTCGAAATTATCTTTAAAACTCATTAAATTTGTTCGGACTTAAAAGATGTTGTTTTTTTTTTTAATATGAGTGCTTATTAAGTTACTAATTAAATAAATAAATAAATGAATAAAAGCGACACTTTATAGATTTTAAATCTTCCATAGTTTTCGAAATAAAACGCTTTTTAGAGATTATTATTAATTGGAAATATGAAAAAAATGAAATTAGTGCTTATTTATTCGAGAAGATGAAGGTGTAACTAAAACTTTGTTTTTTGAATAGATCAAAATAGATTAATGTGATATTGAAAACTAATAATTGCTGTTCGAATTGAAACAGAAACTAGCAACTAGTTAATGGGGCCAACAGTTGTAGAAAGTATCCAATGCAAGCAATCAGTATTTCTTGTCACGATTATGATTATGATTATGATTATGATTATATTTATGATTATGTGCTAATTTTGCAGGCATAGAGTTGAACTAATTGCTGTGAATTGTAATTCGCAGCTCGAATGCAGTTGGATATTGTATGTTAACCCAACCCCGCGGCAACTATGCTGATTGTGGACATGCTAACACTGGCATTAACAAATGGACAGAGCGTGCTGAAGGAGAAGGAGAAGGAGAAGGAAAAGGAGTGGCAACAATGTGATGAAGATGCAAATTATGAGTGCAATAGCAGTAGCGACACTAATCAACGTATAGCTGTTGGAATTGAGGCAACTGCAACAGCAGCAGCAGCAGCAGCAGCAGCAACAGCAGTGGGCAACACAGCTAACGTTGGCCGAGTCTTGAATGTTGTTGCTGTCGATGATGATGACGTTGATTTGGCATGCGAGGCACGCAGCATTAGTGTTCAACTAGCTGGCGTGCAACAACAACAACAACAACAACAGCAACAACAATATAAGGCGCATTGTGCGTGGCAGCCGCGAGGGGCGGCGAGGGGCGGCGGTTGGCAGGCGTGCCAGCCAGCGCCAGACAACAAATTGAATGGCATGCAAAGACAGGCGCAGGCGCGTGCTGAATACAGCGGCAACAACAGCAACACAGGAGCGGAAGTTGCCACAAAATTGGAGAGCGCGCAACTCGAGCGTGAGAGCGTGAGAGGGAGCGCAAACGCAGGCAATGCTGCTAACCATGGCCAACAACAACAACAACATAAACATCTACAGCAGCAGCAGAAGCAACCACCACCAACCAGCAATGTGACAACAGGCAACAACAACAACAACAACAACAAGAACAACAACAACAACAACGACAACGACAACAGCGCCTGCTCAATACCTAAAATTCAGAGTGAGCTTTTCAAAGCCAAACTCAAAGCAGCAGCAGCAGTGCTAGCAGCTCCAACAGCTCCAGCAGTCGTCGCAGCAAGCGCAGCTGACAAACAGCAGCAACAGCAGCGACAGCAGCAGCAGTTAATAACAAATTTTGTACAAAATAATACAAAAATTAAGAAACAATTGTTGAAAATTTGTGCAAATAACAATACAAGTGTTGGCCAAAAACACAAGCAGCCAGAAGAAGAAGAAGCAGCAGAAGCAGCAGCAGCAGCAGCAGCAGCAGTTGTAGCAGTAGCAGCAGCAGCAGAGCAAAATTTGTATACAGGCGTCAACAGCGACGCTGACCGCGCAGCTGACGACGACGCGCAACGTACAGAAAAATTTGTGCAAAAGAAGCAAGAAAAAAATGGCAATCAAAATGCGTTAAATGTGAATTTTTTTTTTCAATACTCAAGTGAAAATGTGCAAAGTGACGTAGCAACAGTAGCAGCAGCAGCAGCAGCAGCAAAAGCAGCAACAATAACAACAACAACAACAGCAACATTTGAAAAGCAGACAAATGAAATAGTAAAACGGCACCAGACAGAATCACAAAAGGAGGAGAAGGAGAAGGAGGAGCAGCAGCAGCAGCAGCAGCAGCAGGAGGAGCAGCAGGAGCAGGAGCAGGAGCAGGAGGCGAAAGCGACGCCATTGCCATTGCCATATTTGAAGTTAGCAGAGACGAAATTATGGCACGAGCCCGTCGCTGTTGATAATAATAATGCCGTTGGTGTTGCTGCTGGTACTACGATTGACGTCCAGCAGAAGCCACCATCGCAGAGTGTGCCAGCAAATGTTGATGTTGTTGCTGCTGACGATTACGTGGATTACGTGAAAAGTGTTGCAGACAACAAAGCAGTCGAGCAACAACAACCACAACAACCACAACCACAACAACAACAACAACAACAACAAGGCGACGAGTGCACTTTGAAGCAATTTGCGAGGCACTCGATTGCGGCGAATAGCGAGCAGAAAGAACGAGTAACGAGTAATTATAACGGTAATTGTAACGGTAACGTGTGCGTATCTAACTACACGCTAATCGACTGCGATGCAAACGATCAGCAGCAATTAAAGCAGGCCACAATAATAACAAAAACAACAACAACAACAACGAGTAACAACGAGTGCAACAACAACAACACCAACAACAACAAGACAACAGCAATCAGCTGCAACGATTACGATCTTATTGATTTTGAGCAAGATTTGGTCGATGATTTTGTGGCCAGTCAGCGTCTGAAACGTTTACAGCACAATTTTCAGGGACGCGTTAACAGTGGCAGCAACAACAACAGCAACAACAACAGTAGCAGCAGCAGCAACAACAGCTGTAGTGTAGCTGCTGAAGTTGATTGTGTAAAGGCATCCTTGAGAGAACAACAACAACAACAACAAGAACAAGAAGAAGAAGACGAAAAACTACAACTAAATGCCTGCACGTCGTCAGTGGAGCACACAACAAAGAAACTACCCTCGCTGCTGGCAATAGCAGCAGCAATAGAAAATTGCCCAACAGCAACACCCACTCCTTCCACAGCAATTCCCAGCAATAATAAATTATTGAATGGCTCAAGTGCAACACAATTAAATGCAAATTATATTCAAGGCATTGGAAATGATAAAATTGCCAGCAGTTCGAGCAGGAGTTCGAGCAGCAGCAGCAGTGGGAGCATTGGGAGCAGGCAGCAGCAGCAATTGCTGAATACTCAGCTGCCAGACTTATCGTCACTGCGCGTGAGCGGTGAGCGTGTAAGCGGGAGCGGGAGCGAGAGCGAGAGCGAGAGCAAGAGCAAGAGCGAGAGCGAGAGCTTGAGCGCAATTGAAACTGCTATCGCTGACAGTTGTCGTCGCATTGACAGCGACCAGGTGCTGATTGAAATTGAAGCACTTGGCAAGGTGCACGAGACTATAACAGCAACGGCAACAGCTACAGCTACAGTTACATCTACAGCAAGAGCAACAGCAGCAGCAAGCGTTGCAACAACTGGCATACGCAGTGCTTTTGTGCCGACAGATAGCAGTTGTGGCAACAATTGCAGCGATTCATTGACAGACGCTGCAACGGTTGACGCCGCCAATTTTGTGACCACACTCAGCGAGTTTGATGTACAGCGATTTGGCGAATATTTGAAAGCGGCACGACAGCTTCAACTGCTCGATATCAATCACAATAGTCAAAGTCAAAGTCAAGCGCGAACAGTACCAGTTGGTATCAAGCAGCGGCGCGGCTTTCAGTGCTACGACGAGTTACTCGCTGAATTTGTTAGCGAGCAACAGGACAACGATAACGATAACGAGAAGGAGAAGGAGACGGGGACGGAGACGGAGAACGAAAGCGACAGCGAGTACAGCGTAAGCAATTGCAACGAGTGCCAGTGCGATGAGTGCTTAGCGTATGTGGAATACACCAATTTGACGAGCTGCAGCCACAGCAACAACAACGAGTTCAACAACAACAGCAACAACAAGGAGAAGAAGCATATAACGAGTGCACTCGTTGGCACACACCACACACCATTAGCAACAATTGCAGCAACGGCAACCGAAACACTATTCACAATGCGTGAAGTCAATGGCCAGTTGCGCGGTCTGCTCAAGAAACCCAATCGACCGCCGCCGGTGCGCAAGAATCGTGTGGTTTTCGACGAGACACGCAACGAGTTCTTCGAGGCGGACTATATAATATTGATACGCGAGGATTGCGCCTACGACGAGGAGGATGAGGAGCCCTGCACCTGCGGCGAGCACGAGCTGGTCCGCCTCTGCTGCGAGGAGGGCTGCCAATGCAACTATGCGGTCAATGGCGCTGAGACGGCAGATGGACGAACGCCACAGGTGAGTGAACGATATATATATATATATATATATATATATATAAGGTAGGCTGGGTACGGATTGGAGTTTACTTCCTGCTGCACTCCCCACGTTAAGCGGATTATGTCGAGTGTTGCACAAGTGCTCAAAGCTGAAGTGCTTAGGCAGCCTAAGCCCCTTTCTCCTCTCTCTCCATGTGTGTGTGTGTGTGTGTGTGTGTGTGTGTGTGTGTGTGTGTGTGTGTGTGGTGAGTGTGCTTGCACTGTGAACCAAGTGTATGCCATGGCTTATAGAAGAGTTAACAAATTGCAAATAATTGCTTAAGTCAACAATACCAAAATTTTTAAAATTTCAAAAAAATGTTGATTGCTTTGCAATGTTTCAAACGATAAACGTTTTTTGTTGCAAGTGTAGCCTGTATGTGTGTTGCACAGCTAACACTCGTTATGACGGTTCGATTTGCGCTTAGGCCATTTGCTGCCACAAAATCTCGTGCCTCTTTTGGACAAAATGTGTCCTTGCGGATCAATAAGATTATCCAACTCCTGTTTAACTCTCAGCATAATTTCATTCCCATTGATCTGTTTGTTTACAAAAATTGATTACTGTTGACAGGTGGCAACCCCTTTTCTCCCTCTCTCTCTTTCTCTTTTTTATTGACATTCCTTGTTCTTTCTCGGTGAACTGTGAAGCTAACTTTTGCTTTATTTTACTTATTGGTTTTCTCAAATCAGTTAGTTTAAATTAAAGTTAATTCATTTTCCTGAAGGAAAAAAAGTTTCAAAAATCAGTACCGAAAGGCGGCTTTTGTTTGTCCATATGTCAATAGACTTTATTGACACCGTTTTGTTCCTTAACCTATCCTCTAATGTATCTGATCCAAATTGGTTAGAATACTTTTCACTATGCTTAATAATGCGCCATTTTTCCCAATCTGGTCGCAAAATCCCATGCGAAATCTCCATAGTCAAAACACTTTCTGGACAGTTCAAAAAATTGATAATTTTGGTTTTCAAAAAATTTCACAACTAATTAAATAATTTCAACTTGTTAATCTTGTTTTAATAGAGAAATAAGAATAAATAAAATAAAATAAAATTTGTTGCCAAAGAGGTCGGAAAATATATATTAATTTTTCGCCAATGTCAAAATACTTTCTGGACAAACTGTACATGTGTATTTAAGGTCACGTGATACACGTAATATATCATCATTATGGCCAATTTGCTTTATTGATTATTGAATTTGCCATTCATTCATTTGTCAAACGGTTGACTCATCATTCGCAATTTCCTTTCAGCTTTCAGCTTGTTGTTGTATCTACAATTTACCGTTAGACACATTCACTTACCCATTCCGCGTTGCACACTTTTTTTTGCATCGATTTGAATAACATTCACGAATACATTTACATGTGGGATTTTAGTCATGTGCATCCAATCAACATTATTCAGAGTCCTTAAAACCCTCCTCAAAAACCCCTAGCACAAACCTGTCTACCGAAGGATAACCTTGAAGGACACCCACATACATACATACATATGTATATATATATTCCTGATTAGTCTGTTTAAGTTAAGTAAGACTTGGTGTTATTTGAAGCCAACAAATGCTCAACTTCAGCTGTTCTTCTTTTAGTTGTTTGCTTATCGCTTAAAACATATTTTTTTTTATATATTTTATATATTTTATTTTTTTTTTGCATTTCGTTTTAATTGGACAACCTTTTGTGTTCTTCGCTTTTTGTAACTTTTGCATTCTTCTTTCGTCTCTTTTGTGAATTTAATTGCAATTTTTTGTTTTAAATTGCTTCAAAGTGTCCGATGATCAAATGGATTATTTCACTAATTGCTTTGCTTCGAGGTCACTTGCTTTAATTATTGCTCTCTTTTTGCTCTAACAGGTGAATCGTTTTTGTTGTTTTTTTTTTTTTATCAACTTGCCCCACTATGTGGCAACATAAACAAAGTTGAGCTTTGTAAACTATACTGCAAAATAGTTACATTTAGATTAGTTCTTATTTGTCGCTTGTCTCTCTCTCCCTCTCTCTCTCTGTCTCTCTTTCTCTCCCTCTTTCTCCCTCTTTCACTCTCTCTCTCTCTCTCTCTCTGTATTCGATGATAGCATATCTGGTTTCCTGCATATTCTGCATCCTTCAAGTGGCAGTTAAGGCGATTCAAGTTGCAAGTCAGCCACACATTGTGTGCATTGTGTGCTGCAGCTACAAGTTTGTAGTTTGCTCGCCACCCATGTAACCTCCTTGCAACTAGCAGCCCCTCCTCCACCCCCCCCCCCCCCCCAGCCACTTTATGCCACATCCCCCCATTGCCAAACACTTTGCTCCATTCGCTGTATAAATCACTTAAAAACTTTTACACAAAATGCAACCCGAAACTGCAGCAACATTGTTCTTGTTGTGTGTGTGTGTGTGTGTGTGGGAGTATTTTATGGGTGTATATTATGTGCTAAATACATACATATATATATATATGTACAGCAGATATATTGTTTTATGAAATTGTGCCTTGAAGTGTGTCCTCTATCGTAATGTTCGCGTTTTATATTCTAAGGACACACTGGCAAAGTTGCCGTCACAGCAACTAGCTCTCTCTCTCTCTCTCTCTCTCTCCTCACTCTCCCTCCCTCTCTGTCTCTCTCTCTGTGCAACGCCTTAATTTAGTTCCTCTCTGACGCTGCACCCAGGAAAAACAAAAATGTATTTCAAGTAACAAGCTCAAATCATTGTATCTGGTTAGCAAAAATTGTTCTTCGATTTTCAATATTCTTAAAAGCTTAAAAAATTTCTCTAGATTTGTATAATATCTTAAGAAGAACAGAAACTATTTGAAGTCAACTAAATTTGTACACAGTAAACAAAAATGCACATCATTAATTTTCTAGGTTTCAATAAATTAAAATTTTAAAATAAATAATTTATTTTCAAATTCTTTAAAGTTTTTAAACACAGAACAGTTTTCATTTTTTAAAATAATTTTTGTAATTGATCAACTTTTTTGCTGAGTGTAAGGACATGGGCCAAGTTGCTGTCGTTGGTGACTATCCCTCTGTATGTCTGTCTGTGTGTCTATGTGTCAATGCACATTAGGCCCTCTGGTTTCTTGGCACTTCCCTCCTCGAAAATCCCTTTTTTCATGCTTACTTTTTGCCTTTGCATCGAACCTAAGCGGCACTCAAGCAGCGTTTAAATTTCAATTTTCTGACACATGAGCGTCACTTGAGTGCGCCGCTTTTTTCCTATCTACGCTCCTCTCAGCCCTGCTCTCACCTCCTGCCCCAACCCCAACCCCTCGCCCTCAGCCCTAAGCCCTCAGCCTATGCCAATGTCTTCGTCCTAACTGTCTGAGTGTCCTGGCCAAGTGGGTGGTGGTTGCCCAATGCACTTGACTTGGCGCTGCTCAAGCATGTGGCAAAAGTCTCGGGTCTTCTCTGTTTCTTGTGCTTCTTTACCCCAACCAACAGCCACCAGCCTCCGCCACCCATCCCTCATCTAGTGCTCGCCTGTGCTGTGGCTGTGTGTCTTTGCTCTGAAGAGTTTAATATGCATTTAGTGGATGTAACAAGTTTACAAAACGCATTGCATAATCCCTGAAACGACCCCCTCGCATTCCCAGACACAAAAAAAAAAAAACAAAAAAAAATTTGGTTAGACGACAGAAAAATGTTGGCATTTCGTATGCTAAAAGTTTTGCCGTCGACGTTTTCCATTTTCCATTTTACATTTGCAATTGTCATTCTCCTACCTCGAAAATCCCTAGCGTTATGTGTGTGTTGAGTTTTGCTTTATGTGGCACTTCTTCAACTTAACTTGCCCAAAAAACAAAAACAACAACAACAACAAAGAAGAAGAAGAAGAAGAAGCAGAAAACAAAAGTCTTGGCAAGTTGATTGCCTCTGCCGCAAAAGAAAAAACCGCAGCGAACTTTTGGCCTAGACTTTGTTGCCGGCCTCTTCTTGGAATTGCAAATGCATTCTTAAATGGCTGTATTCGCGTACACGGCCACATTTGTCTTTACTTCCAATTATAATTTGACGTCGAATGCACACACACTCACACACATACACATACACACACACACACACACAGAGGCATAGATGTGTGGATGTGTCATGGCCTTGATTCTGTGCGGCTTGTGGCTGTGCGAGTGTTGAAAACTTTTGATCCATATCCGCTAATGACCCGCTTACGTAACCTCAGCAATGGGATTAACTAGTATTCAACGGTAATACGCGTGTTATACGAGTGTTATACGTCTGTTATACGCAGATTGAATAGCTCACAATGCTGCTGCTGCTGCTGCTGCTTGGCTCATGCTGGATAACTGTTCAAACAGTCTGTCTTCTGTTATACACAATCTATCATAAATGACTTGACTGTTATACAACTATCGTATGAGTACGTGCCACACACTTGGGATAGCAACTGTTATACACATGTCAAGCAGCAAAATAACACAAAATTAACAAACTTTAATTATCCAAAAGCTGAAAGTGACAGTTTTACAACTGTTATACGGCTGTTATACACCATATATCAAAAATATCGAGTACAAGATGTGTGTACTCAGAATAAGATTCAAGTGCTTAGATAACCATGTGAACTGTGATTAGTGAGTGCAACTACAAGTTGCATCGTGCGCTGTGATTAGATTGATGGATGCCACAGCCAGTGCAGCAGCTGAGCAGCAGGCAGAAAACTTAACACAGATTTATGAGCACATAGTTCATCAAACCAGACAACACACACCAACACACACACACCAACACACACACACCAACACACACCAACACACACACAGAGAGACACATGCAATTGCGCCCCCATTTCGTCTGGCTATAAAACTCAATTAGCTTAATTTGCGGCAGGTTGCACAATTACGTTTACACCGCCAGCAGCTTAAATCTTGTATATATATATATATATATATTTATATATATATTTATGCATATACATATGCATAGCTTATGTACTTATGCAACTTGGTTAGTTAACTAGAATTAAGTGGGTCTCTCTATGCGACCAACATCTCGTCATCAAGTTCTGCTTTCAACTCTTTTAACTGTTTCAACATTTTCCACATTTGCATTTCCACATTTTCACAGAGCCCCAAATTTCAGCCGCCAATTGAGTTTGTGGACGATGCGGCTCTCAGTCCGCCCGATGGCTACAAGGACAACAGCCTGAAGAATACGTTGGGCGGTGCGCTTAGCGGCCACATCTTTGGTGCACAGCATCTGCAACAGTTGCAGGTGATACAGCGCCTCCAGCAGCAGCGGGCGGCAATGTTGGCGGCACGTAACGGCAACGGTAACGGTAACGCGAGTGCCACTGCAACTGGGAATGGGAATTCCAATGGAACGGGCAACGGCAATGGCAACACTCAAATACCGCCACCCCCACCACCCGCTGGCAGTGCTCAGCAACAGCAGCAGCAACAGCAGCAACAACAGCAGCAGCAGCACCAACAACAACAACAACATCAGCAGCAACAACAACAACAACAACAATTGCAGCCAACTGATGAGGAGCTGCAGGGCGTTTGCACCGAGTGCGCCGAGTGCGCTGAATGTGCCGCAAAGCAACTGCAGGATGCAGGTAAATTGCGCCATCACTCCACACTATAATATGCACACACACACACACACACACACATATATATATACATATATATATATACACTTGAAAAAGACAAAGGTGCAAAGCAAATATAATTGCGAATAGGAATTCTACATTTCCTTCTTTTCTTGTAAACTATGATTTACTTTAAGCTAAAAAAAATGGGAGAACTCAAATTATTTATGATTTTTAAATTGAATTTGAATTTGGAAATGGCAGTACTTTTTTTTTGGGCAGTGTAAGCCCTCCAGTTGTACTCGCATAAATACAAAACTGCAATGCAATTAGCGAGTATCCCTTTGGGTGGGGAATCCGGAGTCGGAGTCCGGTTCGGGTTTTTTCTTTTTCTTTATTTCAAAACGTTTTCGTCGGCCTTTGTCGAATGTAATTATGAGTTAATATTTATGCAAACATTTGTGCCCCGGACACAGCCACAAGCGGCACAAGCAGCACAAGCGGCACAAGCGGCACTCATCAGCTTCATAAGCTGGGTTGGGTTGGGGGCTGGGAGCTGGGGTCTAGACCATTCAGTGTCGGCCATAAATTGGACGCCATTTTCATTTCAATTTTTGTTGCACTGCAAACAAAGAGAGAGAGAGAGAGACTGTGTGTGTGTGAGAGAGAGGGCTTTAGAAAATTGTATAGTTAATTAAAATTCATTTAGTATGTCAGCTCACGATGCGAGGATGAAAGCTTGCCAATCAATTTCAATAAATTGAAAGCTATGAAATTCACTTTGACAGCTGTCATGCGTCTGTTGGCAACACACTGATGTTGCACTGCTCAAAAGTGGCTCAATCTTTTTGATGGCCAAGACTCAAAGCGATTGCGTTTTCAAATTGAAATGCCAAATAAATAAGGAGTCTAATGTATGCTCAAAAGTGGTTTTCGTTTGCAATCATTAACTTTTAATGACAAAGTTTCAGCAACAATCTTGCACAGAACATCTCTCTCTCTCTCTCTCCCTCCCTCTCTCTCTTCCTCTCTGTAATAGCTGTGGCAACATTTGCTGTTAGCTGTTTTTGTGGGTTTATGGAACATAAAACATGGATATATCCGTAAGTTTTCGATACCCGCATTGCCGCAAACGTCGAAGTTGGTTCACCAAAATAAACTATTTTGTGTTGATTGATTTATGGGAACTTAACAAAATGGGTAAACAACAAACGCAAGTTTGTAGTTTGTAGTTTGTAGTTGTTGTTTTTTATACTATTATACCAAAAAGGTATAATAGTATGTTGGTTTTGTGCAATGTCCGTCATGCTGTCTGTCCGTCTGTCCGTCTATATAAACGCGCGTTCCTCCGACACCCTTAGAGATAGAGACTTGAAACTTGGAACGTATACTGGAAAGTACCCTAAAAAGTTAAAGTGTCTTGAACCGATAGCAAATTTGTGGTGCCACGCCCACAACTGCGCCTAAAATCGACAATTCCGATTGTAAATCGATAACTCCGTATATCTGCGAACATTTTAAAGATAGAGTAACCAAACTTGGAAGGTAATTTGCTAGTAACCTCCTCCAAAGATTGGCATACCAATTTTTAGACCACGCCCACATCCGCCGCCCCCAGGAACTTCGTCCCTAGAAATTTAAAATGCGCATATCTGCCGTAATTTGCAAGCTAGAGTCGCAAAATTTTGCAGGTATGTTACTGGTAACTCCCCCAAAGATCGATAAAAAATTGGATGGCCACGCCCACTCCACCTACCTGAACCGATACACCTGTTGGTGTAAATCGATAAACCCATATATCTCACGCAATTTGAAAACTTAAGTCACCAAATTTTAAAGGTATATTGCTAGTAACACCCTTCATAAATGTGGAAAAAAAGGTATATTACTAAGATCGAACTCCAAAATTTTTTGGGCCACGCCCACTCCCGCCCCCAAAACCGATAAACGCCCATATCCCCCGGAATTCAAGTATTTCTTAACTGTACACAAATAAAGGTATAATAGTATTTCGTTGTCGGTTACGTCCGACTGCAACGTTCTATCTTGTTTGTGGTTCGATTTGGTGTTTTTTTGCTCAAACTCGAACCTCCATAGAAGGACATGCTACTTTTTGCGGCACTTTGCCACAGGTATGACCAAGGGGGTGGGGAGGGGCACACATTTGCATTAATATCGGTCACGCTTCATTGTTTAAGGGGCGACAAGCAAACGGAACAAAGAAAAAATGAAAATGAAAATGAAAATGAAAAAATACAAATAAAATAATAATAAAACAGGCAGCCTAACACAGATGTCGGCCCCTTGTTTCCGAGCTGACTTTTCTCGCATTAATTGTTGCGCCTAACGAAGCGGAATTATTGTAACCGGGAATGGGTGCCACCAGCTCAGATTGTGTACCCAACCCGACCATGCCCTGCCCTGCCCTGCACAGCAGTAATCCTTCAAGCGCGCTTCCGCTGCAAAAGCAACAGGCAAAACAAGCTCTTTATAAATTGATCATTTTTCATTTTCATTTGAATGTTACTCATGTGTATACCCTATGTACACTGAATCATGGGTAGCATGAGCTCAATCCCACCACAGGCTAGGAGAAATCTGTAGAAGAAGCTTCTTTTAATTGTTATCGATAACAACCGCCTCAGATCACAACAAAATTAATAGTGATTTGCAGAATAAAAACTGAAAATAAATGTTTAAATTGCTCTCTCTCTCTCTCTCTCTCTCTTGTTCTCTCTGTCTGTCTCTTTCTCGCAACAGAGTGCGGCTCCTCGCAATGTGGAGAGGAGCTGACGCCGATTGGGGTGCCAGCTGTTGCCATTTTACCGTTACACACGAGCTCACCGGAGCGACGAATTACACAGAAGGAGATCATCGCTGGAGAGGAGCGGCCCAAATATGTGCTCCAATCACAATATAAACCCACTGCGGCATCTGCAGGTAAACTAAACTAAAACCAAAACCAAACTGAATGACATCATTCACCTCCCCCCAAAATAAAGTATCCCCGTCAAAATGCAGTCATTATTAGCTTTTGTATATATATTTATCGTACATTATCTCATGTATAAAAAATGCATATATATATATATATATATATATATATATATATATATATGTATGTATAAGGAAAAGCACCTCTCGATTCGATAAGCAACAACAAATAAATTGAGACTCTCTCAACTGGCAATCAAGCGGTCATAGCAAAGAGCAATTATTAAATTCATCATTCGCCTCGAATTATTCCAATTGATCATCTACACACACACACACACACATACATACATACATACCTACATACATATAGCATACCTTTACATACACATGTGTATGCCTTTCTATATACATATGTATTTGATTTTCGATTACAACCCTGAGCATCGTACATTATGCATTCATTTCAATCTTGAGATTCAAGTCGAGATTTCACTTGCAACAACATTCAAATTGGCATCGATTTGTGCAGCTGTTATACGACTGTTATATGATTTACAAATATAACACTTGGATGAAGTTAAAATACATTATTTTGTATTCTGTTCTAATAACAAATGTTTTTAGCATTGCTACTGTTTAAAAAGCTGTTTACCTCTTATTATACAAATGTGGGAATAGAATTTTATAACTATGTTAAGCAAATATGAGGAAAACAGCACAACAACTGTATAATCAGAATAATACTGTTATACTTGTTGTAAGTACTGATATACAGCCAATAAAAGTCTGTCATACTCCAGCAAAAAAAAAGAAGATGTTTATCTGTGCTGAATACATATATTTCAGCTAGTTACATAATATAAAATAATTATGAAACTGTTTTATATGTGTTGTATACTGTTATATAACTGTGATATAACTGTTATAGTCTGTCGTACTCCGCAAAAAAAAGAAAACATCTGTGCTGAATACATATATTTCAGATAGTTACATAATATAAAATAATACTGAAACTGTTTTATATGTGTTATATACTGTTATATAACTGTCATACAATGCACACTTGATAAAGGCTACCCCAACCAAATCGTTCGAACTCGCTCTATCATTCGCACGCTCGTTCTCCCTCTCGCTCTCGCTCTCTCTCTTTCTCGCTCTCTCTCGCTCTCTCTCTCGCTCTCGCTCTCTATTTTCTCTCTCCTTTCACTCTCAATGCAAATGGTAATGTACAATGCTCTCTTTTGTCTAACTTAACGTATAACAATTACAACAATTGCAAAAACAAATTCAACAAATGCCGCTCGCTGTGACTATGCCATATGCCACATGCCACATGCCACATTTTGTTCGTAACCGTGTGTTGAGTGTGTGTATAACAGTCAAAGTTAGAAAGGATTCAAGCAGTAGCAGTAGCAAGCCCACTGGCACGGTGATTGGCACGGTAACTGGTTCTGGTCCTGCGGCCGGTTCTAGTTCCGTTGCCGTTTCCGGTTCCGGTTATATAAGCAGCAGCAGCACCAGCAGCAGCAGCCTGGTGCCAGCCGCCAGCATCAGCAGTAGCGCAGCCAAGAAAAAACGATTTGTTGTTGAAACTATTACCACTATGACCACAGTGACCGAGCGACGCATCATCCGTGAATCGCACGAGGACATTATTGCGGCAGTCGGCGCATCAAATACAACTGCAACTGCAACTGCAAATGCAACTGCAAGTGGCGCCGCAACTGGTGCCGTGCCAGCAACAGAGATGATGCCACCAGCGCTGCCAGCCAAGGCGGCGGCAGTGACTGCAGCCGCCGCCGCCGCCGCTGCAGCCGCTGCTGCCACGGAGCAATACGATGACCAGAAACCGCCACCCATACCGCCCAAGGAGCTGACAACGACCACACAGATCAGCGGCATACTGAAAGGCGGCAAACTCTGGAAACAGGACTCCATTTCACAGGTGCGTAGCAGCAACTCCTTCTAAGCATCCCTGAAAGAACAAAAAGTGTAACTAAAGAATCCTTGCTTTGAGTCCATTTTGTTTTAGATTTAAGACTGTGCATCTTAAATTGAGTTCCAATTTAGAATGGATGAATTTGCCACTTTATAAAACAACAACAACAACACCAAAATAATTTTGTGCATTGACAGCAATCGGATGATCAGAACAACACCACCTCAGAGGATGAAAGTGGCGCCACGAAGCGTTCGGTGCGATTTGTGACCGAGGATCAGGCGAATGCCGGCACAGATGGCGATGGCCAGTCGCTGTCCGGCGAGATGGACGATAGCGAGAATCAGATCAATGAGCTGATACCGATCAAAAAGCATTCGACGCTCTTTAACAATGCGCTCCGTCCCAATTCGGCGGTGCGTCAACTCTTCCCCAGCGTCTCGGCACAGCAGGCACCCGTTCTCACATCGGAGGCGTTGCGGGCCTTCGATGAATCGAAGCGTGCCGGTTGCCTTGTTACCCATTTGCCCGGCAGCTGCGGCGACTCGGACACCTTGCGACGCAGCATGGAGCGCAACATACTCAGGCGATCCCTCATCAAGTAAGTTGTGCCACAAACTGCAGACGATCTCTGACATTGCAAAGTGGCAAAGCAAACAAAAACAAATCCTTGAACCGATATTGGTCTAGATTGATTAGTATTATTTTAATGTTTACTAATTTTAATTTTATTTTGGTTGTTTTTTTTTTTTCTTTTGCAGGAAAAAGGCCGTCAAATCAGATATTTCGCTGGAGGAGCGCATCAAGCAGCTGACCTGCGACATTGATGAGGATCTCGCCGAGGAGCTGTCGCTGGCACGCAGCGTTGGTGATTCTGATCAGGATCAGGATCAGGCCAGCGAACGCGATTGCTCCGAGCTGGCGCAACGCGATAGTCCCGCCGGCGAGGAGAATCCCAATACGCTGGCGCCCAAATTTATGAACGGTGAGAAGAGCTTCTCGCCCAGCAGCTCCGTCTCCAGCTCGTCGAGCGGCTCGTCGGCCTACAAGAAAATCGCCGACATCTTCAGTCGCGACAAGAAGCAGGAGAAGATCATGGAGCTCGAGGAGAATCCCATTGTCATCATACCGCAGGTGAGCATAGAAAAATAATAACTATATATGTATATATAACTATATATCTGATCTCAAAATGATTTACATAAATATTTGAATGGACGCCTTTTAAAAACTGTTCCTGTTTTCGCTTTGCAGGAGTGCCGCTGTCCCGCCGCACCGGATTTGGGCATGGGCATACAGGTGCCTGTCGTGCATACGCAAATCCATCGGACACCGCCGCGCCAAAACGAACCGAAGCGTCAGTTCCTCTCGACGCTGGCACCGCTCACCGCCTGCGTCGCTGGCAACAAGGATGATCTGTCCTCCTATTATACGCTGGCCGCCGCCGCCGCAGCTCATCAGCATGGACACGGGACGCATGCGCATCATGCGCATCATTATGCATCTGCTGCTGCGGCCGCTGCTGCCGCCGACTTTAATATGAGTCAGCTGCTGGGTGCCGCAGCGGGCGAGGGAGGAGCCGCCGCTCAGCAGGCAGCTGTGGCAGCAATGGCTCAGGGCCTGGCCTTGGGTGGTGGCATTGGTGGCGGTGGTGGTGTTGGTGGTGGTGATGAGGCGCGCAAGGTGGCACCGGATGTGATTGCCGGTACGCCAGGTCAGGAGACGACGCAACAGGACGAACTGGCCGCCTTCGCCCAGGCGGAGGCGAAGCGCACGGAGCAGCTAAAGAAACGCTATACGGGCATCGAGAGCGCCAGCCAGGCGAGCAGCGATGATGACGAACAGAATGATTATGGCTTCAATAAGCGTCCATCTGTGCGTGGCATTAAGCCCAAGTTCAGCTCCACCAATGAGATTCTGGCACAGATGCAGGAGCAGCTCACACAACAGATACCTACAACGGTGATCAGCAGTCAGCCGGTGCCGCAGGCAATTAAATGCTACACCAAGCAGCTCACCCAGAATCCCTCGCCACAAAACTTGCCACAACAGCAGCAGCAACAGCAGCAACAGCAGCAACAACAGCAACAACAGCAACAACAATTGCAACAGCAGCAGGCCCAGGCGCAGTTGCAGCAACAAATGGCAGCTGCAATCCAGGCAAACACAATTGCCCAGCAGAAGACGGAGCAGCGCACGTGGAGCTTCTACAGCGAGAGCGGGGAGCAGCAGCGTTTCCCAATGGATGCGACAGCTGCGGCAGCGATCCAGCAGACCTACTATCAAACGTTGCCGGCGGGCGCCATGTTCCGCCAAACGATGATCCAGCAGCAGCAGCAGGGTGGCGGCGGCGGCGCCACCTCCGCGGATGAGGCAGCGCTTCTCTATGCCGCCGCCGCTGCGCAGAATTGCCAGAGTGTGACGGCAACGGCGACGGCAACGGCAACGGCGACTGCCATCGAGCAGAGCAAGCACAGCAGCAGCAGCAGCTACAGCAGCCACTTTGCCAGGAGTCCAACAAGGCGGCCAGAGTCGCCGCCGCCATTGCGCAACTACCATCAGACCATGGTCCTCATACCCTACAATGCGGAGACCTATTCCCAGTTCGCCACCAGCAGCAGCGTTGATCCCAAACTTGCCCACATGCAGCGACAGAATATTTTGGAGTATCAGCAGGTGAGCAATTTCCAAGTTTCCCCCAATAAATAAAAATATATAAAATATAAAGTATAAAATATAAAATATAAAATATATAATATATAATATATAATATAAAATATAAAATATAAAATATAAAATATAAAATATAAAATATAAAATATAAAATATAAAATATAAAATATAAAATATAAAATATAAAATATATAATATAAAATATAAAATATAAAATATCAAATATAAAATATAAAATATAAAATATAAAATATATAAAATATATATATTTATATATATATATATATATATATATATATCGAAAACCCCAACTAGGTTAAATAAATAATTGGAAAAAAAATACAATTAATTAACTAGATACAAATTTAATTATAAAAAGTTAATTAATTTATTAAGCCAGTAAAGAAAAGTCAAGTTTCAATCAAGTCAAGTTTGTATTTTCCGGGTCTGCAGAATTTGTAGAATTCGAATTCGAAATTGAATTTTATTATTATTTTTTTTTTTATATTTTTATTATTTTTTTTTTAACATTTTAGAGCCACAAAAAAATATATATTTGGCTATTGAAAATGTTGTCAAACATTTGCTTGACAAATTTAAAGTTAAAAATATCAAAATATGGATTGTTAATGAATTTGCAGATTTGCTCAAACAATGACAATCATTAAATTCCAATTAATTAATTAATTAACCAACTTAATTAATTTAATTGCAATTCTTGTTGCGTGCAGGTGACTCAGCAAACGATTCGCGTGCCAATTGGATATGCTCTGCCTGGCATGCAGTTGCATGTGGTAAGTGGGCGTGGTCATGCCGCCCACTATGGACAACATCCGCACACAGCAGCCCAGCAGCAACAGCAGCAGCAGCAGCAGCAGCACCACCAGCAACACCAACATCAGCAACATCAACAACAGCAACAACAACAACAACAACAACGTCTGTTGTCGCAACACTATCAATATGGGGCAGAGGGCGGCATGCCGGGCTTCAGTGAGAGGGGCGTGCCCGAGGGTGCAGCAGCTGTCTCGCATAGCGATTGCAATGCCATGGTCTCACCCAGCAACATTGCCCAACAACAACAGCAGCAACAACAACAGCAGCAGCAGCAACAGCAGCAGCAGCAACAGCAGCAGCAACAACAACAGCAGCAGCAGCAACAAGTTGGAGCAGCTGCTCAAGGATCCGTTTATTATGCAATGAATGTATGACCCGGGCTGGAATAGTCGCTGCCAGCGGCGGTCATTGTCGAGCGCCGCCAGTGTCAACGCGTCGAGTTGTCAGCGACTTCAGTGCATTTGGGGGGCGGTGGCGCCACCGGCAACAGATGAGCGAAACTTCAAGCCACGCCCCTAAAACTCATAAGCCAAAAACCACCCAGCCCAAATTATACACTCAGAGAAAATTGCTGCCCCAAATTCAAGTACAGCCGGGTTCGAATTCCTATCGTTTTCTTCTTGAAAAATCAACTCAAATTTGTTTCTAAATATTCTTAAAAAAGAAAAACAAAAATCGAATTGGAACAAAATAACTTAAGTCAAGCAGAAAAAACTCTTTGCCGCTCTAAATTGATTTAATCTGATTTTATAGTAATTTATCGATATCAGGATTAAATGAAGAACTTGAGTACTTAAAATAAGAACTAAATACCTTAAATCCTGGTAGTCAAATTAAGCTTAAATTATTTTAAAAAAAAAGTAATAAACTTGGAAAGTTTTGGAGAATCGCAAAAAACGTCCTTGAAATAAGAGTTGAATTTTCGAACCTTGGCTGCATTTTGACAACTTGATGAGCAGTTAATTCTCATTGGTTTTTTTCTGAGTGTACAAATGAGTTATGAAAAATGTTGCTTAATTTTGCATCGAATTGAGTTAAAAGTTGAAGCCAATTTCGCGTTGATCCTAGCGAGCGTTTAAGTTGCTCCCTTTCACCTTTAACCTTTAACCTTTACACCCTCCCCTTCTCAAACGATCTCTTTCTTTATGTGTTTAAGTGTGTGTGTGTGTGCGTGTGTGTGCATGTGGTACGTATGTGTGTGTGTGTCTTGAAATCTTTCTTCTAAGCCTATTGCAACAGTTTTTGTGCATGTAAAATTCAAGCTAAAACAATTGCAAACAACTTCATATTAATTTAAAACAAAAAAAAATATATTCAAATTATATGATAAATGACTCAAAGCAAAATGAACAAAAAATTATATTTAATTCAGTTGAAAAATTGAGGGAAATTACTTGAAATGTTGCTTTTAAGTTTATTTGCAAAATGCATCAACCAAACGTGAAAAGAAAAACCAAATGAATTAAGTCTATGAATTTATTTATTACATGCTGGGTGCTAGAAATGTAACAAAAATAAAACACAACAAAAAAATAAAGAAAAAAAAAAAAAAAAAAACAGAAGCAAAATGAACAATTAACAATACCAAAATAATTAATTTGTTTACTTTTGATCGCTTAGTTTATTCGCATTATCGAACGTGTTTGCTCAATGAAAAGAATTGCATTTGATTTTAAGTAAAAATATATATAAATTAAATGATATTAAATTATTATATTAAATTAAATATATATATATATATATATATATATATATATGTATTTGAATTAGTGCAATTTGTTGCTATAGCGGTCTCTCTCACACGCATTTGGCGCAAACCTAGAACAAAAATCAAAACCAAAAACTCGAAAAATTTATATCATAAGCAAAACCAAAACAAAACTATAAAAAACTAAATGTATTTTTTTCTCGTGTTATTTAATATCATATATGAAGAAAAACAAAAGAAGGAAAAATACTTTATAACTAGCGAGTGTATATTTAAGCGTTTAGACATTATTTAATTATATTATTATATTTTAAATATAAATACTCTTTTATTAATTATGTATTTTTTTTTTTTTTATAATAATTTTTTGTATAATAAATATGCGATATACTTTTAATGCCCCTGCAGAGGGTATTTTTTTTTTTATTCATTTTTTATAATTTTCTTATGTCCTGAATAATCTGTCTGTTTCGACTAACGTACAGTTATTGGATTATATAGTGTAACGTAAAATGTGTAACGGAAACAACGAAAAAACGAGTGTTTTAAGGATAAAAAAAGATGTGTGTTGAAGAAATATTCCTATGCCAGAGATGATCAATATAGCTACATAAGTTATTAATTAAATTCTTTTTTTTATTTTTTGTTTTTCATTTATCTGCAAGGGTATTTGGACTTCGGCTTGCCGAATACAGCGCTTCAATATATGAATTTGAATTATTTGAAATTATGATTTAAATACGACTTTAATTCGCTACATTTAAAGTATGCATCAGATATTCTTGGGTTTTTGGTATCCTTTCGATACCAGAGCCCAGTTTCAATGTATCTATTTGCATATTACATGTTTTGTGAGCTGCAGTTTGTTTGGGTTTCATGAATACGTATGTGAGTGTGCAGGTGCAGGTGCATGTGTGTGTATCTACTGCATATGTATGTATGTATATCTATCGTATCTATTGTATCATCCGTAAATCATCTAATATCTAAGTAACAGTGCCAAAAGTTGCACGCAAAAAAACAAAAACAAAAAACAAAAAACAAAAACAAAAACAAGCTTGTTACAAAATTTGAACTTGAAACAGGTAAAAAAAGAAATTTAAAATCGTATAAAAACTATATATGTATATACATATATAATAAATTAAAATTGAAAAGTACATACAATACCTAATAAGTACTTACAATAGACACACACACATATATATATATATATATATATATGTATATATATGTATATATGATATTCGCAAATGGAATAATATAATACTAAAAAGCAAGTATAATTTTTTTAAAAATTCACATATTGAGTTCATATATATACTCAGCTTATACATATGTATAAATACACATATTTTGAAATGAAATAATAAGAAAAAAAACACACACACATTAAAGTGAGCCGATTTAGATAGCGCTGCAGATACATATATAATACGTATATAGTTCTATAGTTTATAGTGCGCAAACAAACTTAGTTACATAAAGCTAATCACGAATCAATAACTATTTATACATAAACAGATGTGCATATAGTATAGCTATATATATATATATATATATATATGTATGTATGTATAGCTATGCCATGCATACCGATGTGTGCATGGATGGTTTTTAAATTGAGACAAAAAAAAAACCAAAGCGCATTTTTGGGCGCACCACAAAAATTATTACAAAAATCCCCAAAAATTTATTTTAATTAGCCCTGCCCACAAAATAACAAAAAAAAAATTATATTATTGAATTGACAAAGCCGAGCGATTTGCATATATATATTAGATATTTATGTAATACATAAATGATCAATATATAAGAAAGAATGAAAACAAAATAACGGTACAGAAACGTAAGAATTTCAAAATGAAAAAAAAAAATCAACAACAAAAATTAACACTTTCAAAATTTGTGTTTTTTTACTCGTCTGGATGATAAATATCAGCTATAACTAATTTTTTTCTATGCAAAATGTAGTTGACAAATTATATAAAATATATGTATGTGTGTATATTTATATAAACAAATATACATATGTATATTTATGTAAACAAATATACTTATATATACATATATATATATATATATAAATACTATTCTATTAAATGGTTATGATTGTTTTTTTTGTGGCATGCAATATAGAAAACCAGCAAGAACAACAAGAACAACAACAACAACAAAAACAAAAATGTAGACAACAAAAAAAAAAGCACACACAAAAATGAGAAAATGTGAAAATGTGTTTTCATTTATGAAATAAGCTACAACAACAAAATCGATATATATATATATATATATATATATACTATATATATATATAGTATATACAATTATGGGAAAAAGAAAGAAACAAACTATAGATCAAACAAGAAGAAGAAGAAGAGCAAGGCGGCAGAAGCCGAAGAAAACGGTAACATTAAAAATTAACAAGTTATATAACAAATTTAAAAATATGACTGAGCCAACGACTCAAAAATAAATTTTAAACGAAAAACAATTATATGAAAAAGCTAACAAAAAACGTTTGTTGTGTTTTTTTTTTTAAATTTAATATCAATCGATAAGGGCGGATTTAAGCTGATCTTGGGTGGTTATTTGTGGAGAGGGAGGGGGGGGGGGGGGGGCTGATCCACAACAAGCCCTTCGTTGATAACACGCCCAACGGCACTTGAAGTCGTGACACCGTCGCAAGGAGATAAGAAACCAAGTCAAGACTGCCAAACTTTGAGATACACTAACAATTCAAACTTTAAATATCAGTTATGTGAGACGACAGACATGGTTCGATTATCGTGAGTGCTGATCAAGAATATATATAGTTAAAATTGCTGTGGAAATGTGTCATTTGCACAACTTCATGCAACTCTATTTACACAGCCACGAACAGGGTATCATAACAAAATCTCTAAATTATGCGAGGGAGATTGAGAGGGTGAGCGATATAGATAGAGAGGGTGAGAGAGCGGGAGAGAGAGAGAGAGAGAACGAGGGAGAGAGAGAGAGAGAGTTGGCTGCTGTGCAATCAGTTGGAACTGTCAACTTGCTCGGCTTTGGTTTTGTTTTGTTTTTTTTTTGTGTTTGGTGTTTTGTGATTTAGTTCGAAGCTTCACTTGATTCGAGTCGCATCAAATTTACATAACGCTTGCAAATCAAATTGAAAACATGAGCTGTCCCTATGCTGGCAACAGGTAAGCATCCCAAGCAACCACACACACACACACACACACACACACACACACACACACACAGTCGTACTTGCAACAAAACACTTGCCAACCCCATAGCTGTGAACACGATGATGCCGCCGTTCCACTGTCCAACGAGGTGGGCAAAATCTATGGTGAATATCTGATGCTGGACAAGCTGCTCGATGCACAATGTATGCTATCCGTGGAGGATAAGAGACCGGTGCACGATGAGCATCTGTTTATCATAACGCACCAGGGTATGTTAAATCAGTACCAATCAATCAGTAATCTCCGACTCCGACTACGACACCCACTAACGTGTCTCTCTCTCTGTATCTCTCTTTCTGTCCATGTGCAGCTTACGAGCTGTGGTTTAAGCAAATCATCTTTGAATTCGACTCCATACGCGATATGCTCGACGCGGAGGTCATCGATGAGACAAAAACGCTGGAAATTGTTAAACGCTTAAATCGAGTTGTACTCATACTTAAGGTAAGTCCAAAAGTACTTCAAATGCTCAATTTCATAATAATCATTTATAGTTAGTCAAAATACTTTGTCAGCAGAGATAACGTTTCGAAAATCACTTTTAAACTGATCTCAATATTTGCAAATCACTGTTTGAAAAATCTCTTCTCTTTGGTTTTATGCATCTATTGGAAATTTTTGATAAACTCACTCGGATCTGTAATCTTTCCATCTATATATGATATCATTCCATTCAAATATAAAATAACTAAATATAATATCTAAGCTTAAACTTGTTTGGATTAAAACTTTATAATTTTTTTTATTAAATCTAATGAATTTCTAATGTTTAAATAATAAATAAATATTTAAGTTGAGGAATTCCTTTAAAATGATTGGCCTTATTTATATACATATATATATTTTGTATCTAAATCTGTATTTATGCTTGGCACAGTTACTTGTGGATCAGGTGCCCATATTGGAGACAATGACGCCACTAGATTTCATGGACTTTCGGAAGTATCTGGCGCCCGCCTCCGGTTTTCAATCGTTGCAGTTCCGATTGATTGAGAATAAGCTGGGTGTGCTCACCGAGCAGCGGGTGAAGTACAATCAGAAGTACTCGGATGTGTTTGGGGGTGATGAGCGCGCACTGAATGCGATACGCAGCTCTGAGGATGATCCCTCGCTGCTGGAGCTGGTGCAGCGTTGGCTGGAGCGCACACCCGGCCTGGAAGCGGATGGTTTCAATTTCTGGGAAAAATTCCAGCACAGTGTCGAACAGTTTCTAGCCGCGCAGGTGCACAGTGCTCTGTTGGAGCCGGTGGAGCAGGCCAAAAACTATCGACTGATGGACATTGAGAAGCGTCGCGAAGTCTATCGCTCCATATTCGATCCGGCGCTGCATGAGGCGCTGGTGAAGCGTGGCGATCGTCGATTTAGTCATGGCGCCCTCCAGGGTGCCATTATGATCACATTTTATCGTGACGAGCCGCGCTTCAGTCAGCCCCATCAGCTGTTGACCCTGCTCATGGACATTGACTCACTGATCACCAAGTGGCGTTGTAAGTAGAGTAGCAGCAATCCCCATTTCCCCCATTTCTCCCTCTCCATCATTTCCCAACAGAGTTCATTAACTTATTGAATTCACTTTTAACTGCTAGACAACCATGTCATCATGGTGCAACGCATGATTGGATCACAGCAGCTAGGCACTGGCGGCTCATCCGGCTATCAATATCTACGCTCCACACTCAGGTAAGACGCTCTCCCTCCCTCCCTCCCTCACTCCCTATCACACTCTGTTAGCCGAGTTGAAAATTAATCACTGATCTTCTCGTTTTCAGCGATCGGTATAAAGTATTCCTCGATCTGTTCAATCTGTCTACGTTTCTGATACCCCGTGAAGCCATTCCGCCCCTGGATGAAAGCATACGCCAGAAACTAATCCACTAACATGTTTATTGATGCTGTATTTTGATTTGTATCACAAGACAATTTGCTTTAAAACTTAACTGACAAAACTTTTATCAAATAAAGCCTGTTATGGAAAGTAAAATATACTTTTTTTAATGGAAATTTCTTCAATTAGTATTATTCTATAACAAAATTTAGAAATTAATCATTGATATATAACAATTAAAATGGTTTTTTGGAAAATTTGAAATAAATAATTGATATTAAGAAAAATCATTAATAAACGAATTGAAAATATTTTAATGTTTAATAAAATATTAAAAAAATATGTAATTCTTTAAATTTGCTTATAATATGATAATTTATATATAGTATTATTATTATATATAGTATTACAAGGTAAAATGGATATTACAAAGATATAGAAAACCAGACAATTAGGCAATTAGGAGACAGGTATCTCTCTGTCCAAAATAGAGAATAATTATTGTCATTATTATCATCATCATCGATGGTGTAAATAGCCTTGTCCCTTATTAATATATTATGTACATAAAAAACTGAATAGTGTCATACATAAAAAATCGTGTACAAATAGAGTGTATGCTATATATTGAAAAAAAAAAAAAATAAGATGAATAATTAATTTAAATAATAGATTTCCGAAAGTACTCACATATTTACTCTCTACCGAAAAGTGGCATACAAATTATACAATGAAACCTGCTTCGGTTGCCCGTGTGGCAACTTCAACAAAAGCAAACAAGACACCGATTATTGAGTTATTTAATCATGTTGTTTTATTAAAATAATGCGTTTTAAGTTGTAATCAATTGATAACTAAGCAAATTATCGAATTAACATTGCACTTTACAACAAATTTGAAAGCAACAAAAAAAACAACTCAAATTTAAAATTTCATTTAAAAAAAAAACCATTCAAATATCTGCCCAAATAATTTTACATATGAAATGTAAACACAAATTTCTTTGCATAATTACTCGATTATATAGAATGCTGTATTATCTCATATGTATAGATAGGTAGGTATGTATATGTATGTGTATGTATGTATTATATAGAATTTCTTATGTACACTCTCGACAAAATACAACATGAGTACACACAAACACACTGAATACGCAACCATTCCCAATGACCTTTTTGTATATTCTATTGATAAGAGCGTTCCACAGTTTCAAGTTTTCAGTTTCATTATTTTTGTTTGAAATTAGCTCAATGCAAACAACATCTACAACAACAACAACAACAACAACAAGAACAACAAGACTCATCTAACTACAACAAGTGCAGTTTATAATTGTTCAGTACTCGAATCGACAAATTCAGCGAAATTTAGGTCGCCCAATCCCCCCCAGATATTCCCATAGATGAGAGCTAGTGTTTTCAGTAAAAAACCAAAAAAATATATAAAAAAAAATACGAAAATACAAAAATACAAAAACAAAAGCAACGTTTTTGTAGCATTTTATGTAAGTCAAATCAAACGCAATCAAATCAAATCAAATGTACAAAATTATATTTTTCTTTTCTATCAACTTTTTTTGTTTTTTTTTTTTGTGTGAATATTATTTTTCCGGTTGCAATTAAAGCGCATAAGTGAGCAAAAATCGCTGCAGAATCGTACAGTCGAGAGCCTCTATATAGCAATTATGTTGTTCAGTTATAACCCACAACCCACAACCCTCAACAGCTGAGAACCCCAAATGAATTTAGGTAACCGGCAATTAAAGAAACATTCAACGCTAACGACTTTCAAATGCACTACAATTATGCTGTGTAAATGTTTTACTATTTTAATGTTTTTTTTGTTTTTCAATTTAATTTAGTCAAATAGTAATAAATTCTTTTTAATTACTTTAACTAGATTTTATATACTAGCATCAGGGCTTGCTGTAATCACATGATTTACTGGTTTTAACATTCCAGCTTTGCAACCGGTTTATAGCAAATAGCTAACACAAGACCCCCGAGTCACCTGACTTTAAATATATATCGGAAAACATAAGGAAGGCGTTTAACAAACATGACTCGGCATAACAATTGATTATTTTACTTTTAATGTGAATATATAAAATGCAAATGTTGCATATTAAATACATAATAAATTGACTAAGAAGTTGAGTGAGAGCCAAACAAGTAGCCAGAGCTGAAATGCCCGATGGGCAAAGAAGTAGCGCAACAGCGACGATCGACGATCGGCAGCCCAAAGCCAACCCACACACTAAATGCGACTACATCAGCTCATTAATAAAAATAAAAATAAGAACAAAAATAAAAATATAAAAAAAAAACTGTAAACAACAAACACAAAGATGAAGCGGATGAAGCTCGGCGACTGTGGAACTGTCTCAGGTCTCAGGTCTCTCAGTCGTGCGCTGAATCTCCGACAAGTTGGTTGTGTCTCGTTCAAGTCAACAAAAACCAAAAAAAAAAAAAACAAAAACAAAAAAACAAAGAAAAAGTGATAATCAAAAAGAAATCGTAAAAAAAAATAAAACAGCAACAAAATGCGGTGCCTGGCATTGAGTGCGTTGCTTGTTTGCATTATTGTTATTGCTGGACACGGCCAAGTTGCAGGTAGGCAAAACCAACTCTTTTCAATTATCTTTTACGAATTGTACAGATTTTTACCTAACCTTTACCTGCCCAACAGCTGGCTATAGGAGCGAAATTGAGATAACTCCCGAGCCCGATGTGGAGACAACGACCAAAAAATCTGGATGGTTTGGCGGCTTCAAGAAGTTCTTTGGCAGCAGCAGCAAAGAGGCTGAGGCTGCAACAACAACATCCGCGACTACTACGACAACGACAGGAACAACAACAACAACAACAGCTAAACCGGCAATTGCGCAAAAGCCACCGCCATTGGTTATTTCACATGCACCACTTATGCCACTGGGACCGCGTCCCGATACGCCCAGCTCCTCACCCTTTGGCGGATCGGGTTCTGCCTCGCATGGCCCACAATGGCCAGCAGCACCAGCTGGAGCCGCGGCAGGAGCGGCCGGAGGAGTTGTCGGACCTGGAAATCATCAGACAAATAATATTGCTGGGTCAACGTCAACGACAACAACAGCATGGCAGCAGGGTCGTCCCCAATTGGGTGGTGCCTCCACCGCCGCCAATTTGCCGCCAGGATTTGCACCGTACCGACCGCAAAAGACTCAGCCGAGCGGCTTTGATTTGAGCTACTCAGGCGGCGGCGCAAACACCAACAATGGACCACGACCCAATTTTGGCTTGGCGCCCATGACAACTAGCACCACTAGCACACCAAGCACAACCGGCACAACTACGACCACGCAGCGACCACGCATCGATCTGCAGCCGGGTGGCATTGATTTGCGCTTTGGCAGCAGCTCAACGACAACATCGACAGTGAAGCCACTGTCGCCACAACACAAGGATGAGTTCCCCACGCTGCCCGTGCCGCGTCGTCCTTCAGTTACAGATGATTATCCGTTGCTACCGACGCCCAAATCACCAGGTGCAGCACCAGGCATACCCACACCCCGGACACCCACATCGCCATCGGCGTGGCACGTGCCGCTGCCAACGCCAGCTATCAAACCAGCAGCAGTAACTACACCTGCTCCCACTTCAGGTGGCTCAGCGGGTGGCTCATCGGGTGGCTCATCGGGTGTCTCATTTGTCCCGCACACGGGTGGCTCGACTTCAACCACAGTGCGTCCAGGCTTTGGTTCGTCGAGTAACTCAGTGGCCAGCGATGACGAGATACGTCAGCTAACGGAACAGCTCTACACGAAGGAGACCAATAGTCAGTTAAGCCTAATCAATGTGAATCTTCAAGGACGCACTCGATCAATTGATAGCGCCGATGAAGCGCCACAGCCGTAAGTGCAATAAAAAATAAGAATAGCCCGAAATAACATTGCAAACTAGCATTTATTACACCGATTTATATATATCTTATAAGGCACAATCATTTTTGTAAACAGAGCTTTGAAAATATGTCGATAATCCATGTTTCAAACCTATCCAAAAAATCCATGAATCACATTTCCTATTAACTTAAGCGTAGTTATATACATATCTGAAAATATATTTATGATCCTGAAAGGTATTAATGATTTCCATTGACAGATTGTTGGCTGTGGATGCGAAGGCTTTGGAACCGTTGACGATTGCGAAGATGCGATTGCTATTCAACAACTACGAGCAGGATACCCTGGTCAATGAGCATGTGACGGCCAACGAGCGTAAGGAGGAGAATGAGTTCCTGGATGCCGTAATGGCGACAAGTGTTATGCGCCAAGCAATGTTGTTCCTGCAACAGAAGGGTCTGGTTACGCCCGATCCGAAGACGCATCGAGATCTCGTCAAGGAGCTGTGGTTTACACAATATTCTCGCGGCCAGGGCAAAATTGGCAGCTCCGGTTTCGAGCATGTGTTCATCCATGAGGTGAAGAACGGCACCATCATTGGTTTCCACAACTGGGTGTATGTTAACGAGGAGGAAAAAGCTGGTCGTTTTGACTACAAGGGCTACATGAAGGAGCAAGACATTGGCACGGTAAGTGGCTAGAACCTTATCAGTGATTATTATCAACTAACATCCAAACTATTTTATACACCTCGCAGAAGGGCAAAGTGGTGAAGGTTCGCTTCACCCATGAGGGCTTGAATAAACCAGTGGACACGATGTTTATTGGCACCTCGCCGGAGTTGGAGCTGGCGCTGTACACCGTCTGCTTCCAGTTGCGTCCGGATCGCACCTGTCCCGTCTCCCTGGGTAACAGCAAGTTTGGCATTGTCACCTATTCGTGGCGCTACAGGGGCAAGAGCCTCATTGGTAGCGCCTATCCTGAGATTTAAGGCACACCCCCCCCCCCCCACCCCTCACCATATCCAGGTCGGAATAAATATGGTTTTTTTTTCTTGTCTCTATCTCTCTCCACTTAGGAATTATTTGTTTTTCTGTGTACAATAAATAAATACATACTTTAAAATTTCGTTGGTGTCTGTTTCAAATATTTAAAATTCGATAACAAATAATCGATAGATTGACCATGCAACCGCCAAGTATGATGATTTAACAAATATCGCAGCGCAGTTTTCTTCGATTAACTACTTGAAAATACTTGAAGTGAATTAATCGGTAGGTGGATCATCACTGCTGCTGTCCCATCACTAAACATTAGTCTTACCATAATTTTTGTCAGCAGCATACGTTCTCGCCTGAAACAAAGGAAAAAGTCGACAAAATTTTTTGAATATTTTACAAATATAACAGCGCAGCAAAAGAAAAGAGATTCATTTGAAAGAAATTCTCAGCCAAAATGGATTTCGGTGCCTTGTTGCATTATGCCAAAAAGAAAAACGATGCTGCATCTAAAGACGAGGTGGGTACAATTTTCAATAACTTCTGCAGGTTTTTGTTGTTGGTCGGTCGGTCACTGGACAACAAGTCGTGGACTGATGGTGCGGCTGATTGTAAACAAAATCAAGATGAAACCATATGGGTAGCAAAGGAATCGAAGATCGCCAATTGGGTCAGGTGGCAGTGGGCAGCGATACTGTTGCATTGCTGGGGAAGTTGGAGTGATGGTGTTGGTGTTGGTGTCAATGTCAACAAGTGTTTAACTTTGTTTTTCGTTGCATGCAGGGAAAATACTACAGCACCAAGTATGCGCCACCGAAAAAGGAAACCAAGGAGAGCAAACAACTGTCCAACAACATACAAAAATTCCTAAAGAATCGCGAGGCGGAGGAGATGGAGCGTAAGCGAGCGGAGCGCGAGAAACTCAACAATCTGCTGGCGATGCGGGATGAGAAGTCCAAAAATAAGATTCGCAAAATGTTAAAAGTAACAAAATCGGCAAATAAATCGGTGCTGGACGATGCGAAGAGTGCGGATAATACAATGATGGATGGCACTGAACAGCCGGATGGGGATGACTATGGCTATGTGTCGACAGAGGCAAATGTCTTCTATCAGAAATACATTGAGAAGGTCAAGGATGTGCAGGAAGACAAGGGCTTTGCGCCCAGCCGCCCGCAATCTGTTCGCGATCTATCCAGCACCAAAGAGCGCGTCAAAGCGGCCATTACGCGTGAAAGGGAAGAGGCCAGATCCCACACACGGCAGCGCACCAGTCATGCATCCACCTCAGGCACAGGCAAGGATAGGGAGGCGCATGTGGCTCGCGCCTACAACACAACATCGTCGAAAACTCTTTACGATCCGGAGGCGGAGCGACGGGATGAAGAACGCAAACGGCGCGAAGAGGAACAAAAAGAAGGTAAAAGCCAAGCGGGCGGCACAGCCACCACCGATGGATTTTCAGGCCCTATTGCGTCTAGCCGAGAAGAAGCAACACGAGCCGGTTGCCATGCCAGTGACCGAGAAGAAGAATAAGGAACCGGAACGTCTGATGTCGGCACGCGAGAAGAAAGAACAGGAGGAGCGTCAGCGCTGGAAGGAGCAGCGCGCCCAACGCGATCGCCAGCGTGAAATTGATGCCAAGTCCAAAGTGGAGGCGCCACGCATGGACCACGTCGGACGCATACCCAAGCTAAATAAGGCACCCGCAGTCGTCAAAGCACCAGCTACAGCAACTGCTTCAGCCCCAGCTCCAGCAGCGCCGCTCAGTCAATCCAAATCGAAGCCAGCTAGTGATAACCTCAAACGCCCAGCGTCCAGTGTAGCGCCGAGCACCTCCTCCAGCGCCAAACAACGTGCACTTCCAGCAAAGTCCCAAGCGAGCGGCAACTTGAACGGCAACTTCAAACGTCCGCTAGTTCCTAGCGGCAGCAGCAGCAACAGCAGCTCAACAAAATCGACAGGAGCAGCTTCAACTGGATCGGCCAGCTCCAAAGCAGCGGGACCACGTAATCCCTATGAGGCTGAAAATAGAGCGGGCGGCACACGCAATTTTCCGCCACGTGAACTATCCAGGGTGCGTTCATTTCCACCTAACGATGTGCAGCGTAACCGTAAACCGCATCCTAGCGAGGCGCGTGCACGAAAAGGAGCCAATGGTGGGCAGCCAGGAGGAGGACGCAAGCAAAACGATTCAGCAAGCAAACGTGAGTCGCGTTTCGAGAGATTTCGTTACATTATTTTTTGATGATTTGAGACCGATAATTGAATTTCTAACAATTAAGTTATTTATTATTATTATTAATTAACTGAATTATAATTTTAACTATATAATATAATATTATAATTATACTAACATATTTGTATAATAATAATAATTAGTGGTGCTCTCAAAATGGTATAGTTGGTATCAAAGTAATAAAGTAATACTAATATTAATTTTACTCTAGAGCAATAATTTAATTATCCTTAATTCACACTCAAAAAATGATTAGAACTAGAATTACTAAGGAATCATCTAGGATTATTTAATAGTTACCTTATATGTTTTGTATTATCCGGAACGATCACTCAAACAATATATTCAAATTTTGTTTTATCAGAACGCATTTATGATGATGATTCCGAGTATGACTCCGAGCTGGATGACTTCATCGATGATGGCGACTGCGAGGAGGATATTTCATCACATATACGGGACATATTTGGCTATGATAAGCGACGGTATCGAGATCTCGACGAGGACGATTCTGATATGGAATCCAGTTTCGCTCAAACGCAACGCGAAGAGTATATTAGTAAAAAAATAGGTAAGCACAAGCCTAAAACACAATCCCACCATTCAATTTTCCACATATCTAATCCGGAACTCTCTTTTGTAGGTATACAAGAGGATTTGGAGGATATGCGAATGGAGGCATTGCATAAAAAGCGTAAAATGTTTAAAAAGCGATCAGCTGTAAACCAATAGTATAAGCCAACTATCGTTATTTTCTCCATCTCCGATTTTTTGAGGCAGCGCCATATCTCTTTTAAATTTTTTCTTTTGTCTCCAGAGACAATCTGAAAAATCGAAATTAATTCCAAGCTTAGTTCAAAAATGTATGTTTTTTTTGGCGCTGTTATTTATTAGTTTCTTTCATACCAGAATAGTGTTAATTTCCACACATCTCCTATTTTTGAGGCAGCGCCATATCTTTTTTGAAATCGAAATTAATTCCAAATTTAGCGCAATAATTTATGTTTTTTTTTTGGCGCTGCTATTTGTTAGTTTGTTACATACAAGAATAGTGTTTTTTATATATATATATACTTTGATACCGAAGTTATTTTTTGTACTTCGACACCGAAAATATTAGAGTGCTATTGATAAAACCGCATATTTCCCAAAATTATAGGACCAAATTTGTTTGGTTCAAAGATCGGCATATGCCATAAACTAGTCACCAAATTTTTGACGAATTTTGCTAATAACTTAAGAGATCGATAAATAAAAATGGATGGACACGACCACTCTAACTCCCCAAACCGATAAACCTCTTCACTAGTCCCGCCTCCAAAAGAAGTCCGTCTGTCAAGTCTATAAAGTCTAAGAACCTGTCAGCTCTGTGCAGTCTGTCCAAGAAGTCCATATAAAAACTATTATTAGCTTGTACTACTAATGGTATCAAAGTGTTTGGCTGTCGGTTATGCCCGACTGCAACGTTATCTTTTTCATTCTTATTTTGGATACATTATTTCGCTTACATGATTTTGTAAAAGACCAAGCCTATATATATATATATATGGTACAAGCATATTCATATTTTTGCTACCCGTTT
Organism: Drosophila kambysellisi; assembly: GCA_035042185.1. Taxonomy (NCBI): domain Eukaryota; kingdom Metazoa; phylum Arthropoda; class Insecta; order Diptera; family Drosophilidae; genus Drosophila; species Drosophila kambysellisi. The sequence continues at coordinate 4,855,493 of JAWNLS010001080.1, read as the reverse complement.
GAAATTATCGTACGTTTCAAAATAAAAACCCCAATCTCAACTGTGTTAAGATGAAACAGCCTTGTCGGATCGGCATATACAGTGGCTCACAGTTTACTTCGAGCAGTATCTAACAATAAATTATGTAAAAAGTTCAATTTATGGTCACAGATTATTTCGAACAGTTACACTATGGACATAATATTGTTTACGTCAGGTTAAATATTTTCGGTATAAATAAATAAGACCAATCCTCCGTAGTCAGTTTAGTTATATCTCGGAACCTTCCAGGGAAAACGGAATACCATTGAGCAACGGAATTTCATCCTGGAATACTTGAAAATCGTATATGCACATTGCCAAATGGCTGAAATGGTCAATCTAAGCAACTCTCAAAAATGCTCTGCTGAAGGAGTGAAGCAAGATTAGCCTAGAAACTACCCGGAAGCTGGCATCTTCCATGAATAATAAGTTAAGTGAAGTTGTTTAGGCTAAGGGATATCATACTAAGTATAAACATCCTTATTTAAGCTTTTATAAGCCAAACATGTTACTTTTTTTAAGAATGTTCGAAATAATCTGTGAAATGTATTTTGGATATGTTTTCAGTTTTTGAGTAATTTTAATTAATTAATATTGTAATAAAAACTAAAGATTCTTTGTAAAATGTGATATATTATGAAACAAATTATCATTTAAGAATTTTGCGTTTTTTTCTCCTCCTTGTTTAAACTTTATAGCACTTTAGATTATTTGCTAGACACTGTTCGAAATAAACTGTAAGCCACTGTAGATACAAATATTTTCTAAACTGTTCCTATTTCGAAAATAAAAATGGGTCACTATTTTTGGTAAAAGAGCCGATACTAAACCAAATGTCAATAACTAAAATTATATATCAATATGTATTTATATAATTGAAAATGAATGTATGAAATTATGAACATTTATCAATTGAACATGTCAATGGCGATATTAAATCATTAATTACATCATCGACTCTGTAATTATTTCTTGTTCTTTTTTATTATCTCTATTGTATCTAAATCTAAATTCAAGAAGAGCGAAGATACTCAATTACAAAATCATCTTAAAGATATAGAAAAAGATATTATTAAGAACTCAGCAGATCGATATTTATTTTATTGTTGATTTTCTCATCAACCGTGCGCTACAAGTGAAATTTATAATGTTATAAAAAAAATTAGGAATAAAACTAGATTACTGCACATTACGAACTTAATGTCTAATTTGAAGCAAATTGAACAAATTATCGATATAGGAAATATCTGGAATTATTTTGCGCTGGATGGTTCCGCATCCATAAGGATATCAATTTTGAATAACGATCTCTTAGATTATAAGATATAGATTTATTTTGTAACATGACAATATTGGGACACTACACGAGTTAGTCGTCGGTTAGCTCAACGACAACGGCGCTACCGATGCGTCGATGATCGCAGACAGGTTGCGGTTCCGTATCCATATACCCAATGGCCGTTAGAGCCGAGTATGCCCTGTTCTTTTGCAGAAATTCGACCCTATGGCCGACGCTCTCCAGATGGTTGATCGTATGGTTTGGCACCTCCGGTTCCGAGTCGACATACATTGGGGCCAACTGATGGTGCAAACGCCCACTGTTCACAGCATCCTGAATGGGTTCGCGAAGCACGAAATACCGTAGAATGGATTGTGCCACAGATGTGGTGATGCGTGAGCCACCAGCACCGCCGATAACCAAGGCCACATTGCCCGCATCATCAAGTATGATGCTCGGACATGTCGAAGACATCGGACGCTTGCCGGGTTTAATATAATTGGCCGGACTGGCCGGTATGCCATAAGTATTAACCTTTCCCGGCGTGGAGAAGTCATCCATCTCATCGTTCAATATGAAGCCAGTCTGGCGAGATCTCACCTTCGCCCCCAGATGCCCGTTAATGGTGCTGGTCACCGAGATGGCATCACCATTAGGCGCCAACACTGAGATGTGCGCCGTGCCATGATCCTCTACGTTGCTGAAATTCGCACCATAGTACGACATATCCTCGAACGTGCGATCGTCGAATATTAGTTTACGTATCTCTGCCGCAAAATCTGGATCAATCAAATTCTCATAGGTTTCCAACACCGACGGCTCAAAGTGCATGTCACCCAAATTGGTGCGATGTCCGTACGCATGCTTAAACGTCTCCATCAGTCGATGATAATACTTATCCCTGCTGCTCGTATACAACGGTTCCATTACGTTCAGCATAAATGTCAGCACTGCTCCGCTGCTCGGCAACGGCGATGTGTACAGCGTGTGTCCATTATCAAATCGGGCACGCAGCGGACGCTCCCAACGCACACTTTAACCAGAGAGAAAGAGACAGGGAGAGAGAGAGAGAGAAAAACAATTCAGTGATGCTGAGCAAAATGCGATGTACAAGAGGAAAAGTTGTGAAAATATATAATAATAAAGTATTTTTTCTATTGTCGGAAATTATTGTTGAATTTTGATAAAAACAAAAAATTAGCTTTCTTTCTCTGCATTTTGATTATTGATTTTAGTTTAGTTAAAGTTTGAAGAAGGCATATGCTGACTTACTCATAATCCTTCAGATCCTGTTCGGTCACAATGCCACCCATGCTCTTAATATCCTGGACGAGCTTGCGGCCAATTCGTCCGCCCCGATAGATGACCTCCGGTCCCTCGTTGGCGACAATCTCTAGGGTATCGGCGAGGACGCGACGGTACATGATCTCGCCCTGCTTGTAGGGATTATTCGTGGCGGGATTTATGAATATCTCCGACATGGAGTCCTCATTGCGGATCGCCTCCTCGTTGTCGGCCAGAACATTAGCTAAATATCTGGACACTAATATTCCCCGACGACACATCTCTATGGTGGGCCGGAAGAGGCGTGACCAGGGCAGCTTGCCATATTTTTCGTGCAGTCGCCAATAGCCATAGATCTCACTGGGCACCGCACAGGACAAGGCACCCGTGATATGATCATGGCCCATAAACATGTCCTGTGTGGCCGCCGCTGGAGCCGTTTCACGTGCAATCAGCGACTCCATCTGGCCTGTCTCTTTGGAGTATATGGTGGCCATGAAGCCACCGCCTACACCCAAGCTATGGGGAAGGACAACGCCCTCGCAAAGCATTGTCGCAATCGCCGCATCCGCAGCAGAACCTCCCTCATCTAATAAATGTCCACCAATTTCTGCACACCCGACGCCATTGGAGGCCACAGCACCAATGCGACGACGTTCATTACCCTTAGCCAGGCCAAAGACCAGGCCCAAGGTTATCCCCACAGCGGCCAGAGTAACAAGGATCCAAACGACTGCATATTTTTTGCAGCAACTGTTCAGGATGGTGGGGAAAAGAGATACAAACATATATTATATATATCGTATGAGTAAGATAAGTATAATATGGTTAATATAGATTAGAATTGAACACATCACCACACATTTAATTTAAATTTTGAAATTTATCAATTAATCTTTCGAATTAAAAAAAAATGTAGAGTTAAACATTTTCTTAAACGTTCACCACAAAACTGAACCCGATAAGGGACGTAGCTTTTTCTATCCTTGAAAAAACGGCGATTCGATTTTTTACTTAGATTTTGATCACAATTTACTGTTATGTGTTAGAGAAATTTTTTTTAACATCCGTCGCATATCTTTTGTATTTGGGACATCGATTCACACTTAAAGCGTTTTAATTTTCACTTACGACATTTTGGGTTGTGTTAACAGTATATCCTTAAAATTTATCGCTTAAATTAGGTGAACAAAAAAATAAATTAAGTTATGAGTTTGCAACGCGAACCGTTTACTATTCGTATGTGAAGAATTTGATCAAAGTAGCTGCTTTTATATGCCGTTTAACCATTGATTATTTAAAAAAGATCCACTTTAATATCTAAGTAAAAAATAAACTGCTTTACCGGATAAGACCATTGAAGATAAGAAATACTTTTTGATATAAACGGCTGGTGATTTAGCCGTCGTCTCTTTTTAGGCCATATGACATGGCATTTCAGTTTTAGCTAAGAAAATTTTTACCTAACTTGACGAGTTTTGTTCGGGGTCTAATGATAAAAGGTGTTTGGCCGACAAATGCGTAATACGCGGATATTTGTGGTGTAGTTGTAATCATATGCAAAATACTGTTGATTATACCTACGTATGGGTATTATCTGTTCGCTGATAATGGCGTCAATCGCTAATAAGTTCGAGTCGAATTGTAAATGGTAATTGAAATGATGCATTAATCACCTCACAGAAGTTTAAAGTTTAGCAACATTCCATTAGCATTACAAATCAGCTCTATAAATGTCCTTCATATTTTATTAATTTGCATTTGTGGGTGATTTTTTGTTTTTTCATTAAAGCAGCTGTCGCAAATTAATTAGCTAACTGTTTATTTTTAGGTTCAGTCTTTAGGTCAGCCATTCTTGGTCTTTGATCAAATTATTGGGCACAGGTGCTAGTTTGAGCGACACGTACGTTGCGTACATGACTAAACGCCAGTAGCACATTATCTATCGCAAAAACTTATTTTTAAATTTGTTGCCAGTTACTTTAATTTGTGTTATCTGGAAAAACCGTTCATTTTAAAATTTGAGGGTATGGCTCAGCATTAAAAGCACGGCGTTTGCTAACACTGAATGTGTGGCTGATATGTCGATAAGTCATATGTAATGAGCGATTGGAATCGATGCTATAGATCGGTTAACCAGCTTAAAACGCATATATACTTTTTATTAAATAAACGTTATTTTATATTCATTTTGTTTAGCACATGTAACTAGGTGTACGGAGTCAGTCAATGTTCTTAATTAATTACTCTTTAGTTTTTTTAAAATAATCTCATTATTCCGTTACAACAGGGCCAACTATTGGAAATTAACAACCCAATACTCTTACCGGTGCGAACTTGAGTGTTACTTAATGTAAAAAACATTTTTTTATATTGATTTAGTCTTGCTTTAATGGTAGTAATTTTACAAAAAACTTTTGTTTTAATTAAATTCAGTTATAAGTAATCATAACATATTTGTGTCGCACAATTTAAGCTAGCTTAGAAAATGTACTCGATAGATCTAAATATCGATAGTGTTTTAAATGGCTGTAAGAAAATTATATAAAGCGTCGCGCGTACTTATCGATATAATGCAGACATCGATGAACTTTTAACATCCCTAACACAAGTGCATACATATGTATATGCAAATGTCTTCTCATCTGCTCGTATGTGTTGTCGGATGTATATGTGTGCGAAGTGATTTTTTTAAGCGAAACAAAATCTAATTGGAATTAAATAATATATAAAGTGAAATGGCGTACAAAACTAAATAAATATAAAACCGCGCGTCGGTCGACCCTCAAAAAGGATCTGCATATGTAAGTGCGCTTGTGGCATGGGCAGGGTCGCAGTCACAACACAGCAGCAACAACAACAACAGCAGGAGCGGCACTGCCACTCAAACTGCATGTATGTGTGTGTGTATGAGTGAAAACTGAACAAAATGCATGCGTCTGTTGCTGCTGCTGGAGATGCACCACCAATTTTTTTGGCCTTGGCTAAGACTAAAACCAAAATAATTTAAAAATGGAAAAAAAAATAAGAAAATACAAAAGTCATCTCTCGTTGCAGTTGCACCCATGCACACACAAACACACAGTTACACTTGCAACGAATGAGAAAGGGCAGCACAGCAACAATACACACACACACAAACAACTGCAACACAAGTGCAGCAACGCAAAGCATAAGAACAAAACAGAAACACAAAACTGAAACTGAAAACCTTTCAAAAGTCCGTGATGCGCTCAATGTTGCTGCTCTTGTTGTTCATTGAGTTTTTCTTTTTTGTTTGTTGTTATTGTTGTTGATCCAGGATGTAGACAGCATTTGCTCTCCTGCATGCACACACACACACACACACACACACACGCAAACAAACATAGAGATTCACTACTGTTTTACTCACACGCACACACACCTTTACAGGCAGCCCAGGGCGACGTAACGCACAACGAACGCACTTAAAAGCTCAAATCGAAGCCGTACTCAAAGCTTTCGCTCTCAGTGAAGCAAACCAGCGGCGCAGCAGCAGCAGCAGCAACGTTACAAAAGAACATAGAAATATAAAGGTGAGAGCGCAGTTGGTGTGCTGCAGCGGCTGCTGCCGGCGTCGCTGCTGCTGCAATGAGCGTCTTTGATGACTTTCAACGCTTGTGGATGCAGCGCTTTCCACAAAGCTCACTCTCCGACGCCTGGGAGCAGGATGTGCGCGCCAGTCTCGAGCGACACAAGCTTAAAATTGGTGAATTGAGTAAGGAGCTCGAACAGGAGACCCTTTATGTTGAATATCTGGAACGTTTGCTGTCCGATGTGGAGAAATATCGCGAATCTGGCGGCGATCCGACAACACTGTTCGAGGCAGCCACCAACAATCCGGCAGCATCCCATCATGCAATACAGCAGCAACAGCATCATCAGCAGCAATCGCCCACCAGCAGCAGCAGCACCAGCTGCGTCGCTGCCAATGGTTCAACTGGTGCGACGTCGACTGCGAATGCTGGCGTCGTCGACAAAGACTTTGTAAGTATTTTGTTCGCTTTGATTCAAATAAGTCTTTAAGTATTTATTGCCCATTATCATTATCATTTGTTATGCTGCAAGAAGTTTTGCGTTTTGCTGCTGCCACTGATTGCGCTAACCGTTAGCACTTATAGCAGGCGTGCAGCATTTCAAGAAAGGGGGACGTACGCAAACAGACAACGGCACAGCAGGCGCACACAAAACGCTGCCTATTCCATTGGCTGCCCTTATCACTAGCGATTATCAGCTAGTGCAGCTACCTCTGCGTCAACGTCGACGTTTATTTGTTTAACCAGTCACGGCCACGAAAGCCCCTGCAATTATTTGAAAAATTGCCATTGATTCTATTTATATCATTTTGTTTTAAGAGCTCTGTATGAGAAAATATAATTGCGAACCAGTTCTTTGGACAAATTGTTGTAAATTGAAGCAGCTCAAATATCAGCTTAGAACTTTAAAATATTCAAATAAAACTAATATATTCATGATTTATTAACAAAAAAAAATGACAATTTCAAAATCAATTTCAATGAAATTTCAACAATTGTAAATTCTTTAATGTGTAATTTTCCATTGATTCCGTGTACTTACTTTTAGCGGGTCTTTTAACACTGCTTTCACTGCTCCGTAATTTCAATCTAGTTATTTCTTTTTACGATTGAACGGTTTTGAAGTCATTGCGAACTAGTTCGTTCATTTTAGACAAATATACAAATTCTGATAGCATTCAACAGTTGCCCCTCCCGGCGTCGGTTTACACCCACTTCGCCCACATACCCGCCAACCGCTGTTGTATTCTTTGTGTGTGCGTACGCTCTCCGTCCGTCCGTTTGCTCGTTGCGCTCCGTCTGTGCCACCACTTCGATATCTTTAATTTTGCCCTGTTATCTACGCACACACACACACTTTTATTCTATTCATATTGTTGTGTCTGTGTTTGTTTCGGTCTTTTGCGTGTCGACGTCGTTGACTCCGACTGACTCTGCTGACACCCGGAGCAGCAGCGCTGCCGACGCCTCGATTCGCCGCCGCCGCCGTCACCAGTCGGCAATCGGCAGTAGTCACTAGTTTCGATGAATAACAACATCCAAAAGCGGGATTGTCAAAAGTTAATCGCGCTCTATTTCCACTCCATTTCGTTTGCCAATCAGGTGGGCAACGCAGAAGCCCATCTACTTCTCCCCCCTTGCACATTCCACTCCTGGCTACGCATTGCAGCAACAAAGAACTAAAACTGAAACTGCATTCAACGAAAGAAAGTCCCTCCTCCTCCTGCACCTGCTCCCAATGCCATTGCATTTTGCATAATCATGATAAATAAGTAATGCAAGAGGAGCAAAAACAAAACCAGAGATTAAAGTGCAAATTACGTAAATAATACAAGAGAAAAAGAACAAAAGCAATATTAAAGTGCGAGTATTTGGCAGCCTAAACCGTAACTTTAGGCTTGTGTGTTAGTGTGTGCGTGTGTGTGCAAGTGTGTGTGTGTGTCTCTTTTTTTATTTGATTTTTTTAACGTGTTCGGTTGACTCAAATTTCGTGGTCAAAGTCTGCGTCGCCGTCGTCGTCGGCGTCACAGTCAACGTCGCAGTCGCTTTGTACGTTAAGTTCTTAGTTGTTGCTCTTGCAGCCGCAGGGCGGTGCTCGGCTATCAATTGCGCTTCGTGGTCTCTTCGTGGCTCTTCGTCTGCGTCTGTGTTTCTCGTTCGCCTTTTGTGCAATTGCACTTTTTGCGTGGGACACACACTAACAACAACAACAACAACAATAACAGAGAGCGCCAAGCGCGCTAAGGAGAGTGCTGCGTGTGTGTGCCTGTGTGCGTGAGAGAGAAGAGAGAGAGAGAGAGCAGTGAACAACAAAAAGCACAACAACAATAACAGTGGCGCTGCTGCTGCTGGAAGGAGCATGTCTTCCTTCAAAGAGAAATTCAAATTATGGACCAGAGGGGTGCGTAATCAGTGTGTTTGTTGTCCATTCGTATATGCAAATGCCACAGTGTGTGTGTATGTGTGTGTGTGTGTGTACGTGTGTGCGTGTGCTGCAACAAGCAAAAAAAAAATAGCAAGAATAGACTGTTGTATTTATCACAAGTCGAAATCAATAAACTTATCGCAATCATACACATACACACACACTTACATACATATGTAGGCGCAAAAATAAAATTAAGCAATAACGAAAGCACTCCACAAAGTAACTAAAACCCGTTAAGAGACGTAACGCAAAAGCGTAAAGTACAACACTCCAATACACACACATACATTCATAATCTTACTGACAGTGATCGCTGTTTATAATAGAACTGATATCTAGTTGTAAATAATTAAAACTGTATTTTTTAATATTATTTTTTTTTTAGTCATTATTTTTGTCTTTCATTTTATCAGAAGAAAGTAAATATGAATATTTAATTCGTGGACAGTTGGACATTTTACAGTGTAGGGCTCTCGCTTTCTATCGATTACTGTATATACATATAGCGCCCTTCTTTGCAGTCCTCCTTAGACCCACGACGACGACAAATCCAAATCTTTGCGCCATTCTCTCTATTGATAAGCATGTTGCGGGCCCTGCTATCAGTAGAACCAGCCTGAACCAAACCAGCAGCGACTACTCAACAGAACAGAACTGAAGTGCAATGCAAAGAAGCAGAAACTCAGAGACAGAAAGAGAGATAGAGAGAGAGAGAGATAGAGATATCTTGGGTTGTTTTGGGGGCTGTATGTTTACTACTTATAATACATTCGTACTTCTTATATAGTGCTTGGTATTTTAGCCAAATGAAAAATATTTGATTAAAACGGTTTGATTAGCGGTTTCCATTTACTGTTAGTTAGCTATGGCAATGAATAATCTAGATTACTTTGATCTTCACCCATATAGGGAAAGAGAGAAAGCGGCTTAATAAAGAGAGAGAGAGAGAGAGAGAGAGAGAGAGAGAGAGAGAGAGAGAGAGAGAGAGGGAGGGAGAGAGAGAGCAACGGAACTAACTTTTATGAAAACATATGTTTCTTTCTCTCAAATGAAGTAAAGATTCATCAACAAAATCGTATTTTCATTTTTCCATTATTATTAACTTCTGTTTGTCGATCAAAATAAGACTTTAAATATAGTTAAACATTTTCATAAATTATTTATTGTCTTGTTGCTAAATTCAAAGAATGAAAGCAAAACACCTCAAATGTTTAAATGAATGGGTTGCGTTAAGTGTCTACTTTTGCTGTGCCGTTATTTCATTTGAGATGTTTGCGATTTATGAAAAGCAAATATTTAGCAGCTTTCATAAGGAGCTATTGACAAATCGCTTCGTAAATAGCAAGCTGTGTTGTAATTTGAAAATTCTTGGTAATGACAATGACTCTAGAAAACAGCTCATTGTTTTGTTTTGTTTTGTTGTTTTTTTTTAATACGGGCATGGCAAATAATCATGACCGCATTTGCATATGTATGTGTTTTGTTTTATATTTATATTTTTATTTTTTAGTAATATTAAAGCGCGCTAGTTGCTGCAATTTTCTCGGAAGAATTTAACAACAATTCGATGTTTTTTGTTATTATTTTTGTTGGAGCTGCTTTGGCGCCGTCATTTCATGATTCACACTCACACAATTTTTTTATGAGAGTGTGTGTGTGTGTTTACGTCTGTGTGAGCTGATTGAAAATATGCTAAATAATTGTATCGACATGCCTGGGGGGAGACAGGGAGCGACGGAGAGAGTGAGTGAATGAGTGCGAAAGAGAGCACCAAATTGCCAGGCTGCCCAAATGCTGAGCTCAGCTCTCAGGCATCTTGCATGAGTATTTGTATCTACACACATTTGTCTGGCCTGGCCTTAACTGTGTGTGTGTGCGGGTGTGTGTGTGTGTGTGTGTGTGTGTGTGTGTGTGTGTGTGTGTGTGTGCGGGTGTATGTGTGCGGGTGTGTGTGTGCGGGTGTGAGTGACTCGTGTGTGTACGACCTTCGCCGTCAACTTTTTATTGCACGCTTTCTTCTTCGCTTCGCTTGGACACATTAAAAACACTGAACCACACACACACACACACACACATAAATACGCCCACAAATACAATTGTTGCCGGCTTGGTCCAATCCCAATACCACCCCCAACTACAGCAAACAACGCCTTAGTTCACGTTCAAACACACACACACACACACATGCAGTTGTGCACACTCTCGCAAAGCAAATAAATATCTCGAAAAAAATAAAAAAAAAATGTTAATATTTGCTAGCAATTTTCTTTACTTTTGGCTTGAAAAATAAATACAACAAATTAAAAAGTTTGCTCTCGATTTTTGTTGTTTTTCTTATTTTGTAGTTTTCACTTTTTTCGTGGCCAAAAATGAAGGCGTAAAAAGCAATGAAAAAAAATGCTCCAACACACGCACACGCTCCACGCCAAGATTGGCTTATTTGTCTGTTTTTGTTGTTGTTGTTTGCTTTGGCTTTTACCCGATGTTGTTGTTGTTGTTGCTGTTGTTGTTGTCATTTTAATGGAACCGCTCAACGTGTTAGAGAAATGCGTTACGTGCCAAGCATGAGCAAAGTGAACACTCAGCAAGGGGGGGGGGGGGGGGGAAACGCTGCTTTTCTGCTAAAAAGCCCTGCTTTACACATATGTTTATATATTCCATGGATTCTTTATGCTATTCGAGAGGATCGTTGAACTTTCCACTTCCAATGGGAGCAACTGAGTCAATACCACAAAAATACAAAAAAATCTAATGTATTTTTATTATATTTTATAAATAAAATCGCAACCCTTTTATTAATAAATTGCATTTGTATTTCAACTTATTGAGTTGAGGACAAGGTCTTTAAAAATGTATAGGTATTTTGTTGATTTCTCTCTCACTTTTTCTCTCTCGCTCTCTCTCTCTCTCTCTCTCTCTCTCTCTATTTCTCTATCTGATTACTCGTCGCTTTATTTGCTTTTAATTGTTGGCTTTTATTGTTTTTAACTTCACTTCATATATTTCCACGCAGCAATCACTTACATACATATCTTTTTTACATTATACAATAAATCTAGGTTTTATAGCGTGCCCATTATTTTAATTGAAAAAAAAAACAGTAATTTAAATTCCTGCCCCGCAATGTTGTTGCAACTAAACACATTTCACATGAACCGTCTTTTTCTGTGTTTTTTGTTTGCAGAAATCTAGTTTGAATCTGCGCGAGGCCTCATCTGCGTCATCAGCCAGCAGCAAGGACAAGGACAGGCTGTCCCTCAGCACCGACAACAAATACACACACATACAGAATGACAGCGGTGGCGGAGGTGGTGTTGTTGGTGGTGGTGGTGGTGGTGGATTGAGCTCAGCGCCACCCACTGGAAAACGTAGCATGACGGAGCACAGCTTCGAGCGTGAGGATAAAAAAGACAGTGGCAATGAGAAGGACTCAAATGGTGCGCTTCAGCAGTGCATCACTGAGTTGGCGGCCTCCATTGGCAGCGGTGCGCTCAAACCGAATAACGAGCAACGACAGACGCCAGCAGCAAACAACAACAATGATAGCCAAACCAGCAGCAGCAATAAGTTGCAACAGCAGCAGCAGCAGGAAACTGTGGGCAGTGCTGCCGGGGAGGCTTCAATGGATGCTGCCTCAAAGGAGCAATCGAAACAGCTGCGCAAGACGACATCGCACTTTGTTACCGTCATCGAGGTCAAGGAGGCCAAAGACAAAGACATCGATGATGCAGCGACGTCAGCAACGTCGGCGGCGGGGTTGAATGACACGGCGACAGCGACAGCAACAAATACAACATCGGCGTCGACATTGACATCGGCGCCTTCATCGACATTTGGACGCTATACGGAGCGCAGCAAGGATGCTACTGCGCCCCCGCTATCGCCATCGATGACATCGCCCGCCATGTCCGCCTCATCGTATGCCGCGCATCTGGAGGCCAAAAAGAAAATGCCACCCAGGTGAGTAACATTGAAGTTGCCACACAATAAGTAGCACTAACTACTAACTAACGCGACGAATTAGAAAAGTTGTTGGCGAAAGGGGCTTCAATTTAAAGAATTCTGATAACAGATGCCACAGAACAGGTGTGGGTCTAGTCAAGACCGATCTTCGAGGTATGCTCCTATTAATCTACATTCCAAGTTTGGTGACTTGCTCTTAAATTGTGCGAGATATGAGCTTTTAAGATGAAGCGGACAATCTTTAGAAGTTCCTAATAATCCGAACAATCTAAAAAAAAAAAAATAATCTAAAACCCGGAAAAGAGGGGGTGGTCGATCTTTGAAGCAGGTTCCCTTCCTTCTTTCTTAAAAATTGTGGAAGATATGCGGTTTTATTAGTTTACCGCTTTTGTCTATCGATCGACGGATACTAATATGACTTCAATATAATATGACTTCAACACAAAAGTTTTTATGGGCGGCGGAGATGGGCATGACCGTTTGCCGATCTTTGAAAGACATCGCCTTGAAAGACTTGTATTGAAATATATGTGTTCATTCAAAAATTGCATTCATTTTTGTTCCGCAGACCGCCGCCAAAGAATATAAGACGCGTGGAACCGCCCACCATTCCCAGCCAACAGCATCAGCTGTCGTCGTCGCCGAAGCGAGAGTCACCCTATGTGGGCAGCACAATGCCTCTGCCGGGCAGCAGTTCCGGGTCGGGCGATAGTCCGGCCAGTTCGCTGGAGCGTAATATAAAGCCTCCGCCGCCAAACCATATAAGACGCGTGGAACCGCCCACCATTCCCAGCCAACAGCATCAGCTGTCGTCGTCGCCGAAGCGAGAGTCACCCTATGCGGGCAGCACAATACCTCTGCCGGGCAGCAGTTCCGGGTCGGGCGATAGTCCGGCCAGTTCGCTGGAGCGTAATATAAAGCCATCGGATATACTGCGACAAAAGTCATCGGAGAATCTGGAGTCGAAGTATGCCGCGAACAGAAAGACAACGCCAGAGCTGAGCAAGCTGGCCAATACGCCCGAGCTAATGGAGGAGCTGGGCCGTAAAATGGTTGGCAAGACGGACAGTCTGGAGCACGCGAAACGCAATGACGGCGGCGGCGGTGGCAGCACCAATGGTGGTAGTCTCGGACGCACTGCATCTACGCCGGGGCGCACATTAACGCCAGCCGGACGTAGCCAGGTAGCGGGCACTGTGGGCGCCTCACCCACTGGCAGCCTGAATAAAACGGCCAAACTGGCCGCCGCCGACAGCAGCTCGACCTCGAGCCTAGAGAAAAAGTCACGTACTTCATTGCAGGCCAGCGACGCTGAGACGCCAGCGGCTGCCCAACGCAGCATCGGTTCCAAGGAGTCCCTCGCATCACAAGGCATATCGGAAGTTGTAAGTGTATCATAGCCATATATGAGCAACATCAAATATATATCACAATTCGGATGATTCACAGATCAAGAGCTACGAGTCGGTGTCATCGCTTAGCTCGGACAGCGCCAAGGCGGCACAGCAGGCGGACAATGAGCCGTATTATGATAGCGTGCCGCTGGACAATGGCGATGGGGAGTATGTGTTCATTAAGCCCGGCCGCACCGGCTCCTCGTCCAGTCGCGATGATCTGTCCACACCGGGCAGCACGCTACCCATGGCCCAATTGAGCAGTCAGGCGAGCGTAACGGATCCCGAATCTCCAGGCCGTACCTCCAACTATGTGAATATTGATTACTTTCTGTAAGAGCGCCTCACATGCATTTTGTAAAAATGATAAATTACCCAGCTAAGCAATCTCTCTCGCTATCTCTTTCTCTCTGCAGGCAGAGCAACGAGACGCGCTCGAGTTCACTGGACAGCGATGGCGAATACGAGGGTCCGCCAATATTGCGCACCATTTCCCATGATGAACAGCAATCAACATCCACATCACAGACGCCAGGCGTATTACGCAAGGTTCGTGCATATATATATATATATATATGACTATATACAATATGGATATATATATACATATTTAGTGCTCAAAAATAATTGGCTCTGATTTTGTATACGACTTGCAGTCGTTTTAAGTATACCCCAGCAGAGAGTTAGGCATCTACATTCTCAGCCAGTATACATGAATATATGTATATATATTTTTGATCAAGATGAACATAGTCTATGTTGAACACACTCTCGACACTGGAGAAAAAAGAAACGCATCAATATAAATCGACATCAGACTAGAAACGTTTGATCAGAGATGCAGTATTGGTTTATGATCAAGATCAAGAATATATAACATATGTTGTTTGTGTCGCCAAACCGGAAGATAATTTGTTGTTGTTGTTGTTGTTGTTGGAACCGATGTTGCATCTTGAATAAGCTGGCAGCTAATAGCTAATTACTTGTTGACCTAAAGCGCTTCACTCATATCCCAGCTGCCGCTGCATTTACCAAGTTAACCGTCAATGTTGATGATGATGATGATGTTAATCATGATAATGATGATGATGATGATGCAAGCAAGCAAGCAACAATTACACTTTAAATGACTAAGCGCCTTTGGAATTAGCATACGCTAACTTGGCTAATTGATTTTAAAGTGCATGCGTCAGCCGCATGTCTTTAGATAATGCGCTTAACATTATTTTGGCCTTCCCTCCCCACCCCTGCACCAATTTGCTCCCGTCTTGGCCTTGCCTGGTGCGCCTTAACAATCATTCTGGAATTCCGGAAAAAAACGTTGCTTTTCAAATAAGAATAATTAACTTAAATGTGGCCCTTAAGTAAAAGGAAAATAATAAG
This sequence comes from Drosophila kambysellisi, assembly GCA_035042185.1. Classification (NCBI taxonomy): domain Eukaryota; kingdom Metazoa; phylum Arthropoda; class Insecta; order Diptera; family Drosophilidae; genus Drosophila; species Drosophila kambysellisi. The sequence goes on along the minus strand of JAWNLS010001080.1, from coordinate 4,840,184 downwards.
TTAACTCGCTGCGCTTTTCTAATGCTAAATTAACATTTCAAAATCGAAATATATATTTTGAACGTGTCCAACAAAACGATCTTTTCTGCAATAGTTTATATAATATATATAATTTCTAATTTTAGCAAACGAGTATTTGAATATTTACTAACACATATTTTTCGATCTTTTTTTTTCCTATCTTCAATTTCTCTTTTTTGTTCTATGATGATCTCGCTTAACTTTTTCTCAACAGAACTTAGTTTCAGCGATACTCGTGAGTACCGAATACACTTCTCAAGCCTCAGCCTCCTCTCAGCCTATAATTATTTGTGTTGTTTGTCGTACATACACATCTGCCTATATACATATCCTGTACATATCCTCATCTATATATGTGTATTTGTATAGCTTCACCTGAATGCGCTTGTTGTTAAATGTTAAATGTTAAATGTGATTGGCTTCTTATCATATTCTATGTTATCCAGTTCTCTGTTTATAGTTGCCAACCATTTCCACTACACTACGCACACACCCACACACACACATATATATATATATATATATATATGTGTTCCTTTTTTTTGCACTATACAGCGAAATGTAAATAGTTTAATTAAATATATTTAAAACATTGTAGTTGATATTTTATATTTGATTTTCCTTTGATTATTTCTATGTGATTGCAGAATTGTTGCTTTTTTTTATGAATTATCTTGAGAAAGTAGAATTAAAATTAAATACCGATCGTAACGATAATATTGCATATTGAATTGGTATGTTCTCCTCCCTCTCTCTCTCTCTCTATATATATATAAATATTTATATATATATTTATCTATCTCTGTTCTTTCTATGTACATACACAATTATTCATAGCTATATGTGCCAAAAAAATATACCCGACTTGGCGCACATATTCCCCTTATGTTTATATTATTCCTATGTCTATCGTATGTCCCATTCCATTACACACATATATATGTATATATATATATGCATCCCATATGCAAATAAGACTGGCTTTTTATGTTTACATACATATGTGAATTGGAAACGGTGCAAGAATTGTTGTATATACCATGCAGTGCATATATATTATGTCCTGCATCCAAACTATCTGTAGATTACACAATACATCTGTTTTCCGTGTAGTTATTCAAGTTTGTTAACACATCCCTCACATCTATCTACACACAGGTCTCTGGCAATGCGCGCGGTGCCAAAATTCGTTCCATTCTGAGCTCAATAATACACAGCGAGACTATCTACGTGGAATGCCTAAATAAAATGTTACAGGTAACTCCCACTAATTGTGATCTCTATAAAAATATACACATTCTAATTTGGACCCTTGTATGTTTGCAGTACAAGCGCGCTATTCATGCAACGTTGGGCACATCACAGCCTGTGATCAAGGAGGAGGAGGAGAATACGATTTTCTTCAAAATCGATGAGCTGCACGAGGTGCACACCGCCTTTCTGGGCGATCTGAAGACAATTGTATCGCACGAGGGCGGCGATGTGCTGATTGGGGAGCCATTCAAGCGTTTGGCCGATATGTTTGATCTGTACAGCGCCTTTCTGCACAACTACGGCCAGGCAATCGATACGGTGAAAAAGTGCAGTGCGAATAATCCGCAATTCAAGAAGATTGTGTCAACAATTGTGGTCAATCTGCAAACGGAACAGTCGCTAACGCTTGAGGATCTGCTGCACAAGCCGGTGGCGCGTGTGCAAATAAATGCTTTGGTGTTTAATGATCTGTTGCGCGAGACGCCACCAAATCATCCGGATCATCAGCCGTTGCGGCAGGCACAGAAGATCATACAAATGTTCCTCAATCAGTTCAATGTGGTCAATCAGCGATTGCCGCAAGAGTCGAATCGTAATCTGCGTCGCATGGTGCGCAACTCGTTCATTGTGGAGCTGGTCGATGGTCATCGCAAGCTGCGCCATTTGTTCCTCTTCAACGATGTGATTGCATGTGCCAAATATAAGGCTCTTGGCCGGGATCGCATTGATTACGAGCTCAAATGGTTTATACCACTTAAGGATGTCAACGTCTTCGAAGAGTCCGATTCGAGTGCGGACCTCAAGGAATCTAGTCCAGCGAATATATCGCAAGTGAAGCGCAATCTGCGCTCGGTGCGCGATCAGCTGATACTCGAGTCAAACGGTGTACGCACCGGCGACAAGTATCGTCGCAAGCTGGCCGATCTGGAGTCACAGTTGGTGCTCGCAACGCCCAATCTAGTTCTCCGGCTCGGCAATAAGGCCAACAATAAGACCATGACCTTTTTCCTCAGCTCCGATTTTGAGCGCACGCAATGGATGGACTCGATTATGTCGCTCAAGGTATATAAAATATATATATATATATATAATAATAATAATAATCATAAAACTGTTGACAACTTTTTTTCTTCACAGCAAAAATGTAATCTGCCTGGGGCGAATACGATCAACTCGCTGGAGGTCACCGCTTTCATAGTGGCCATGCAGAAGGGCATGAAGACTGAAATGGGCTCGTATCTGATGCGCAACACGAACGATGAGAGTCTGTTCGTCGGGGATCTGCATGTTGGGGTGCAGGGACTGCAGGGATTGGAGCAGCAGGCCGATTTGTATATATGCATTGAGGTCGATTCGTATGGCCATTATTTCCGCAAGGCCACCACCAAAATGATCTGTCGCAGCCAGTGCCCGCTGTGGAATGAGAGTTTCATGCTCGAACTGGAGGGCAGTCAAAATGTGCGCATTTTGCTGTACGAGGCAAAGGAGCGACCGCTGTTGCGTGCCAAACACATACTCAAAGTGAGCACCACATGGCCAATTCAGTCAATTGTTCACTCTAATTGGTTATGGCCAATATTAACTTATTTCCATTTCTTTTCTGTTTGCATCCACGCAGCTGAGCAGCAGCTGGCTAACGGAGACAACACAAACGCGCAGCATTAAGCTGAGCGAAACGCTCGAGCTGAGCGCCAGTTTCCGTTTTGTGCCTGGCGAGCTGTGTCGCGCCACCACCAAACCAGGCGCACTCTTCGGTGCCAAAATGAGTCAAGTATTAAAGTGAGTTAAACCAGCAAATATCGAAATTTGGATCAGTTTTCTACATTCTACAATTTGTCAATTTGCAGGCGCGAGAAACGCGACATTCCGTTCATCATCAGTGCCTGCATACGCGAAGTGGAGCGTCGTGGCATGCTCGAGGTTGGCTGCTATCGCGTCAGTGGCTCTGCCTCCGACCTGGCCAAACTCAAAAAGGCATTCGAATCGGGTGAGACACAGCCAGTAATAAATATATATAGATACTTGAACATAACCTGTTCTCCCCTCCTTATCCTCCCTAGATGCGTACGAGGCGGAGCAGCTGCTGCGCGAGGTGGATATCCATTCGGTGACGGGCATACTGAAGACATTCTTGCGTGAGCTGCCAGAGGCGCTCTTCTCGGATCTGCTGTATCCGCGCTTCTTTGAGACATTCAGCGCATTTAGCAACAACAATGAAGCCACACGCATCAACGAGCTACTCAAGGTTTACGAGGAGCTGCCTCCGGCCAATAAGGCCTCCATCAATATGATACTCGATCATCTAATCAGGTATGTTTGTGCTATAATCAAAGTTTTCAATAGTAATCTCGAACGCGTTGATATCCATTTGCAGAGTGCACGAAAAGGAGGGGGACAATAAGATGTCGCTGCACAATCTGGCGATGGTGTTTGGTCCCACACTGCTGCGACCAGGACAGACGCAGGTGAAGCAAAAGGATCCACTTGCCGCCAGCACTGTCGATGTGATGGCCCAGGCGGGCATCCTCTATTGTTTCCTGCAGGCACGCATCAAGAAGGATTAAAATGCTAGGCGTTTCTTTCTTCTTTTTTTTCCAACCATACAAATATTAACGAAACAAAAACATAAACAAAAACAAAAACAAAAAAAGAACAACCATATTTATAACTATGGCCTATGCTTGAAACGCTCCCGCACAATCCCCAAATCCAACCAACGCACACGGAAACCAGAGACACAAACTTAAGAGCCAAGGGCGATTTGTTAGCCAAAACTTAATAACACATCAAAATTGCTCAATTGCGGGCCAAACAATACACCAACACACACGTACACACACTAACACATTAACACACACACACACATTAACACACACACACACATTAACACACACACACAAGATGTATACATGCGTAGAGACAAGTGTTCAACACTGATCCTGTTTTGGTGGTCTTAGTCAAGCCGCATTCTCCTGCTCCTGCCGCGACCCCCTTTGAAGGCTTTTAGCTGCTTTGCTCGTATACTCGTATGCTAAATACGTATTTATAGAAAAGAACTATATGCTTTACCCATACACATACAAATACAAACAAATATTATACATATACATATATGCGTCCCTGCGATGCACTCGCTTATTGCAACAATTGCAGCATTATGCGATCAAAATTGATAACAAAAAGAAAAGAAGAAATATTTTCAATATAACGAGTACACACACACACATATATTTATATATATATATACACACACACACATATTTATATATATATATATATATATATATATATTACTAATTAGTACTTTAAATATTACTAAATAAAACAAAAGAGAGAGAAATTTTTCCGTTTGCAGCTAGATTGTGGTAATGAGAAAGAACGCTGATAAATGTTGAAGATAAAAGATGATATATGTATGTGTATGCTTCAAAAATTATGTTTTTTTTTTTTTTGTCTTGTTTTGTATTAATTACTTAGGTTTTATATAAAAAAAAACGTAAAATAAAATATATTCTATTTAGAAATGTTTTCGGGTTTTCTTCACTTGACAAACGGAACTGATGAATCTGTAGGATTTTGGGATCTGACTTCGCTTGCCACAAATTCGGGAATTTTGAACGCGGTCCAATAAAAAACAATTCTCGATATCTAAAAAAAAAAAAAAACACACAAACCAGAAGATTTTGGTGTCCATTGGCCAGCTTGGGGCACTAATTAGTTAGGCGTCCAATCGGACGAAAATTCGGATTTTCGTACTGAAAATTGATTGCGAAATTGTGGAAATCATTGATAATTAAAATATGAGACAGATATTTGTTTTATGAAAACTAGCTCAATTTGCTTAATTTATGCAAATAATTATATACACTTTTATACTTAATCATAATCATGAACAGTTACTATAATTATTATCATTCATCCTCCTCGTCCGGCGCCTGCTGAACGCTGCTGTCGATATCGAAATAGGCACGTCTGCTGCGCTTCGCCTCAACAGCCATTTGATTGCCATCGAATTTGGCGGCGGTGCGCTTGCGAAGCACTTCCACATCCTGTTGATCCTCGATGGAGGCCCACTCCAGCACCAGACGTCTGCCATACAAATGGGTACTGGCGCTGAGTGCATCAAACGCCCGCTTCGCGTCCGCCTTGGTGGTGTAGTCAACAAATCCAAAGCCACGATGCGCATCTTCGCCGGGCGTCATCTTCTTGGGTATCCGCAGCGAAGTCAATTCGCCAAAAGCCCTTCAAATAGTACAGATTGAACATTAGCCGCACCACGACATTGGCTAGATTATCCTTGACTTACTTGAATATTTCGCGCACCTCGCGATATTGCGCCTGGAAGGGTATATTGCGCACCAGAATCTTGGTGCCAGTCTGCTTCTTTTGCCCCACCTGGCGACGTCGCGCTCCATCGTCCTGGGTTCTATTTCCAAATAACAAAAAAATAAGAGTGAACAATGATTGGGTTGCTTCTTGAGAAGATTACATACTTGAGGACACGATCACTGCGCTTCAGCTCGACTAGATTGCCATCGATGTGGGTTAGTTGCATATCCTTCAGTGCCTGCGAGGCGACAGCTGCCCTTTTGAACTGAATGAACCCGTAGCCGAGGGAATTCAACTGTCTCGGATTCTGTGGATCCTTGCGCTTGGCTATCTCCACGGTGTGCACCGTGCCCAAGCGTGCAAAATGTTCACGCACCGTTTCCATAACTGTTTTGAAATTGAGATTACGCAAAAAGATTGTCGTATTTGGTTCCGGCTCATCCTCCGCATCCTCTGCCTGCGGCTCCGGCTCTGGCTGCGTCTCCTTCTCCGGCTGCTGCACGAGCACCTCTTCGGGTTTCTGTTCAGGCTCCGTTTTGGGTATTACCTGCTCGCCGCTGAGCGTCTTGCTAAACGTATGCTCCGGCGCCCACTCCAGATAGAGCGGCACATTTTTTAATTTCATGTATGCGAGCTTCTTGAATGCTTGGCGCGCCTCCGACGAATCACAGTACTCGATGAGCGCCGTGACGCCGCTGGGTGGCAGCACGAGCCGTCCAATTGGTCCGAATTTGCTAAAAATGGGCGCGAGATCGGCTACAGTGGTTTCCGCTGACAGATTCTTTGCCAGCAGCACAGTCCTCGAGCGTTTCTGGTTGGGCTCATCGAAGGCGCTGAGGCGGACGCCCTGTTCCTCAAGAAAGCGTTTCATTTCGATAACGATTTGCGTTTCGCCGAGGGCGAGTCGAACAGCGGCACTGCTACCGCCATCGCTGGTGTCCAAAATGCGCTCCTTACTCGTCTTGAACTGCTTGGCCAGCAGATCGGCGACAGCGTTCGCTCCAAGGAACAGCGTGTTCCAGCCAATGGCTTTCTGGGCGTTCTGTTTTAGCTTGCGCGCCTTCTTCTGCTTGAAAGACAGATTTGCATCAGACTGTTGATCGTCCTCCTCGGCGGCATTGTCCAACTCCTTGCCGGGCATCAGATGCAGCAGTCGACCCTGAAAATCAGTGCCATCCAGCTCATTGAATGCCTTCACTGCATTCTCGGGTATCATAAATGTCACCGTGCCAAATCCCTTGATCTGACGCGTCACCTTATCCACGGGCAGATTCACCTCGACAACTGGCCCAAATCCCTCAAAGAGCTTATGCAGCTCCTCCTCGGTTGTGGTGTAGGGCAAATTGCGAAAGAATATGCGACCCGATTCGGAGATATTCTCCTCGCTCTTTAAGCTATCCATCTGTTGTTGCCACTTGGCGTTGACTCCACCAGTTGCCACATCCGCTATATCCAATCCGTTCTTAGTCGCCTTGGTCACTTTGTTCTTTTCGGTGAAGTCCGAGAAGAACACCTGTTTGCCCTTGATGAAACTCTTATTCTTGATCATCGCCTTGGCCATGTCGCGATCCGTTTTGAAGCCCACATAACAGAAGCCATGCACCTTGCTGGGCAAACGCACCGAATACGGTTTAAGTGGCTTGAAGAACTTGATGACATCCTGCCGCTTCGTGTTATACGGCACATTATGGATTTTTATGGTAAACAATTCCAGATTGCTTTTATCGGGCTTTGCATTTGATTGCGTTTTATTTCCCTTTGTTGTTGGTTTGCTTTCGCCCTTGCCAGCCATCAAGGATTTCATATAGTCCATATCGCTGATGGGCTTCTCCGCCAGCTTTTCATCATCTTCAAAACCATCATCATCACTGTCCTTGTCTTCTGACAGCGCTGCAGCTTCTTCAGCATTCTCATTCACATCATCTGCTGCTTGAGGTGGCTCAGTGGTCTTTTCATCGAAGGCCTGCTCCTTGACCAGCTCGTTTATCCCTGCATCGTTGGCCCACAGCGAACGCGTCTTGTCGTGCGCCTGCATAAACTCCTGGAAGGCTGGATCATCTTTGTGCTTGCCAAGTATCTCGTCAACTCTGCTTGACTTTGGTTTCGCTTCTTTGCTCTTGCTTTCTAGCTGCGACTTTTCGTCCTTAAATTGCTCAAGATTCCTTTTGCTATCCTTGGCATATTTGCTCCAAGATTGCGGCTTCTCCTCGCTGCCCAGAGCTGCACATGACTCGACACGGACGCGGCTCGTCTGTATACATGTATTGTTAAAATGGGTGATGGCCGCCTGGGCCTCCGCCTCGCTGCTGTAGCCCACAAAACAGAATTGACGGAATTTGCCATCGGGCGTATATTTCAATTGCAGATCTGTAATTGTTCCCTTGCTGCCGAATATACTGCGCAGTTTATCCTCACTGATCTGTGGGCAATCAATAATCGTTAGCACGGTTTAGAACCATGTCACTGCCAACATTGTTTACTTACATTCTTCGGCAGCTGTTTGACTATAATACGTGACATTTTTAAACTTAACTACGGTAATATTATATATCGCGAAACTACAAGAAATGCATGTCGTTTACGGTTAACACGTGTTGCGTGCCAACTTGTTTCAATAAAAAGTGCTAAGAAGCGATAACTATCGGACTATCGGACATAAATTGCGCGCCTATTAACAGCGCTATGTTAAATTAGCATGACTCGTTAATATAGCTGATACACATTAAAATTTTAAGATGCTGCTGCAACATATTACTAACTCTTACTAATATTTCATAAGAAATAGTTGGTTATTTTTAATAAGCATATGCAGTAGTACTTTAGCCCAATTGCAAATTAAAGGCAGTTATTATTTCAAATTTCAAATTCAAATTCAAATTTACCCAAATTATAATTTGCTTAGATTTATGGAAGAACATTTGCAAAGCAAATACTTGAATTGCCATCCGAACTCAAGCAAGTAAAAAGTATTGATTTCAATTAAGTTATTTTTATAAATACAAATAAAAATAAAAACAGACCTTGCTTCAAATGTGCGCATTTCCGCCTTACCTCCACTTGTGCTGCTTATATTAAATGACTTATTACGTATAAAATTGCAGTCAAATGTAATTCAATATGCAAACAACTTTCAGCTACTCATATCAGTTTAGATTGTGTTTTATTTGACGCTTATCAGTTGTGGTGAAATAACAAAAATGAGAGCAGGTGATGGTGCTTTTATCTGGTGGCCACTGTATGGGGTCCAGATGCGCAGAGATCTCGCACAGCCTCGAAGAGTTGTAACCTTTGGAAGTCTATGACTGATATATGTAATTGAAGAATTCGAGGAAGAACGACGCATTAAGACTAAGGATTGGAGGAGGTGAAACCCCATCCCATCTTGATAAGGCTGCAAGAGAGATTTACACACACAGAGAGAGATAGAGAGAGATGGAGAGAAAGGGAGAGAGAGAGAGAGTTGGGTGCTCATCTTCTGCCAGTTGTTCAAGTGCGTTCATTAACGCTATATATTCCTTTCCAATGTGTGATAAGAAAAACTCTCGAACCAGCTATAAAACCCCACCAGCTGCAGTTAAAGCGATTTAGTTTAATCTTTGGATTCTCACGAGAAGCATCATTTTGGTGATTTGATTCGAATTGTTGTAGTGCTTGCTGTGATAACCCAATTGATTGACACTTGCATAATTCTGCAGAATAGTGGAAAATTTTGTTTAGCAAATCGAGTATAGAAAAATAAACATATTGAAATGGAGGTGCCACCGCCACTTGTCCTAAAGCGGCAGCTCTTTGTGCCCAGCAAGACGCTGATGGGACCGGGTCCATCGAATTGTTCTCAGCGTGTGCTCGAGGCGATGAGTAATCCGATCCTGGGACACATGCATCCAGAATGCCTACAGGTAAGCCATGACCAGATCACTCTGCCATAAGTAAACTCCAAGCAATAAACTATATATATACATACATACATATATATATATATATATATGCATACTCTTCTTCAGGGTATTCAAATATTCAATCTAAATCAATATAAAAGGTTTTTATTTCATGATTATTGCTGTTTTCAATGATTAAACAAAAAAACAGAGCACTGACCGAAAATAATATTGTTCTTACAAGACGAAGAGGAAAAACATATGAGCCTAAAGATAATACAATTTTGCAGATCATGGACGAGGTGAAGGAGGGCATCAAGTACATATTCCAGACGTTGAACGATGCAACCATGTGCATCAGTGGCTCGGGGCACAGTGGAATGGAGGCGGCTCTATGCAATCTGATTGAGGACCACGATGTCGCTCTGATGGGCATCTCGGGTGTTTGGGGACATCGGGCGGCGGAAATGGCGCGACGCTATAACGCCGATGTCCGCTATGTGGAGGCGAGTTTTGGTCATGCCCTGACCCTGGAGGAGATTCGCTTTGCATTCGATACACACAAGCCGCGTGTTTTCTTTATTGCCCAGGGTGATTCATCGACCGGGATATTGCAGCGACATATTCCGGAGATTGGTGAACTGTGTCGGCAGCACGATTGTTTTTTGGTTGTGGATGTGGTTGCCTCACTGGGCGGCACCAATTTCCTCATGGACGAATGGAAGGTGGATGTGGCGTATACGGGATCACAGAAATCGCTGGGTGGCCCGGCCGGTCTCACACCCATCTCGTTCAGCAAACGCGCCATGACCCACATACGGCAGCGCAAATCAAAGCCCAAGGTCTACTATTTTGATGTGCTGCTCCTCGGCCAGTATTGGGGCTGTTATGGCAGCCCGAGGATCTATCATCATACAATCTCCACGACACTGCTCTATGGTTTAAGGGAGGCGCTGGCCCATTTCTGTGCGATGGGCTTAAAGAATGTAGTGCATCGGCACCAGGAATGCTCTGCCCGGCTGCAGCTGGGCATCGAAGAGCTGGGCTTGGAGATGTTTGTCCAGGAGGAAAGGGATCGTTTGCCCACAGTAAACACCATCAAGGTGCCCTTCGGCATCGATTGGAAAAAGGTTGCCGATTACGCAATGCGCAAGTGAGTGTAAATTGAATTAATTAATTTTGTGATATTTCTTATTCATTGTTTCCTTGTGCTATCAATTGTAGGTACAATCTGGAAGTAAGCGGTGGACTGGGTCCAACAGTGGAGCATGTGTTTCGAATTGGTCTGATGGGCGAGAATGCCTCACTGGAAAAGGTCGATATGGTCCTGAGCATTTTAAATGAAGCGATTCAGAGCATAAAGCTGCGAGCAGTTAAGTCCGAACGTTCCAAAATATGATAATGCTTGACAAATATATTTGTTACCTTTCTTCATTTCAATAAAATTACTTAAAAAAAAAAACATTTCAATTAGCACAGATATAAGATTGAGATGCAGCAAATTAAAATTTTAAATTTCAGCGCTATTTTGAGTTAACAGTAACAGACTGCTAATTGTAAGCGCAGAAAAGCACTGTTAAAAATGTTATTTTTACGCACTGCTAATCTTCTCATGTGACTCAAATTTTTTAATTTTTGGGCAATTCGATTTGCTGTTAAATAACAGCTTGTTTCGATAATTAATCGACTTTATCGAGACTTTCAACGATTTGATAAATTAACCGGTGTTCAGCTATATGAACAAATAATGGGCATCGAATTTGACTACGACAGACTACAATCATGCTCAACTTGCCGGTAAATTGTAGTTTCCCCATTTTGGCATAAACAAACATTGAACGAGTAGATAGCTTATCAATTTATTGAACGCCCAGCGTAGACTTGAGCCCGTTCAAGCGCCTCTCTTCTCATTCATCATTATACATACAGAAAAAAAAAAGTTGTAAATTGTACACTTAAAGTTTTATTTTTGTTGTTTGTTGTTGTTGTCCTTTTGTTTAGGCATACAATAGTTGCTAGCGCTTCTGCAATTGCAACCGATTAATTAACCCTGCTTCTGGGCCAACTCGCGAGCCTTGGCACGCTCCAGCTTGGCGATGCGAGCCAAACTCTTCGAGCCAAGAATACCACCGCCCCAGTGACGACGGATCTCATCGTGACGGTCATTGAAGTTGGTCCTGACAGCCTCGAGCAGCTTGCCTAAGTTCGGCTTGTCGTTGTTCTCAACGTTTGTCAGCGCCAAAGTGGTGCACGTCTTGCGGCGCACGAGACGACCCAAACGAGCCTTGCCCTTCACAATGCAATAGGGCACGCCCATTTTGCGGCACAAGGCGGGCAAGAAAAGCACCAGCTGCAACGAGAGTGCGAAAGAGAGGGAAAACAATAACAAATTAATATCTGGAGATCTAAACACGTGCTTTTCCTTTTGTTGATTGGTTTGAGTGTCCAAGGAGAGTTGTGCGGGGCGCTTTTCTTTGCACTAATGTTGCCAATCTTAGCTTATTTGCAATAATCGATTACGTACGTAAATCAATATAATATAAACAATATTAATGCATAATTGCATACATACAAGACTTTGCGTATAAATATGATCGTATTTTGAATGTGAAGTGGGTAGTTAATAAAAAATTAAATTGATAAATGGATAAAACTGTAATTTGAAAACATGCAATAATAACGTTGTTTACTTTAGAATTATTGCTTATATCTGCAAACACAGATTTCCTAATAAATAGTAAATATTTAATTTTTCGGCAATTCCCAAAAAATAGCTAGTCTTTTTTTGGCAACATCAATGCGCAGCACACACACCGTACTCACAAAGAAATCTCAGCTGTCAAATTACCACATGTTTAACGTTACATATTTTTGAAACGTTTCAGTTGAAGAAATTCAAATTAACATCATTGAGGGAGGGGAGGATTTGTTATTGGTTCTTAGAGAGGTTGGAGCGGATGACAACAATTACCTCAAGGGGATCAACATCGTGAGCGATGACGACCAGTTGGGCTTTCTTCTGCTCGATAAGCTTGGTCACGGTGTTAGTGCCAGCAGCAACAAAGCTGGGCTTCTTCTTGGGCTCCACTTCCTTGCCCTGGACCTTAGACTCGGCGATCTTCTTTAGGCGCTGCTTCTTGGCCAAAGGCGATTCGGGACGATATTTCTCCAGCAGCTTGAACAACTTGACGGCAGTCGTCTTGTCAAGGGTCTGGGTGAATTGATTGATTGGTGGCGGCACCTTCAGACGCTTCTGGAGCACAGCCTTCTGGCGCTGGACGCGAATGTATTTGGGCCAACGCACGAAACGCGACAAATCACGTTTGGGCTGCACATTTTGGCCTGCAAAATGAAACAGGAAACATTTTTAGTTTTTGTAACACATTTTGTACAACTTGCCGCAGCAGATTCTCACCAATGCCAAAGTTCTTGGGACGCTTCTCGAAGAGCTGGTTGACAACTTTCTTGACAACTGGTTTCTTCACGGCCAATGGAGCTGGGGCCACCTTCTTCGTCACTGGCTTCTTCTTTGGCCTGGGCTGTAACAATATATAATTTGATACAGTTTTAATTACAACACAACAACAATAACACACACATAAAAAAAAAACAAAACAAAATAAAAAAAATCGAAATAATACACTTTGCGACACGATTTGCACATTAAATGTTGATTTAATTTGGTTGATTGGGTTTGTTTACCTTCTTAACAACCATTTTCACGCAGTTTTATTCAAAGATGCTAACAAAAAAAGCAGATTTATTCGCGGGTCGTTTAAAAGACCAGCTTTACGTCTGCCCGTCAGAAAGGTAAAGGAATGGCGAGAGCGGCGGAAGTTGCTTGGTTGTCAAACTTGACACTTGACACCGGTAGGGTTGTATTTTGCACTGCTTGCCGTCGTCAGCCAACAGATGGCGCACGCAGTGTTGCATTCGAAAATATCGATAGTTGCATGAAAAAAATAAAAATGAGAACAGCAGAAAATACTGAATATACTTGCAGTGTGCACTTCGGAATGCGGTAACACTGTATTAACTATAATTTATCCTACCTGTTGCATTAACATTTGCGCTTGCGCTTAAATGTAACAATTTGCATAGTCAATTAAATCAAATTTATACAAAGTGGATGTGTGGCGTTTAATGTGTCGAACAAGCAATTTGTGCAATTTTGTACGCCACGCGTAGTGCAGTAAAAGGTACATGGACATATAGTGCTGCAATGCACTCCCCTCCCCCCGTTCCAAACCAGGCCACCATTTTTAATTTCTTTGTTTATTTTGTGTTCCATCTTCGTCGCAGTGTCGCAGCCGAATTTGAATGCACAGACAGACAACGAGAACGAGAACGATAACCATACACATAAACAAAACGCAAATTAGCCCAAAAATAACAGAAATCAAAAGAACAATCCATAAACAAATCGTGTGCATAAAATGAAGTGAGTGCGCCAATCAATGCAAAATGGCCAGCAATGGGGCTGTTGGCACTGTTGCTGGCGCCGGCAATGCCGGAGGCTGTGCTGCTGTTGCTGGTGTCGCTGGTGGTGCCATCAATCACACACATGCCGTCTGCGTCTGGGAATTTGAGTCGCGCGGCGGCAAATGGCTGCCATATTCACCGGCCGTTTCCCAACACTTGGAACGGGCCCATGTTAAGAAATTGACCCGCGTTATGCTGAGCGATGCGGATCCCAGCCTGGAGCAGTATTACGTAAATGTGCGCACCATGACCCAAGAGTCCGATACCGAATCTGAGGCGGGTCTCCTCACCATCGGTGTGAGGCGCATGCTCTATGCCCCCAGCAGTCCCGCCGGCAAGGGCACCAAGTGGGAGTGGTCGGCGGGCAGTGCGGACAGCAACTGCGATTGGCGGCCATACAATATGCATGTCCAGTGCATTATCGAGGATGCGTGGGCCCGTGTAAGTATCTACAAGAAATATAAATACAGATCGAGAGAGAGAGAGAATCCCGATTTGTGTAAATAAAAATAATATGTTTAAATATATAATATATAATGCTACAGATCAGATGTTTTTATATAAATATATTTTATTTGTAATCCGTTTGAGATAGCAAATCGAATATTGGCAAAATAATTAATCCGAATTAAATTTTTGCATACTTTTTGAAATATTGTTTAACATCTTGATTATAATTTAAGTGCCATTATTGACATTGTATATTAATGAAATGTGCTGATTGCAGGGCGAACAAACATTGGATCTGTGCAACACGAACATTAGCCTGCCATACACGATCAACTTTTGCAATTTGACGCAAATGCGTCAGCCGAGCGGACCATTACGTGGCATACGCCGCACACAGCAGGCACCGTATCCGCTGGTCAAACTGACGCCGCAGCAAGCGCTCCAGTTTAAGGTGACAAGCACTGGGAATGGCCACGACTATCATCATCATCAGCATCAGGGGCAGCAACAGCAGCGCAATAATACACTACCCAAAATGGGTGTGATGTTGCCACCGATGCATCGACAGCAGCATCCATTGCCTATGTCCGTGAACAGCAATTCGCATAATCATCATCATCAACAGCAGCAGCAGCAGCAACAACATCAGCAGCAGCAACAGTTGCAGCAACAGCAACAGTTGCAACAACAGCAGCAGCAACGCAAACCGCAAAAGAAGCATAGCGAAATTTCGACAACAAATCTACGCCAGATACTCAACAATCTAAACATTTTCGGCAGCAGCACTAAGCACAGCAACAGCAACAACAGTAGCAATAGCAATAATAGCAACAGCAATGCACACAGTAGCAATCATTTGACGGCAGCAACTGGGTCGGGTGGATCAAGTGTTGCCGGATCGACGCTGCATCTGATGCAGCATCATCATCATCACCACCATCATCATCAGCATCAGCAGGCGCACTTCTCGCACAGCGGCAAAAGCATGCTGACATCCTCGATGAACAGTCATCACAGTCGCTGCTCGGAGGGATCATTGCAATCGCAACGGAGCAGCCGGATGGGTTCGCATCGTTCGCGATCGCGAACGCGTGCCTCCGATACGGATACGAATAGCGTTAAATCGCATCGACGGCGGCCGAGCGTTGACACCGTCTCCACGTATCTCAGTCATGAGAGCAAGGAGAGTTTACGCAGTCGCAATTTTGCCATATCAGTGAATGATCTGCTCGACTGTTCGCTGGGAAGCGATGAGGTGTTTGTGCCATCGTTGCCGCTATCGTCGCTGGGCGAAAGGGCGCCCGTACCGCCACCGTTGCCCATGCCGCATCACCAGCAGCAACAGCAGCAGCAGCAACAACAGCAACAACAACAGCAGCAGCAACAACAGCAGCAGCAGCAACAACAACAACTGCAGCAACAGCAATCAATCGCTGGTTCGATTGTGGGCGTGGACCCCGCCAGCGATATGATATCGCGTTTTGTGAAGGTCGTTGAGCCGCCCCTCTGGCCGAATGCCCAGCCCTGCCCCATGTGCATGGAGGAGCTGGTGCATTCGGCACAGAATCCTGCCATATCGTTGAGCCGATGCCAGCATTTGATGCATCTGCAGTGTCTCAACGGCATGATCATAGCACAACAGAATGAACTCAATAAGGTGAGCAGCATTGGAAGCAATTACAAAACACATTTCAAATATTTCCGTTTTTGAAAGTGTATCTCATAAGAGAGTGAATCTCTTACGAGTGCTAAACAAAATAGATTTGCATAAATAAACTGATTTCTATTTGACTCGCTCTGCATCATTCCAACTCACTCACTCTCACCCTTTCTCTCTCTATCTGTATCTGCAGCAGAACCTGTTCATTGAATGCCCCGTTTGTGGCATTGTGTATGGCGAGAAGGTTGGCAATCAGCCCATTGGCAGCATGTCCTGGAGCATCATTAGCAAGAGTTTGCCCGGCCACGAGGGTCAGAATACCATACAGATTGTATACGAGTGAGTAGACAGTAATCTGTATCTCCATCTCACTCGAACTAATTATTTTTGTCTTATCTTTAGCATCGCATCGGGCCTGCAAACTGCTGAGCATCCACATCCGGGACGCGCTTTCTTTGCTGTTGGATTTCCGCGCATCTGCTATTTGCCGGATTGCCCGCTCGGCCGGAAGGTGTTGCGCTTCCTTAAAATCGCCTTCGACCGTCGGCTATTGTTCTCGATTGGACGATCGGTGACCACCGGTCGCGAGGATGTCGTCATTTGGAATAGTGTCGATCACAAGACACAGTTCAACATGTTCCCCGATCCCACCTATTTGCAGCGCACCATGCAGCAGCTCGTACATCTGGGCGTTACGGATTGATCTAGTTGCCACCCACACTTAATCTCAATGTTCTCGCTCTTCCATATGTCCTTTCATTATATATATATATATGTATATACATATCTATATATATAATTTTTTTTTTTTTTTTTTGTTTGAACAATCTCAATGTGTGTGCAATTTTATTTGAGTTTTTGTTTTAATTTAATTGTATTACTATTATTTTTATATTTTTGTGTATACATTGTATGTGTCAGCCAGCGTTCGAGCTGCTCGAACCCTAAACAACAAAAAACAAAAACTAAAACAAAAACAAAAGCAAAAACAAAAACAATCGCAATCGCAAATGCAAATGCAATTTCCATTTTGAATTCTCCATTTAATATATGACCTCGATCTGTTCTTCCAATTTGTAGTCCTTAAGTGCAATGCGTACATATCATATGTATTGTATTGTGTATTGTATTTAAATAGTATATAAGCATAAATATATACAAATATATATATTTATATATATATAAATCTAATTATACTAATATAGTCTATAAGGCCATGCATTCTCTTCTCACTGCATTGCCACGCTAGGAATTCCAGAACCTATTAGTATTAGTATTATATATTTAGTATATCTAAGCGTTTAAGTGTTAAGCTGTGCCAAAATTCTCAAATGTTACATAATTCTTTCGTCGACTCGAATTTATAACCATATCTCAGTTCAATGTCAGTATAGATTTTGTTTTTTCTTTTTCTTTTTTTTTTTTTTTTGA
Organism: Drosophila kambysellisi; assembly: GCA_035042185.1. Taxonomy (NCBI): domain Eukaryota; kingdom Metazoa; phylum Arthropoda; class Insecta; order Diptera; family Drosophilidae; genus Drosophila; species Drosophila kambysellisi. The sequence goes on along the minus strand of JAWNLS010001080.1, from coordinate 4,822,679 downwards.
AGAATAGCCATAGTAATCCACTTCAGAGTATTAGATAAAGGCAGCTTTGCTAAACAAATATATATATCATTCGAATGATCATTTATCTAACTATATCTTTGTAATTCCAATGCGAATCGTTTTTCATTCGAATTATTTAAAATTATTTAAATTTCTTCACTTTACGTGCAGCTCATTCGAATGATTATTTTTGCTGAGGTCATTTCAAAATGTGGCTTCATTTTTTTGTGGTTTGATTTGGTTTGAATAATATGTCAACTCATAAACTATTAGTAGCTAATACTATATATCATATTCACACATACATATATTCATTATAAAACACACACACACATATCTGCATACATATATATATATATATAAATGTATGTAGACTATTTTATATTCGAACACATTAATACATGTAGTTTTTTTCAATTGTTGCTTTCATATTGATATCATCTCGACGACATTCTCGAACATACGATACGATACATATAGATTTAAATACTACAGATATAGACATAAATATATATATCTATATATATATAAAGACAGCTATTGGGCATGCCCGTTTACAATATAACTAAGTTGTATTTAGCACTGATTAGTTGTTAGTTAACTGCATTCAGTTTTAACTTTACAAGTTTATATACAAATTGATACTTTACTGTAAACATAGTTTAAATAAAACGCTACAGAAATGTTTTAAATGCTGCTGGTCTTAATTCAAAACATATATCTGGTTTATCGGTGGAAAAATAAGCATTTGTTTGGCAATCGATTATCGGCAACCACCAAAAACTAATTCGATTGGTTATTTTTAAAATTTTCAAATATACATTTGATTAGCTGGACTCCGATCGATAAGGATCAGATATCAGCAATATCTGTTCTTTCTAGTGTTGAGTTCGTGTCACGCACGACACGCGGCTGCATCTCTATTTTGGAATTCACCCACAAAATTTCACACACAAATTGTGTATTCAAATCGACTGCATTTTAATTGCACATTTGTTGTTGTTGCAGTTGTGGTTGCATTTGTTGCAATTGTTGTTGTTGTTGTTGTCGTTGTTGTTGTTGTCCGCGACAAATTTAGCCCGTCCAAGGTTTACATACGATTTTAGCGATTTCGCCTGTGAATCACTTAAAATAAATTAAAATCAATTTTTGTGCATTTTTCATGCGTGATGTTTTCGCTCTGTTCGCTGCCTGCTGCTGCCTGCTGCCTGCTGCTGCTGCAAATTGGCCACAAAAGTTGCCCCCGTCCTTTTATGGCACTTGTGGCAGCCACTTGTGGCTGTGTGTCGTCTGTTTTCGTTGTTCTTTTTGTTGTTGTTGTTGTTGTTGTTACTGGTATCGTCTGCCTACGCCCATGCCTGACGTCAGTGTCTCCGTCTCCCCCGTCTCTGGTCTTCCTCGCTGCTGCCCTGGCAAGGACAGCTTAACCTTCGCCTCAGTTGCGTCACTTTCACTCGCTGATCAGCAACTGTTGTTGTTGTTGTTGCTGTTTCAAGCCAGCTGTTGCTTTGCTGTGGCATTTGAGTCGCATTTGCCACTTGTTGCCACTTGTCACCAATGGCTTAATGACGCCACAAGGCTAAAATTGAGACCTCAATTGAAAATTACTTAGAAAAAGATACAAGGCACCCTCACTCTCCCTCTCTCTTTCTATCTACCTCTCTCTAATTTCAGAATTTGGGTACTTTGCACATTTAGTATAGCATCTTTTAGTTGTTAATGTTGCTGCTGATCTCCTTGTGCCAGTTACATGTTGAAAATGTTTTCCTAGAATTTTGCAGCATTTTATTCGATTTCATTTGATTGACACTGAACGTTGACGTTGACATTCAATGCACACACACACACACACACACACACGCACAACATCATGCGTACATCATCGAACTCATCCACTGGTTTTCTACATATCCAGCTTGTGGTTTTGGCCAAAAAAGTGCTCACAACCCACTGGCCATGTGTTTTTTTTTTGACTGATTTTCATTTTTGTTTTCTGTTTTCTGTTTTCTGTTTTTTTTTTGGTGTTGCACTTTGCATTTCGATAAGGCTATGCAATTTTTGGTATGTTGCATGCCACAAGGGCGCAGCTGCCTTATCGAGAGATCTGGCTGTGCCAAAGACTTACCATTTTCAGGGATATCAGCCAGATCTCAGTTGACTCCAGCTTCCACTTAACAACTGTCCCTAATTTCATTTCCAATATTGAGATCAAATAGAATAATTTAAATCGTACGACAAATAGTTAAGGATTCAGATTATACTGATTTGCGAGGTAAGCGGACTAGTAACATCTAATGGAGCTGGCCGGTTTCCAAGAGCCAAAGGAGCTCTCAATTGCAGCTGAGACTTGGACCAACGGTCATCCCATGACAACGATAACCAGAGCGAAACAGATGAGACCAATAACTGGAGCAACAGGCGTATTACCCTATTCAGTCCAACATCGAGCGAAAGTGGATCTGAGCTGGATACAAAAAAAAAATGATGACCACTAAATGTTGACCACGTCATCGTCAACTAATCGCCGCAGAAAACACAAAGGATGTTGGCTCAAGCTCAACATACAATTCCCTATTAACTTAAAATTAAATTACTTTCATTTTAAAATTAATTAAATATTATTCGCATATCTGATGAATCTCTGAACAAATAGTTGCATACGAATAATTGCGCTGGAGTCAGACGGATTAAGATTATATATAATTCTAATTTAGGGTGTGCTCTCTTAAGGCTTGTTATCTCTCTTAGAATCAGTTGTTGCTAGATAACAATGCTAACGAAGGTGTTGGCCGGTGCTTGACTAGCAGATACCCTGTACACAGCTGTTAAATATGTTGATGAATATTAAATAATTATAATTATAATTAATTAGGTTTATCTTTATTTATCTTTTTACTTACTATATGTTATTGATTTCTCGATATATTCGTATCGAATATGAGACCTTATATTTTAAACGCTGGACAGACGGACATGGCTAGATCGACAAAACGAAACACCTTTTGCCCATTTTTAATGGGAACCGCTAATAAAGATGGTCAAATAATGCAAAGCAGCAAAATAATTGCAAATTGTTTTTGATGCGCCAGCAAATAAAGCAAATCCAAGCAGCACAAGCCAAATTTAAATAAATGCTTTCCAATTTAGTTGTTACAGTTATAATATATTAATGGTGGACGAAAGCGAGACAGAGACAAAGGGAAAGAGGAGTGAGAGAGACAAGCAAACTACCAATGAAAACATTTTGAGTGCGTCGTAACCGTTATATTTTTTCTTAATTGAAACGCACAATAAAAATAATACTTAAATTATAAAAATTTCGAAATCGAAACAGATGTTGAGTTTTCCTTTTTTATATGGGTGCTTTAATAAGTGCCATAGAATCAAATGCGCTTGCAGCAGATTTATTTATTGTTTTTTTTTTTTTTTTTTTGTTTTTTACGTAAAGTAAAATGAAATAAACTTTTAGTTGCGCAACAGAAGACAAGTCCTTGTAGCAGCGTCTGTTGTGTAACTCTGTTTGTTGTTGTATTGTGAAGGTTATGTGTGATTTGTGAATTGCATTGTTGTTGCTGGTTCCTTGTGACAACTACACACACAAACACACACACACATACACACAGCGATATTTGCGACGAGGCGAACCACATCCGGACTGGCGAAAACTGGGAGTTGACCGCGCTGCCCACAGCTCTGCCCTCAGCCAGTTGGTGCTGCTTGCCGATAGTGGCGCTGCTGCTGCTGCTGCTGCTTGGCGCCTATCTCATCTCTCTCTGCTCAGATGGGGAGCCTAAATGCAGCAACAAATGCAGCTAGCACAATCAGTTAAGAGCCTCTGCTCGTGCCAAACGGTTGTGCGCATCTTTTTGCATCCCAGTTACAGCAAACATCAAAATATCCCAGTTACAACAACAACAACAACGACATCAGCAGCAGTTACAACAACAACTACATCAAAAACAAATAATTTGCAAATTTTGCCTTTTTATTTAGCGACGTGCGTTTTATTTTTTACTCGCAAAACATTCGCGTGTGCCGGTAATAACAACATCAATAAGATTGACAATAAAATAGTTTCATTTGGCTGCCGCCAACCGCAAATCAATCAACAGTTTCGTGTAACCCCCACTTCCCCCCACACCCCACACTGCCACCATCTTTTTCGTTTCTCGATCGTTTTCTGGGAAATTAACGCAGACGCGTAATTCAAACTCTTTCCGTACTTAATACAATTACAATTTCAATATTTGCATAGAGCTATATTTTATTTCTAATTGTGTGTTGTTTTTTTATTTATTTTTTTTTTATTGTGTATTTAAATTGTTATTGTTGTTGTTTTTGCTGTCGTCGGTCTTCAACAGTCTGTGTTTGTCTCCAGTTACCAAAGCCGTCCCGTTGTCAACGACATATCCGATAAACAGTAAAAATAACAGGTGAGAATGGCACATACACACACACATGCATACAATATGCACTTGCATCCACGTCAGTGCTGTCAAATTTTTAGCGTGAAATTATGGCTTGTTTTTGATTGGAATATAAGGTTTTCAGCTTTAAAGATGTTTCATACGTAATTTGTTAAATGTTTCCATTTTATACACTTTTAAATGGTATTAAATGGTATTTAATTCATGATCAGCATTAACAGCCAAATCGATCTGGCGTTAATCTATACACATATGTTGATATATGTATTTTAAAAAGCTTGCAGCTAAGCAAGGAAAAGCAAAAAAGTAAATTAAATTAATTGGCAACACTGAAACACACACACACACATACATTTGCGCTCATGTGTAAATTGAGTTCCACAAAGTTCTAAGCGATTTGCGGTTTTCCTGTTGTCTCTTTGGCGCCATCAAGCGGCAAATCAAGCAATTAATCAACAGAATCGCATATCGCATTACGAATTTTGTTCCTCCACCAAATGATTAGCTGCTGTGGGCGTAGTTGTTGTTGTTGTTGTTAGTTTTTATTGTGTATTGTTTGTTGTTATTGTTATTGTTGCTTCGCATAAATCAAAGGTAACTCGGGCAAAATTGAATTTCAATACGCAAGCACACACTGACCATATATTATGTTTAATATTTTAACGATCCCGTCTCTCCATTCTGATAGGTAAACCCCAAACGATTTTTAATTGGCTTGCGCAGCGCCAACATTTTTGGGCATTCAAATTATTTATGAGTGCGCGCCGTCTCCATTTATAAATGTACACATTTATCGTTTATCGTTTCATTCGGGGCATTGGCCACGCGCCTTCCTACGCGCTTCTCACCTCAATCAGTCGATTGATCCATCAAAATTGAGAGCTCACAAATTAGTAGACACAGCATAGAAATTTTAATCTTTGAATTATGATCGAGTTGGCTTTAATTAATGCATGTTTCACATATATTTTATATTTTTATTTTCTATCTTTCAAAATTTCAATGATAAATCATAGTTAATATCTGTTGTGGGTTCCGGGAATAGGCTTGAATTGAACATTTTTTTAGGGTTTTGCTAACGAATTGGCATTTTTGTTGCATTGTTTCACCTTCGTTTTCAAGTACAGACAACGTTTATATTCGGGTTCTGTCTCTATCTCCAACTTGGCCAACTGACTTATTGACTGTCAGCCTATTTGCCCAATTGCGGTTTTGAACTTGTTGTTGCTATTGTTGTTGCTGTTGCTGTTGGCTGCCGGACGGCCAAAACTGACATGCCCCACCCGTCCTGTCCTGTCCCCCAGTAACCCTGCACCACCTGCTTGTGAACGTGCTGTGGATTTGAAATGTGGTTTTTGCTTTTGACCGAACATCGTTGATCGTTGATCGTTGATCTTAACCAAAACTGAAAACCCAAATGCGACGCTGGCGGCCGCTTTAACAAATCACAAATCTCAACAACAACAACAACAACAACTGCCAAACCAATGAGCAACAGCAATTGCAGTAATAAACAATAACAAACAACGACAACAACAACACCAACAACAATATTCTGTTTGTCATTTGCCATGTTTCATTTTTAACCATTTACGGGGGAAATGTCACAACTTGTTTTTGGGAGCACTTGGGGACTTGGACTTTGGGGGCATCCACATATCTGGTTCGCCTCGTCGCCTCACACTGGAGCATTATAAATTGAAAATAATATTATTGAATCTATGTACGTACGTGAATTTAGCATTGCATATATTTATGTACATATGTATATGTAATTTTTTATATATACATACATACATATGTACATACATAAACTTGAGCAATTGCAACGGCAACAAAATCACATGAATCACAATGAAAAATGCATTCGCATTTGTGGTGCCAACAAGTAACTGTCTGCGTTTGACAGTTGCAACTGAACGACTAACAAATACCCTGTACCAAACAGTTTGCTAGCTTAATTTTATCTTATTTTACTTTTGTTATCTGAGAGTTATCACATCAAATAGAACAAACTAGAGACTTGAAGCTTGGCATTAATAAATGTATATATTTTTATTATCTGATCGGTTTGAAGTTTTTGACAATCTGCAAATAAGAATAAAACTTCTTAATCTGTGTAAGGTATATCCAATTTAGTTGGGATAGAGCCTACAAGCAAAACAAAGCAATTTAGATGAAATCTTACTTAGTTTTTATACCCATTTCGTTGAATTTATTATTCTTATTGTTCCTATGACATCTATTTGCTACAAACTATATATATATTAAAATTTGCATAAAGAAAGCTTTAAGGCTGATCATTAATATATATACATATATATGCCTTATGGTGACGAACATATCTCCTTCAATGCGTACAAACCTGGCCGCAAAATTATAATCTTTACCAAATTAAATTATCTATTTGCAGGAGTCGCCACAGTTGAACGTTGCAAGTTGCAAGTTTGTGTGTGTGTCTTTGCTTTGCCATGGAACTGGAATGCGATTTGGGTGCCATACAAAGCGAGGAATTGCTGAGGAAAATGGTAAGTTATCCCAATTTGTCCCAGTCGAAAATCATTAACAAACTTTAATTTGAAATATTTCTCAATGTTTTTGTAAATTTTCTTTTCTGTATCTATTTTTCAACAATTTGTTGAAATGTTTTTTTGTTTCTATGATGAGAAAGCTTCTTTTTTCTTAGTGTATTCTTGCATTTTGGCACTTTGCATATAAGAAGGCATGCTATTTCTCTAAGTGTACTTCGCTGCCCGTCTCCACGCTCCCGTCACTCTTGTTTGTTGGGGCTGCTTTAAGTTAAAACCACCTGTTGCAAGTTCATTGCCTTCTCAGCCGGTCAATTAGTCAGTCAGTCAGTCAGTCAGTTAGTCAGTCACATCGCCTTTAAAGCCGCGACTCGTAGATTCTCGAACTAGCTGCAGATTCACTGCGATCCAGTCTCTAGTCTCCAGCAATCCATAAGCACGCTCAACCTGACCAAATTGGGTCATTCACGGGGTTGGCCTGATCTGTTCTCATCGCTGAATGTGTGGGCTGCTTTGACTGACTTGGCTTGTCTGACTTGGCTTATACAATTATCATTAAAAAGACATTAAAAAAATCAATGGAAAAACGATGACGATGTCGCTTAACTTGGCCAAATGATGTACGAGCTGGCTACAATAGAAAAACATCTATATTAATAATGGTAATAAATACGAAAATTTTACAAAAATAGCAGCAGACGTTAATCAGCCCACGCAGTCAACGTTGCGGACTGCGACTGCGACTGCGCTTGCTGCGACTGAGACGGCAACTGAGCTGGCGACTGCGACTGCGACGTCTGCGCTTGAGCTGATCTCTCTCTCCCTCTCTCATTATTTAAAGTGGCCAATTGGGCGCCTGATAAAGTGTATCGGTTGCTGATGTCACTGTTGAGATCGTGTCGTGTTTGCTGCGTGACACGAAAATGCACAACTTACATTTTTATATTTTAAACCTTAAACTTTAAACTTTAAAGGAGGTTGTCAGCAAACAAGAAACAATATTTTGAATTTATAAAAAGCGGCACGCGTTCATCTCTAGTGTTCAGTTTATTGAAAGTTGAATGTTGGATTGGATGACTCATGCGACATGAATCAATTTTCGAGCCGCATTTGAACTCGCCACAACCACAGCCACAGTTACAGCCACAAATCCAGTTAGCCCGGCCTCAGCTCCTTGGAAGCGACGATGACGCCACAGCTGAAGCTGAAGCTGAGGCTGAGAATGTATCTGTATCTGTATCTCTATCTGGTCAGCTACATTGGCAAAGTCTGTATTATTATTTGTGCTGTGGTTTTTTCTCTCTCTGTTTTTGTTGTTAGGCGCTTTTGCGCGTTGGCCGCTTTACAATTGCGCCAATCTCTCGGCCATGATTTGAAGCCAAGTTTGCCGCGTGGGTTGCTGGTGCTGGCGTTGATGCTGATGTTGATGCTGATGTTGCTGCCGATGTTAATGTTAAACTGATGTTGATGTTGACGGTTGACGCTAACTGCGAAACTAAATCAATAAAAAACCTGAGCCACAATTGGCACAGAGACACCCGCTATGGCCATCTGTCCGTCCGTCTGTCCGTTTGCTGACCATATCTGTGGCAACGGGCCAAATGCAGGCAAACAGCAAGTGAACTGGTCACGTTGCTGCCTATTGTCTACATATCGTCTATCGTTAATCGTTTATCGGCTGCCTGCCGTCTAGCCACGACGCGTCGTCCGTCTGCGCAGCGTCTGCGATGAGTAATTTTTTTTCTTCTCATTTTTTCGAGTATTTGGTTTTTGGTGTGTGGGCGTTTTTTGGATTCATTTGGCCGAATTCGTGTTGACAAAAAGTTTACGAATCGAAATTGAAATTGGAATTGCAACAATGACACCCACCCCAAAACATGATCAATACGCGAATGCCATTCAGGTGATTTACATACATGTATGTATGTATATATAAATCACATTCATATGTATTTATAAGTCATGAAATAGTTCTACTTACGTACGATGGTCGTTGGTGTCAACTCTAATGAATGAATGAATGAATGAATGAATGATTAATGTAAGCTGTGGTATTTGAATGATTTTGTGATTTTTGTAGATCCATTTTAATTGGATTTCTTAATTTTAGAGTTTCTGATTCAAGTCGAAGTATTGAAAACAGTCTTATCACATTTCTAACCACTGTGCATACATACTTACATATGTAAATACATATGTATGTATATATATAAATATGTTATGGTATTTGGCGCTTCGATTGATTGGTCAGCAATTTGGCAGTTGAACTGTGCACTTGAACACGTTTATCCTTGTTGTTGTTGTTGTTGTTATTGTTATTGTTGATGTTGCTGTTTTTTTGCTGTGCTTTCAAAGTTTTTCCATTTTGGCACGATCGATTAGCCATATCCCACTGGCGATGTCATTATGTAGCTAGCCTCTGCCTACCTTATGCAAATTTTTGCTCAATCAGTGGACCAATCATTAGCGCCAAACTTAACTGTAAATGATGCTTTTTTATTTTTTGTTGCTGCTGATTGACAAACATCAACGAATACCCTTACAAGAAACAACAGCTATTAATCGATTACGAATCGAATTCTAAAATTACAAATATGTAATTCTTATTCATCTTAATTAATCAAGTACATGGGTAATTTACAAGTTTTCTTTTTGTACTTTCCCGTACAACATTATATTTATAATCCTAGAAATATTGAAAAAGACATTTTATACGCATACGCAAAAGCTACTCCCGTCGCTCATAACGTAAGCTCCAATTGGTCACTTTCAATTAACGTAAGCATCTTCCAATTAGGCTTAAACAGTAAAGGCTATGCATAAGCTTTATAGGAAATTCAATAGCGCCCTAGACAACAACAACAACAACAATAACAATAATAAGAAACAAAATCAAATTCGCCGTTATGTTTTTGTTTTGTTTCGGCATACATTGCGCACCTTAAGCAAAAACATCAAATAGTAGGCAGCGCAGCTGGCAGCGACCGCTGCACTGATAGTGGGCAAGACACGCACACGCATGCAAGTCAAGGCAGCGCAAAAGCACACACAAACTAAGCACGCATAGCCCTCGATCGACGTCGGCGTCGCTGTCGCTGTCGCTGTCGCTGTCGCTGTCACCGTCGCTTGCGCTGTCATCTTCGCGGTATTGTCGTCGTATTCGGTCATATCTCTGCTACTTGAGGCTGAGGTTGCTGCTGACTGCGCTGCCCTGTCGTCATCAGCTGCGCTGCTTTGGCTGCTGCTGCTTTGGCTGCTGCTGTTGTCTAAGCTTCGTCCACTTTACGCGGCTTTGATTCTGAATGGGCGAACTTCAGTCTGATTTTGGTGCTCGATCGATTGCAACGTGCCGACGCTCGGTTATTAACGAACTCAACTCCCAATAAGAAGAAGTAGCAGCAGAAGCAAGCATAAATAACAACAACGCTCAAACAAAAATTTGTTTTTTTTTTTATTTTGTACATATCTTTTTTTTCGACAACTTTTGATTTATTTGCCGCACGAGCTTAAAGAACATAAGCCAAAAAAAAAAAGCCCGAAACCAGCAACAGGATTAGTCACACCTAACCGAGTGTTTTTTTTCATAAGTGTTTGCCGGTGCAAGCTACAACAGTAAAAAAATAAATAAAAAAAAAACATAAGAAAACATTCCGAACCCAACAATAACTCAACGAAATTCGAAAAAAGGGCGCAACAATCATTTTTACCTGCCCCAAGCATAAAAGAAGCTTTATTTTTCGTGCTTCTGTCATTTGGAGAAGACACTGCGATTAACAGAGGTAAATTTTTATACTTTTTTTATTTATCTTTTTTTATTATGTTTTTTATATATTCTCTCAATAACTTTCACACTTTGCGAAAAATTTGGTATATTATTTGTTTATCGGGGCGTTAACGAAAATTTATATTTTTCTGTTTGTTGTCTTTGTTTTTTTTTTGTTTTTATCATTTTTTTTATATTTTTTTTTTGCATAACGCTTCGTTAGTCAGCAACGCTATCGTAGCTGCCACCGTCGCTGCCGACGATCGTGTCAGCTTTTTCGGTTGTAAACAAAAAACAAAACAAAAAAAAAAACAAAAAAATTTCCCTTATCTGCACTTTAGCGACTTGGAAATACGATTACAAATGCGAAAACGATTACGATTACGATTGTGTATGTGTTTATATATAAATATAGGCGACTATGAGTGATCTTGTCATCATTCTTTATCAAGATCTTCTAGTTGGAACATTGCAGCTATATTTTTTGGAAAGAGAGGGTGTAATGGGGGGGTTTCTAGGGAGGGCGTATGCTAATCTCGAATTGAATCTACTTACGGTGGAACCTGTTTCCAGAGCCAGTTGACCTTGCCAAACACTATGAATCTCTCTCTATCTCTCTCTCTCTTTCTCCTCTCACTCTCACTCCCTCTCTTTCTGCGATAAGATCATAGCCAATCGAGATTTACTATAGTATAGGATTCACAGGTGTTACAAAAAACAAAAACAGTTCATCAAATTAGAACCCCTTTTTCGATCAATTCTAATTATCATGTCTATAAAACTACTAAAAAAAAAACTTTGCTTTTTGCAGAAGTTTTTCGACTTTCGTTCCACTTAATTTGTGCATCGATCACAAATCGATTAAGTTGGCTTGTTTTAATGACTGTTAGTCGTTTTGTCAGTTAGCTTAGTTTAATTTAGTACATGATAAACAAAAAACAGCCGTTATAGTTCCATTAATTTTGCGATCATAAAATAATTTATAAGTTAAGAGTTCTTTCTTTTTGAAATATTGTAAATATATATTAAATATTGCAAAAATGAAAATCATCTCTGGATTGGAAAGCTTAAAGTTTTTAAGTTACTTAGATTCTCAATAATATCAGTCGATATTTTTCATGGATATTTATCATGGGAAATTCCATTTTAAAATACGTCGAATTTCTCCGTTTTAAATAATAGAGATTTCGCCGTTGACCCAAAATACGAGAGTTTTGCATTGTGAATTTCAAACTTGTTGACAACTCCATCGATCAACTTGACTAAGTTTCCCACACAAATACACAGAAAAAATAACTCATCCCATTTGGTGAACATTATCTGTGACTCTGTCATGTAATTTATGTATGTGATTAATATGCATGATGTAAAAACCTCGAAAGCGCTCCAGATTTCAAGAACAGTCGCCGCATGTTTAATTCACCTGGGCAATGTCAGATCCAAAAAAAACAACAAAAAAGCAAAAATAAACATATTGAAAAAAAGACAGAATGAAAACAAACTGAAACTGAAATTGAAAACAGCCTAGAACCCAAAAAAAGAAATTCACTTGTGTACTTTAAATATGCCGCAGAACAGCAAATAACGACAGAAACGAGTAAAGATTGTTACAGTCGATAGTGGTCGACTTGAAGATACCATGTAAATGGGAATATTTATGTTTTTATTTTTATTGTCTTTAAATGATGCCTTTACAATAACGTCTTATGCTCCTTGGCAAAAAAAATAGATGTATATATATATGTGTATGCATTCTGCTGACCTGAAGTGAGCTATCTACATTGTTTGCCATAGCATAGAGAATGTACAGGGTATACCCAGAAACATGCCAAGCTTGAAATAGTTTCAATTTCAGTTTCGGCTGCACAGGTGCTAAAAAGAGAAACAACAATAAAAGAAATGTAAACGTCGCTGCTGGCATCGCTGCTGGCGTCGCAGTCGGCAGCTTGAAGCATGAAAATGACACAATTCCCCTCTCAGCCGGCCAATTTGAACAGAAAAAAAATGGCGAATTGCGATTCTCGGCTCGCAATTAGGTCGCCCACTTTAATATACATATATACATGTATATGTGTGTGTATGTAGGTATGTGTAAGTGTATGCATGCAACACTGAATTGAAATGAATTTGAAATAGTTATAAATAACGACTGACGCCAAAAAATGAGCCAAGTTGGGCCGGCAATTAACAGCAGAGTGCAAACGATTTCCTCAACAAATTGTACTGATTGTCAATGTCAAATGCCAAATGACAAATGACAGATGGCACTTGCAAGTGGTGAATAGCAGTAGCAGATGATAGTCGCCAGATGGCGCACTGGTGCGTGTCACCGTTAACAGGTGTCGCTGCAAGCGATCTTAACTGCATTGTCTCGCATTATTATTGTTATTATCAACATTCTTTGCTATGCGAGGTACGCTTGTTATTCTTTCATATCGATTGGCATACTTTGCCTTTTTTATTTGATAAGAGAGTCCACCATGGTCAACAATAAATGTTGGCAGCTATATCACATTGACAGATACTCGTAGTATCTACATATGTGTATGTGATTGTTATTAATGTTAATACACACGCACACAGAAGATATGTTTAAAGTTAAAAGAGTCACAGAGAGAGAGAGAGAGAAGTTTTTAAGCTTCATGTTTCGGAAACTAGAAAGAAAAAATTGAAGACACGCTCGAGGAATGCATATTTATGACCCCCATTTTAGCACTTCCTTTGCGGCTAATGCGCGTTGTAGTCTTTTTCTCCGATTTGACTCAATTAAATATTAATAAATTTTAATTGCAGTAACAAAAAGATTTATTTTTCGTGTTTTCTTTTTTTATATTTTGTTGTTTGCCAAAAACTGTGCAACAATAACAACAAACCAAAACAATTAAATGCATAGACGAAATACATACAAAATACTGTTGACCTCCAAAGTTGACACGACAGCACTGAAAATGAGCGGCGAAATGAAATTAAAATAAAATACAACAAAATAATAATTTATCAGCATTTGCGGCAGTCTCGCATCAACAAAATCTCGCACGTCACGTCATCATCATCATCAGCAGCAGCAGCAGCAGCAGCACAGCGGCAGCTGGAAATGGAGAAGGAACGATGATGAAGGTGGAGCTGGCAGCGCTCGCAGCCAGCGTTAGCGTCGACGTCAACGTTAACGTCGACAGGTTGCCGCTGGCAGCGGAGGTGCGACGACGGAGACTTCAACTGGTTATCGCGAGCCACTTTTTAGAAATTACGTCATTTCCCATCGCGTCTCAAGACGACGCTGCTCTACAGTCTAGACGCCGACGCCGACGTCGACATCGACTGAGACGTCGCAGTGTCGCGACTTGTTCCTGGGCTACGTTTTCATTTGTTTCGATTTTGGTTTTTTTTGCACTCCGCTGCACTTCATATTCTGATTACTCCCTCAGTCTCCCGTCTGCCGTCGAGCTTCTCTAACGTGAAATTGCCCAAGTTCAATTTGCTTGTTTATCGAAATTAAGTTTACAAACACAAATTCAAAATTCGGCTCAAAAACAAATTTAATTTTTAGCAATTTGGGGTGAGTTTGTTCAATGGAAAAATAACGAAAAACAATAACTAAATTTTCGACCTTTTAGCTATTTTTTTTTTTTTTGTTATTTTTTTGTCGTGACAATTTTATATATATCGAGCCATATTTTTTTTTTTTTTTGTATTTGGTCTGAAGATTGTCTTTTTATCTATTGACTGGAGTTCGAGTGAAAGCTGTGCTCTGATTTCTCTGATGCTTCCTGAGGCTGAATAATGAATGTAAAAATGGAATACAAAAACTATCTAAATTGCACATGAAATAATATTTTAATGAGCTAATAAATTAGCAATTCAATGGACTCCATTAAGCCAAACTTAACATTCACTTCAACCAGTTATTCAAATTCTGGTTCTTTTCTTTGGCAAACGAAAAATATACTTTCAATTAATAGTAATAGTAATTTTATACCAAAATTTACTTGTCACTCAAATGCTGTCATTTTTCACATGTTGTTAAATGGCCAAGAGAAATACATTTCATTGAAAATCCATACCAAAATGTGTGAAATTATGTGCAACATTTGGTCAAGAACAGAAAACTGACAGTCGATTATGGAAATTGTATGATTTATGATACTAAATTTGATAAATGCATATTTAACATTTGACCAGCGATGTGTTTTTTTTATTTTTATTAATTTTAATTAAGCTTCAGTCATGTTTATAAGCATCTAAATTTAAAACAGTTAACAAAGCATTTTGTGATCGCTGTTGTTGTTGTTGTTGTGATTGTTGCTGGTTTATTTCTATTGTGCTTATTTTTTCCGCTTTCGATTTTCGTTGCTGTTGGCGGTTGGCTGTTGACTGTTAACTGTTGGTGATATCACCACACACAAAAAAAAACAACTTTGGTAAATATCTCTCTCGTCCCGTTTCGACCTGGCCCGCACTACTGGCTAACAGCTACCCACCAACTTTCAAAGCACCACAATTCTGTCGATTATTAGCTCAGCCACATCGCTCGACAAATTATGAATATTTAAGATATAGATTTTTTCAATTATATTTTATTTGCTATTAGTATTATTATTATTGTTTTTATCAACTTTCAAGTCCAACCAACTTATCGATTAGCAGTAATTTTGTTTATTGCACTCAGCTCTCTTTTTTGTTATTATTTATTTCTATTTATAAACAAAGCGTCAGTTTCTGATAACTGGGCCAACAAAAATATATAAACATATAGAGATCTAGACCCTGTCCCGGGTTTTAGCTGTAAACCGAATATGTCTCGGAAGTTCTTATGAGTAGAATGCTAAAGGGATTCAGGCATCCAGCGGAGTAGTTCCCTTTTGGCTCGAAAGATAATGACGTCACTTCAAGCTCCAATACAAAACCGGTTAAATATTTGAATCATCATTAATAATAAAATTTAATGAGTTGTAAAATAACAAAGATAACCAGCTGTTCTAAGAGTCAAAAAGTTGTTGTTGTTGTTGAAACCTGCAAAAACTAGTAAAGATAGTTTTCAGTCAGTGGGTGGTTGTTATATATATATATATATATATATATATATATATATATATATATATATATATATATATTCGTAGAATTTCTCTCTTTCTTTCGTTGTTGTTGCAGTTGTGTTAGAGTGTTGCAACAGTGGTGTTGGTGCCGCTGCTGCTGCTGCTGCTGACTCAGCCACCCAACTCTCAACTTGTTGTTGTCGTTTGTTGTTTGTTGTTTATGAGTGTCTGCTGTCTACTGTCTACTGTCAGCTAATTGGCGGCCAGTGCGAGGCGTCGAATCGAGTCCATAAAAGGCGCGTTTTTGAAAAGATCGCGCGTGGGTTCTGTGAGCGGCTCGGCTCGGCTCAGCTCAGCTCAGCTCAGCTCACTTGAGCCGGTTCAATTAGCCCAAGGACAGCACAGCTCCCTCTCCCCCTCTCTCTCTCTTTCTATATATATATATATATCTATTAATTTTGTTGCATTTTATGTGCTTGCAGTGGCAGCAATCGGAGGATAGCGAACGCAAGAAGCAAATCCGCTCGCATCTTTACAAGTTGCGCGAATCGCGTCTGAGGAACCTTTATAGGCACGAACCGGATAGCATAATGTCCGAACCGAATGGTAATACTATGTCTGGCTATGGCAAGGATCCGCTGGCCACCAGCCATGGGGATGCACTGCTGGACCAGAACTTCCAGAGTCTCAAGTCGAAGGAGGTGCGCGATTCGATGAGTCCCACCCATGAGCTGAAGTTCCATTCGATGACCCTCACTCAACCGAATACGACTGGCTGGGATGTCCAGACATCGTCGGAGGTGTCACCCGATGGCCGGGCCTATCGCACCGAAACGCTGGCCAAAACCGATGGTAAGTTCTCGATATATATATATATACATATATATATACCCTGTACCCCTTTTCGGAAATATGATCGATGTTGTTTAAACATGTTTAAAAGTTGCAATCGAAGATCCAGTAAATTGTTTGTGTCGATCAAAAGCCGGAGCTGGGTACAGGGCATCAGTAAGTCGAGTAACACCTACTTTGTAATGTAGTTAAGCTATGTGTTATATATATATATACATATATAAATCTGTGTGTAACCCCAACTCTGTTTGTTTGTATGTCTCTGTGCCGTGATCAACCACCAAAAAAAAAAAAACAACCACCTACCACCCATCCTCTTAATACCAACAACAACAACAACACCACAACAACTATCACAACAACAACAACCACAACAACAACAACAACAACCACAATCAGGTGTTGAGAAGCTGAATGGTGGCGGAGTCGCTGAGTTCAAAGGTCGCAACGAGCAAGTCTCGAGCGCCTCGCATCAGGGCGATGACAAGAACTATGTGAAACAGGCAGCGGAGAGCTCCAATACACATCTGCAGGAGCGGGTTGTATTCGGCGATGAGAACAGCGGACGCAGCGAAATGAAAATGAGCTCCACAACCTCATCCTCAACATCCAAATTTGTGTCGTCCTCCTCGTCGAGCCAGCAGATTAACGATGATGAGCCGCGTTATCTACTCGACAAACAGCAACAGCAGCAGCAGCAGCAGCAATGGGAACATCAGCAGCAGCAGCAGCAGCAACAGCGGGAGGAGCAGCGTGTGCAGGAGCAGCGCTTCCAGGAGCAGCGTCATCAGCGTGAACAGCGGGAGCGCGAGGAACGCTACTCGGAGAGTCGCGAACAATCGAAGAGCACCCGCAACGTGGAGACGCAGCAGCACTTTGAGGAGAACAAACGCTATGTGGACATGGACAAGGCATCCCCCGAATACCAGAGACATGTGCAGCATCTAATGTCACAGCCGGGGGAGATTATATCCAATACGGTTGAGTATCCAAAGCCCAATGTCAAAATGATTACCACAGTGAAGCGTCTGCCCGATGGCACCATTGTCAAGAATAAGCGCTACGAAACCGAGCAGATGTCCGCTCCAGCAACGGAGTCGGTGCGTCAGACTCAAAATCAAACGCAGCTGAGCAATCAGCGACGCACACAGGATGTCCATCATCATCAACAAACCAACAAGCAGCAGCAGCAACACCACCAGCAGCAGCACCACCACCAGCAGAGTCATGGTCCACGTGATGTGGTTGACAATGCGTCGGAGCCAGTGCATCGGCCCAGCCATGCCGAGGAGCTGATTAAGCAGGAGAGCTATTCGACGGTGAAGAAATCATCGTCCAGTCGCCGCTATTCCACGGAAACCACATCGGAGACCGTTGAGCAGCAGTTCGAGGAGCCGCAACAGTTGCAGCCACTGAAGGCAGCATCGCCGAGTCGTCCGGATTTTGGCACAAACACTTTTTCCACAACGAAACCCGTCCAGGAGTTTCCCAATCAGCGTCCATTGACGCCAAAGCAGCCGTCAAATGATTTCTCCACTCACGGTTTTCCCTCGGTGCGTGGCAATAAGCCCACCCAGGAGTTTCTTGGCCAGCGCCCGACCACCGAGGATGAGGAATACGTTGTGCACAAATCTCAGACCTCCAGTCGCAATGTGAAGCAAAGCAGCACCTCGCAGCGTACCATCGAAACGGAATTTGTCGACGATGATCATCAGCATCATCATCATCCACAGGCAGCGTTGCCCAGCTGGGATCAGCCGGCTAGTCCGCGTCGTCCTGCTGCCGATGATTACAGCACCCATGGCTTTCCATCGGTGCGCGGTACACCGTCGTCGCGGCCACGTCCCGATCAGCCCGATGCTGAGGATGTGGTGCAGCAGCAGAGTAGCAATGTTGCGACCAGCACCAGTCGCAAATCGAATACGGAGCGCATCATTGAGACCCAAGTGGATCTGGAACCGGAGCAAGTGCGTCGCAGGGAACCGCTCAACGCTCAAGTGCCGGCAAGTCCGCGTCGCTCGCCAGATTCTGGCACACAGGGTTTCCCATCGGCACGTTCGCCAACACGCCAGGCGCCACGCTCGCCGCTGGCTAAATCGCCGCCCCGTCGTCCGACCACGAGCCGTACGCCGGGTCGCAACGCTGGCGCAACAGAGACAACAACAACGACGACAACATCGTTGACTCGTCGCCAGCTGCAGAAGGAGCGCGAAGTGGATGCAGCGCATCGTGCGTTTGCCGCCTCGCTGCGCAGCAGCTCACCGGCGGAGAGCGTCGGTTCGACCGGCTCCCATTCGCATAGTCAGCCACGGCGCGACAGCAACCAGACGGAGCCGCACGGCCAGCGGATGACGCCCCGTTCGAGCGTCTCCTCGAGCCGCACCTATCGGCGCGATGGTCGCGAGGGCTCCCACGACAGTCATGCCCCATCGGAGTCGAGTCGCATCAGCTCGACGACAGTGACGCGTGGTCATGTGGGCGTGCCCGCCAAGGGCGTGCCCAAATCACCCGTTACGAAGCAGCCGCAGCAGCAACACACTGTTGTTGTGAAAACCCGTAACGTTCAAGGATCTAGCGAAACCATTGATCTAATGCCGCAGCCCAAATCGCCCAAATCACCCAAATCGCCAGCAGCCGCAACGAAAACGACAACAACTACAACAACAACAACAACGATTGGCAATAAGCCAGAGCCGACAACTCCTACAGCTCCGACAGCTCCGACAGGTGCTACGGGTCCAGCTAGTCCCGGCAGCGAGACTCCAATTGTGTCAGGTACGAATTAGTCCAACACACTTCAAAACACACACGCACACACACACCACAACACAACATACACACACACAAACACAAAAAAAAACATAAGCTAATAAATATATATAAATATATATATCTCGGAAAATCCTATGTATATGAATGTATCCTTCAGATAACCAATCACAGTATACGTATGCTACTACTAAGCCAGCCGATATATTCTCTTTGCCACCTACTCCTCCAACACCTACTATTAACAACAACAACAACAACAGCAACAATGCAACAACAACAACAACCAGAACACTAACAACAACAACCAACAACCAGAACCAGAACAAGCAACCACAAACAGCTGATGACAACAATCACGAAATGATAACAAAAACCAAGCTGAGCTCAAGTGAGGCAACAACGGGCGCTGCAAGCGTCGTTGAGGCACCCTGTGTGCGTCGACACTACTATCAGCTGGGTCCGTCCGTCGATACGGACACGCCCACAACCGCCGAAGGCGCTGAACCAGCGGCCAGCATTGCCAAGGCGGTAACAAGTACTGAAACCGTTGGTAAGGCATGAAAAACAAAAAAAAAAACTTAAAAAAACACACACAGCAAGTGCAACCAACAACCAACAACAACAACAACTATTTCTTCTTCTTACAAAACAAAAAAAAAAACAAACAACACTTTGTAATATAATGGAAAACCCTTTGAAAAACTATCTTTACTACACGTAATACTTGAATCTTTTTTTTTTCTTGTTCTGGAACTTTGCTAATAAAAACTGTTATACAAAATACAAACAAAAAATGCGAATGTGAAATGTTCTATGTATGGCCTAAACACACACACACACACACCAACACACACACACACACAACACATGGAATATTGTTTGGGGAGGGGGTAACCCAAGTAACCCAAGTATGCCAACTAACGGGTATTTCTTTAGAGCGCATATTACACAGAAACCAAATATTTGCACTACCGGAAATAAAACTAAATAAATATGATTATATATATATGATATATGATTATATGATCTATCACTTTTCTATATACATATATGAACTGAAGAGAGTCTACCGATCAGTGTTTCTAAATTCCAGCAACGTTAAACTTGAGTTCGGATTAAAAGATGAACGAACATTCATTAATTCAAAATTCAGCAGGTAGTCAAATCTGAAGGGAATATTGTGTAAGAGCGCGTCTATAAGAAATACTGCCTGCCTACTTAACCTGCCCGTCCGCCTGTCGGCCTGTCCGACTGGCTGCCTGGCCGCCTGTCTGCCTGCCCGCCTGACTTACTCTGCTGCCACTCACCTGCCTCGCTAACCCCGTAGAGCAATTAACAATAAACGACGTATTTAGCTGTGTTGTTGTAGTCGTCACTAATCCCACTATTAACGAAGCGTCTATGCAAGCACAAGACACGCACACACGTTCCAAATCCCGTTGAGCGCAGTCCGTTCGCTTATGACTTGCCTTGACTCCACCCTCAGCAGCAGCATCAGCAACGCCCAAGAGCCGACCAAATGCACCCAACAACAGACCCACCAGCGGAGCACCCAATCGCACCCCATCAAGCAGCCATAGAAAACCCAATCACAGCACCACTCTCAATCCCAACGATGACGATGACGATGTCGTTGAGCCAACTCCGGCCAGGCGCAGCTCCAAGTCGCCCAGCGTTGAGCGACGCCAGCTGCAGCGGGAGACCACATTTGAGACTCGTTCGGAACGTGAATTTGCCTCGGAGGATGTGGCTCACATCGATGATCAAATATTCATCGATGAGAGCAGCTTGGAGTTCGGACAGCGACAGCCGAAAGGCAGGGAAATACCACGTCAGTCCAGTCCCGAAAAGATACCAGCAACGTATCCTTCGAGACCCAAAGAGTCGCCACGTCACAGTCCGGAAAAGCAGCTACCGACGGCCAAGCCAAAGGAGTCGCCACGTTCCACTAGTCCCGAGAAACTGACGGCATCTCTGCCCAGAGAATCGCCACGTTCAACTAGCCCCGAGAAGCAGCAGCTGCCAAGGGAATCGGTTCGTCCGACTCCTGAGAAGCAACAGCCAGCGACAGCTCAGACCAAACCCAAAGAGTCGCCACGTTCCAGTAGCCCTGATAAACAGCAACCAGGCACTGTTCGACCCAAGGAGTCGCCACGCTCGAGTCCAGAGAAACAATTGCCAGCTACCGTTCCCAGGGATTCGCCACGTCAGAGTCCCGAGAAACAGATGTCCGGGACAGTACCGCAGGAATCTCCACGTCGAAGCTCGGAGAAAACATTGCCATCATCAGCTCCCAGGGAGCTGCTTAGAAACAGTGGCACGCCCGAAAAGCCGATGCCTGTTGAATCAAGTCCTGACAGGGAGCTGCCAGGCTCAACAAAGGAACGTCCCGAGCACACTTATCCCAGCAAGCTCAGCGCTAAGCCGCGTCAGAGTCCTGACAGACAGTTGCCAGCTTCGGGTCCGGCAAAGCCTAGGGATGCGGCCTATCCTAGCAGAGATTTGCCGCACGCCAGTCCCGAACAGCAGCAACCGTCACAGTTCAGAGAGGATGCGCTCTTTAGGAGCACCGTCACCCAGCGGGTGGAAAAAACAACGAAGAATCTTAACGAAGAATTCATAACGAACGAAAGTCAACATCAACCCAAACCAGACTCTCGCAAGCCGATTAATCCAAACGATAAAGAACCGACCAATCCAGATAATCTTTTGCCCAAAACCACAAAGCCCCAAGACAAGGATATGATTGACAGATCTAGCGATAAGCCAGAGACAACGGAGACAACGGAGACAACCGAAACAACCGAAACAACCGAGACAACCGAGACATCTGAGACACCCGATGGTAGTTTCATATCAAAGAGTCCGGAGCCGGATGATGATCAGAAGCCTACGTTCCGCAAGAAGGGCTTGACGCGTCGGGAGACATTCGAAGATCGTTGCCGCAAGATTTTGGGCATGGAAGAGGATGGGGATACACAGGGCAGCTACACGCCCAAAACTCAAAACGATACCGATGATGATAATGATGATGATGATGATGATGATGAAATGAAGACAAGCACTGTAGTTAAAGAAACGGAGACGGAGACCTTTGAGTTTAGTATCGAGGATTGCCCCGATGATGATGACGAGGATCGTCCGCACAAGCGAATCACCGAAACTTATATCAGACGCACACAGCCTGTCATCAAAGTTGAGGAGCCTCTATCGGAGCCAGAGGGTCAGTTGCCGCAGGTGGATGTGACAGAATCGGAAGATATCGAAACGTTCATCAGCACAGAGAAAAAGACGGCCAAGCCTGAGGATGAGCAAGAGACACGTCCGGCCACTGCCAAATGGCCAAAGGATGAGGTAGAGCCACTAACACCTGGTAGGCAAGATGTAGAGCCACGTCCTGCAACTGGCAAACAGCCCAAGGATAACAGACCACAACGACCTGCACCTGCCAAGCATCCCAAGGATGATGCAGAGTTTGTTGATGTTGAAGAGGAGACGACAACAGTCACTAAGCAGCGTACTTCAAAGACGCCAGCGACCAAGTCACCATCACCGTCACCGACACGAAAAGGTACCTTGCCGTACCCGGAATGTGGGGAGGCACCGAGACCGAGACCAACGCCTGCTGGTTGGCGGCCCATTGATGAGTTGGAGTCGCGTCCTGTGGACTTTACGGAGACCATAAACGTGAACGAAGAGACGACCATTCACATAACGCAGCGTCCATCAAAGTCGCCCTCGCCCACACGCAAGGAGTCCTTGCCATATCCCGAGGATAAGCGCGTGCCGGTTAAACAATCGCGTCCAAAGGCTGGCAAGCCAAGCACGGATGAGCCATCGGCGCGGCCGGCAACTGGTAGGCAGCCAAAGGATGGCAAAGAGCCCAAAGCTCAGGCACCAGCCAAGCAACCCAAGGACGATGCGGAGTACATCACCGAAGAGACAACCGTTGTCATCACAAAGCGTCCGACCAAGTCGAGCTCACCCACGCGGAAGGAGCCGCAAGCGAAGCATTTCGTGACCGAAAAGATCATCGATTGCAATGGCAAAACTGTGACAGAGAACATAACCCGAACGCAGCGCACAACTGGACCCAAGAAGAAGCAACCAGTCGATAGCGAACCAGAGGACACCAAGAAGCCCTCGATAAGTAAAAGCGAAACGGAGCGACGCAATTCGCGCACCACCAAAAGCACCACCAGCAGCACCACCATTCACAAGCAGCCGCAAACCGTCAGGAGTCCACGCAAAGAGTCACTGCCCAGACGTGAGCCCGCCAAGCGAGACAGCCTGGTGGATGATGCACGCACCACAACAACATCAATAACAACATCAACAACATCTCGGAACACCACTCAAAAGGAGTCGAGCAATTCAGGCAACATCAAGGAGCGTCTGCGCTCGTCGCCACGCAAACAAAAACCCCAATCGGATGATGTGGATGGGCAGACGACCAGTTCGCCGGATACGAGCCCAACGCGTATTCCCAGCGAGCGTCGTCGCTCGAGCAACATATCTGTGACGACGGAGATCATCATCGATCATAGGACGCCAAAGACGCCCTCACCCAAAACGGAGCGCCGTCTGCCAATCAGTCCGATACGAAAGATGCCGGTTACGGAGCGCAAAGAGTCGGCACCGGTGCCATCTGTGACGCGCCGTGACAAGGACAAGGTGACTCGCTCCACCAGCGAGACTGTCATCAAGATGGTCAATGGCAGACCGAAGGCTGCGACACCCGAGATGAGCCACCTAAATCCCAGCACGGCACAGCGTCCCACCGAACGGACTCGTCCCAGTAAATGCTTCACCACCAAGACAATCAATCTGAGCGAACAGCTGATTAACAGCGAGGACATGGAGAACGTCATCATTGATATACAGCATGCCAAGAGTTCGCGAGAACCGTCACCCGATCGCATTGTGCCGACACCTGTGCACGCCACGATTGATACGGATACGGGCAAGCCACGCTATCCGGATGTGGTGCAGGAGCCGGACGATGAGCCGCGCAAGAAGCCGATAGTAACCAATATACCAATCTTTGAGGAGGAGGCCAATGCCTATGTCGGCTGCCAGATCTCTGAGCTGCGCAATCCCAATGGCATTGAGGCGGACATTCACGACAATCCCATGGTGGAGGCGCCCAGGAGCCTGGATTACAGCAGCAACACACCCAGTACCGCTCAGCCCGGCATCGATGTCGATGAGTGTCTGCTGAGTGTGCACGAGAAGGTCTCCAAGTTCACCCACACCGCCGAGCAGGTGAAGCGGCCCAAATCCTCGACACCCTTCAGCCGTCAATTCGATGAGCATGCCAAGGTCTCCGCCAGCGATGAGTGCCTGTTGAGCATCGATCAGAAGGTGGATCGATTCCTCAAGACAGCCGAGAACATTACCAAGCAGCCGCTGGCGACGCCTACACGCGAAGTGGAGCGTCCTCGCTACGAGGACATCGACGATGAGCTGCGTCAGGACGATTGTACGTTGAGCGTGTCGCAGAAGGTGCACAAGTTCATCGACACCGCCGAGAAGTTGGCGCCCAGCGCACCACAAAAGTCACCCGGCCTGGTCGCTAGCATTGAGCGTCATATCTCGCGCCAGAGCGAGCCGGAACTGGAACAGGAATCGGAACCGGAACAACCATCGGATCTGGAGCCCGAACAGCCAGAGTCCAACGACGAGCTACTGCCCATGACCAAGAACCATACCACAGCCATTGAGCTGAAGCGACAAAAGGACATACTCAGTCGTCCGTCGGTGTTTGGTCCACGCACAGCAACCACAACCACAACGCCCAACGGTGGCAAGCCACGCAGCAGTGCCAGCACCACCCTCATAGCGGAGGAGCGTAAGTCAACTCGCAACCAACAGCCGCACCGCAATGTTCCGTCCAATTTGAGTCCCAGTCCAGGCTCACCTATGCGAAGCACCGCGGCACCACGCAAGCCCTCGTTGGAGCAACAACGTGGCAAGCCAAGCGATGTCAGCACCACCAAGCGCAGGGAGCACATAACCCAGCAGCAGTGGGTGCTCAGCGATGTGGATGTGGATGTCGAGCAGGTTGGACCAGCGCCCGCCTCTCACAGCGTCAGTCCACAGCCGAAACGCACCACCAGCACAACTGATAGGCCAACTACAAGCAGCAGCAGTGCACCACGCAAACCATCCGTGGAGCAACCACGCGGCAAATCGCCAAACGGCTATTCAATTGAAACAGTGACACGTCGCACCACCAGCACCACTAAACGTGCTGATACCGATGTGGATGTCGAGGAGTTCGAAACCAGGCCCACACAACGCAATGCCAGGCCACAGTCTCCCGGCAGTCGCACCACAACTAAGACAACTACCATACGCAGCACCACTGCACCACGCAAACCATCCGTGGAGCAACCACGTGGCAAGTCAGCTAGCAAGGAGCCCAGCGACTATCTAACGGAGACAGTGACGCGTCGCACCACCACCACCACCACCAGTGATGTTGAAGTGGATGGCGACGAATCTTTGTCCACCCCCAAAAGTGGAAGTTCGCAGCCCATTTTACCAGGCAGACGCACCACCTCTACCACCACCACCAAGCCAACCACACGAGGCACCACTGCACCACGGAAGCCCTCAGTCGAGCAACCACGTCACAGGCCAAGCGATAATCAGACAGACAATGTGACGCGTCGCACCACGAGCAGCACCTACACAACCACCAAGCACCACAGCGATGTTGAAGTGGATGGTGGCGAACCTTTGCCCACCCAAAAAAGTGGCAGTCCACAGCCCATGTCACCAGGCAGACGCACAAACACCACCACCACCACCACTACCACCACCAAGCCAACCACACGAGGCACCACTGCACCACGAAAGCCTTCAGTGGAGCAACCACGCCACAAGCCAAGCGATAATCTTACAGAGAATGTGACGCGTCGCACCACAAGCAGCACCACTAGGCGTGATGAGCAGTGCTTGCCAAGCTATGTGGATGCGCCCAGCCACAGTCCCAGTGGCAGTCCCGAGCCGCACAGACGCACCACCAGCGACTCCACCACCATCAACACCACCAATTCAAAATCCATCGTAGTTAACGAAAGCACTGAGCACAGCACCACCAAGCAAACAACAACAAGATCCAATCGAAACCATAGTCCACAAACTAACACCATCCTTACCAGCAGCTCCCCTGACACTGAACCACTTGACGTTGAACCACTTTTAGAGCGCAGCCGTCCAACCACACAGACGACGCCCGGACGCACAGTTGCCTCTCGTCGCAACATCTTCGAACGGGAATCGGCCAGCCCCAGTCCCAGTGCCAGTCCCAGTCCCAGTCCCACATCCAAGCCACATGCCGTCGGTGAGCCGCACCACCAATTGCCAGCTGGTCGTCGTCCATCCTACATGGATCACACGAAGAGCTCCTTGGAGCACATTCGACGCGACTCGCTGGAGTTCAATAAGACGCACTACTCACGCAAGTCCTCGTTGGAGGATGCTGAGGTGGAGCCGCGCAATCCCAATGCGGCTGTCAAGTTCGATGTGCCACGTCGCACCACACGCACCAACGAGGCTGCGACGCTCCGCACCACCAGCATCAGCGATGACTTTGATATTGATATTGAGGCGATCTTTGAGCTGGCCACCCTCGAGCGGCTGCTGGAGACGGTCAGCAGCTATGAGTTGCGACGTCGCATTCGCGCCCAGATCCGCTTAATCAAAAAGAACATGATTAATGCGAGTAGTGGCCACACCACCAACACCACCACAAGCACCACCACCATCAGGAGCAGCAGCTCCACGCCGAGTCGCAGTCCATTGCCACCCAGACGCGAGCAGCCGCAATCGCAACGCGAACGCAGTCAGAGTCCACAGCTGAAGGATGTACGCTCCACCAGCACCACTGCACATGGCAAGCCGCCAGTTAAGCCACGCGAGCGCAGCATCAGTCCAGCACAGACGCGTCGTCGCAGTCCAACCGGTAAATCCAACATATCCACCACAACAACAACAACCACGCGCACCACCAGCAGCAGCAGCAACGAGCGTCGTCCCAGCAGCAAGGGACCAGGCAAGGCCAGTCCAATTTGGGCGGATCGCACCAAGGTGTTGCGTGCCACCGACTCAGTCTCACCCACGCCACGCAAGCCCAGCACCACCAGCAGCAACGGCAAGATGACGCGCACCAACAACATGACCACCACAACCAACAACAACAACAACAGCAGCAGCAGCAGCACCACCACCACCACCAGCAGCAGCAGCAGCCACAAGCGACGCGAGGAGGACTCCATCACATCCAGCTACGGAGTTGGACCCACCGATGAGAATGGACTGCCCCTCTTTGGCATTCGGGCGCTTAGGAAGAAGACACAGCCGTCGGCGCCATGTGAGACAAAGCAAGGTAAGTTCCGAGCAAGCAGCTAAAGCACCACCAAATGAACCACTCTGCTTCCTCGCTACACTCGGGCTAAAAAGGGGACCAAAAAAGCGGAAGCAACTGTCTCCGCCAACATATACCCTATCAATTCTTGATGCACCACCAATTGCTATTGGTCGGATTACTCAACTCTGTCCGTCTGTCCGCCAGTCCATTTGAGAGACAGTAAGATTCCATAAGAAGTTCTTTGGGTTTTCGCAACAAGTTTCTTTTATTTTATTGATAAACTGTTGCGTCTTTCTACAGCTGTCCAATAAAGCAAGGGTATCTGCTAGTCGATCACTAAAATCGTCTCCTAAAAAAAGGGGTAAAAAATGGGCAAATGTAGAGGGCAGAAAGTATATAGATTCTTGATCAGGTTGCACAGCCGAGGCGATATAGCCATGTTCGTCAGACACATCAAATTTGGCATATAGGTTCTCGTATACCCGGTTATTGATAACTGCTTCCATTTGTCGAATATCGATACATTTCGATAAATGGAATTGAATATATCGTAGTCGAGCTCACTCGATTACAGCACTCTTACTTGTTTTACCCTGTAGTCGCTGTGTCAGTCATAAGAAGAGACTGCAATTGGAGAGCTGCTTACATTTGGGTGCAAATCTTTTAAGATGTTGCGTCTTGCTACAGTTGTCTAATAAAGCAAGGGTATCTGCTAGTCGATCATTGAAATCGGCCATTATTTGCAGTTCGGTTCGGTTCGGTTCGTTTTGTGTTGTTTTGTTTCGTTTTTGTTTTCCTCTCATTTTTGCTGATCCTTGTGCTTGCAGAGGTCACAGGCTATGTCATCGAGGAGCAGTTCTATTCGGATGACAAATCGCCGCCGCGTCACGAACGGAAGGAGCTCATCTATTCGAGCAATCCCGAGGAGCTGGTCTCCCTGTCGCAGCAGCTGGAGCGCAAATCTCAACCGGATGGGAACAGCACGCTGCAGCGCGAACTGAAACTGATCGATGTGCAGGGCGGACTGTCAGATGGCATCGATGCCATCGAACCGAACTACGAGAGCACCACAGCCACCCGACGTGGTTCCGTTAAGGAATTGAGCGATCGTTTCATACGCAAGGAGTCCATGGCCTCCAACAGCTCACAGCACACAGTTCAGCGAGGCGAGGAGCAGGACGAGACGGAGGACAGCGAATCGAACGATGTGTGCAGTGTCATTGAAATGGAGGCACCACAGTTGCGCCACAAATCGAGCAGCAGCACCACCAGAACCAGCTCCAGCACACGCTCATTTCTAAATACCAGCGGCGAGGAGCGACTCGTCAGCGGCGTCGATGATGTTCTCGAGCGCATGCGCAATGCCGATAATGGTGAGTGGACACAACAACAATAACAACAATACCTTCTTCTAATGCCATTTAATCCATTATAGTGGTGGAGCCGGGCGACAGCAGTGAGGATCGCGAGGCACGTGCTCTGCTCAATAAATTCCTCGGCGCCAGCGTCATTATGCAGGGCGTGGAAAGCATGTTGCCGGCGGGACAGCGACAGCAACAGCAACAGCCGCAGCAGCAACAGCTGCACAGGGCCAATAACAACAACAACAACAACAACAGCAGCAGCAATCAAGGGGTAAGTGACAATAGAACAACATGTTCTAGCCATGTCTAAATGATACCCTGTAATACATTTGATGAATAATACAAATCTTTATGCTATGTGGTATTATTTGGATTCTTTCGAATTGAGTTAAACACTTTTACAGTTAATTGGTTTTTCTCATATTTTGTGGTACATATCTTAGCTAGTTTTTCAATTTGAATTGTGAATTTAATTTCTATATAAAACTGCTAGAAAATATATATTTTTGAATGTAGAAATTTGACGGAATTTATTCGTTATTTTTTTAATCGCAAGACAACCAAACAGAACATTTTTTGGAATACAGGGTATTCTTTGAAATCAGTTGAGCTTCGTGTTTGATGGACAGCCAACAAAAGAAAACCACCAGCAGCAGCAGCAGCAGCAGCAGCAACAGCAGCAGCAGCAACAGCAGCAGCAGCAGCAGCAACCCACCGCCAACCCACGTGCGCGATCAGCAATTGTCTCTATGAGCCACTCTCACTCCCTCCCTCTCCCTCTCCCTCTCTCTCTCTCTCTTTCACTTTTGCTCGCTCTCTCTCTCTCGTATGCTCTCTTTCTCTCACTGCGGTTGCTGCTGCTCTCTCTCTCTCTCTCGCTCTCTCTCTCTGTATTAGTGCCGTGTGCGCCGCAGCTGTGCGTGATGTGATGCGCGGCTCTTCTTCTTCTTCTTCTGGCCAGGAACGGGAATGAGCCGTCGGTCGCTTTAGCCATCGTCGTCGTCGTCGTCGTCGTCGTCATCGTCATCGTCTGTTGGCCATTTCAGTACACACTCAGAGGCGGCATCGATCACTTGTGCGACTTGTTGTGTTCCTGATCAGTAAAAGACGAGACGAGACGAGACGAGACGAGAGGAGAGGCGTGAGGAGGCGAGGCTAGAGACGAATTCTCATCTTCATAGACGGCAAAGTGCAAAAAAACACAAAAAAAAAACATAAAAGAAAAGAAAAGAAAAAAAAATCACACACAAGAAAATCAATAGTAAAGAAAAGTAACAACCAAAGAAGGCAACAAAAGACAAGTTTTTTGTTTTGTTGTTGTTATTTATGATACTTGTCGTAGTTGTTGTTGAGTGCAGTTGAGTTGTTGTTGTTGTTGTTTGTTATTTTTTTTTGTTGTTTTTTTTTGGAAAACGTTGTTTGTTGCGACTATTATCATCATCATCATCATTATTGTTGTTGTTGCTGTTGTTATGCGGTGAACGGTTTGCAGTCGAAACGCGAGTGTTTTTAACCAACTTTGGTCAGAGCGGCTAACGGCAGAGGAAGCAGCAACAAAAGTGGCAGCAGCAGCGGCATCTTGAACAACGCGTAAGTGTCTGTGGAGAAGGTTGGGGTGGCGGTGGGTGTGTGGGGGGGGGACAGGAAAATGGGGCAGGCAGGCAGTAGGCGTGGCTGCACAGATTCATTGGAATTGGCAGCTGTTGTCGCAACGAAAAATTGTTCAACTTTATTTCTATATTTTGTTTTCCACTATTTTCTATTTTTTTTTTTTCCTCAATTATTTTTAGTGCGCATAATTTGTGGTAAGAATTCGGCTGTCACCTCAAAATGCACCTGAAAAAAGCAAAATGTGAAAGACAAGCATTGACTATATAAATATATACACACACACACACACACACGCACACACTCGAACAGACAAAACTACAGCCTACAGCTACATCTAAAGATACACGGATAGAAAGTCAAAAGCCAAGCATTTTCCCAGCCTGACAAAAATGACAAAAACCAAAAAAAAAAAACAAAAACAAAAACGTATCTAAATAAAATAAAAATAAATAAATAAATTTCAAAGCAGAAGCAGGTGGCGTGAGGGTAGAGTGGTAGGGGTTGGTGTGGGGTAGGGGCGTGTGTATGTGTGTGTGTGGCAAGAGGGGAGCTGCATGAATGAGAGCGCAAGCGTACGGAAATTTTCGACAAAAATAGCGCAACGATGGCACTATTTATACGGACGGAGCGCCTCTGTTGGAGCGCCCAGTGGCTAAAGATACAGATCGAGCTAAAGATACACACAGCAGCAGCATGCCTATATAGCTATAGCTATAGATACATAGATACAGATACAGATACATATACAAATGGGTTGTGCATTGCACTGTGGCCCGTTTTTTTTTTAGTTTTTTGTATTCTTTATTCTTTTTTTTCATGCTTTCAACTTGTGCACCAAATACCATCCATGCTTTATATGTAGACTAGAATCCCCCGTAAGCCGCCCAACACAATGCTCAATATAGCTCCGAAACTATCTCGAGTTTCTTATAGATACAACCATAAGAATCCGCAAGCTGATAGCACAACAGCTCTGGAATGCTCTGAATAGCATCGATTCATGAATTCAAATGTTTAGTAAATTATGTAAAAAAAAAAATAGAGAAGAAGAATCACAATTGTTAACGGTAAAATGTTTTTGGCCCAGAAAGCATAACTTGAACAAAAAAAAAGTAAATGTTTGACATTCTTAAATAGCCACAACTGTCAAAGAGAAGCATTTAGAAACGCTCGAGAGGCAGCCACAAAACTGACACAAAAAACACGCTCTTTTTTTTAGTCTTTTTTTATGTGTAGAACATTAAAACCTATTCCCAGAATTGAGACGTTGAGAAAAACAATTAAACTCCAGCCAAAATCTCGCTTGCGTTGTTAGTGAAAACTGTAGCTTCCCAGAAGTTGTTCCCAAGAAATCATCTCAAAAAATACGACCAAAAATAAATCGGGTTTCTTTTGTTTGTCCCGATTTTTGTAATGAATGCAATTATTTTAAGAAGATTTTAAGAAGAAAAATAAAGATTTAGTTGATTTTTGTATAAGTATGTTTCTTTGCACCTATATACATATATACATATTAAAATATAATAATAGCTATATTAATATAAATATCTTCATATTGCTCCCATTTGCTCCCATTTGCTCCCTTTAAATTATTTGCTCCAATTGATTATTTTACACAAATTGATGACCGTATTTTAATTATGTCATATAAAGATATAAAAAAAAATTCGAAAAATTCGAATTATAGTCATCGCATGCAACTGGAAAGTCGGCTATTTTGATTAGATAATATTCATAGATATATTTTTGCATCTATAACAGAAATATTCTCATCAGAGCAATTTTTGTAATTTATATTTATGCATTAAATAATTATTTATTTTGAGCTTTCAAATATTGAGAGTCGATTGCTTAATTTTTGTGTGTTTTCAATTGATAGTGTGAAAAATGCAATTTTGATTTAAGGTTCATGGTTCGGTTCCGAACCGGTTTTATAATCGCTTCAAGACTCATTCGAGTGCAACGTGTTTATAATAATATTTTTGCAGCTACTGTTTGCTGTCGTCGCTAGTTCTCCACCTCCCCCTCTCCAGCCCCCCTTTTCACTATTCCCCCCCACCCTTTCACTCGTCATCGCTTGTTTTTCTAGAAAAACAAATGAAGAAGAAGAAGAAGAAGCCAAGTCGTTTGGCTTCAGCCTCAGCCTCAGCTTTGGCTTTGGCTTTGAATTTGATTTGAGTTTGGCTCGAAAGCCGGTTTTCTTTTTTGCCAGCTGCCCCTCCTCGAGTTAACTGTTTAGTTAACAGCCATTTTCCCAGCATGGCAAATTTTTGCTTTTCCTTTGCTTTACTTCAATTTATTATTATTATAATTTGTTTTTTTTTTTGCCGTTTCGTAATCGTTGTTGTTGTTGTTGTTTTTGTTTTTGTTTTTATTTGTTTTGCCAGTTCATCTTTGTCTGCGTCTCTTCGCATTTTGCATGTCAAAAAGTTTTCTCTTCATGTGGCTAAAAATATGCAGTAAAATGCCAAAATCGCTTTTCATTGTATTTTCCATGGAAAATTGGAAAATTGAAGGCTGTCGAGTGGGCGTGTTTTAAATGTGTGTTTTTTTTTTCTTTCTTTCTTTGTTGTTGTTGTTGTTGTTTTGCCTGCCCAAGGCAAGTTCAATTTTGGTTATTTTATATTTTCGCTAATTTCAATTTTTAACTGAAAATTGAAATTCAAATACTTTTGGCCTTCTCTTGCTTTCTCTCTCGCTCTCTTTCTCTCGCTCTCTCTTTCTCTCCTTCTCTCTAAACAGAAAGAAAAAAAGCACACGTTGATTTTCACCTTTTGCTAAATTTAACAACAATTGCTGTTTGTTCTTTACTATATACTTTGAAAAGCATTAATCATATGTGTTTTTGTTGTTACTGTTGCTGTTGTTGTTGCTGTTGTTGTTGCTGTTGTTGTTGCTGTTGTTGTTGCTGTTGTTGTTGTTGTTGTTGCTGTTGTTGCAAGCTACAGTGTCAAAGCCAATGTAAATGGTTGCCCAATTTGTTGAGCTAGCTGAACAATAACAGCAACTGCAACTGCAGCTGCCTGCATTCGCTTTGGTCAGCTGAGCACCACCAACAGCAGCAGCAGCAGCAGCACCACCAGCAACAACAGCACCACCACCAGCAACAACAACAATAACAACAACAACAACAAAACACCTTGCTCCATAGTGCAACAGCTTCTTTTCTGTTGTTGTTGTTGTTGTTGATTTTTAATTGTTTTGTGCCTGTCGGGCCTGCAATTTCCATTTTGATTTCCATGCTTGGTTGCATGCAATACCCCCACCCCCTGTCACCATCCCTTTCACGTTAGCGCAGCGACCCCTTTTTGCTACCAGCAGCAGCAGCAGCAGCAGCAGCAGCAAATTTGGTGGGGCTTGTTACGCTTTAGCGGAATTGCGCCAAATAACTTGGCAAGCCTATTGCCAGCAGCAGCAGCAGCAGCAACAACAACAACAATCAGAACAACAACACCTTAACACACACACACACACACACACACACACACACAGCAACAGAGCACACGTCACAGGCGGACACAAATAAATTGAAAATTATTATAAATATAAATGCACAACACAAAATTGAAATAAACTGATTTTTTTCATCATTTTCTTTGTCATTCACTTCAAATGCAATTAAATTTGAAAAATTTGAAATTTGTTCTATATTTGTTTAGTTCTAATTGCTGTTTTTATTTATATATATATATATATATATAAAAATTTTTATTTTTTTTTTTGTTTGTCTTAGATTGAAAATTATAGAGAAATGTTTGGCAAATTGACTTTGTGTTTTTTTTTTAATTGCTGTTGTTGTTTTTTTGCTTTGCTTTTCTTTTTGGCCTTTGATTGTTTGTTTGATGCAGAAAAAACAATAACAAAAACAATAGATTAAAGAGCTATGAAATACACTTGCAACAATTCAAATGGTGAAACCTAAATAAATTGGTTTGCACTTGATAACTATGTCAAAAGTTAAAAATTATTAAAATTGAAAATATTTATAATAATTCAATATTTTAAAGTCACAAAGAAATTATTCGAATTTATAAATATTTTTGAGAATTATAATAATAATGATTATTATAAGAAGATTAGAAAATGAAAGTCCTTAAAATATGTTACGTAGTTTAACAACATTTTCTTGCAGTGTATTCAGCGTTTTTTTTTTTTGTTTTAAAGCGTACAACCAGCAGTATTGAAGAATACCGCTCGCCCTTCACCCACCTCTCTCTCTCTTTCTGTCTCTTTATCTCCCTCTCTGTCTCTCTCTCTCTCTATCTCTCTCTCTCATTCTCTCTATCGGTTTGTGGTGTGTATCGCCTAAATAATCTCTGAGCTAAAAATAGCAACGCGTGCTTTGGCGCCGCTCTCAAAATGAATCGCGCTGGCAACTCTCGAAACATGTTCGAAAAAATTCTGAAAATCTTAAATTTGTTGTTGTTGCTATTTTTGAAATATTGAGCTGGCCAAATTTGGTCAAATTGATATAAACATACCAAAAAAAAAAAAAAAAAAAAAAATGCTTGTTCGTATTTCCCGCTTATGGGCGGGACTAGGGTAGGGTGTGGTGGGATGGGGTGGGGTTAGACAGACTCGCAACGCTGTCACTTTGTTGCAGTTGTTGTTGTTGTTGTTGTTGCTGTTGTTGCCACTGGGAAATGGGGAAAAGCTGACGTACTGTACCACAAAGCAAATACAAAATATACGTTAAATACGATATACGAAATATGAAAAATAAAATTCCACATTTTAATTTCATATTTGTGTGTGTTTTTTTTTTTTTTGTAATTAAATGGCGGGCATTCGCCGCGTATACTTAATTAACGGTTATTATTATTATTCCCATGTCCGTGTGCATTACCATATTTGTGTCCATCATTTTGCGGGGTCTTTGGCCAGCTGATGGTTTTCAGCTACATATGCAAATCTTGAGTGCCTCAGCTGCTATTGACCGATACTTATTATGGAAAAATATTAAAGTTATATTTAAAAAAAAAAAATAAATTAAATTAAATAAATAAAATAAATTACAAATTTTTTAAAATAATTAAATATAAATTGTGTGTAAGAAAATGTTGTGATACAAATATTGGAAAACAGATTTATTTATTGGTTTCGAGCACTTTCGATGCGGCTACACGTTATAGATATAGATACATATATATATATATATATATATTGTATATATGTATGTTTCTAGTTCGCATCAATATTGTTGGGGCATTACGCATACGCCAGGTATGCTGGCAACAGTCGCATTTTGTTGACGTTTTTGCTGCTGCTGCTGGTTTTTTTTTTGTTTTTTTTTTTTTTTGGCTTTTATTTGCTTCTTTTTTGGCTCATGGCTACAATTGGCAAGAATCGAGCGAAGATGAACACAAGAACAGCCGGAAGAATCGTCTGGCCATGGCTAAGGACGACAAATTGCTTCGCGTTCGTTTTGTTGTAGCTGTTGTTGTTGTTGTTGTTGTTTTGGTCTCATCTGTTCATTTGTGCCTTATCATTGCTCGATCAGGGCCAAGCGATTAGAGTGAGTGACAAACAAGGGGTGCGGAGTCATTGGGCTGGGCGGGGGGGCGGGGATCTTCAATGTATTTTGCTTTTGGCCTTTTTGCGTGTTTTTTTTTCGTTTTTTTTTTCGATTTTCTTTTAGTTATTTATTTATTTATTTGTTTTTTTTTTTATGCTACTTGTGCTGGCGTTGCCGGCGAATGCGCTCATAGGTTTTATTTAGCCAAAAGAGCACAGAAATGAGCGCTGAAAAGACAAAAAAAAAAAAAGAAGAAATCCCAACAAACAGCTGGCGTTCGCTTTTCGACACGCACTGTAAAAGCAGCGACGAGTGGGCGCCGCAGCCATCTAGATGAAAATCATTTTCACCGATTAATAAACAAAAAAAAAAAACAACAACAAATTTTTAACTTGTGTTTTTTTCTATGTTCGTTTCAGGTGAAAACTACACGCGTTAGCAGCAGCTACAGCAGCAACAGCAGCAACACAGGCAACATCAGCAACATCAGCAACATCAGCAGCAGCAGCAACATCACCAGGAAGATCACATCCTCAGCACCAGTTTCACGCACAACTTGTGACATCGAGGAAATTTGGGACGAGCAGCTACTTAGGCAATTGGTAAGTTTTCCTAAGTTAATTATGGGCGTGGCAGGCCAGGCACAACTCTGACAAATCAGTATTTTGCACATCGAAAGTAATGCAATAAATTGAACTTGAAATGCATATTTCAAATGTGCCTTATGAAATTGTAGATCTTTTCTTTCACATGAGTTATTTTTCCATAGTTTTGTGCATTTTCTTTTTAAATTGTGTATCCGAATTTGATTTAAGAGAGATCAATTAAACAAACTAAGAAATGTCCTGGCCATTCCCATGAAATTTAACTCATTCCCTTTGCAGTCGGGTGGTTTGTTGTGAAATCTAAAAATGCACTTGCTTCTTCCTCTTCTTCTTCTTCTTCTTTAGTTGGAACAGGCCTCCACATACGAGGAGCGTCGCAAGATCCGTGCACGTTTACGCGAACTTATGGCGGAACGCGAAGGTAAGTGCCATATACGAGCTAGATAATGCCTGATCCTAACCTAAAAACAAAAAAAAAAACACACACATATATATATATACGCCAGCCACTAATAACAATGGGAATATGGCAAATCAAACGGATATAAAAGGTGGATTCAAATGGAGTATTTTTATACATTTACATTTAGGTTTAGCCCTCACTTTCTCTCTAACATCTCTCTGTCTCTCTCTCTCTCTTTCTATATATATATATATAAATCTATATCTATATCTCTATCTCTATCTCTGTCTCATAGTTTCTGATTGTATTCTGTATTTGTATCTTGTAGATATGCAAACAGCGCATACTCGTAGCTAGACTAAAGTAGTTTAGAGCCAATTATCCAGGACAGGTATTATTCGTTCAGTTCGTTCAGTTCGTTCATTCGTTCAGTTCGTTCATACATTCATATCTCTCGTTGTTCATACATATTTATATTCACATCAAATTTCGTTATTATTTGATTTACTCGTTACTTGTTATACTTTCACTCGTTTCGTCTGTCACTCGTTGAACGTTGATCGTTCAACGTCCACTCGTTATTCTGTCACACGTTGTTTTTATTGTTCTCTCGTTGTTTTTGCTACTCGTTACTCGTCTCGCCAACAAATAAAAAGTGTCTCTGGACTCGCTCCCGAAATTCCACTCGTTCCCTCTCGTCACGGGTGAGTTCTCTCCACAGCCAGGGCGCAGCCCAAGTGAACGGCCTGCTCCGAGTTATGAACGCCTCGTGCTTATTGCGCCCCACACCCCTTTCAACATGTTGTTGCCGTTGTTTTGTTGATTTGTTTTTATTTACATTTGCTTTTTATCGCATATATATGTATATATATATATATATATATATCTTTTTCTTTACTCTCTCCAATCTTTCTCTCTCTTGATCATTCATTTTTCACCCATATTTCAATTGAAATGCGTCGCGCGCGTTTTTTAGAGCAAAAGAATTTGCAGGCGGGCGGTGCAAAGGTCGCTGCCAAGCAGGTGGAAGCCGAAGAAGAGAGCAGCGCCAGCGAGTATGAGGAAATAATTGAGGAGGTAACCGACGACGACAGCAGCGACGAGGAGCCGCCGCAGCCAGTGCTGAAAAAGGACGCTCAAAAGGAAGTGAAAAAGGAAGTGAAACAGGAACTGAAAAAAGAGGTGGAAACAAAGCAAACTAGCAGCAACACCAGCACCAGCACCACCCAGGTGGAGAAAAAGCTGGCCAAAGTAGAGCTCACCAAGCAGGTGGTAACTGGGACAGCAGCTTCAACTCTACCACAAACTCAAGTTGACGGTCAACAGGGTGAGTCGCTGCAAAAGCCACAGCCAGCAACAGCAACAACTGCAGCAGCAGCAGCAACACCAGCAACACCAGCAGCAGCAGCAACAACAACAACAACGAGTAGTAGCAGTAGCCAAGTAGCGAGTAGAAAATCCACAGTCAGCAGTAGCAGTAGCAATAGCAATATCAATAGCAATAGCAACAGCAGTAGCAGTAGCAGCACCCCCAAAGTTAGTAGCACAGTTAAAACGCCGACTAAAGAACCAACGACAAGTCCGACAATAATGCCACAAGTGAAGCGATTGAGTGTACCGCAAAAGGAGGACTCCGGCACGGAGAGTGGCGAGGATTTGCGATTGCTGGCGGCTGGATTGCGTGATACACTGCAGCAGCGTAGCGATGCAAATCGTGGACTCCTAGACGAGGTCACCGATGCCCTCAGTCGTCTCGAGTGCTCCCTCAAACTGGGCCAGGAGCTGGCCGTTGATGGTGGTCAGCGGCAGGCGTTGCTCGCACTCATCGCTCGTCTCCAGTGCGGACTGAGTGCACCCGAAAAGCTGGCCAGCGGCGAAGATGCAACCGAAGTGGACACCAACGATCCCGAGCAGAGCAGCCGTCAGCGTTTTGCGAAGCGTCGCCAACGCAACAGTCGACATACGGTGGGCGTTAGTCGCGAGGAACTCGCCGATGCCCGTCGCTACATCGAGGACATGCAGATCCTCGATAGTCGTCCAGCAGCAATGTTGCCGCTGGAGAAGAATGCCAGCTCGAGTGCCATACTCGGTGCGCCCGCAACGCAGCTCTATCGACCCAATCAGTTTGTGCCCAAAACACAGCAGCTGCAGCAACATCAGCAGCAGCAGCAGCAGCAACCGACGCAACTCAAGCCACCCGGCAGCAATACAACTGGCCGCAGACCACTCTCCGGCGATTATGGCGTGAGCTTCTCAAACTATGCCGCCGCACAGCAAATTCCGGCGGAGTCGTCCACGCCAAGTGGACGCTTTGCCAACGGCAAAAAGCAATTGATGAAACGCGCCAATACCATCGATATACCCAAGGCGAAGGCAAAGTTTAGCGCCAGCGCCGATGATACGGACTCCGAGATGGAGGATCAGAGTCGCAGCAGCAATGTGGGTCTGAAGCGTGCCGTTCAAGTGAGCGTTAAGAGACGCGTGCAACATGTTGTACCGCAATTCGAACCGAAGACGGAGAACGATCTCAAGTTTCTCGCGTTCATCAACAAGCAGAGCCATCAGGGTGGCCCGGGATGGGCGGGTGCACGTTCCGTTTCCAATTGGACGCACAAGTTTGGCAACATCAAGCACACCTTTGAGACGGGCGAGGCGGCAACAGCCACCAAGGGTAAACCGCCACAGCCGCCACACAATCATCAGCAGCACCAGCACCAGCACCAGCATCAACAGCAGCTGCAGCTGCAGCATCAGCAACAGTTGCAGCTGCAGCATCAGCAACAGCTGCAACAACAACAGCAGCAGCAGCAACAGTTGCAGCAGGCGGCGCTGCTGGAGCGACAGCGGCGACAGGAACTCGAGCGTCAGCTGCATCTGGAGCAGGAGGCGCGCTACGAACGCGAGCAGCGGTCGCGTCTCGAGCGTGAATACTATGAGCAACAGTTGCAGCGACAGCAACTGGAGCGGCAGCAGCAACTCGAGCGTCAGCGACAGCAACAGGAGCAGCTGGAGCGACAGCGGCGACAGGAAATGGAATTACGCATGCAGCAGCAGCGTGAAAGGGAACGAGATCAACAAGTGGCAGCGAGTGCAGCGGCTGCAAATGCAGCGGCAGCAAATGCTGCGGCAGCAAATGCAGCGGCAGCAAATGCAGCGGCAGCAAATGCAGCAGCAGTAGCAGCAGCAGCATCCACTGCACAACCACTCAATCAATTTATACACGCACCACAATCCGTGTTTCGACCCATCGACCAAGGTCAGCTGCCCACGCCCAATATTTACAAGCCCATTGCGCAAAAGTCCAACAGCTGGCAGCCACCATCAACAACAACAACAATGAACAACGGCAGCAGCAGTGTGCGTAATAAGCCAGCAACCGTTGGTGGCGGTGCACCGCAGCAACACTTGCAGCCGCGTCCCAGCTACAGCAACACACCCTCGCCGGCGAGCTCACCCATCGGCCTGCCCTGGGTGGCCAAGCCGCGAGTGGATAATAGCGATTTCAAGCGCAAGGCGCACCACTTTGAGGAGCGCTCATTGCGCGATAATCACGAGCAGGAGCAGCCACAGCAGCAGCAGCAGCATCCATCAACCAGCGGCTATTTGCAGCGACACAATTCGCTGCGTTCGAAAGCACCACCAGCGTCGCTAAGTGAATTCAAGAAGCGACCCTCTCTGCCCAATGCCATGGAACCGGAACTGGAATTCTATGCCTCGCAACGATTAACCGCCGCACCAGGATCAGCAGGAGGTGCAGCAGCAGCTGCCCCGCCACCGCCCACCAACATATCCTTTACCTATGCGGACTATTCGCCAGTGCGTCGGGGTCCAACCAATCTGAGCAATTATCGCAGCCAGCCCTGTTTGAGCAGCGCTCTGGAGCCACT
Source organism: Drosophila kambysellisi (assembly GCA_035042185.1). Classification (NCBI taxonomy): domain Eukaryota; kingdom Metazoa; phylum Arthropoda; class Insecta; order Diptera; family Drosophilidae; genus Drosophila; species Drosophila kambysellisi. The sequence goes on along the minus strand of JAWNLS010001080.1, from coordinate 4,781,542 downwards.
CACAAATCCATTCGCTGCACCACTCGTGCTGACCAACGCGAATCCAACGTATATGCCACAGCCGACGCGGCAGCTGGACTTTGCCAGTCCCATTGACAGTCCCATCAGTTGTGTGACGGCCCCCCTGATGACGGACAATACGGATGATGATCTCGAGCTGGACTCCGATCACAATATGCACGAGTACCGTGCCGAGATCAAAGTGATGCGCAAACCACGCAGCCAAACGGCGGTTACAGTTGCCGACAGACGGACGGCACATGCCAGCGACGATGAGGTCTTTGGCCGAAATTCGCGTGCGGCTAAATCACTATTGTACACCATAAAGCAGCTGGGTGGCAATAGCAATAGTAACAACAAGAACAGCAACAACAACAACAAGAATAACAACAAGAAGAGCGCCTACAAAGCTCAACAAGCTGCCCCCCTGCCCAGTTCACCCGGCAAGCCGGGCTGCCTGTCGCCAGATGGTCGCTTGTACCAAGCACCGCAGGTGGAGCCTCTCTTTCCGCAGCTCAGCAGCTTTGATGCGAGTCGACAGCCGCAGTATGTGGCGCAGCCAGCTAACAATTATGCGAGCGAGACGCAAAACTCCTATGTGGTCACCTATCCGATGGAGGATTCGGCCGATGAGCTGGAACCCGCTTCCACAGTGAGTTTGAATCGGTCGCGACGCACCTCGGAGCATTCGAATTCCAGCTCGGTGCTCTCGCACACTAGTTGGACAGCGAATCCGATGCATGCACCGCCACAGTTGACGCCACAGTTGACACCACAGCTGACGCCACAGCTGACGCCACATCTAACGCCACAGCTGTCCCCACAGTTGACACCACAGCTCTCGCCACAGTTGACACCACAGCTGTCGCCACAGTTGATACCACAGCTATCGTCACAGCTGCCGCCACAGCTGCCTCCACAGCTGTCGTCACAGCTGCCGCCACAGCTGACGCCACAGCTAACGTCACAGCTATCGTCACAGCTGCCGCCACCGGTTGATCGCAGCAACAAGCCGCAGCTGATACCAAAACCACAACAGCAGCAACCACCGAAGGTACAACAACCAACGATGGTCCAGCAACCACCAATTGCACAGCAACCAACGACGGTACAGCAGACAAGTCGACCACGTCTAAGCATGCGTAGCCACACCATCAGCGAAAGCAGCGGCACCGGCAGCTATGAGTCCAAGCCGCTGGCGCAGCTGCTACGCCAGAACACCACAGAGTCGAGCAACGTGGGACGGTTGCAATCGCAGCAATCGCTGAGCGCCAGCCGTCAACAATTGCAGAGGGAGCAACAGTTTCAGCGCGAACGTGAGCTCAGCGAGCTCCGCCGCAAAAGCCTGGGCAATCTGCTGGAGCAACGTGATCTTCAATTGGAATATAAATCTTCGGCACCCGAAGATACGCCGGATATAGTCAAGTCATCGCTGCCCAAGGAAAAGGCACCGTTGTTAAAGAAATTTGGACCACCCCAAAGACATCATTATGTGCCCAACGCGTACCAGAGTCCACAGGTGAACAAGCATACGAGCACAAGCACCACCAGCCACATCAGCACTACCAGCATTACAGTACAGCAGCAGCAGCAGCAACAGCACCACCACCACCCTCATATTGTGGAAACACCCGCCACACCGCAACCTCAACAGCCAGCGGGTGCTGGTGCTGCTGTCGCTGAGCCCGCGCCCGAGGATCAAATACCTCGCAACATTGTTTTTAATAATGTGAGCGCCTTCAGTTCACTCAGTCGACGTAGCCAACAGCAGCATGAGGAGGACATTCATCTGCAGCAGAGTAATGGTGGATCGCGTCTCAATCGTCTCAGCAAGTGCGATTCGTGGCATCAAATCTGCCAGCAGCAGCAGCCGGTGCAATCGCAACAGCAGAGTAATGGCACCGGTGCACACAGATACCACAACCCGACGCTACCTGGTGAATTGCGACGAACCAAGTCGGGTCATTCGCTTGCCATACCGAAGCTGTATGAGGCCGGCATTGACAAGGAGCAGGTGGGTGAAAAGCAGCGCACCGTTGCCGCCTACTTCTCAGGACAGAAATCGCCAACGGGTGCACAGCTGGAGGAGTTACGCGCCACAATGACAACCTCCGCCTCGACATCCGCATCCACGTCCAATCGTAAATCGGTGATAAATCGCACCAAGACAAGTGAAAAATTATCGGCGGCTCGTAAATCGCTCAGTTCGTTGAATTCCACGTCGAATGGTAATGTGTCGGGACTTGGTCTTATGCGTGGCGGCATCGGAATGCTAGGTGGTGCTGGTAGTGGTGGCACTGGTGGTGGTGGTGGTGGTGGCGGCATTGGTGGTGGGCTAAGTCGTAGCGCCACCATGCCGCATATAGCGCATCTTAATTTGCTGGACGAGAGCAATGTGGAGGATGCATTCGAGCAGCTGATGCTGGGCGCATAGTGAGTTCAATTCTGGCGCCAATCGATAGGTCGATAAATCGTTCAATCGATAACTCATTTGATTGTTAGACAGACACGACACAACAACAACAAAGAACAACAACAACACACATAAACACAGCAGCCATTCCAGTTTGAGCCGCCCAGCGAGACGCAACTGGACCCAACAAACGACACACGCACACACATATATATTTACACACACAGATAGACAGGCAGACAGATGAATCGAATTAATCGAGCTAACGAAGTAGAACTGTAACTGTACTGATTACCGATTACTGTTAACCGTTAACTGACTTACTGTTAATACTCGCTACTGTTATTTGAGCGTAGGCTTAGGCTTTGTTCTTAGTGCCAGTTCCAAAACGTACCAACCCAGCCCATTTCTAGTCAGCGAAACGTTCCAATTTCGTTTCGTTTCATTACAATTCGTTTTGTTCGCCACTTTTGGTTAGTTTGCGCTCAACTTTATTTTTTTTTATCGACGAGTCTCTTGAGCTAGAAGAAGGAGGGACCACATGTGTGGTTTTGCTTCTATCACACACACACACACACACAAACACACATCCTCACATATACACCGACCGAGTTAGCTGCGCGCTGCCCCAACCGCAGGATGCAAAACAAAGAAAATTATATCAACAGAAAAGAAAACTGAAAAAGAAATGATTAAACAGAATATGATAAACAGCAGCAGCCGAAATCTGAAGAACTTGAAACGTTACAATTTGTGAGTGTGAAAAAAGTAAAATAAACAATAACAACAAAAAATACACCAACTGTACAAAATGCCCAAAACAGCGTTGCCACCTTGTTCATTTCGCGCGTTCCATGTACTACCATTGCTACACCCGCCCGGCCTAACCGCATTTAAATAATATATGTGTATATAAATATATATATATATATATATATATATATATATATATATGTATGTATATATATATATACATATACATATATGGATGTATATTTCTCATTTTCCTTATACATATTTTCGTATATTTGTTTTTCTATACATTTTTTTATTCAAGTTTTTGCCTGCCTTTGTTTCTACACCCCATCCTCTCTCAAAAAAAAACAAAGCTGTACAAAGTTAGCTAAGCGCTTTAAACGTTTTATTTCCGCTACGTTTCATTTCCGTTTCGTTGCGTTACGTTCCGCTGGCTGGTTGATTGGTTGGTTGGTTGGTCCAGCGAAAACAAACACTACACAGACAAGCATCCCATGTTGTCCCTCCTGTCTCTCTCTCTCACTCTCAACATTTTTTGTCTTAGTCTTTTTGTACATACCCCCCTAAGCCCAGAAAACAAAAACTAAGAGTTCTTTTTACCACATACGTTTCTATTTTTGATTATTGCAAACAGCTCAGCTGCCCAGTTTGCTGTGCTGGCTCTTTACTTCGCTTTCCACACACACACACGCACACACACGCACACACACACACAAACACACACATACGCACACTGTTTTGTTCGCATGTTTTTCTTTTCATTCGTTTCTTGTATTTTGTTTGTAAAAAAGGAACGTCTTTTGCATGTCTTTAGTTTTTTTGTTCATACGTAGCTAAGTTATGTTTTGTGTACTCGCAAACTTGCATACATTGAGTGAATATAATGTGATAGAATCCACCAGCACCACCAGCGTCACCAGACACCAACCACCAAAATCGCCCAGCAGAGCCGTCGCAACATTAATTCAAGCAGTTCACGTTTCGTTTCGTTTTTTTTTCATATATATTTTTGTGTATTTTTGTGTTTATTTTTCGTACTGTGTGTGTGCATTTTTTATGGAACACGCGGCATGAAACAGCCGCTTGGTGTGTTTCTTTGCCAATTTATTGCACATCCGCCATTTTTTTGTAATCACGCATTTAATTGCTAGATTCTGTTTTGTAAGTAGCTGAATTTGTGTAGAGCTGTCGTTTTTGATTGACTAAAACAGTAAAAAAAAGAATTTTGCAAGTGCAATTTTGCTATCTACATGTTTCGTTTCGTTGCCGTGTGTAGCATCAATTTTGTTGCCTGCTCTAGAATAGTCTAAGACAAGATACAACAAAAATAAAAATAAATTAAGCAGATTAATCCATCTAACCATATTTTTTCCCAACATTTTCAATAACTATTCCTTAACCATACATAATATAATGATGTTTGAATTATGTTGAATTGATTATAATTATTATTTTCTTATTTTTTTCTTTTTGGTCTGCATGCATTTTGACTAATTGTTGTAATTATTGCTTCTTTTTTTCTCCCCCTCCATCTTTTTTCTCGTTGCCAATTCGTCTAAAACATTTCTTTATACAGCACAACACAAGCAACAAAGTTCAACGACCAGTGAACGCACCGAGACCAAGTCAAAGGATGGCGGCGCAGTTGTCACCACAACAACAACAAAAGGTATCACATATCAATATATTATTATCTATATTCAAAAGAAATGTATATATGCTAATATTTGGCCCCCAACCGTAATTGCAGTTACCACACGCACGGTGAGTGGCAACGCTGCCACCAAAAACATTTCTCCGCTGGCCAAATTCAAGCAGCTCGATAAGGCAGCTGCCCAGCAGCAGGCTCAAAAGTAAGCTACAAAATCGAATATATATAATAACATATTTACCTATTCCCATATACATACATACACATTAAAAAACAATCCAGTAATGCGCGCACATACATATGTCAAAAGGAAAGCACGCAAAATTCTTATGAATTGATAGATGATACGGCAACGCTGTCACACTCAGATCACAGCATCTTTAATGTTAAATAACATTTTGCGTGTATTTCTTTTGCATTCACATTTGGTGCAGGATCTCATCACCAAAAACACACACACACACACCCGTACATATACACACACAAAAACACACATACTCAATCACTTGTTTCGCCTTCTATTTTACTCTCATTTTCTGGTGTTGGTAATCGGCCATATTAATTAATGTCTTCTGTGCATAGGTCAAATTCTAAATGTGTTAGGTAAATTGAACAATGTTACTTAACATACATATGTATGTATGTGTGTAGCATGTATCTTCGTCTCGATTTAGCTACTGGGCATGCGTACGCAGCTCACTTTCACTTTTGTCTCTGTCTCTCCCTGTCTTTCCGTCTATCTCTCTGTCATACTTCTTCTCTCAGAAAAAACAGAAAAAGTTAGATAAGCACACACATAGACACAAACACACACACATACAAAACAAAACAAATACCGTTAGTTATAATATTTCAGATATATTTTAAGAATATAGTGTTCGTTCGTTAATTGGAAATATTCTGCGTGGCGAATATATTTAAAATTGTATGACTTTCAGAGGTAAATTTTAAAATATTTCTGTAAAAAATTATTTAAAAAATTGTTAAGGAAACATTCTAATTGCCGAGCGTTCACTGTAATAGTAATAATTGTTGTTGTTTCCTGCTAACACAAACCCACACACACACACATACACGAGCTAAACCAAAAATCCAACACCCAAACTACAAACCGAAGTACAAATTTTATGTATAAAAAAAACCAAAACAAAACAAACTAAGAAAAAAAAAACAATTGTGTGAGTTTCGCTAAAACGTCTGCCCCTCCAACCTTGAATCATTTGTTCAGATCATCTCCAACAACAAGCACACCCACGACCCCCGGCGGTTCAGCGCAACCGTATTTCAAATTTACCGATCCGGCATTAAATGCGCGCGCCGCCACTGTCAAGGATCAACTTCTGCAGTGGTGTCAGCACAAAACGCAGGAATATGAGGTATCCAAAACCTAAAAAAAAAAACCAAAAATACCTACAAAAAAAAAAAAAACCAAAACAGCCCAACGCAAACGCAAAGCCACAGCCATAGACCGTTATTTGCTACTTTCGTTTTTGAATTTTTACTTGATTTTATATATTTTTGTATTTGTATAATTTACTTGTCGTTCGTTTTGATAACCAAATTCTAATGCTTAGGCCCAACATAAGGAAAATAACCAACAAACCAAACCAAAACAAAGAATACAAAAACGTAATTACAAAAACTAAACAGCGACTAACATTTAGCTGAGCTTTTGAGCAACTCATCTACACTCGCATACACACAGACACACACACACAGACATACACATATCCAATTATACACGCAATTAGAAAAAAGAAACAAGCAAAAAAGCAACGCACGCAAGCAGCCTGCTGCCTGGAAGTGGAAAAGGAGTAAGAATAATGCAGAAGCGCAGAATTTACTCTCCTGTTAAAAGTAACTGTAAACGTTGTGCTTTGCTGCTTCCTTTTACTACATATTCTTTTAATTGTTTTTGTCGTTATCGTTGCCAATTGCTTTTTGGGGCTGGGGCTTTCAACAAACAAAAATTTGCTTTATTGCTGCTGCTGCTGCTGCTCATAAAAAAATAAACAGTAAAAAATGATTGAAGTTAACAGAGCTGATATCTGTAATCCCACTGCCACCCATATTCCCCACCCCTTCTTGGCGTATTCATCATAATGTTATTTAAATGTTATTCACAGAACGTCCAAATAAGCAACTTTAGTTCGAGCTGGTCAGACGGCTTGGCCTTTTGTGCTCTGATACATCATTTCTTGCCAGATGCATTTGACTACAGTGAACTAACCAAACAAACACGCAGACACAACTTTGAGCTGGCCTTTAGTGTTGCCGAGTGAGTATAAAATGTTAAACACAACTGTAAATTTCACTGTTAATATTTCTCTCTCTCTCTCTTTCTCTCTGTCGCAGCGAGAAAGCTGGCATAGCGCCATTGCTGGATGTGGAAGACATGGTGGAGATGAGCCGACCCGACTGGAAGTGCGTCTTTGTTTATGTGCAGAGCATCTATCGCCGTTTTCGCAATTGCCAGTAAAACAAAAAAAAAGCAACTCAACAACAGTGGCGCAACAACAATAACAAGAACAGCACGTGGGCAACAACAGCAGCAGAAGCAACAATAACTATTCATTAAATTTTAAGCAAACATAAATTGAGTACCCCTGTTCAGTCAATTAATTGCGTATACCTTTTTGGCATTTCGTGTTGGAAGAACACACTCAGCATCCTATATACAACTATTTAAAATACTAAATACTATCTGTATCCACCACAAATGGCAGGCTCGTCGAATTGAACAGCAAAAGGACATTTGATACGTTTTTTGTGTTTTGTTTTATTTTACATATACATATATATATATTTTTTTTTTTAATTTTTTACTATTATTATTATTATTTGTTATTGAACTTAAAAAAAAACTATACAATAATTGTTGAATTTTTTTGTCATAATTATAATTTTAAAGAATGAAAAAAAAATATTAGAGCAGCAATGAATTTTCATGCCGCAAACTTTACTAACCCCGCTGAGTTTTGATGCGAGAGAGATGAGAGAGAGAGAGAGAGAGTGGGAGAAATGCATAAATATTTCTCAACTCTAAGCGAGCGAAATTATACGAACAATTTACTAACTCGCAGCAGCGGCAAGCGAAATGCGATATCAACATTAAAAATTATACATATATGTATCTACAGCTAATAATAACATTGAAAGAAACAAAATTATCGAAAAATTGTGTTTTTATTTCGAGGGCGATCAATTTGATCAACTTGTTTACAGAGTATCTTGGTAACTGTACAACAGTTTTTTGTTTTTTATTCTATAGTATTTTGACAAGAGATATACATACAGATGTATATATATTCGAGATTTTTGATGTTGGCCACGGGTTAACTGTCTGTCAGCAAGATAAATGAGAGAATTAAACTTAAACCGATACACGCTGTGAGAGTCTTGTGTAAAATGTCCGAACAAAATTACGTGTGAAATTCGTAAAGGGAAAATTAAAATCGTTACGTTTCCATAAAAGTCTTAACATAAACAAACCACTAAACGCAAAAGCTCAAATACAAAACGGATGGAAATGGCAGAGCAGGATCAACAGGATGCGCCACAGCAGCAGCAACCTCATCAGCAGCAGCAGCTGTCGGAGGCGTCAGCCTTGCGGCTATTTAGCAGCATTGTTGCGGGCACATCTCGGGCGCAGACAAGGACGCAGCAGGGGCAGCAGCAGGAGCTAACCGGTGGTCGTGGTATTGCTGGTGCTGGTGTCGAACAGCTACAGGGGCATGTTTTGGCAGTATCGGGAGTGGCTTTGGCGAGCCAACAGGTCTCCCTGGAGAGCGTCGACTCGGCCAATGAGTTTAGCAATTCGTGTCGCATCTGTCGGTGGAATCGCAGCGACATGCAGATAATCAACTGTCCCTGCAAATGTAAGGGCAGCGTGGTAAGTGCCACAGTTATTTTATGTATTTAAAAAAAAAAAAAAAATGAAATTCACAAATGTGTATGATAGATACATATCCGATTTTCGTTATTTATATATTTTCGATTTTTTATTTGGCATTTTTTTGCTTTCAAATGGATGTGAATGTCATGTAAAAAGTTGTATTTTTCATGAGTTCAATTTATGTATCGAATTTCTAGGGTTTTATACATTTAAAGTGTTTGAAGCGCTGGATAATGCATCGACGGGATAATCGCTGTGAGATATGCAATGCAACATTCAATATAACGGCAGATCGGGGGAGTGTGTTGCAAATGGTGCGCGCCTTCTTCTGTGGCCGCTGCTGTGGCATGATTTTGAAGCATCTGCTCTTTGGCGCCTCACTGTTGCCGCTCGCCAATGTGATACTGCAGCAGGTGAGCAACGGTTTCAGCCGTTGGCGTTCGAGTTGCCGTCAGTTGCTCTTTGGCCACATCTTTCCAGCTTATTTGCGGTTTTTTGCTTGTGTACAGGTGTTGCGCTGCATGGACACTCTGAATCAGGACAGTCCCGACCTGCTAATGATGCACGACGTATTCTTCTCATCGTGTGCCTTGCTCATATCGAGTGCTGTCTTTTTTCACTACTTCGAGTTTCTGACGACCCGATTTCTGCTCATTCGTAACATATTGCGGCACTGGTGGATGTTTGGCAGCACCAACGATTTTGGCGAAGTCGAGGTTGAAGACGATGACTTTGACCTGTTTTGAGCGGCAACAGCATCAATAACAATAAAGGCAAATTCAATCAATCGAATTTCTCCAAGCAGAAACTTTGGAACTTAACCGAATTTGTCAAGTTTATCAATAATAAAAAAGACTTGGATAACGAAATTTGAGTCCTGTTACGATTCACTGCAAAGTGACTCAATTTTACGAATTAATTATAAAAATTGTTTCATTTTATTGTTTAATTTTATTGTATTTGTGATTGGCATTTTTCTTGTATATAATAGTTGTTATGCCTTGCCTATCGGATGCACCAATATATCGAAATACTATGATACCATAATTTGTGTGAAGCCAAGAAATACTGTCCAAGTTTGCCTTTCAGGTTGAGGTAGACATAAGATAGTAACCCTTCCTCGAAGTTTGGCATCTTTTCGAGATTTTGGGGGCGGGGGAGAAGGTTCCCAATAATCGTCCTTCAAAGTTTGGTAACTGTAGCTATTAAATTGCAGGAGATATGGGCATTTATCGGTTTTTGGGGGCAGGAGTGGGCGTGGTCCAAAATGTCTCCAGATTTTTTAAGGGTGTTACTAGCAAATTTGGTTACTTAAGCTTAATCATAGTTTGGCCTCTAGTTTAATCGTACATTTAAAGTTGAAAACGTGATTTTGGGTCGGAACATAAGTCAAAATTATAGTCAGAAAATCGGCATATGGGTATAGGTCGAACCACTGAGTAATCAACATATAGAGTCGTCAAATCGACAAAAAAGTGCAAGAGGTTTTTTTTGGAGCCTGGGTCCAGGCAGCGACGCATAGCACATTTTGCAGGGGTTCGCGTGTCGAGCAGCGAACGCAGATCGTTATTTCAATTCACTTCGCTGCGACAACATAGTGGGTAGTTAAAAAACCCAGCCTTTTATGAGCATGCATGCGGAGGTGCGAACAGTTACGCACCATTTCTGGAGCCCTAAAGGGTTATGAATGTGAGCGAAAATAGCAGATATATTGCACAACTCTATTGTTAGAAAAAATACCTACAAATGGAAATTTTAGCTTAACAAATATGACAGCAGATTCTTTCACACGAATTCTTAAAATCTGCGTTTTTAAAAAGTTAGATAGTCAACAGTCACAAAATCGAAAGTAAATGAAAGCCAATTTATTTAAAATCTTCTACAATTATTTTTTCACCGACATTGTCCAGTGTAAATCTTAAAAGGGGTATCATTGTCTCGAAATGAGAAATGTTCGAACAGCCGTCTAACCTACTGTGACATGATCCAGTTGAATCCTAAATTGGCATGTACAATGCCTACATGTGTGGCCGTCGAGAAATAAAGAATAAATAAACATCAGGCCTAAAAACTAGAAAATTGAAAATCAAGTGCCACACAAAAAGACAAGGATTGCTTAGGGATAGTATTTTTGAAAATATTTTGAGGTCAGCTTTCAAATTGGAACGCTTATCTGCAGTCAGCGCAAAATTGAGTCTGCATTTATCGCATACGTCATGTTATCATTGAATTCAGTTCGTAATCGAGTCTGTTAAATTACCTAAAATATCGATATGTGTATCCGATAGTTAAGTATGTTGTCGATTGTATCAACTACTGCTGCCATCCCCAACTCAAATAAGTTTTTTTTTGGCATATAATCGAGCCAAAAAATAATTTTAATTAATTACTTTCAACATTGGGCGTACAGTATTGTACATGTTAACAACAAATAAATGCTTACTATATTGTGTAAGTTCTCCAGCAGCGAGCCACAATCAAACAACTTAAATCGAATCAGCAAGATTCGACTTGCTGTGCCTGCATGTGTGTGAGTGAGTAACAAAGAGCAACTCGTCTCAGAGTTAGCAGCAATAGTGAAATTGCCAGCAGCTGCTGTGCGCTGGGCAAAAAAACAAAATACAAAAAGGAAAGGAAAAACGAAGATCGTATTAAAAGAAAGTGAAGCTATTTTGTTGTTTTTTCTTTTTAATGTTACTGCTACTCTGGCACATCGAGTGCGTGTGTGTGTGTGAGTGAGTACGTGTGACATTGCCACCTATTATCAGTTTTAAATTGACGTTTCACGGGCACGTGTGGCAAAAGGAGGAGTTGATCAATTTTGATTTATTTTTTTTATTTTTTTGTTCTTAAATTTGTTTTGCTTGTACTTGCGCGTCTTTCTAAAACGTGTCGAAATTTGTTGCAGAGCCGTCCACCCGCAACCCGCCGAGCGAGTTTCGTTGGTTCTTTGTTTTTTCCAGCTTTCAAAATCAACAAGAATTAGTAAAACAAAATAAAGCACAACTCCAACAACAAAAGCAACAACAACCACAGGAGGAAAATAAAGCAAAATGGCTGCACAAGAGCAGCTATTGGCTTCGATGTCATCGGCCTCTGGTCACAACAACAGCCCCAATACACTGTACAATCTTACATTGATTGCCATTGTCAACGGCCTGGACTGCAAAGTGGCCACACTGGAACGCATCAGCAAGCTGCCGGAGTTGCCCCTCAATCTGTTCATCGATGTTTACGAGCTGGTAAGTTTTTTATCGAGCTCCTTCATTTTCTTATTTTCTGTTCTTCACTGTGGAAAATATGCATACAGCAGTGCTGCTGAGAGAGGGAGGAAAACTAACCAACTAGCAAATAATTGTTGTCAATGTAAAGAGTTCTTGTCATCCTTTGGTTATCTGTTTCGTAATTGACGTCTGTGTACCATCCGATAAACGAAAAAAAAAAAAACAAATCTGTGCGACAGTTAATATGCTTTGTAACCACTTTTAATGGCAACAAATAAACAAGTGAAAAGACACAAACACATAGATTTTCATTAATATGTGTATTTGTGTGTGTAGTCTTTTCGCCACGCTGTTATAGAATATTGTGTTGTTTTAATTACGATCGAGTCGCTTGTGGAAGATGGCGACGTCGGGCCGCATTTTAGCTGTTTGTGTTTGTTTTGATTTCCATTTAGTGGAATTTTGATTTGTTTGCGCTAATAAAGCTCGTGCCCAAAAGCTCTTCACTGTTTATGTTTACGCGTCGAAGCTTCTGGTTGATGTGCACAGCTGGGACATAAACACGAATGCATCTAACTGAAATGATATTTTGTGCCATTCACTCTGTATGCTAGTTAAAGTTAAAGAACTTCTTATTTATTTCTTTAGTTGAGGCTTGTAATATTTGGCGTTACCTGTTTACTACTTAATAGAACACACACACACACAAACAAACATGCATACACCAATGCATGCATGCATGCATATGTAAGTGTGTACATGCATATAATGCATAGATTGGCTGTTATAATAGCTCTGCAATTGCAATTGACTGCAATAAATTATAAGCAGCGACAACAACAACAACAACGCTTCAGCATTTCTTGCCTTATTGTGTTGTCGTGTTTGTCTATAAATAGCGCATTTGCGCCCTTTATTTTTATTTGTCATGCTTTCAACTGCGCATCCTCGGCCAACTCATGGAGCCATTGAACCTAGCTCTCTGATTACCAGTGTTGGATAACAGTGTCAGTTAGGTTAGATTAGCTAGAACGCAGTTTGCTCCCTTCACAATTATTTTTATACATGGCTTTGATTTCTCCTCAGTTTACCATTTCTATTTAATGCCTTATTGTAGATGTCACGTCGAGAGCCGCTGATGGACACACTCAGCGAGGAGCTGGCCAATCTTGATGTATTCTATCGTCTCGTACGATACACACCGGCACGCAGCAAGCTGCTGCGCATCGTTGTCGATTTGATGACGAATAACAAGTCGTTGACGCGTCGCCTCAGCGATGCTTATGTTGGCCGCATTGCCCAGCCCTCAGAGTTCGAAGCACAACCGGACATTGAAGCCAAGAACGGTGCCGAAGGCGATGCTAATGGCGTTGGCAATGGCGATCGCGATAAGGAGCCCAAGGATAAGGAGCTGAATGATCTGGCAACATCTTTCAGCTCCTTATCCTTGAATGATCTAGCAACATCATTTAGCTCCTTATACTTGGCCTCCTGCAGCAGCAACAACAACAGCAATAGCAATAGTAGCAGCAACCGCAATAGCATCAGCATAAATTACATTAACAATATGACAAAAACAGCAAACGATACTGCTGCTGCTGCTGCCACATCTGCTGATGATTGTGGGACGACAGAGCGAGGACCACTTGCACCACCGCTGGACTCGATGAATACCGAAGATGCATTCGCCATTGATTTGGGTCTTCGTTTGGGCAGTTTTCTGTCCGAGGCTGGATGGATGCAGGAGAGCATCGCTGTGCTCTTGTGCCTTAACGAAAGACTGAAGCGTAACTTCAAGGATGCGCTGATCTTGCGGCTCGATTGCCTGCAACGGTAATACATTTATATATATATTATAAAATTGCAATTAAATAATCGAATATAATTTTATAGTCTGCTCTATGCGGAGTCATCACACTGCAATTTCAAGCTTGCCCAGCAGACCTTTGTCGAAATGGTGCAGCTGACTAGCAGGCTGAAGGATATGGCTATGGTGCCAAGGCCACTGTTCGCGATGGCCTGTACACAAATCTCGTCCATGTATTTCGCGCGCAACGAATACAACAACAGTCACATGTGGAGTGTTCAGGCCATGCAACATCTGGACAAATCGGCGTCCCCACGGTACACACAATTCCATCTGGCATCCCAAAGAATCACATCCTAACTTATAATTGTAATCTCGCAGCATTGCCATCGACGTGCTACGCCAAGCTGCCAAGGCCTGTGTGGTCAAACGGGACTTCTGCCGAGCCAATCTGCTCATCTGCCAGGCGGTCCGTCGTGCCCAGTAAGTGACTCAAAAGATAAAAATCGATTAGCTCTGTGTACCTGGGCTGTTTGCGTTGCGAATTCAAAATGTGTTTCATGTTCTATCTCTATTTCTATTCACTGTTGCCATTTCGCTCTTTTTCGTAGCGAGAACTTTGGGGTAAAACATCAGAAGTATGGCGATGCTGTGCTGGATTATGGTTTCTTTCTGCTGAACGTGGACTCGGTATTCCAATCCGTCAAGGTGTATAAGGAGGCGTTGGAGGTGCGTCGCGGAATCTTTGGCAATATGAACTTCCATGTGGCGATTGCCCACGAGGATCTATCGTATGCATACTATGTGCACGAGTATAGCACCGGTGACTTTAGTTGTGCCCAGGATCATGTCGATAAGGCGGTTTATATTATGAAGAATCTTGTGCCCAGCAATCATTTAATGCTTGCATCGGCTAAACGTGTGAAGGCGCTACTTCTAGAGGAAATAGCACTCGATAAGATAGCCGATGGCATGGATGAAGAGGATCTGCTGCTGCAGTCCGAACAGCTGCACATTTTTGCCCTCCAATTGTCCCTGGAGGTATTCGGCGAGATGAATGTGCAGACGGCCAAACACTATGGCAATTTGGGCCGGCTTTATCAGACAATGAATCGTTTCGAAGAGGCGGAGCGTATGCATAAAAAGGCCATAAAAATCAAAACCGATCTCCTTGGTCCCCATGACTATGAGGTCGGCCTCTCCATAGGCCATCTCGCCTCCCTCTACAACTATCAGATGAAAAAGTTTCGCGAGGCTGAGGATCTATATCTGCGCAGCATTGATATAAGTGAGACAAATATTTCAATTTTATAACAATTTAATTGAAAAAAAAGTGTGTAGTAATTTGAATTTAATTTTTTTTTTAATTTATTATTTGATAAATTGACTAATTACTATTTTCTTGCTCAGGCTTGCAATTGTTTGGACGTACTTACTCTGGACTGGAGTATGATTATCTGGGACTGTGTCATGTCTATGAGACACTACATGACTTCGAGAAATATTTGCGATATGCTCACACTCTGGAGAGCTGGCAGCAGCTGCGTGTCCTAAATGCAACAAATAACGTAAAAGCAATACACTAAAATTTCAGCATAAAAGTTATATATATTATTTAATTTGCTGCGTTATTTACAGAAGTCCAGCTATCCGCCAATTGAGGAGGATTATTCCATTGATGAGGTGAAGAACGAGTTTTTCAGCATGAGCGAGAAGCGTGTGCTGGAGCCACCCGAACCCAACACGAATTGAGAGAGGATCCAGCAAGGGATACATACCAGCTTCATTGTGATGTGGAACTAATTGCATTTGCATATGGACATTGGTTATAAATTCGATATAAAGAACAAGAAGAGGAATAAGAAAAAGAACAAAACAAAAACATGCAAAAAGGAAAGACATTCTAAATTTACTTTTGGTACCCTTTTGTATGCAAAAACCAACTCAGGCCAACTGCGGAATAGCCTTGAAATTTGAGTGATACCATTTAATTTTGACTCACGCAAATAAAAAACACCTCGTTAATTGGATTGTATACAATAATAATTTGTTCATCCAATAATCGTTCATAATTTAAGTCTAAAATACGAATACACAATGTGATTGCTTAACATAAATATTGATACATACGTATATTGATAACTGATAATCAATTTGTATAGTAAAACAATTGCAGAAGCAAACAATGTAGCACAATTTAAATTAATGTTGCATGCTACGCGTACATAATAATAAAAGGAATATGTATAAACAGAATAAACGATTCAATAGTTAGGCATTATAAATAGACTTAGCTTCGATGATCATCTGATCTTTCGATTATTAAACTATGTACATGTAGTACATAAGTAGTATTTTTCATGTATCATCAAATTATAACTTAAAGATTCCCTCCCCCGTCCCCTTTATTGTAGTGTAAAAACCAATTTATATATATGTTGTGCGCAGTGCGTCCTTTAAGCTAACTGGAATGATTGTTCTCTCGATTTCCATTCTAAATTTCTAAATCTAAATCTTTAATGTCCGAAACAGAAGTAAGTTTCCACCTGATTCGTCAAACCGTGTGTATAACATGCCCTATGCATAAGCGATACTACATACATAAGCACATTCTATAAAATACAATTAATAATATATACATATATGTATAAATATATATATATATATATAATGTATAATTAATGACTTATTGTAGCCTACACCATTTTGGAATTGGCATCACCACGAATGCCATACCCAACAACAAATCTCAAAATAAAATGCGAAAAACAGTTTTAGTAAATACATTCATTTTTGCTTGACTTTTTCTGATATATCCTTGGAAGCCATGCAAGAATATGGTCGAAATAGAAAACGAAACCAATAGTTTGACGCTCTAGAATTTCCAGGACATGTTAATAATAATTTTTGCATAACATTGTAATTGTGAATCGTTCACATATTTGAATCAAAGCCTCGTTCACAATAGCTTCAATTGCGACGTTGCCACCAGTTTTGAACTGACTTTTCACGAGCAAGTGTGTCAAAAGCAGAAGTTGATCAAATTTAATTTTTTTTTTTTTGTTCTTAAATTTGCTTTGTACTTGCGAATCTTTCTAAAACGTGTCGAAATTTGTTGAAGAGCCGTCCAACCGCAACACGCCGAGCAAGTTTCGTTGCTTATTTGTTATTTCCAGCTTTCAAAATCAAGAAGAATTAGTAAAATAAAAAAAATAACAGTTAAAACAAGAGCAACAACAACCACAGGAGGAAAATAAAGCAAAATGGCTGCACCAGAGCAGATATTGGCTTCGTTGCCATCGGCCAACAACGACAACGGCCCCAAATCACTGTACAACCTGACATTGACTGCCATTGTCAACAGCGTGGACTGCAAAATGGTCCCAGCGGAACGCATCAGCAATCTGCAGGGGTGGCCCCTCATCGATGTTTACGAGCTGGTAAGGTCTTAATCGAGCTCCTTCATTTTTCTATTCTCTGTTCTTCAGTGCGAAAAATATGAATACAGCAGTGCTGCAGAGAGGAGGGGAGCTAACCAACTAGCAAATAATTGTTGTCAATGTAAAGAGTTTTTGTCATCCTTTGGTTATCTGTTTCCGATAAGCGAAAAAAAAACAAAAAACAAATCTGTGCGACAGTTAATACGCCATGTAGCCACTTTTAAGTGGAAATTCAACAAACACATACATACATACATACATATGCATTAATATATATATATATGTATGTGTGTGTGTGTGTATATTTCGCAACGCTGTTACAGCATATTGTTTTTGCTTTCTTTTTTAGCATTTTATTATCTAGCATTTAATTACGATCGAATCGGTTGTCGCTTGTGGAAGGTGGCAACGTCGGCGCCATCGCCAACAGGACCACATTTCAGCTGTTCATATGTTTATGTTTACGCGTCGAAGCTTCTGGTTGATGTGCACAGCTGGGACATAAACACGAATGCATCTAACTGAAATGATATTTTGTGCCATTCACTCTGTATGCTAGTTAAAGTTAAAGAACTTCTTATTTATTTCTTCAGTTGAGGCTTGTAATATTTGGCGTTACCTGTTTACTACTTAATAGAACACACACACACACAAACACACATGCATACACCAATGCATGCATGCATGCATATGTAAGTGTGTACATGCATATAATGCATAGATTGGCTGTTATAATAGCTCTGCAATTGCAATTGACTGCAATAAATTATAAGCAGCGACAACAACAACAACAACGCTTCAGCATTTCTTGCCTTATTGTGTTGTCGTGTTTGTCTATAAATAGCGCATTTGCGCCCTTTATTTTTATTTGTCATGCTTTCAACTGCGCATCCTCGGCCAACTCATGGAGCCATTGAACCTAGCTCTCTGATGACCAGTGTTGGATAACAGTGTCAGTTAGGTTAGATTAGCTAGAACGCAGTTTGCTCCCTTCACAATTCTTTTTATACATGGCTTTGATTTCTCCTCAGTTTACCATTTATATTTAATGCCTTATTGTAGATGTCACGTCGAGAGCCGCTGATGGACACACTCAGCGAGGAGCTGGCCAATCTTGATGTATTCTATCGTCTCGTACGATACACACCGGCACGCAGCAAGCTGCTGCGCATCGTTGTCGATTTGATGACGAATAACAAGTCGTTGACGCGTCGCCTCAGCGATGCTTATGTTGGCCGCATTGCCCAGCCCTCAGAGTTCGAAGCACAACCGGACATTGAAGCCAAGAACGGTGCCGAAGGCGATGCTAATGGCGTTGGCAATGGCGATCGCGATAAGGAGCCCAAGGATAAGGAGCTGAATGATCTGGCAACATCTTTCAGCTCCTTATCCTTGAATGATCTAGCAACATCATTTAGCTCCTTATACTTGGCCTCCTGCAGCAGCAACAACAACAGCAATAGCAATAGTAGCAGCAACCGCAATAGCATCAGCATAAATTACATTAACAATATGACAAAAACAGCAAACGATACTGCTGCTGCTGCTGCCACATCTGCTGATGATTGTGGGACGACAGAGCGAGGACCACTTGCACCACCGCTGGACTCGATGAATACCGAAGATGCATTCGCCATTGATTTGGGTCTTCGTTTGGGCAGTTTTCTGTCCGAGGCTGGATGGATGCAGGAGAGCATCGCTGTGCTCTTGTGCCTTAACGAAAGACTGAAGCGTAACTTCAAGGATGCGCTGATCTTGCGGCTCGATTGCCTGCAACGGTAATACATTTATATATACATTATAAAATTCCAATTAAATAATCGAATCTAATTTTATAGTCTGCTCTATGCGGAGTCATCACACTGCAATTTCAAGCTTGCCCAGCAGACCTTTGTCGAAATGGTGCAGCTGACTAGCAGGCTGAAGGATATGGCTATGGTGCCAAGGCCACTGTTCGCGATGGCCTGTACACAAATCTCGTCCATGTATTTCGCGCGCAACGAATACAACAACAGTCACATGTGGAGTGTGCAGGCCATGCAACATCTGGATAAATCGGCGTCCCCACGGTACACACAATTCCATCTGGCATCCCAAAGAATCACATCCTAACTTATAATTGTAATCTCGCAGCATTGCCATCGACGTGCTACGCCAAGCTGCCAAGGCCTGTGTGGTCAAACGGGACTTCTGCCGAGCCAATCTGCTCATCTGCCAGGCGGTCCGTCGTGCCCAGTAAGTGACTCAAAAGATAAAAATCGATTAGCTCTGTGTACCTGGGCTGTTTGCGTTGCGAATTCAAAATGTGTTTCATGTTCTATCTCTATTTCTATTCACTGTTGCCATTTCGCTCTTTTTCGTAGCGAGAACTTTGGGGTAAAACATCAGAAGTATGGCGATGCTATGCTGGATTATGGTTTCTTTCTGCTGAACGCGGACTCGGTATCCCAATCCGTCAAGGTGTATAAGGAGGCGTTGGAGGTGCGTCGCGGAATCTTTGGCAATATGAACTTCCATGTGGCGATTGCCCACGAGGATCTATCGTATGCATACTATGTGCACGAGTATAGCACCGGTGACTTTAGTTGCGCCCAGGATCATGTCGATAAGGCGATTTATATTATGAAGAATCTTGTGCCCAGCAATCATTTAATGCTTGCCTCGGCTAAAAGTGTGAAGGCGCTACTTCTAGAGGAGATAGCACTCGATAAGATAGCCGATGGCATGGATGAAGAGGATCTGCTGCTGCAGTCCGAACAGCTGCACATTTTCGCCCTCCAATTGTTCCTGGAGGTATTCGGCGAGATGAATGTGCAGACGGCCAAACACTATGGCAATTTGGGTCGGCTTTATCAGACAATGAATCGTTTCGAAGAGGCGGAGCGTATGCATAAAAAGGCCATAAAAATCAAAACCGATCTCCTTGGTCCCCATGACTATGAGGTCGGCCTCTCCATAGGCCATCTCGCCTCCCTCTACAACTATCAGATGAAAAAGTTTCGCGAGGCTGAGGATCTATATCTGCGCAGCATTGATATAAGTGAGACAAATATTTCAATTTTATAACAATTTAATTGAAAAAAAAGTGTGTAGTAATTTGAATTTAATTTTTTTTTAATTTATTATTTGATAAATTGACTAATTACTATTTTCTTTCTCAGAATTGAAATTGTTTGGACGTACTTACTCTGGACTGGGGTATGATTATCTGGGACTGTGTCATGTCTATGAGACACTACATGACTTCGAGAAATATTTGCGATATGCTCACACTCTGGAGAGCTGGCAGCAGCTGCGTGTCCTAAATGCAACAAATAACGTAAAAGCAATACACTAAAATTTCAGCATAAAAGTTATATATATTATTTAATTTGCTGCGTTATTTACAGAAGTCCAGCTATCCGCCAATTGAGGAGGATTATTCCATTGATGAGGTGAAGAACGAGTTTTTCAGCATGAGCGAGAAGCGTGTGCTGGAGCCACCAGAGCCCAACACGAATTGAGAGAGGATCCCGCAAGGGATACATGCCAGCTTCATTGTGATGTGGAGCAAATTGCATTTGCATATGGAAAAATAAGAAAATAATTAAAAGTCTATTGTAAAATAAATTTTTTGCAAAAGAAATTGGAAAATATTTTTAGTTTAGTTTAGTTTCCATGGAGCAGTAAAAATGTAAGTCTATCTAAACCCAGGCATTTATTTTGATTTACATTTGTTCGAGGCTGGATACAAGAGAGCATCGCTGCAAATTTTGGTTCGTCCTCAAAGTATGCAGTATTTTTATTATCTATCAGAAAATTTTGGGTCTTTTATTAGTCATCCCAAAAGTATGCTTTATTTTTTCGAATGTACGCCTGGACGTATGAGAAATGCTTTTTAAATTGGCTAAAGCCAACGGCTCGGATGAATATATTGAATGCAATCATCTTACATTCCTGTTTATTTTAGCGGCAAAAAAAAGTATTTGCCAGTGCCTTAACTATGTCAAAACTAAACCGAAAATTTATTATTCTCTTGATTAAATTGTATTTAAAATATTATGTTCCCATCTCAGCCATTTAAACCAACAAAAAAATAAAATAAAATAAAAAAGAAAACAATAAAACACATAGCCTCATAATACTCCAGCAAAAACCATGTTATAGTTTTATAAGAGGTCTTTAGTGATGATTACAATCGCTTGACTTCACCATGCCATACTTATAATTGTTTTTTTTTTTTAAGGTTTTGTTTTTTATGTTGTCGTTTGACACTTTCGGTCAAAGCAGTTAAAGACCATTTCTAATTGTTTTTCACTTTTCCTTGGGGGTGAGCAGCAGCAGCAGCTGCTGCATTGTAAAAGTTGTTTTCACTTGGGCGACAAATAAGCCAAAGAAGAAAAGGTTGACGTTAGCGTCGCCGTTGATGTGAACGTTAACGTTAACGTCAACGTCAACGTCGACGTCGCAGCGGCCGATCAAGCATTTGTTAATTGCAATGCAAGCCGCCCACTCTCACGCACAGACACGCATACAAATGCAAAAGCTACCGAAAAGCATGCAGTACATGATGCTGCTGCTGTTGTTAAGGCTGCGCTGCTGTTACCATTCAAGCGCAGCTTTTGCTTTTGACACATTTTCGGTCGTCGCTGCCAGTGCTGCCAGAATCTGAAAGACAAAAAATCGACTAGAGTTAGCTATAAACAAAATAAGTTAAATCCATTATACGAACAAAATATGTGGGTATGCCTTCAATGAATGTTAGTAATTCAAAATCTTGAGTTTTTACCAAATAAAATGTAGCCACTTGTTCTGTCCAATAGCAGTTTTCAATATTCTGCTGGTATTTTAACAATTGTAAAAGCTATAGCTAGCTATTAAAAAGCCAGAATTGACAACACTGGCTCTGTCTCAGTCGTCTGCAGCTTGAAACTTGGGCTTCGGCTGATCAACAACAACTTCGGTTGAGCGTCGCTTGGCGGCTTCATCGATCAGTTGTTGTCTTTGCGCGGCAGCGAACGGTTTGCGCTTAATTTCGGCGAGCTTTTTGCGGAGCGCGCATGCGTCTCATGCTTTAACCGACTTTTTCGTTGTTGTCGTACTTTTTGTATATTTCGGGGTTTTTTTTTGTTTGTTTTGTTTTTTGTTTAAAAGTGAAACTGACCGACTAACAGTGGCTGCTTGGAAAACGTAATGGCAAAAAAAAAAAAATATAAAAAAAATGTTTATGTATAAATTGCGAATAAGTCTTGTTGTTGTTCTTCTGCTTGCTGTTGTTGCTGGCAAATGGAGGCCAAATGGCTTAAGTTAAAATAAATCTACGTTGGACCTGATTCCAAGGTCTAAAGATATAGATAAAGATATGTTTGTATCTTAATAAAAGTGCTGTAACGCTTGGCCAAGTTTCACCCAAAAGCGCTTGTGAAACTAGCACACACACACACACACACACACACACACACGCATGCATGCAGTGGCAGCAAAGGAGAGACAATCGTCTGGGAATGGGTATGGGAATGCCACAAGCTGCATTTGTCATCTCACTTGCGAGACACCAACACCAACACCAACACCAAAAACACCAATAACAACAACAACAACAGTAACAACATTATCATTATGGTTCATCGTTATTTATCTCGATCTGCACAACCAGTTGAGCTGAGCTCTCAACACTCGCGTCTCACGAATCTCGCAGATCATCATCGTCATTCTTAATTTCCGAATCTCACTTCTCAACTCCTGATTCCCATTCCCATGATTAGCGAGTTTGTGCGAAGTGCTGCCTAACATATAGTTAAAGAACCCTACCACAACAGCATCAAGGTAAAAAAAAATATCTTTAAAAAACAGCGTAAGCCAATTGAAATTTAGCTTCATTCGTCAACTTGTGTTTTATTTGTCGTAGACAGTCAGTTGTGAGTTTTAAATCAATAAAAAAAAACAATCAAGCATTGCATATCGAATGATACAAATGTGTATTAAAAATAGGTTAAAAAATAAATATCTGGTCGAATTGGTTGTTTGTATTTGAAACCATATTTGAGAAAACCAGTCAGATATAATCTTGTGCAGCAGCGAATGCTAACAACGAGTATTAACAACGAGTGCTAACAACGAGTGCTAGCAACGAGTGCCAGCAACGAGTGCCAACAACGAGTGCCAACAACGAGTGCCAGCAACGAGTGCCAACAACGAGTGCCAGCAACGAGTGCCAGCAACGAGTGCCAACAACGAGTGCCAGCAACGAGTGCTAGCAACGAGTGCCAACAACGAGTGCCAGCAACGAGTGCTAGCAACGAGTGCTAACAACGAGTGCCAGCAACGAGTGCTAGCAACGAGTGCTAGCAAAGAGTGCTAGCAAAGAGTGCTAACAACGAGTGCCAGCAACGAGTGCTAGCAACGAGTGCCAGAAACGGGTGCTAGCAACAAGTGCTAACAACGAGTGCTAGCAACGAGTAGAGCGATTGCTCTGCTTTATGAGTGGATCAGTAGAGGGTTAAGCGAGTAGATCAAATTAATGCATACAGCTTACCCCCATGGAGTGTAGCGTGTTCGTGTGTGGACCACATCAAACAGTTTATATGCACTTTGGCTAGACATATTCACACGCAACAACAACAGCAACAACAACAACAATATTTGTTTTGTTGTAGCCAATACTCATTAGTAGTAGGTAAAGTCTAGAAATATATTTAGGCAAGCAGCGCAATGCGAACATCATCATCACCATCATCATTATCATCATCATCATCGTCATCATCATTATCATCATCATCATCATCATCATCATTAACGTTATCATGATCATCTCGATCTCCATCGCCATCTCCCATGTTTCCATCCTCCTTCCAACGAGCTGAATGAGCATCATTTTAATCGTTGTTTCGTGTTGTCTCGGAATGTGTGTGTTTGTGTGTGTACGTGTGTGTGTGTGTGAGTGTGTGAGTGTGTGTGTTTATTTGTTGTATTACTAAATGAAATATCAAAACTGGAGCAAATTAACCAAGATTAAAGCCCACAATTAAGCGTGCGCCCAATGTGAAAGTTAAAACCGCGAACTTGCAAACCAGTTGTCAGTGGATTGTTGTTGTTGTTGGCGCATCTGCAGCGAGCCATTGGACAGCCACCACTTTTACTAATGCAGCGACTGGCAGCAACAACAAAAACAACAACAACAACAAGAGCAACGGCAACAACAACGGCAACTTGAGCAACAACTACTTTAGCGGGTCAACAGCGAAAC
Organism: Drosophila kambysellisi; assembly: GCA_035042185.1. NCBI lineage: Eukaryota > Metazoa > Arthropoda > Insecta > Diptera > Drosophilidae > Drosophila > Drosophila kambysellisi. The sequence goes on along the minus strand of JAWNLS010001080.1, from coordinate 4,757,131 downwards.
AACGTCAAATGAATTTCGCTCCATGGTCGAGTGTTGTTCAGCTGTTGCCTGTTTTTTACACATGCCTCATGCTTCACTGACCTATGCCAAGATAGCGTGATCTTTTTTAGCTTCTTCATTTTGCTGTGTTTTTTTTTTTCTTGGCTCGTGGCTTATGCAAAGTTTTGTACTTTTGAGGCCGAAATGCGTAACAAAAAACCCAAGAAACTAAAAAAATTAGCCAAGTTCAAGTTGGCCAAATTAGGGGTATTTTGTTGTTTTTTTTTCATATTTTTATTTTATTTTTATTTTACTTGTGGCCATCAAATAACTGGAAACGACCCCGGTAAGGTGCACCGGGTTTCAGACCATTAATAAGAGAAGTATTTTTGAAACCGGAAAGTTAATACAAATATACAGATAGATATGTCTTAAAAAAAATCTCATATACTTTTCTCTACAGCCAGGGAATATAGGGTACCTCTCAGTCCAAACACCTTAAGTATTACATTCAAATTCGTTTCGTTTTCAGTTGATATCGCTCCGAATCTTCAAGACTCTTTCAACTCATTCGACTCATTCGCTTCCTCTTCCATCGCAATTTACATCTAGATATGGTTTTAGTTTCGGTCTTTTTCTTTTTTTTTAAATTCACTTAGTTTTAGATGGTTTTTTTTGTTTTGTTTTTGGGTTAGGCTCTATTGTGTTTTGGCAATTTCCTGACTTGTTGGTGCTATTTAAAACGGAAGTGAGATTCACAAAGATCGCTTAGTTCTGGTGAAAAGCACTCAACGATGAACCCCATTTGTTGTTATTGCTGTTGCTGTTGTTGTTGTTGTTGTCATATTGTTTGCTTTGTTGCTTTCGTGCTTAATGTGGCTTAAAATGAGATTTTGTGCAATTAATTAAGATGTCGAAAGACCTGTCGTGACCTGGTGGTGATCTGCAGTCAGCCGAATCTGAGCCGTTGGAAAGTGCATCCGGCCAATGATGAAGTCAGAAGTGCTGAAACACAATTCAATTAGATTAGATTAGTTTGGGTTTTGAGTACATTTTATGTGATAAGAAAAGTGTCTACAATGTTTAACAACAACTAACCAAATTTTGAGAGCAATTTTCCTTCTTTTTTTTAGGCAATTTCTTTTTATTTATGCATTATTTTTCCCCTTCTAATCTAACCTCATTTTGTTTGATTTTAGGAAAAAGATAAGTTCAAATTTGCGTTGTCATTAAACTCAAGAATTTATTTATTTCCATGCAAAATCACATTAAGATAAATCTCAATTTATTTGATTATCAACAAGGATTTTGGGCTTAATTTGCAGGTTAATAACTGTAAATATAGCTATATACAACAATATCATTAATGTTATTATTATAATATTATTATTAGAAAATCAAATTGAAGACTAAAGTTGAGAAATCTTATGGATGGGATGCTATCGTCTTGCTACTGTTCCTCCTCTCTCTTTCTATCTCTCTCTCTCTCTCTCTCTCTCTCTCTCCCACGCACTATACCTGTACCCGTAATCAACTACGTAAGACTTATTTAAGCCACATTTGATGACTTTTAGCCATAATTCAATAAACCTTGTGGCCTTTGAGATGTCAACTGTTGAATAACTGCGTACAACAAGTGGCACCACTGTGTGTGTGTGTGTGTGTGTGTGTGTGTGCGTGTGTGTGCGTGTGTGTGTGTGTGTGTGTGTGGGCGATTTCACAGATTTTGTGTATGTGTGTGAGCAGCGTGAAACAAGTTTATGCATTGCTAAATCTGTCACCAGCTTTGTGGATGTTGCACGTTGGTTCACAGTTTCAATTGAAATCGCTCAAAAATCAGCCAAAATCAACAACGACAACAACGACAACAATGACAACAACAACAACAACAACGACAACAACACGGGCGAGTACTTTCACTTTGAGGGTGCCATTGTGAGAGTTCCCGGAGAGTCTCTTTGCCATTGTCCACTGCTTGCGTAAACTTTCGTGTCTCGAACCTTGGCCAAAATACACGGAAAAAAACACATCATAAATCGTAAACAATACAATATTTCACGTTTAATGCATATACATACATATATTAACTATATGTGTATATGGTGTATATACATATATAACCGTATATTGGGTAGTCTGCATAAAATATATGTACATATTTTTCTTTCCCGGCGCACAACCAAAAAAAACACACATTTTGTGATTAGCATGTTTGTTGTTCGTGCGTTTGGACAATTCATTTTTTTATTATTATTTTTTTATTTATTTTTTTTTTGTCACTAACTCCACACACACCACTACTGCTTCTTCTTCTTCTTCTGTTGTAAGCCCACGCTCCGATCTCACTGTATGGCAAGTGTGAAGTGTTTATTAGCTGGAATTGACAACTATTTCACAATTCAGCAGATGACACATATACATATATATATATATATATATACAGATATATATGCATATATAACGATAAAATTAAATGACAAAGTGTAGAGAAAAGGAATCATTTTATAACGATAAAGATTATTTAAGATTGAGTAGTTAATCAATTCCGTATCTCTCCTGGTATGCATCCAGTACCATGAGCCATTAATAGCTTGGAATATAATCAAGGTATGAGTCAAGCGCATAATCTTGGCCATAGAATCAGTCTAGGCGAGTCAAGGCCAAGAAGGGATAGTCTCGTCTGAAACTTATTGTTAGCGGTTCTCTTCTTTGTCTTTTCATTTACAACAGATACATAATTGAAAGCTCAAATCGAAGTCAAATTGGATGCAAACTAACTTTGTTTTCATATTGGCTGATTTCTGTCCACTAATTATATAATATTAAATTCTCAGTTTATTTAACAATTATAAAATAATTACAATTGCAATAAACAATTAAGAAAAGTGTCGGACTTTCTAGCAAATTTATTCGTCGATTTATCACAAGACTAAAAAATAGGAATGAAAATAATGATTGCAAATAGTTAAAACTTAAAGATGTACATTGAAAAAATGTGGATACCAATTTGTCTTTGTCTTTGTCAAAGTTCAAGTTTTTCTGCTTAATTATGCGCAATTATAATTAAAATTAAAATTAAAATTAAATTGCGTATCCGTCCCGTATTCAAAGCAACTCCATTGCAATAACACAACACGCAATAGCAATGACAGCCACAAAATGACAAACGATTATCGAAAAGGACGAGGGACAAACAGAAGGAGAAGCAGAAGAAGAAGAAGGAGAAGGAGAGCGGAGAAGGAGAACCAGGATAAGGCAACTAGTTCGGTCAACGCCACATCGCAGTTTTTCAGAGCACGTGAACTCAGCAATCAAGCAACGTGGTGAAAACTTAAAAACTCCACCTCCACCTGTGACTACACTGAACGAAAAAAAATCAGCAAAAATGTAGTAAAGCAAATCAAATAATTAATTAACTTCACTAAATACTTTCTTTCTAATTCAGTGATGGATGCAGTAAGAAGAAGTAAATCTTAAAATAATCTTAAATCCAGAATTCCAACTCTTAACAAAAAAAAAAAAACAGGTTTTTTTTTATCATATTCTTAAGTATATTTTTTTTTTCTTTCTTGCTACTCAATTAAATATTTGTACTTTTTTGTGTAAGATTAAGATGGTCGTTTTTCTTCGAGTGTACGCTTAGAATTTGATACCGTTAAGTTAACTGTGAAAACTAACAGCTGTTTGGACGAGCCTTCCCAACTTTGCTTATGTGAAATATGAAATTAATTAAACATAAAAAATACTTGCCTCGAACTTTGTGGCAGGACCTCGATAGGCCTCAATGCCAACTGTCAATTGTCAGTCGCAACTGGTCGCAACCGCCACCGAGGCAGCAACAACATCAATTGCAAAAAAAAAAAAAAAACAATAAAGAAAAAAAATTATACAAAACATTAAAATTCAAACGACTCAAATCGAATTTCAATTTGGCGCAGGTAACCAACCCGGAAGTGGAGAGTCGAGAAATCGCCGCCAGCAATTGTTAGTTATGCCGCTGGCATAGCACTACAGTTCCAAATCAGATTACGGGACATTCAGTCATTTTCCGGGCTTTGGAAAACACAACACAAAGAAAATTGAAAACAAATCAAAACCAAAAAAAAACAAAATAACAAAAAAGCCTGCAAAAATGCGTTACAATTGCAACATGAAATGGCGTCTTCAAATGCTCGTCTCGATGATGTTCTGCGCCCTGCTCGGCTATCTTGGCTCATCCGTGGCGGTGGCAAAGCCGACGATATCCTTCAGCCTGCCCCACGGCCTGCAGGGATTCCCCTCATTCCAATCGTTCACGCAACAGATCATCGAACAGCGCAGTTTGCGTCAAATGAAAACCTACAGGTGAGTTACACATCGGAAAAATCGCTCACCTATTTTCCAAATAGGAAAATATTGACGAAATAATTGAAAAATTTATTGGCAACTAAGTTTTTTTTTTTTTGTTGGAAAATTAAAGAAATTTGAGTTGAATTTTTGTCCGAGTGTCTGGTAAAAATTTATAATAAATTTATTTACTAATTAAATAATTGTTTTGGGGCATTGCAAATATATGAGAACTTGAACTGCCCATTTTATTATGCCCGGTAGGTAATTTGTCAAGAGGATCAACTGACATTGCAGTGTGGCAGATGTGCTTGTCTGGACGTGCACTGCACAAAAATAAATAGTAATAATCAGTTTTAGTAATCAGCAGGCGTTCAGCCCATCCATGGGACGACACGGTTGACAGTAGTTTCACCCGGTTTACGATTCAAGACCATTGCCATGTTCGTCACGTCGCATCCCATAAATTGAAATGCCTGTCGGCTGGCCATGTGCCCAAATCCGTACCCAACTAAGCCTCCCTTTTATTTAATTATTATTATTATTTTCAGCGGGAAGCGAGTTAGCAACGATTCGCTTATTATGATATACTATCACGATCTGACCATAGCCGTCACGGAACTGGGGCCACAGAAGCTGTTGCTCGGCTGCGAACTGATTGAAATCTAGTGAGTAACGCGAGGCAACAAACAAACAAACAAACACAAGGCACTCGTTACATTTGTCTCGTTGCAGCAACGATAAGGAAGGCAAGTTGCTGCTCAGTGGTCTCGCCAAGTACAATCGACCATTGGAGATCGATTTCGACGAGATGCTCAAGCTGATGGACCAATGCGAGCATGTGGACAAGCTCAGCTATGCCGGCAACATCAAGTACAGGTCCACCGACGATGGCTCTGAGCGGAGCAGCAGCAGCAGCACCAGCAGCAGCAGCAGTAACAGTAACATCGAGTCTGGCGTTAGTGGAATGAGCGATGGCAGCGAAGCCACCGACAGCATGGCTAATCAGGAGGGTGTTTCTCTCAAGCTGGCAGCGAACATATTTCCACGCAGTCCCTTTTCACTGTTCAGCGGCATAATACCAGGTAAGATCGTTGAACTGCTGAACACTCGTTAGTTTCCCACTCGTTAGTTATCGGGTCACTAACTCGTTGATTTACTCACTCGTTGGTTTGTCCATTATTCCCAGTAATTTAAAACTCTTCCTTTTTCCTTTTTTTTTGACATAGGCACCAAGTGGTGCGGCACTGGGGATATTGCCGAGACGTACAGGGATTTGGGCAGCGAGATGGCCATGGATCGATGCTGTCGCCAGCACGATCTGTGTCCCGTTAAGATACGCGCCTATCAGCAAAAATACGAGCTGATGAACGACTCGCTGTACACCAAGTAAGTCGTGAACGGAACGAGTAGCAAATGGAAACCCCACTAATTCAATGTTCACTGATCACTCACTTAATTACAGATCGCACTGCATCTGCGATGATATGTTGTTCTCGTGCCTGAAGATGACAAACACATCGGCCTCCCAGTTGATGGGCTCGATATATTTCAATCTGGTGCAGGTGCCCTGTCTGGATGGCCGTACCAATCAGTACAAGTTCCGTGCGGCCAAGGAGGGCTTCTAGGGGTTCCCTCACAGCACCACTTAATATAAATGTCTTTGTTTTTTAATATTCGTTTTAAGTTTTATGCGTTTGGGGCTTGTACATAGCTATAAAAGTTCGAAGGGGACGGTGGGAGGGGGGGGGGGGGGGGCGCTACTTCAATTCAATTATTTATTGAACCACTTAGGTATACAAGATACAGAGACAGACAGACAATATAACTGTTCTAGTTACAGATAAATATCAAACGCCCCTCGTTTTATTAAAATATATATAAATATATATAAATATATATATATATATATATATATATATATGTATATGTATATGTTAAGATTAAATAGTATAGTAGTAGGCGTTATAGTGAAAATCGATCAAATCGTTAACGTTAATCGTTATTGTTTGTCTTTATGGTTTATATAGCTGAAACAATGGCTAAACAAGAAAAAAGCAATTTGCTGGCTTCATTGACTAAGTTTTTTTTTGTTTGTTTTGTTTTCTCTCATTTCGACTTAAATCTAGAACATCTACAACATAACAAAAACATAAAAAAAAAAAAAAAAATTGATTTCATGAAATTACTTTGTTGACTTGATCGAGATTTAATTTTGAACTCCACGTCGAGTTTAAGCTTCCTTCAAAATCTTTTTGTAGCTGTTGTTGTTGTTTGTAGTTTGTAGTTTGTAGTTTTGGATATATATAAAGGTACTTGGAAGGGTTGTTGTTTGTTTGTTGGATATATTTTCACAAGCTTCACTGGTTGATTAGAAAATGCTGGCCACATTGGGTCCCGGCTGCGAATTGGTTGGTGTCGGCTGTGTGGGACGATCAATGTCCTGGTAGCTGCGCTGCTGGTTGGTGGGGAATACGGAAACACCCTGCAGACTGCCGCCACGTGTGTTAAACTCCCGGTACAGTAAAGCAACGCTCACAGGACGCAGCACCAAATTGATGATACTAAACGCAACGGCCCAGCCATCTACAAAAAAAATAAGAAAAAAACATAAATAAATAAATAAATATAAATAAATAATTAATGGATTGCTTAATCTATGTGGGATTAAAGCAATAGCGAAGGGCAAGCGTGAATTTTACTTACTCATAAAATCGAAACTATTGATAATGCTGACTATATCGAAGAAGATGCTAGATGTATTGACCACAAGCGCCTGAAATGACAGAAGGATAAATAATGATAAGGATGTGTCAATGATGTGATTGGAATGTGGAATGCAATTACAGTGGTCACTGCTAAATAATGAACGCCTTGCGGTTGCTCTTAAAATTCAAATTCAAATTTCTACTTATACTAAACATATTTCTGTATGAAAAATGAAGAAGATTTGGTCTTTAAATTTTCTGACTCTAGTGGGAATTATATGTAGGACTTATCCAATAATGCCTCCTTGGTCGCCAATCTCTCGAGCCGTTTTGTGGCCAAGCAATTATTGTAATCCTTAAGATGTGCGGAGCAGTTTTCGTGTCGACTTGCATATTAAAACTCCGTGGGTTAAAGGACAGAGGTCATTCAAGGCGCTGTCCACACAAATCAATTGAATTGACCTTGAACGCTTGAACTTTAACAAGAAAAACACGGACACACACACACAAGCATATACACACCTGCAAACACACACACACTCCAATTAGCTGGACACACCTTGTAATTTCTTAAAGACGACTTTTCGCTTGAAACAAATTGTGCATTTTACACTCAAATTATGTGAAATAGAGAAAAAGTTAAATGAGGAATTTCTCGATTTATATTTTAAAATGTAGATAATCTTAAATAAGTGCAACTCGAACTTTCCGATTTATATAAAAAATCTGTAATATATACAAATTTAACAAGCCCCAAGAATATAAAGCGAATTTGAGTTCCTCTTTTAACAATTAGAAAACTTTTCAAAATTTCAATTTCAACTCATCTCGTAATTGATTCCCAAATAAATCACAGCCAGAATCCCAAGTGAAATTTCAAATTTTCAATTGGAAACTATAAAATTTGAATTAACAACAATGCAATTTAAAATTGAAATATTCACAAACAGCCTTGCCAGATTTTCGATGATGTGGCGTTGCCACGGAATTTAAATATTTATATACCCTGAAGCCATTAAATATGACTAAAAAAGAGTATAACGAAATTGTGTCAAATTTTGTAACATGCAGAAGGAAGAAGAAGAAGATTTGAAAGCCAGAAAATGCAAATTTGGATTATAAATTCTCGATTACCAAATCTAGTTTAATTTATTGTATCGATAACTTTCGCCATTACGCGAATATCAATACAAAATCGATAGACGATAGCCCTAGAAATATATATATATATACAAATATATGTTTCTAATCGCGCATTATATACCTTAACAAAATATTACTCATCTGTGATTATTTAATCAAGATCGGTTCAGAAAATTGTTAGTAAATCGTATATTCAAATTTAATCGATATGCATTCTAAGTTTTTAGCATTCACTTGGCCAGATTTGTGAGAAAAATGAAAACAATGGCCTCACTTTGGGAGCACTGAGAATCTAGGGAATTACCCTAGAATAAACACTACTTTTTCGATTTACTGCTTATATACAATTCATTAACAGTTATTCATTGTACATGAAAATAAATAGAAACTATCCAAATTCCGGACTATTTAGGCGTTAGTTTGAACGCTTCCCTTTTCGTTTGTTTCTTCTTTTTTGGTGTGGGGGTTACAGATTGACCTGCGGTTCGCGTAGTACACTATAAAAATCTATTCCGAGTATTTAATAAGTAATGCTTGTGTTGGTCTTTTTTTTGGGTCAACGCTTGGCTTTGCATAGTTGAGTTGATTAAATGGCGTTGCTAATGGGGTCCTCCCAGGCAAAAGGAAAGCACACAAAAGAACCTTCCACACACGACTTGGAGCCAACTACCCTCCAAAAAGCTGGGCAAGCGGGCTGGAAGGGGTTGGTTTGTTGCGTTTTCATGTGACTGACCGCTCAAAACCATCGAGAAATGACATAGTATACATATTTGATACCCTGTACGAATACCCATAAGCAAAGAGGGTGTAATGATATTGCACAAAATGCAGGAGATTTCTGCGAAAATTACTCCATGCTAGAAGGACAAATGTCCGCCAACAAAGATCTATGTTCTCAAAGTTTCCCCAGACTTACTAAAATGCGTAGGCATATCTCGAATATGGCATCGAACAAAATATAGTTTTACTTTATAACCTCCTTTGATCTCCGAAAAATAACGAATTTTAAACCACTTTCCTTGCATATCTCTTCTAAAAATATTCTTATTTTATTAGTAAACATTTTGGATTCGCAGCTGGGTACAGGGTATTCCCAAGTCCAGCACTCTCTCTCTCTCTCTCCTATTATATATATATCAAGAACACTCAATTTTTTCTTGATATATACTTCAGGTTTTAGTGGACGGGTCGGGGGCGGAGCGGGGCGGGGCGGCTTGCGTGGTGTCGCGCATCGCGTGCGTTATGAGGTCCTCAGGTCTCAGGTCTGGAATTACGATTGGAGCCATCAGCCTCTACAGTGCTGGCTGAGAGAGAAGGGGTATTCCCCCGAGCTGGTGCTAGTTTCTTTTTCGGTTAATGTCAAAGTTCAAATTGGATTCTTGCTCACATTCAGAGCCAATGGCTACAACTCAGTTAAGGCACGAAAAGCTGTTAACTCATCCAGTTAAGCGATATGCATCTAACGGTAACGGTAAACATATATACATACATACATATATACAATATTTCTTCATGTTTTTCTTCTTTATACAAATAACAAATAATCCTTTACATATAAATTTACATTTCAATTTGTTTGTTTTGATAAAGTTCTGTTCTTATGATTATTCCTTTTTTAGATTATATTGATTTTGAATAGTTTTCTATATCGAATGTTTTTCAAATATCGAAATAAGTTAAAAATATATATGTAGGTATTTATAGATTCATCGATTGCTTGCACATTTTCAAATTACTTATTATGACTATTAAATTGCACATTTTGCAATTATTGATTACGTGTACTCAAATTCATTACAAACAAATTTTTTCTGTTAACATAAATATTTAGAAAAAACTGAGGAAAAACTCAGTTTTATATTATGTAAATTAACGCTTTACGCCCCAGACAAAATCCCATTTGGCGCAGCTCAAGTTGCAGAAGTTTGTCTGCTGATATTCACATTATCGCATATATACAAACATACATACATACATACATACATACTTAAATGATAATTAACATTTCCAGTTAAAGTGTCTCTCAGTATTAGCCATTGATTATGAAAGGAAAACTTTTCGCATTTTCATTTTGCAGGAACGGATGATATCAGTTGAGGCGTTAGTTAGTTAGTGAGTGTTGAAGGCCATTTGTGGGAGTAGATTATAACATTATTCAGGAGTCGGTCATCTAATGGATGACATACCATGTGCAGCAAGGCAAGGCAGCGAATGAGTGAGCACAATTCTTGTTTACAGTTTGTCTGTGCAGCAGTAGCAACAATGACAGCAACTACAAGTAAAAATGCTGTAGTCGAGTTAGCTCGACTACGATATACCCTTAACCCAGTTTGTTAAATATATTCTAGTTATATTGGCAAATTTCCCTTTAAGATGGTTTGCACCCGAACTGAATGGCTACAAACACCTGCACATACATACATACATACAGACATACATACGTACACGAAACAGTATTTATCGGGGCTCTGCAGAATACACACAAATATATTGACGCTAGCGTCTATAATCATGCCATCTCTTTCTCACACATTCGCTTGCGTCTTTATATGCATACAGAAAATGCTTGCGGCTGCTGACAGAAATAAGATCAATATGAGAATATATTTTCGACTATAACTTTGGTGTTTCTTATCCGATTGGCACTTGATCAATAATATGTATATGCGTATTATGTATAAATTAGAAATTAAAATGTGGAATTTATTCCTATCGGAAATCGAAATGTATCGATAATTCAAAAACTGAGGCAGTTATCGATCGAATAAAGCAAACTTGATCTGCGCCTGGTGCACAAGAACTTATATTCCAAATTTAAGTCGCTAGCTCTTATAGTCTCTGAGAGCCGCGCGTTCATACATACGGGCAGACAGACGGACAGGGCTATATCGACTCGGCTGTTGATCCTGATCAAGAATATATATACTTTATGGAGTCGGAGATGCTTCCTTCTACCTGTTACATACATTTGCACAAAACCATTATACCCTTTTTACCCATTTTTAATGGGTTAAGGGTATACAAATACAAACACATACGGATAACTATCTCGTCTATGCATACAAACTCACACACACACACTCGTATGTGTTAATTTAGTTCTCTAAAATTGACAGCAACTGGTTTTGCAATATATACTTATATATATGTATATATATATATATATATATATATATGTTAGTAGTAGAAGGCAGTCGTCGTTTCACATACCCAAAAAACAAATTTAAATGAATTATTTGCTGATGATACATATTAAAGCGCAAATTCTGGGGAAGGTTGCGAAAATTTGGAAGTCTTATCAGTCATTAATTTTTTACGATAACACCCACTTTATGTGACTCTGCGTGTGTGTGTGTGTGTGTGTGGATGCGTCAGCATCAATAGCATTTACAGTGAACACTCCCCAGCATACGCTGCAAATTTAAATCTAGCACATTTACCAATTATTGACAGTGCTTTCAAAAATTAGGATTGTTAGCGAAGTACACTTGGAGAAAATCACTACTATAAATGTATAGAATTCGTATACAAAACCTTATAAATTGATATTCAAGAATTGTTAAATTATGTAGTAAAGTACTTTTTAAAAGCATTTTTTGTATTTGCATTTTGAGGGTGCCAAAAATTGAGAACTTTTTTCATGTTGATATGTGATTTGAGTTCTACTATATTTATCTGAGTGTGGGAGCGACTCTTGAGTCCCCAACAATGGAACAACACTTGCAAAGCGAGCGATAAAGAGAGAAAGAGAGAGAGAGAGAGAGACAGGGGTGGGGTTAACTTACCGTTTGCACCGCCTCAATGGAGTCCTTGCTGTGTATCGTCCAGAACAAGGCAATGATAAAGAGGAAATTGTAGAACTCGTAGGCGCCATGGCCCCAAGTTCCGAGCATCGCATTCGATATGAAGAAGAAATGCACAAAGGCAACGACCTGTATGCAAGAAAGAAAGATAGATCAAGAGAGAGAGAGACAGAGGGAGAGAGAGAGAGAGAGAGAGAGAGTATGGAAAGTTTCGTTAAGTTTTGCTGTTTGGTTTCTATTTTGTTGAGTAAGCGGCTCAAATGAAGCCCCACAGCGACGAGGCGTCGGTGGCAGTGGCTGAAGTTGCAAATTGGTTGCCACAAAAGTCCGGAACATATCGAATGGCTTATTGCGGTTTTTGCAGCAGTCGCTGGCGTCGCTGTCGCTTCATGTGCTAATGAGAAGCATTGGGCAACACGTTGCATCGGCGATGGGGCGCAACGGCGGCGGCAGCGGCAGCGGCTGAGACGCAAGCTGAGCTGCAGCTGAGCGGCGCATTATCTAACAATGCACACGTCGATGCAGCCCAATAAGTGAGTTGGAGTTGCTTTCCTGTTGCTGGCTGAGGCTTCGCACCTGCTCGCTTATATATATACACACATACATACATATACATATGTATGTATATATTTATGTATGAATGAAGAAGTGTAATTACCTTGACTCGCACAAAAGGCGAACCCATGATTTCATTTAAATCAGTCATTTTGTCGCTGCTTCTTCAAATAAAGAGTTGCGCAGCCGCCGACAAACCAAAATTCGGATGGGGAACCTGTTGCCTGGTCGAAAGAAACAAAAAACCAACAAAATGCAGTAGCGTCGCTGTCGCCGTCGTCGTTGTCACTACTAACTTTGGCTGCCTTGCTGCCAGCTGTTTTCGTTATTTTTGTGCAAATATTTTGAATTGTTCTACTTTTGAAATGTGTTGTGTGTGTGTGTGTGTGTGTGTTTGTGTGCGTGTACGTGTGCCTGAGTATTTAAGCTATTCGCTTTAATTGATGTTCTTGCTATTTTGTCAAATTCTATTTTAATTTTTTCTAAAATTCATTTTCGACTGCGGTTGAACGCACTTTGAAGCACTCACACAAATGCAATTGGCATACAAACAGAGGCGACACGCAGAATCCGCAAATGCACTTGTTGGTTTTCGACTCTAGCACAGATGGCGCTCAAAATTATTTATCATGCGCTGGAATAAATTGGTCACGACAGCTATTGTTCTTTTTTTTTTTTGCTTTCTTTCTTTATTTTAGGGCGTAAAGAACAAGCAACGACAACAAGTGCACAACACTTAATCAAACAGTAACAAACAACAATTTGAATGAGAAAAAAAATAAGTCTGTGTGTGTATGTTGATACGGAGCGGACGCGAACAGCGCACGAGCGTTTTCAATTTGAATCTGACTATGAACTGTGCATGGGGCAGCGCCAGTCGGCTACCAACAATAAAAAAAAAACAGCCTAACTAAAAAACAGACCCCCAGCGAAGTCGACGTTGGCGTCGGCGTCGGCGTCAACGTCGCGGTGGCGTAATCTTTAGCAGTGCTGTACAGCGTGCCGACCAATCGATATAGCGACTTGTTTTGAGCTGTAGTAAAAATATCGATACTTCGCTTATTGTTTCAAAGTCGTGTTTCCAAATCGAGTCAAAAATAGCTCACATCTTTGGCCTTTGCAATATAATTTTTTTGCACGATTAAAACAATTCTCACACGATTTAGTGTTTCCATTTCCATACACTTGCCGCATTCGCGTGATTTAGGGTGGTTTGTCGATAGCCGTCGAACAGCTGTTCACAAAATGCATTTATGGTAACACCGAGTTAACAATATGGATTTAATTTTTGCCCTCTTAAAACCAAATACAAAAATAAAAAATTAAATTTCGCTACTCGTTTCACACCGTTATTTCTTATGTGGAGTTTTTCACTGTCGATAACTTTAAAGAATTCGAAAACACGGCTTAAAGCTGACCAAGAGTGGAGGCCGGTCGATTTTGCGATCAGAAATTGAACGTATAAAATATATGATATAATTTTTGTGCAAATTACCTACCGGTTTTTCTAAGGCACGATTTATTTGATGCTATCACTGTACACTTAGAAGAACAAGTTTGTCTTATGAGTATCTTTCCATAATGTGAATTAAACAAACAAAATTTGGTTAATATCGATTGTAAGTCGCAATAAATCGATAATTTAATGACACAAAAATCGTAGATTTATTAAAAACGTTGGTTGCTTCTCAAATATTATGTTGTTGACATATTTATTTATTTCGAATGTTTAACTTTCAAACAAAATTATTCAGAATTGCAAAGAAACAAAATACATGATTGGGCAACGCCAATCCTATACTGTCTAAAGAGAGAGAGAGAGCAAGAAACGAGTACTGATAAGACGAGCATCACTGATCGCTGCTCGCTGCCCTCACTGGATGATAGCTGATTGTTAACGATTTGGCTAATTTTGTGTAGTGTGCGACATGTCTGACAATCTGGCGAAGGTGCAGCGCGCAAATCCAACCAAATATCCCATGTTACCAACACCACTGATCACCTACGGCATGGTTAACAATCTGGAGTGCGAGCATGTAAGTCAGAGGAAATATATGCATACATATATACATATGTATATATGACAAACCACATGTCTAATCTCAGGTGCCGATTTCCGTTGGCGATGCTGAGGCAAAAGCAAAATGGGATTCACCATGCTTGATGATAATCTTTGATGGCGGCGATTTACACTGTGCCATGCATCATCTGCTTGCCTCGCTGCACAGTCCATTTGCCCCAAATGCTGTTGCCACTCTGCTTATACAGGAGAGTGTGCGTGGGCCGTTTCTGGAGCTGCTGGTGGAGCAGATGAAAAAACTAGATCCCTTGGTGTATCAGCATCCCAACTATGTGCGAACGTTGGGCAAACTGCAGGAGATCAGCCCCGAGACAATTGTGGGCAATTCAAAGACTGTGCCATCAAATGCCACGCCCATGCTGGTCTGCGACTTAACGCACAATTTTCTAGGCGCAGACGGACCCACTGGTGTGATAACAATGCACACCTTCCGCACACCCAAAGATGCAACTCAGGTGAATCTGAAGGAGACGCTCGCCTACGGTTCGGTGAGCATCTGGAATGAGAAGCTGGCGAGCGCATACGAGGTGTGCGCCTTGCTCAAGAACACTACATTCATGATCAATTGCTATAATGTCGATCTGGGACCAATTAAAGCTGCCTTCGATGCTGGCCAAAACGATGTGAGAATGGTTAAGGGCTATCATTATGAGTCTGTGATCTGCGGTCAGATGCGCAAGATTATTGTCTTTGCCGTCGGCACCATTTTTGCCAACTGATGCATTTAACTTGGAGGGACTATCTAAATATATTGTATACATGTATGTATGTACATACTCCACATACATACGTATATATACACTCCGTTTTGTCTGATATTTGTTTGAAAATGTTTTTTTTTTGTTTTTCAATACATGTACTACGCTACGCCTAACCATATTCTCTTGTCTTATCTTGAGCGGCACCTGGGGATTAACAGCTGGTTAGCTGAAGGTCAGCCAGGCACGCCCCTTTGCATGGAACAGGAGAACGGATTAGAAGGTTTTCACAGATGATGACAGTTGTCCACTTGAAATCGCTGCTGCTCTCTGCAAGTCTCATTTCTCTCGCACTCGCACTCGCTCTGCAAAGATTTGTTTGGGGGGCTTGTGTGTTTATTTGATTATTTCCACATACCATATACCCTTACCCAATCCAATGGGTATGCTAACTATGTCGTAAATTTGTTAAACAGTCCGTCTGAAAGTCCAAGCAAAATTGTCGCTCAGTTTAAAATAAAGTTATTTGTTTTGCTCCCATAAAATCAACGTTTTAATAAAGTATGTATGTACGTATGTATGTATATCAAATATCTATTTAGAAACTTTCGATAAGAATTTGGCAATTTTTTGAATCTGATCGAATATGTTTAATTTTGTTTTTCAGTAAATCTTTAAATGTTTATATTAAAAATTGTATAAATATATACATTCATACATATGTGTATATACTCATAGGGTATTTACTGCACGGCACTGCAAATATTTCGATATCTGTTCATTTGGATACCTTGTTGGAATTGAGTTCGTTGCCCTACCTCAAAAAATGTGGGTCTCAGACAATTAACAATATCTCACTAATGCATTTGATGAATCAATAATGCTTTTTTTGTTAACAATCTTTATACATGCTAATAGTTGTTATTATGCTGACTAATGTGTTTAACAGAAACTAGTCTAACTGTTTTATCATATTTCATGAACAGTTTTTCACATTTACCTGTTAATTCAAATGGAATAGTTCCATTATTATCTGTAATAGATAAGACTACCTCATATCTACATACATTTGTTTTTATAACAACAAAAAACAAAAGAGAGTTGTGAACAGGATGAACACAATGTTTAGGTTATCTAAATTGTTAAAAAAAATTCATTAATTCTTACATTTAATTATGGTATTTTCAGCTTGTGGCATTTGAAATTCGATTTTTGCCCATTTTTGTTGAATAGGCATTTGTACTGCGCACATTCCCACACACACATATGTACATACACACACACATACATATGTATGTATGTATATTTATGTATATCTAAGACTATTACTATGGGAACTATAACAGAGTGTAAGCAGTCACTACATGCATACATACACATGTACATTGTAAGTAGTTTGTAAATCAAAGTCAAAGCGCCTTCGCTTCAATTCAGCGCGCGCTGGTGACGCAAAAAGAGAGAGAATGAAAAATAGAAAAAGAGAGAGCGCCAAATATAATCCATTCACTTGCTGTTGTTGCTTCTGTTGTAGCTCCATTTTCCCATGTAAAAAGAGAGGTAAATAGAGAGGAAGAGAGAGCGTGCGGGAGAGTAAACAAAAAGCACAAACAGCTGGAGAGAGAGAGTGCCTGCCTGCAGAGTGACTGGTTTAGTGCAGCAACAACAATAACAACAGTTACTTTTTGCTGTTGTTTAGGTTCAGTTGTTGCTATTGTTATATGCAGCCTATTACTGCTGCTGCCTCTGTTGCCGCCGCTGCCACCACTGCTGGCAAAGCACAAAGTTACGAATACGCTTCAGTCGCTGCCTGCTCCAGCTGTTAATGAGTTGTCTTTGGCCGTCTTCTGTGTCGTTGTCTCTTCGTCATATTTGTTGTCGTTGTTGCTGTTGCTGTTGGTTATAGAAAAAGAGAAAATGTGCTGGCAATTGCACAATAGCTAAACTATAAATCGAACAAAAACAGTTTTAGCATAAAATAAGAAACTTGGCAACGACAACAGTTTGGAAATTTGGATTTTTTGGATAGGGGAGTTTTTGGGGGCAGCACAGACAGATGCCGCCGCACAAATGGACGGACGAGTCACGCGACGCCTCCTGTTACTACGGCAATGTCGGACGCTCAGCCTCCGATGCGGATGACGATGATACGGAGGCGGATGACGAGCACCAGGCCTTCTGTGACGGTGATAGACCACTAATACGACGTAAGATAAATAACCACACATAAAAATACAATAACAAAGAAATTAGAAGTATTTTAAATATATTTTAAGCTAAGTAGTTAATTAAATACTTAAGCTTTCAATATAAATGTTAATCATATATTTTTATATTTTGAATATTTACATTTGATGCTTGATTTTCTAATTTCATTTGTTAGAGTCTTTGAATTTCTATCATAATTGAGAATAAATAGTTTTTGAACTACGTCACCACTTTTAGTGGTTCAAGTTCTTAAATTAATGGAAATGATATGCTTTGAATTTTGCAGCTGCTGCTGATGATGCTGGGGAGGATGATTTTCTGCAGACACGTCACATCTTTGGGCTGATGGGCTTCCTCGGCTTTGCCGTCGTCTATGCGATGCGTGTGAATCTCTCAGTGGCGATTGTGGCCATGGTTAACCAGACGGCCATCCCACACAACAATGGCTCCGTTCTGGGCAACGATACGTGTAAAATGCCACCCTCTCCCTCACCATCGTCAACAGCAACATCCACATACTCCTCGTTTTGGCAACAGGATCAGCATGATCGGCAGGATGAGAAGGGTGAATTTGTGTGGGATGAGGCGACGCAGGGCTTGGTCCTTGGCAGCTTCTTCTATGGGTATGTGCTAACCCAGGTGCCTGGTGGCCGCATGGCTGAGCTGCTTGGCGGCAAACGGATCTATGGCTATGGTGTCCTAATCACAGCCATTTTCACATTGCTCACTCCATTGGCGGCACACTGGGATTTGCCACTGCTGATAGCTGTGCGCATCCTGGAGGGCATGGGCGAGGGCGTCACTTATCCGGCGATGCATGCGATGCTGGCACACTGGATACCACCGCTGGAGCGGAATAAGTTTGCGGCAATTGTTTATGCCGGCTCCAATATTGGCACCGTTATATCCATGCCACTGACGGGTTGGCTCTGCTCCCAGAAGTTCCTGGGCGGCTGGCCATCGGCGTTTTACATCTTTGGTGTGCTGGGTCTGATATGGTTCGGCGCCTGGATGTATCTCGTCTACGATAAGCCCAGCGAGCATCCAAGAATATCACGCAAGGAGCGAGCTTATATTGAGCGCATGCTGCATGTTCAGTTGCAAACGGAGCACGATGTGGATGAGGAGCAGGTGCGGGAGCAGGAACTGGATGAGATGGAGGATGAGGAGGAGGAGGAGGAGGAGGAGGAGAATAATGAAGCTATACCGTGGCGTCACCTGGCCACCAGCGTTCCACTATGGGCCATTCTGCTGACGCAGTGCGGCCAGAGTTGGGCATTCTACACACAGTTAACCGAACTGCCAACCTACATGAACAACATCCTCCACTTTGATATCCAGTCGAATGCACTCCTGAACGCCATACCCTACCTGACCTCCTGGTTCATGGGCATCGCGTGCTCCGCTTTGGCGGATTGGATGCTCGCCCGTCGCCACATTACGCTGCTCAACTCGTACAAGCTTTGGAACACTATTGCCTCGGTGGTGCCCTCGTTGGGCTTGATTGGCATCATCTATGTCGGCTGCGATTGGGTCTGGGTAACGTTCATGCTCGCTGGCATTGGATCTTTAGGCGGCGCCGTTTACGCTGGCAATCAAATGAATCATATTGCGTTGAGTCCCCGATTTGCTGGCACCATGTATGGCATAACCAATTCGGCGGCGAATATGTGTGGCTTCCTTGCACCGTATGTGGTTGGGCTGATCATCAATCATCGGGAGACGCTCACCCAGTGGCACATTGTCTTCTGGCTGGCGGCGGGACTAAATATCGCTGGCAATTTCATCTATCTCATCTTTGCCAGCGCCGATGAGCAGGCCTGGTCGCTCCAACGTCCAGCGAGAGTTAACAGAGGCGCAGGCTCATCCTCCGCCTCCACATTGCGCATCTAGCAACGGGTACCTATATAAATCAATAAGCCGACCTTAATCGTTAATCCTCCCTTAATTAGTGCATAAGCATAAGTGTGATAATTCCGTGCGGAATGTGTTCTTAAGTTCCCAAAAACTATGACGATGACGATGACGATAGCGATGGCGATAATGATGCAGTATTCTTATCTATTATCGAGCAAAACACAAGCGTCTAACAAACTATTAGTTTCCCAGGCTTCCAGTGACTTTCCAATATTGATCATTTAACAAGAAATGTGGAAAGCTAATCTACAGACACAATTTTCCAATGGATGTTAGTTGGAAATCTTCCAAACCTTCCAGACGCAGCAAGTTTCAGTGACTCCTGTGATCTTCCAGCTGCTCTTGTCGCTTCCCAGTAGCCAACACTTGTTTTAACAACAACTTGGATTTAAATTCAACAATTTTAATGACTTTCCAGCTGCTTTGATTCCGCTTCCAGCGGCTTCCAGTGAGCTCCCAATAATTTTCCAGTTTCAAATCGTTTCCAATCGATGCTTTTAGTAATGTTGTCCTTGTCTTTCCAATGGCTATGACTAATTTAACCAATTGTTAACAACGGACTGTGTTTTGCTAGACGTTTTTGATATCAATATATTCGTTAAATTTATATGTATATATATATATATATCTATATATATATATATAGGCAATCCACATATACGATATACAATACATATGAGAAACTAGGGTCTAGAGTTGACCTACATAGCTTTAGTGCGGCTCCTAGCCGGCCGAACGAAATTATACAAATTATATACCATATACAAAATGTATTCCGATATTTATATATACACACATATATATATATATATGTATATATGTTATTTGTGATGTAACTTTGAAATAATAAAATCGCACAATCGCATATCGTAGATTTTAAATTTGTGATTGACAAAAAGTAAATAAAGTTAAGATAGCTAAGTGTAACTTGATGAAGTTATCCAGTGGGTAAGTAACAGTTAGCTGACAATATATATATATATATACCACACAGATACATACAGTGTCTTACAGTTCATTTTGAACGGTGTCTAGAACAAATTTCAATTGCCTGCTATAATCTAATTATTCATTATTTTTCAAAAATTCCAAAGACCCATGGCAGGTACATATATTAACCACAAAAATTAATATATGACCCCAATAAACTGGAATTTCCCCATCCGCTAGGTCGGGTTATGTAAACAAGTACCTCTATTTATAGTCACAGGTCATTTTGAATAGTTACATTATGGACACCTGGGTGCCATAAAACCCGGATTTTTTACCTAAAGTTGAATATTTTCGGTATAAATAGACACATCCTCCGTAGTTTTTTCCTGCATTTCGGGTGCAACAAGCCAACAAGGACTATGGGCAAACGGACTACCATTGATCAACGGAAAATCATCCTTGAACACTTAAAAATCTGATATTCATATCGCCAAATAGCTAAAATGGTCAATCTAAGCACCTCAACTCATCGAAAATTGGATGGAGGGCGAGGGCGGAATGGCACCAAACCCGATTTTCACCGAGCAGGACGAGCCGAGGATCATCAGGTAAACAAGGGGAAATCTTAAGCTATCGGCTCAAAAACTGAATCAATAAACACCGTTCAAAATTAACTGTGAGACACTGTATGTATATTATAGCTATGGATAACAATTGGGGGGGAAATATATCCAAAGCAAATGCGCAAATTTGAGTGGCTTATCTTTAGTTAGTTTGCTTCGTTTACTTTTCACTTTATTATGAATATTAATGCCATTTTTTTGTTATATTTTTTTAATTTTGCGTTCGTCGGACGATTCCGATAACTGGTTTAGTGTGGGAGGGGTACGGGGTACGGGGTACACTGGTTCGTGTGGGACGGGGGCGTTGGATGCAATTGCTCATTTCTAATTTGTTCTTTCTCTTTGTTTCTGTTTTTGATATGGCATTCCGTAAAACAATACAAATACAAATACAATTAGTTATATAGTACATAAATAATTTATACTATTTTTCCGTACTAACGCGCTATTAAATAAATGCTAAACCACAAAAAAAAAAAAATAATAATAATTAAAAAAATTAAACAGACAGACGCATTTCATTTGATGATGTTATACAATATATATATATATGTATATTTATATATATATGTGATCGTGACCATGATCGTGATCTTGACTACCAGACACTGCACTTGTCCGCCGGATTCATGTTTGTGCCCACTGAGCAGCCGTAGGCGTGCGCAAAGTCACGTGAATTGGAGAGCGGTCCAAGTACACGTACAAATCCCGGTGAGTGTACGGAGGAACGGATCTTGGTTAATGCATCCTCTGGGCGCATGCTGCCGCACCAGATCTGTGCATAGTTGAGAAAAAACAGCTGATCGTGCGTCATGTTGAGAGCCGGCAACATCAGCTCCCTGCCATGCAGCTTCTCCCACTTTTTATACGCCTGCAAACAACAATACGGATTAGGATCGAATAGTTCGTGATCGAACGGAGTGCAGCGGAGTGCTCACCCGGAACGCCTGCTTGAGGCCGCCATTGTCAGCGATATTCTCGCCCTGAGTCATCCGGCCGTCCATGTACATGTCGACCTCGTTGATCTTGTAGCGCGAATACTGATCGATGATGCACTGGGTGCGCTCCCGAAACGCTTCGATTGTGGCGTTATTCCACCACTGCATCATGTTGCCCTCGCGATCGAACTGCCGCCCCTTGTCATCGAAGCCATGGGTAATCTCGTGTCCGATCACCACACCAATCCCACCATAGTTCAGCGACTTGGGAAAGTGTTGGCTGTAAAACAACGGCTGCAAAATACCAGCAGGAAATACTGCCAAAGAAATCAAATAAAAATTCCAGTTCCAGAAAATCACAAAAGATATATAAGTATGTAGTATAAAAATAAAAATTAGCTTGAACTAGGAGTTAAAATCTCAAATATTTATGTAAAATATTTCATATAAAATGGGAGTAATAATCTAAAATATTTATTTCCTATATTTCCTATAATCGACCCCATAAATTACAACTCATCTGTCGACCGATTGTTCCTATGCGGATAATTTGGTTAAAAATAATTCAAATTAAGCGAAAATAAATAATTCGACCGATTGCTCCTATAGCAGCTATAAGTCATAAGTATATATATATATAAGAATATATATAATATTTTATCAAGATAGCTTCAGGACTGACTAAATAGGGTGCACAGATAGATAGGGATATATCGACTCGTTGAGTGATGCTGCTTAAGAATATATATAGCTAATGGGATGGGAATCGTCTGCTTCACAGAGATAACAAAACAAATCCTGTAAATGGGATGAGTTGTAGCAGAACCTACCAATATCATTTTTGTTGGGATTGTAGAAGGCATTGACCACCGCCGGCTCCGTGGTCCACTTCTCCTTATCAACGGGCTGTCGCAGCAGTTGGAGCAGCTTCTCCGATTCCCACTGCAAGATGCTCAGCACATTATCGATAAAGTTGTCCGGGACGATCGTCAGCTGAAATGAATAAGCACATTTATGGATCGTGGAATGTGGAATGTGGAATGGGGGAAGGATGAGGAGTAAGGATTCAATCGAAATGCTTACATTTACGTACTCCTGCTCCAGTTCGGTGACATTGGTGAGTATCTCTGGATAGCCGATGCGTTCGTTCATTGAATCGGCCTTTTCTTTGGCCACCGCACGCGTCTCATCGTCCATCCAGTGATTCTCGGCGAGCAGCTCATTGAACGCGGCCCGTATGTTATGAATCATCTCGAGGGCAACCTCCTTGCTATCCTGATTGAAGTTGTCCCGTATGAAGAGGGCGCCAACGGCAACGCCCAGTTTCTTATTTGTCCACTCAACGCACTGCGACCAGCGCGTCCTCTCCGACTGGATGCCCATGAGGATTTTGCGAAACTCGACACGCTCCCGCTGATACTCATCGATCATGTGCGTCATCAGGGACATGACCAGACGCCACAGCATATAGTTGTGCACCACCCGTCGATCTGTGCGACGCAGTATCTTTCCCATTTCCATTAGATACGACATGCCATACGTGACCAACTGTTCGTTTGGCTGCAATTGAATCCCCGGCCCAATTGCCGTCTGCAGATAATCGGTCCAGTTGAGTTCCGGCACCAGTTGCTGCAGTTCCGGCAACGATATCTTTCGATAAACGGCGCTCGTATCATGACGATCCGCCTCGGCCAGTGAGGCATTCACCAGCATCGTCTCGAACCGCACCACCTGCTTCAGTTCATCGGCTGCCGTCGATGCATTGGCGCCCAGCAGCTGAGAGATTTGTGTCATATATTTGTGATATGCCTGGCGATCGTTGGCACTGCTCGCCTTCAGATAGTAGTCCCGCGAGGGCAACGCATACTGCAGCTGATCCATTTGGATGATGTTCACCGAGCTGTTCTTGTCATCCGCCCCCACATACAACTCGATCATCACCGATTCGCTGTAGTGGAGCCGCAGCTTGCCCATCAGCTGCTCGACCGATAGATGCGAGGGTATCTGCCAGTTGGGCTCAATGACCGGCCAGCCGCCCAAGGAGCGCAGCACCTCCTTCAGTCGTCCAGCGCCAATCTTTCGGATCTGGGCTGCAATCAATATGAAATCAGGTGTAAGAATTATTCCATTGTTTCATATGTAATTTGCTTAACTCAAATTAATCATGCATTTAATTATTTTAGATTTCATTCATTTTGGTATTAAATTGGTAATCTTTCAATTAATATTGGTATTAAAATTAAATTTAAGCAATTCATTTATTAGTTGTTATTTTTATTCAAGTTGCACACAATACGAATTTCTTAAAAATGTTAAATTGTATTTTATTTGATTGAGTACCATTTTTCTTAACTAAATAAATTTAAATCAGAATTTATATTAATTAATTTTGGCTCACTTTCTCTGATACTATTTTATTGAGTATCCTTTTTCTTCCTTAATTAAATTTTAAATTAGAATTTATTTTAATTAATTTTGGTTTACTTTCTTTGAGTACCCTTTTTATGATTAATTCAATTTCAATCAAAATTTATATTAATTAATGTTGGCTTACTTTCTCAGATACTATTTTATTGAGTTTCTTTTTACTTAATTAATTAAATTTTAAATTAGAATTTATATTAATTAATTTTGGTTTACTTTCTTTGAGTACCCTTTTTTATAATTAATTCAATTTCAATCAGAATTTATATTAATTAATTTTTGCTTTCTTTCTCTGACCCTTTTTTTTTGAGTATCCTTTTTTAATTGAGTTCAATTGAATATTAAATTTCTTTCTCTCAAATTTCAGTTGGAAAAAGTCTGATCTCCGATTGATTTTAATGGATGGTTAAATTTGGTAATACTCACGTATGTCCATGCAACTCTTGTAGAATGTCTTTGCCTTGATGGTTGCCTCATTGTCGCGATCATCGATGGGCTCATCCAGGACACCACGTAAAATCAACTGTTGCTGATCGGAGAGCACCTGTGTTAATATTTGGTATCAGTATTAATTAAATAACTTTAATACACAAAAATATATAAATAGAGAACCTCAAAAGTGCTAATCGAGCTGCGATCCTCGGGAATGGGATGCACCTTATTCCAGGTGCCACACGCAAATTGAAAGAAGTCCTCGCACGGATCAGCCGCCAAATCCATCGCGGATAGCAACGAAGCAGCTGTAAAATAATCGAACCATCAATAAATCAATTGGGGAATTGCCGATTCTAGGTTATCTACATTTTCAGCTGGGAAAAAATACCATCGGTGCGTTTAATTGAAATTCCTGGTCATAAATCAATTTTCGAGTCGATCATAAAAATGTCCAAGCTGAGAAGCAAATAACTTTTATCACAACCATTTAACTACCCTTCCCACCCTCCCTCCCTTCCACCCTTTTGTACAAAGTTTAGGTTTGCCGGAGTCCTGTAAAACTTTGCCAGCCTCGAAACAAAAGGACTTCGGTTTGTCGTGGATAGTTTAGGGTTCGCTATTGGTTTGGGGCTCTTGAATGATGTCCCTTTGCCGGCATGGAAACAAAACGCGACCAAAACCATAAATCAACTTTACTTTGAATGCTCGGAAAATAAGAGTTAAGCTTCTACCGCAGGATACTCAAGGACATAAAGGAATCCTGATTGTGGATTCTGCATTTAAAGTTGACTAATTCAATTTTGTTGTGCATTCATTTTGAGATATGCAATTTCTGAGAGCTTTCAGGATTTAAGGCTCATTTTTTTAACACACACGCACACACACATATATATATATATATATATATATAGACTTTCTGTCGCTAATCACAGCAACAAGTTTTATCCCCAGCTCCGATTTATGATATATTCTGAAAATATATATTATGCATGTGGTAGTCGAGTCAGCTGCTCTTTTGGCCAGTTTCAGGTTCAACCCCGGTCTTAAATAGCCAATTTGTGGTTACCAGTACTATAAAACAGTCGTATGAGCCTATAACGAATACAAGTCTCTCGGGGATGGGGGCAAACTTTGATGTTTGTCTTGGCGGCATAAAAGATGGAAGCGCACATACAAAAATAAAAAAAACGGGGTGTGTGCGTGATTATGTGTGTATGTGTGTGTGTGTGTGTGTGTGTGTGTCTGTGTGTAGGCATTAACTGTACTAAGGAGACTATAGTATTATGTGCATTTGTTATGCATGCATGCGATGTGTGTGTGGCAAAGGACCAAAAAGGAGCCAGGCACATGTGTTTGTCCTGTTGTGAAGTTACCAGTTGGTGCCACACAAGCAGCACCAAATGTCACATTCCCAGCAATGGTCAACACACACACACACACACACATAAAAAGCTCGTTAAGCGTTGTCCTCTCCTTCATCTGCTCCGTATTCAAATCCTTCTTCCCCGACTTGATTTGCAAATGCATTTGGAACATTGGCAGAGATATAATCAAGAATCGAGCGTGTCACTGAACAGCGTTTATTTTTTTAATACTCCTAATAAATAATTGACGAAAGTCATTCGCTAAAGACACACCCACACACACACACACTCGCACACACACACACACTCGCACACACACACTGGAAGGCATTGACCATTTTGATTGACAGCCATTAGCACAATTTGATATGCATTTCTTACGGCTGGGCTTCTTCGACCTCAACCTGAATTCAATACTGTCATCGTTATTCACTACACTGCGAAAAATATTTGTGAACCAGTTTAATTTACGTTTCCTCATGGTTTTCCTCAATCAAATCTAAAATTCTAAATATTAGAAAGAAATAATCCACAAACTGTGAATATAAATCTTAAATTGTATTTATTACTTTTTTCAACTTCAACAGATTCTTCGATGAATTTGTAATATATATATATATATGTATATATATATATATATATACTTGATCTGGATACGTGCACATATGTTCTGGTTATCTTCTAGTCGAGCTCTGTCGACTTTTTTTTGTTTTGTTATTTTTTTTTTACTCTTGAGCTTGAGTCAATTATGAATTGCAGTTCTGAAAATAGAGCATTTTTTTTTCAGTGTAATGTGTCCATCACTCACCTGTTCGCACGCACTCCTGTGTCATGCATATATTGTCCTGGCTGCGTCCTGCTCCTGGTCCACCCTCCATGCCAAAGTTGCCATCGCCACCTGCAATTAGAAAGAACTTTGGAGTTGAGTTTGTTATGGCTTCGTCTTCTTCTTCTTTTTTTCCTTCTACACACACACACACACACCTACACACACAAACACAAACACACACACACACCTTAAGATTATTGGTCTTAATTTAAAAGCCACTCACGCAAATTGAATATGAATATGAAGTTAACTGGAGCAATAAAAGGTTCACTGAAGTATCCCGACTGATTGACTTCAATTGGCAAAGATCCTTCAAATTGGGGGATAAACTATCACATATATTCCAATTTTATAGCTTGCAATTTACCGATTTTTTTTGGGGAAAAACCGTTGCAAGAAAATTATGAAAAACTGAAAGTTACAATTTAAAGAAATCAAAAGATTTTGGTCTGACACAACATGGCATAGCTCCTTATTTAAGTTTTATATATATATATATTTATTATATATATATATATATATATATGTATATATATACGTAAATATATAAATATATATCTGATTTATTGCAGAAGCAACAGAAACATTTCAAATATCAATTAAAGTCCATGTTTATTGTAAACAAATCAAATTGAACAATGCCAGTTCAAACGGATGTCATCGCTTCAATCATATGGGTCAGGATATATATATATGTATATAATTATATATATAGTATATATACATATTTGATTGCCAATAGCATTTACACAAGTCGTCACATTTTGTTGGCACTTATCAAAAGCAGCCCTGCAAATTGAACACTTTCCCACCTTCCTCATTTATTATTAAAGGAATAACATGTTGCCCCTCGGTCGATAGCTCATCGATTGGGGCACAGGAAGTGGGAGACAAGACAGGCGACACATGTTGCATGTCACATTTTTAACAATTTTTAACGATGTACACAACAAGAAATGCAAACCATGTCAAATAGTCGATTAGCCACATTTTGCTTAATTTAAAATTCAAATATTTTTGAATTTATAATTTAAGAACTTTAATTTTTAATTCAAGTTTTGTATGTTTTTAGTTTATGAAATGTACAAAGTTACAAATAATAATTCTCTGAGTGAATATGCACCGAGTAGTAAATACCCTCTCCCTCTCCCGCTCCCTTCCCAGCGAACCTCATCCCGATTCCGCTTCGTCACGTTCTAATTTTTTTTTGTATTTTTGTTGTTGTTGTAGCTTCGATATTGTTCCATTAAGTCAGTTTGGCGCTGTTGTTGTTGTTGTTGTGTTATGAGTAAACTCGAGTCCTGGAAAATCAACTAGGGTGCTGGTTTGCTCGTTTACTAATTGAATAATAAAATACGTTTTTCCGATGGAAGCACTTATGCAACTTGTGGCAGCGTTCATAATTTTCATTTGTCGAACTAATTGAAAGCTTTAATGACACACAAAGGGGGTGTGGCAAGTGAGCAATGGGTGGTTGTGGGGGGGGGGGGGGGGGGTGGTGTTGAAAGGATTGAAAGGATTGCTGAGATTCGCCACAGGGAGTTTATACATTGACAGTTGCGTGGAAAATGATTTACTGTTTAACACACTACAATTTAATTGGTGTCCTTGAAATTACGAAATTAAGAAATTGTGCAAATTTAATAAGAAAATTTTCCATGCATTTTCAATAATGAGCACTTCAGACATGCGCCCACAACTTAAAGGACCCCTTTATCCTTTCTTCAATCATCGATAATCAGTTCGAACAAATAATGAATAATACTAAAAATGGATTAGTTACGACTTCGAAATATGTTGAAAAATAATCAATTTTTCATTCAATATTTGGCGTCCACCCATTTTAAAGGTGACCACTTTTCCCCGGGGGTATTTATAGCTGTGATATTTATTTTTAAATATGTTGTAAAAAAAAAAAAACAAAAAAAAAAAACGATGGCCAAAAAGATAGGCTTTGATGATGGCCGGGCGGCAAAGCGAGGCGCTGTTGAAGCGATTACGAGGAACGATGAATGAAATATCCCCCCCCCCCCCCCCCCACTCACATCAATTTGTTGCCACCAAATATTAAAAGCACGTTACCGCCAATCGATTGCAAAAAAAAAAAACATATAAAAAATAATAAATAAAAAAATAATAAAAAAAATGTTTAAAATGAAATTCGTGGGCGAATTGATTGGTTTTCGAAAATGGAAATGGAAATATGTGTGTGTGAATGTTAGATAATGTTGTAGATAAAAACATACACACACACACACACACACACACGCACAAGCCAAGGGTTGTGAGGGGGAGGTGTGGTGACGCAGGGGGTAACGGTGCGGAAATGTGTGTGAATGAATGCAGCTGAGCAATGAGCAAAAAGACGACAGAGCTCTGGGCATTCCGACTGATAGCACGGCTACACTGCGAGAAAAGCGTCGTACCACATTGTGAATGGTGCCAGAGATAAGCACACCATATATTCGTAATAAGAAACAAAAACTTTTAAAACAATACAAATCAATTATTTCCTTAAGCGTAGAATATTTGTGATTTGCAAAACTTTTCAAAACTTTTAAAAATAGCTAAAATCTACTTGGATTGAGCTGAACTGAAACGCTCTCGAATCTAAAATAGCTTCCCAAATCATTATTCGATTTGTATTTTCTTTCAGCGTGGTATCCTTGTGGGCTGGTGCGGGGACGGGAGGGGGGATGAAGGTGATAGGGGTGTATTTTTGAAGGGGAACACACAAAGGCAGAAATGTGGAGAGGCAGGCGGCGACTGCCATTGTTATTCACAATTGTTGTTGCTCCTTGTTTGACATATTTTGTAATTGAATTTCCAAAGAGCATTCGAACTGAAAGGCGAACGATAGGAGCACAACAACTGGGGTCAGTCAATCAGTTTGGTCGAGGATGGAGTGGAGTGGAGTGGAGGTGTGTGTAGCTAGTTTGTTAGCCAGGACTGCATTATACACAGAGACACAGAGATAAGAGCAAAACATGGCAGCCTGTTGCTGCTGCCTGTTGCTGCTGCTGCTGCTGCTGCTGATGTTGCTGCTTTTGTTGTTCGCATGTCCTGTTGAAAGAGGAAATGAAATTATCGATACCCTCGCAGAAGTGGATATAATGCATTTTCTCGCTGCACGTGCAACATCTGCAAAAGTATTCGTATTATGCGAAAATCAAGCAATCACAAACATCATTGGGAATTAGGAAAAGATTCCTCGCAGTCACAAAAAGGAGCAATATCCGAGGGAAAGAGGGAAATGGAGAAAACCCCAAACAAACTAATTTGTACTTATTTTGAGTACCTATTACTTTTTGTTATAATAAGAAAAAAATTCATTTATGAACGGGATCAACAATTGTGTTGTTCATTTAAATTAGAACTAAAATGATGCTTAAAATTTGTTTGTCAACTTATATATATTATATACAGTGGCTTGCAGCCCCAATCGCCCAGTGTCTAGCAACAAATTTAAAGTGCTATAAAGTTTAAACAAGGACACAAATTCAAAATGTTTAAATGCCAATTTGTTTAATGTTATATCACATTTGAAAAACAAACTTTAGTTTTTATTTAAATATTAATTAATTAATTAAAATTAGTCAAAAACTGAAAACATAAGCCAAACTACATATGCAGCTCATTTCGCCCAGTCTTAAAAAAAGTTACATATTTGGCGTATAAAAGCTTAAATAAGGATGTTAATACTCAGTATGATATCCTTTAGCCTTTACAACTTCCCTTAATCTATTTTTCATGGAAGACACCATCTTCCGGGTAGTTTCTGGACTGATCCTGCTCCACTCCTCCTGCAGAGCATTTTGGAATCCTGTTTGCTGGATATGTTGTGTTTCCGGATGTTATTTTCCAGCAGAGCCCACACATTTTCAATAACATTTAAGTCTGGAGACTAGGCCGGTGGAATCATAACGTGGGGGCAGTTCAATCTAAGCCAGGACTGTACTATTCCGGCCTTATGCTTGGGGTCGTTGTCCTGGTAGATCCGGAAAGTACGTCGGTTTCCAGCTTCTCGGCACTTTGGAGTAAATTTTCCTTTAGTATATCAAAGTACACATTCTTGTCCATTGTTGTTTCCAAAATCACAAAATTTCCGACACCGGCTGCCGAGATAGATGCCCATACCAAGATACTTCCTCCGCAGTGCTTGACTGTTGCCTTCAATTGTTTGGGATTTAGCTCAGTATTGGAGTGTCGCCACACTTAATTCCATTCGTCCGGGTAAAAATGTTTGAATTTGTACTCATATTCACATATGACTGTGTTCCAGAACTCCAAATCCTTGCCCAAGTGGATTTTGACGAACGTCATCCTATACGCTCTATTTTTTGCGCTTATAAATTTATTTTTTCGTGGTTCTCGGGCATCAAAGTCATGGTTGCGAAGAACTTGGAGCACAGTTCCCACACTGAACTTTTTCCTTATTTCATCCTGCACCTATTGAGTCAGTTTTTGAGCCGATAGCTTAAGATTTCCCCTTGAAATCTTGATGATCCTTAGCTCGTCCTGCTCGGTGAAAATCGGATTTGGTGCCGTTCCGCCCTTGTCCTCTGTTCGATTTTCATCGACGAAACTCCAAATGATGTTGAATACAGTTGAGGTGTTTGGATTGACCATTTTAGCTATTTGGCGGTATGAATATCCGATTTTTAAGTGTTCCAGGATGAGTTTCCTTTGCCCAATGGTAGTCAGTTTGCCCATGGTCCTTGTTGGCTTGTTGCACCCGAATTGCAGGAAAAAACTAAACTGACTATGGAGGATTGGTCTATTAAAACCGAAAATATTCAATCTGTCGAAAAAAATCCGGGTTTTATGGCACCCAGGTGTCCATAAAGTAACTGGGCGAAATGACGTGCATACCTAAAAAGAGGTACTTTCTTACATAACCCTACCTAGCAGGTGGAAAAACCACAGTTTAATAGGGTCATATATTAATTTTGGTGGTCAATAAATGTACCTGCCATGGGTCTTTGGAATTTTTGAAAAATATTGAATAATGAGTTTATGGCAGGCAATTGAAATTGTTGCTAGACACTGGGCGATTGGGGCTGCAAGCCACTGTATATATATATATAATGGCTGACTGGCTGGCTTCTTAGTTGTCTGTCTGTCTGTCAGTCATGGAAGGGTAATTGCATTTTTCTCTCGACAGATTGACAAGGACTGCCAACGTAATTGAATTGTGACCCAATTGAGCATGTTTGTGTGTGTGTGTGTGTACGTGTGTGTGTAGGCATATATATTTATACCCTTAACCGAATAAAAATGGGTAAAGGTAAAAAGGGTATAATGGTTGTGTGCAAGTGTATGTCACAGGCAGAAGGAAGCATCTCCGACCCTATAAAGTATATATATTCTAATTGATACATAATATGCTAATTCATGTTATTGATCAATTGCTTAAATGTCCTTAAGATCGGATAAGAATCACCAAAGTTATAGTCGAAAATATATTCTCATATTGATCTTATTTAAGGGGTTGAGAGTATATCGTAGTCGAGCTAACTCGACTACAGCATCTTACTTGTTTTGTGCTCATCTTGCTTAACTCTCTCTCTCTCTCTCTCTTTCTCTCTCTCTCTATCTCTCTCTCTCTCTCTCTCTCTTTGTGTCTCGCTCACCTGCATCCTGTCGCTGATAGCGCTGGCAATGCTGATGCAGGCTGGCAAAATAGATGGCCAGCGCACCGATAGCCGCACCAAGGACCGTAAAGGCGATGGCCAGGACAAGCAGGCGGCGTCGCTGTTGCGCCTCCTTCAGCAGCAGCCAATCGCTGGCGACAGCGGGCGATGTCGTTGTGGACGCTGTCGTCGGCGTTGTCCCTGCTGCGACCACATTCCGTTGCAGGGCGCTGCCAACGGCGCCGCTGCCGTCCGGACTGAGAAATACAACGGTTGGTAATTTATGTTGTTGTTGTTGCTGCTGTTGTTGTTGCTGTTGTTGTTGCTGTTGTTGTTGCTGTTGTTGCTGTTGCTGTTGTTGGCCCAGCAGCGGTGAAACTACCGTTGCATTTAGTTCGTCCAGTGCACTCGACTGCAGATACCCATTGTTAAGATTCGTCGTCGTCGTCGTGGTCGTCGCTGTTGGCGGCAAGTTGTCGCTGGTTGGTTTTGTGGGCGTGGCCAACATATCGTTCTGGCGCTGGCCTTTTATCTCAATGAATTATTGACACGCTGCTTATGTTTAATCTTCACAGTTGTCGCTGCGTCGTCAGCACTGCAAAAAAGAAAAAAAAAAAAAAAAAAACTTATATTAAACGATAACTGTAGCATTATAATATCAATCACATGTCACATGGTCAACCAAAAAAAGGGCGGCACGTGGAAATGTGGAAATTCCCAACGAAGCGTCCCGTTTATATCTAAACCAGCCATCAACTAATATTTTTCATTATACAGGGCAACTCTTAGTCGAGCATTAATTTTAAAAATATATATATATATCTAATTGACAAGCAGGAAGATATGGCGCTGACTTGCTCGTCCAGGGTATTTTTAATCGAGCATTCGTTAAGCTAATAAATTCAATTACTTAACAAGTTTATTTGTATTTTTAAAGGGACGTAAATTGCAATCTCAGTTTCGAGAAAACTTGCATATGTGTATGTGTGTGTGTGTGTGTAGATGGATATATGTTTTCAATACGTGTCCCCCATTTAATTGGGCTCTTTTAGTAAGGATTTTAGGATCAGATTCCATATTCAAAAATGTTTTCGAACAACTGATTCTCTGTAAAACACACACAAACTGATACATGTAAATGGTTTATTTCTATAGCTAAACAGGAACAGATCGTATAACTTTAACCTATTTCTATACGTGAGATTAAAAATTATATTTTGGGTTTTTTGAAAATGAATATTTTGTCAATAAATAAAGCTCTATTTTTCTCAGCAAAATAACTTAAAATGGGGAAAGTTTTTTAAATTATATACGTTACATAGTTTTTCACAATTTCATTATACGCTTTTTACACATTTTCAATTGGATCAGACTATGAAAAGTGTTTAAAAAAAAAAACAAATGTGTTTGACTAGAATTAAAGTTTAGTAGAAATTTGAAATTCTTTGAGCAGCTAATCGCACTTAAATCTTGTCAAATTTCAAATCGATGACGATCATCGATGCTGATTTCATCTGCTGTGCTCCTTGTTCCAACCATATTTTGATTGGCCGAGTGACGTCTGTCTGTCGATCATGGCCGACAACGTGTTTTGTGGTGGGTCACCAAACGGAGATGCCGCCGGTAGAGAGATGCAAAAAGTTGATCAAATTTCAATTTTGTTGATTTTTAATTTTTTATTTTTTTTGTGCTGTATCGTATTTAAATTTTAATTGAGATACAGAAGCAGATATTGCAAAAAAAAAAAAAAAAAAAATATATATATTAAAATAATTTAAAACTAGTTCTGCGAGAACAGTGAATAAGCGTGGGCCTCATCTGCGCCGCAGCCAGCCAGGGTATATGGAGGCTGCTGACTGCACTCAGAAAAAAAGAAAGTCGACTATTTTCTGGTCAACAAACAAGTACAAACGTTGCCAAAGTCTACAATCCCATCCCAAGAAAATTAAATACATGAATGTATTTAACAAACATTAAAAAGGTTCAAAACACTTCTCACTTGAGAAGTTCCTTTTATAAGAAACTTAATTTCACTTCACTAAACTAAATTAAATTGAACACAGAACTTAATTTTATATATTATTTTAGTACCATGAATGTTTCACACAAAATGTTACTTTTAATGAGTATTTGTTGCTTCTCATTTCTGCAGCAGCAACAGTCTATTTTGAAAACAATAAAAATATTAACTTATTGCTAAGAATAATCCAAATCGAACTGTGCTTGAAATTTAAAGAAAAAAAAAAAAATAATATGAATTGAATACCGGTTGTACTTGAATGGAAATTGGAACAGCGTTTTTCTCTGAGTGTGCAAACTGGATGCGTGGAGGCTTTGGAGGCCGGCTTAGCGCACGCTCAACTGATCTCGTGATGATGCTCATCTAAATACTAATTGCTCTTTTCGATTATGCAAATCTTAAGCTAATACTGCGGCTTGGCAACACACACAACAACAAAAACAACAAAACTTTATTACAATAGAAAAAAACAATCCCTAAATTAAATTTGCATTGCTTATAACAAGTTGAGCATTTTTTCTGATCATAATTTTTGAATTTAATTGCTTTTTGTTTGAAACTAACTTCACAAATTAATTTCTTTTGTTTTTGTTTTTTTTTTGCTTTTATTAATTTATTTTGCTACTTTATATTTTGCTTAATATTTTGTATTTTATTGGTTTTGTTTCTGTTATGTTTTTTTTTACATTACTTTTGTTGCTGTTGTCCACTTTTTGATTGGTTTTTGTTATTGTTGACAGCTCTTAAATTCTTGTATCAGCGAGGTTTTTAACAACAGTTACATTTAGTCGCTTGTGTTTGTGTGTGTGTGTGTGTTTTGCGCGGGTTACGGGACGAATCGGTGTGTATATTTTGTGCTTATTTGTTGTTGTTTTATTTTTTTTGTTTGTCGTGCCGCCAAACCGCGCGAGGCGACTACTCGTTACGAACTGAACGCTATGAACTGTCCTTAGCTTTTAAGCAAGCAGCGCGGCCGTCGCCATCGCGGCCAGCGACGCCAGCGCACAGCGCTAACGGCAAAAACCGATTTGACAGCACCGGCCACATAAAAAAAGCTCTCATTGCTTTTCCACATTGCCTGTCACCCCTTGCCTACTAAGTTTTCAATTGAGTAAGCGCGCAAAGGAAGTGCAGGCAAAGAAAGAAGCACACACACACATATACACACACACACACACATTCACAAGCATCCTGCTCACTTTGGCAGGTGCTGAAAACTATTTGAGCACGTTTCACAACACGCACGCAAAAATGCGGTGCCTCTGGCAGCCTGCCTGACGACACTTTGAACACGAAGACAACAAATAGGCGACTACAATAACGATAACCAAAAAGAATGCGCCATTTGCCGTGATTTTGGCATTCAATCATTTATCATTTGGCATTATTATCGCTCGATCATCGTGTCATTGTCATTTGTTAACAATTTTCTTGTTGTATATTGGCCAAACACAAAAAAATTAATTACCGCCCGCTGGCGATAAGAACAGTATTAATATACACATACATATACATATAAATATATAAACATATTTATGAATATTTATGTACATACATACATACATACATACATGTATTTCGACACAGATTAATCATACTCGAAAATGAATATTAGTGCAAGTAGTACTTGAAAAGCTTGTGGTAATTTCATGCATGATATGATATGTTTTGTTTTGATTTGTTTTGATTACGTTGATTTCATTGTTATCCCATTTCTGGTTTCTGTTTCGAATTTTGATGCCCCGATTGAAAACAATTCAAAATGCACGATATCAGATGCAACAGGTTTATTTGATATAAATTATTTTGTAAAAAGAATAAATTTGATAATTTTTCTAATGTTATTATTATTCCATTTATTTTTGTTTGGCACGTTTTGTAAATTAACGAATTTACTTTGACGATTTTTCAAACACGTTTGGTTTTGCAATATGTGCAAAATTGTATTCTACTTCTTAATACGGGTTATCATGTGCATTGCATGTACAAGTTAATATGAGAACTTTTTACTGCAACTTTATGTATTAGTTGTTTCAAAACTTGGTTGATAAACTGCCAAAGGATTATTAAGGATTCATACGAGAGTTTTAAGCCACAAGCTCACGTGTCGAGAACACGTGCTTAGCTTGACCCGACAAACCGGGCTCATAAAAACTGCTTATTATTTAAATACGTCTTTAAATGTTTGGCCCTATGTGTGTGTGTGTGTGTGTTTTATTTTTATCTACGGTCAGCTGCGATAACGGGTCTTATAGAAATTCTGCTGCGAATTCCATAAATAAAACTGTCATTAATCGATCATTGTGCGCTTTAAGCTCCCCATACGGCATAACGGCATTTAAAAAGCTGCCAACCAACAGGTGGCGTGCAAAAATTAAGTAAAGTTTTGTTTTTTTCGGTTGCGTGCGACAGAGCAACAAATCACAAATACAACATTAAATATAAAAAAAATGGTATAGTAGTATGGGTGGGTGAGTGGGGTTAAAAGCCGCTAGGTCGGCATTACCTCTGATTAGTTTTTGGCGCAACAAACAGCTGGCACGTGCGGCGGCGCATTTTCCGGCGCCATATGCTAGTCGAACAACAAACGCTTTTCAAGACCTGGAAAGCACTGCAGCAAGGATAACATAATGAGCACAACACAAACCAACAAAAATTTCAATAACAAAAAAAAACCACATACGATTTTCTCCGTGTTCTACACGGTATAATTTATTCAATTTGTTCACTACTTAATTAACTATTTATTCGATAATTTATTTGTAACGGGTCCGTCACTTTGGTAGCTCGTTGCGCGACTAAATACTATGAATTTTTGTACATGCACAAAGCCAAGTTAAGCGGACAGAATGCCAGGCGTTAAGACAACGTCGACAAAACTTCCAACTTACGCCCCAGTTAGGGGCCGGCATGGGCGGCCAGCAGTTTGTGAGTTGTGAGCTTTTGACCGCCCCCAAAAAGCTTATTTTGCAAACACCTACATTTCCACCTCCTTTTCCGTTGCATCTGTTGGAGAAACGCTGCAAAATAAGATTTGTTTTATTTTCTGTTTGATTTTATCTTTTTTGTCTTTAATTATTTGCATATGTATCTTTAAAAAATCCGGTTTTTTTTTTTAATTAGTGTCGGTTTCAATTTGGATTTTTGTTCGTACTCTTTGAACTAACCGTTTTTCAACTAGTATTTGATTTTGGACTATTACTTTTAGTCACACCAGAGAATTTGACAGTTGTTTTAAATGTATTTTCGCATCGACTAGAAACAGTTATCGACAACTTCCGAATAGTACACAAGAAACTGTATTTTTTATCTGCACAACGATTGTTTGATGCTTCAAGTAAACATAACGGTTAAATTAAAAAAAATGTTTAAAGCAAATAATTAAATGGACACTTAATTCATACTTATCAAACGAACGATATTTGTCGGCGAATTTGCATTTGATTTGAATGACTAATTCAACGATTAATTAACAAACTCAACTAAAGCCGCAACACATTAAAGTCAATTAGTTTTTAACTACAAATATAATAAGTTATTTTTTAAATTTACCATTTGAAAGCTTCACATATGTAACTTTGCACCTGAAATTCATTTAAATACAAAAAAAAAAAAATAAGAAATTAATTTTGTTATAAAATTCAAATCGTATAAGAAAATAGAATAAAATCTACAGAATAATACATACAGAGAATAGCATTGATTACAACGAATAAAGCTATACTTTAAATGATTACATATACATACTGAAATGGAATGTAGGTGACACTTGCCATCATTTCAAAGATACCATAGTTGGGAGAGCAGCGCACATTGTGCAACACACGAAAGAAATATTCCTGTATTTTGCTGCTCATTCCGTTCTGCCAGTCGGAATTTGCTTTGCGGTTCTGATGCGTGTTGATGATCAGCGAGAAGCTGCGCACCAGGACAAATACGTCCGCCACATTATCGGCGATACTCATCTGCATCCAGTCAATGAGCTTGACCATTTCGAAGACCTCACTGATCTGCGAATGATTAATGAGATTAATAAGTTTTCTTTTTGTAATGATGAATTATGATTATCAGTTTCAATTAAGTACGTACAATATCCAAATTTGTATTCTTTCTTGGTATACCCGAGACCTTGACGAATGTGGCCAGCAGAATACTCATCGCAATCTGGCGACTAAAGTCATCCTTAATAATAAGCATCGATAGGGCCTGTTGCATTTGAACGACCTTAGCCATACGCTCCATGCCAGTACCAATTACAAATCTATCACATAGGACAGAGCCAATAAAATCGATGCCATCGGGTGGCAAAGGGAAGCGTAGTTGTACCACTGCATCCACCAGCTCGGAACGGTAACCCATGCAATCTGTTTCCAGCAGCTTATACGACTGCATCAAGATACCAAGATGATAATAATCGATCAGTTCAGCCAGTGTCAACTCCTTTATTTCGAATGTGTCGTCAATGAAACGCTGGAATAGCTGCAAAATAAATGGAACGAATTTATGCATTTATTAGGAGTTAATTCTAAAATATCATTTTCGAATATGAGAAAATGTGTTCACCTTTGCGGTGCTGTAAGCAACCAAATCAACTGATTTGATGGTTGAGCTTGCCAGAAAACTCTTTAAGTCATCTTCTGTGTATCCCATTTTATTTGTGTTCATTTTGGGTTGATCGACAAGGCACAGCTCCAGAAGCATTAATTTTATGCTGTTGTTGTTATTACTCCCTGTCGCCTCATTCATTATTTTTTTTTTTTCGATTAACCTTATTTTAATTTTCCAGTCACACTGTCAAAAGTAAATTGTATGTATTTTTTTTTTTTTTTCTTTTTTTTACATAGTTGCAATGTATTTTAATCAGCTCGCAGGAATTGCTGTAATTTTGAATTGTTGTGTCAAAAATGTCGAAAAGACGATTCATTGCCCGGCTTGCTTCATTGTTAGAGGAAAACTGCTGTCGCGCCATCAATCAGAAATTTGCAGCAGCATAATATCATTCGAAGTTGATTCAAAGCGGCTTACCTACCAGCATTGCTTGCTATCGCCCGGAACAAGTTATCGAGTATTTCTTGGCAAGCGTTGCCAGTTAAGTGCACTAATGTGAGGCTGGCAGCACCAGCTGAACACTGCATGCGTGAGTGTTGTGTGTATGTGTATGTTTTTATATTTTCGGTGTATGAGCATGCCCTGAGTAATTGCAGCTTCCCTCTTACAATAATCTTCGTTTGTATTTGTAGTCGTACTGTTTTATCGTTGAACGTGTGTAGTTACTTTTCCTTCAATGTTTTAAGTTTTTAACATATTTAGTTGTTCTTAACTTTACTACCCGACAAGTTTTACCCCTTTCTGGAAAAATGCTTAATTCGAACGTTTTGCTAATGCCGCTTTTATTAATACTACTTCTACTACTGCTACAACAACAACTTCATCTGGCAACAGCTGATGAAGTTGCTGCCTGCACCAATGTAATTCGCTCTGACATCGAGCGTCGATTATCTACAAAGACGCCATACCGTGCCATTGCCAATTATAATGATTCTTCACCAAAATATGATGGTATGCCGCATGTTATTGCTTAAAAAAAAAAACAAAAGAACGTGATTTTACTTTTGATCTATGCACAGCTGTTTTTATTTTATTCACTGCACATGCTCATTCGTCGCGTTCTAACTATTTTTATTTTATACAAGGCTGCCACCCGACGCGAGTTTGGGCCATAATACGCCATGGCACTCGAAATCCCAGCGAATCAGTTATTTTGCATGCAAAAAGACGACTAACTGAAATCAAGGCACTCCTTTTGAAACAATCTGAACCCAATTTCTGCTCAGACGAACTAAATCAGCTGCGTCACTGGAGTTGGGATCACATCGATGCGAATGATGAAAAACTATTGGTTGCCGAAGGTGAAGATGAATTAATTGAGCTCGCCGAACGCATGCAATCGCGCTTTCCCAATCTACTGCCCGATATTTATAATCCAGAATGGTTCTATATGAAATACACCGCCACTCAGCGTACGCTGAAAAGCGCTCAGAGTTTTGCAACTGGATTATTTGGACGTCATCGCATACACGCCATTACCTATCCAGAACCATTGCATCGTGATCCAGTTCTAAGGGTAAGTTTTAAAACATAACTAGAAGTGCCATTTATTTATATACATATATGTAGATAACATATTACTTAAGAAACGGGCAGTTCTCTTACTGAATGAATGGAAATACTCGATTTTTCGCATTTTAAATATGGCGCTTCTAAAACGATGCAATCTGGCAACCCTATGCATGCCCAATCAACGGTGGCAGCCACGAATGAAAGAATAGACATAATGTCAGAGATAGACGAACAAGCATATAAGCATACACAACACACACACACACACGTAGAGAGTGAAAAAGAGGAACGAAGTGCCTCAAGTGCGCATTTCGTACTTGATATCAGCGCGTGCATTTCCAGCCAAATTTTTCTCGTCGATATTCATTTGAAAAACATTTGTTTACATTGTTTTTTTTTTCTGTGTTCTGTTATTTGTTGATTTGTGCAATTAAAAAACGCAGCAGCGCAACTAGGACAACGCCGTCGCCGTTGCTGTTGTGGTGTAGCTGCAAAATTGTTTGGTTATGTGTAGTAGCAGCAGCAGCAGCAGAAGCAGCAGAATAACTCGTCGCAGTTTTCGTCCTATTCTTCGTCGTCTACGTTTCAGTTGTTGTTGTTGTTGTTTGTCGTCGTCTTCATCGCCGACGTGCATGTGAATGCATGCTGCTGTAATTACATAGACAATTTTGTGGAATTGCAACAACAACAATTGCCAATAAATTATCTTTATATATATTATATATATGTAAATATATATTTATATATATATATTGAAATATAAATGTGCATAAGCATTAGCTAATTTTGGTTTGCAGAAAACGGCAAAAGGATGGCGCTGCAATTGCCGATGTCGACCATTGCCACTAGAGAGCGCAGTAGCAGCAGCACCAGCACTAGCAGCAGCAGCAACAGCAACAACAACAAGAGCAACAACAATAATAACAACAATACTGGCAACACCAGTGCTGCCAGCAGCAGCAACAAGGCATCCATGTGTGTTGTTGGTGGCGAGGATGCACGTAAAATGCCAAACACTGCAGGCATCAGAGGCAGGCGCCGCAACTCATTGGAGAAGCAAGTTCAAAAAATGACAAAACTGCGTAAACTATTCCAAAATCGTTCAAGCCTGTTCGACGCTGGCACCATTGAGGACGAACAGTGTCCACTGAGCTTCTCAGCGATGCGGCATCAGGAATCAATTGTACAATGGCGCTACGATCGTCACGCGTGGCGCATACGAGAGCGCATGAAAACGGCCAGCGTTGCGCTCGTCCTCTGCCTAAACATTGGCGTCGATCCGCCCGATGTGGTCAAGATACAGCCATGCTCGAGACTGGAGTGTTGGATCGATCCCAGTTCAGTGTCGGCACCCAAAGCGATGGAGCAAATCGGTAGCAATCTGCAAATGCAATATGAACGCTGGCAGCCGCGTGCACGCTACAAGAAGTGTCACGATCCAACCGTTGAGGATGTTAAGAAATTGTGCACCTCGTTGCGTCGCAACGCGAAAGGTGAACGCATCCTGTTCCACTACAATGGCCATGGGGTACCAAAGCCGACGGCAAATGGTGAAATCTGGGTATTCAACAAAACCTTCACACAATATATACCGTTGAGCATCTTTGAGCTGATCAATTGGATGGCGGCACCATCGATCTACGTGTATGATTGCTCCAATGCGGGCATCATCATCAACTCGTTTCAGCCGTTCGCCGAGCAACATGAACACGAACTGGAGAAGGCACTGGCCGCTCAAGCGTTGGCCGGCACACAGCCGGCCGCTCAGCTCGTTAGCTATAAGAATTGCATACATTTGGCGGCATGTGCAGCAAATGAGATATTACCAATGAATTCACAATTGCCGGCAGATCTATTCACCAGCTGTTTGACGACACCAATCAATATCGCCCTCAAGTGGTATGCGATGCAGGAGA
Source organism: Drosophila kambysellisi (assembly GCA_035042185.1). Lineage (NCBI taxonomy): Eukaryota > Metazoa > Arthropoda > Insecta > Diptera > Drosophilidae > Drosophila > Drosophila kambysellisi. Next base: position 4,714,482 of record JAWNLS010001080.1, on the reverse strand, counting down.
AACTGGGCATGGTGCCGCGCATCCAAAGTGAATTGATTGACAAAATACCCGGTAAGGTGAACGATCGCCGGACCATGATGGGTGAGCTCAATTGGATATTTACGGCCATTACGGATACGATTGCATGGAATACGCTGCCGCGTGAACTGTTCCAGCGTCTGTTCCGACAAGATCTGCTCGTTGCCAGTCTGTTTCGCAATTTCCTGCTGGCGGAACGCATACTGCGTAGTCACGATTGTACACCAGTTTCGTTGCCAGCATTGCCTCCCTGCCATCGTCATGCCATGTGGAAGGCCTGGGATCTGGTTGTGGATCTGGCGCTGCAACAGCTGCCCGACATCTTGGAACAGCAGGCGTCATATCGTCAATTGCCCTTCTTCGAGCACCAGTTGACCGCGTTTCAGGTGTGGCTGGACAGCGAATCGGAGTCGCGTACACCGCCCGAACAGTTGCCGATTGTGTTGCAGGTGTTGCTCTCCCAGGTACATCGATTGCGTGCCTTGGAGTTGCTGGCACGCTTTCTGGATCTGGGACCGTGGGCGGTCAATTTGGCATTGGGTGTCGGCATCTTTCCCTATGTGCTGAAATTATTGCAGAGCTCGACGCGTGAACTGCGCCCCGTATTGGTATTCATTTGGGCAAAAATACTGGCCGTCGATCCTAGCTGCCAGGTGGATCTGGTCAAGGAGTACAAATACTTTTTGACCGTGCTGCAGGACACTGGCGTTAGCAAACAGCATCGCACAATGTCTGCCTTTGTGCTCGCCTCCATTGTGCACAATTTTCTGCTCGGCCAGACGAGTGCGCTCCAGGGTCCGTTGCTCTCCATTTGCCTGGAGCAGCTGAACGATAGCAGTTGGCTGTTGCGTCAATGGTTGGCCATTTGCCTGGGCATGCTCTGGCAGAACTTCGAGAAGGCACGCTGGTCCGGTGCCCGTGACTTGGCGCACGAGAAGCTATACGTCCTGCTCCGTGATCCGATACCCGAAGTACGAGCGGCTGCCGTCTTTGCCCTGGGCACATTCATCAGTTCCGTAACGGATCGCAGCGAGGAGCAGGCGAATAATATTGATCGGATCATTGCCATCACATTGCTGGAAACGGTCGGTGAGGATATGTCGCCGTTGGTCCGACTCGAACTGGCTGCGGCCCTACAATGGATGGTGTTGCTCTTCGAGTCGCAATTCGTCACCGTCTACATGTCGGAGCACATGAACAGTCACAACTCATGGCCGGTCTCGTACGGCGGTGAACGGTCCGCGAGCATCACCCACGGCCTCTGGGTGAGGCCTCAAATCTTTGTTAACCACGATCGAGCGTCGCATGTCAGCATGGGTATGTGCGCCAGCTCCAGTTCCAGCTCCTTTTTCAATGTGAGCAGCGCCAGCGCGGTCAATGTATCGATGGGTGGCAGTTGCAGTGGCAGTGGCAGTAGTACAACGAATGCGATACCCTTTCAGTACATCTTCACCAAGCTGTGGCAGGGCATCTGTAATCTCGGCCAGGATCCGTTCCCCCAAGTGGCGTCGACCGCACAAAAGATCATTGCACATGTCCGGGATGCAGCGCTGTGCATGATAACCGCCAAGGAGGCAACGAATGCGACTACCTCTGGCTGCACAGGTGGACGGGACCGGGATCGGGATCGGGATAACGAACAGAAGCTTAACACCAGCAATTTGGGCAGCTCGAGCGTTAGTCTGCCGCCCAGTCCGAATACGCGTTGTAATTATCTTGGCGCCGGTGGTGAATCACCGCCAGTTGGTGGCGCACATGCGGCGGCCACCATTGCTGTGGGTGGTGCAGCTGTTGGTGCATCAGCGTCTGGCAATGCAAACGCCTCGGCCAGTCGCTGGGCACTCAAATTGCGGATGTCTGGTGGCGGGGATGCACAGCAGCGCAAGTTACGCACCAGCTCCATGAACGATGAGACGGACGGTGGTGCTGGTGGTGCAACAGCTATGCCACCAACTGGTCCAGCGGCTGTTGCTGCTGCAGCTGCCTCATCCGCTGGCCAAGCCGATGGTAGTGGCAATCATTCGGCACGGAGTAGCGGCAGCGAGACCAATCATTATGCGGATGCCAACAGTGGCAAGTCGATGCAACTGCAACCGATCGTCCTGACGCAGTTCATCCAGTGGGCCATCTCATATTTCACACGGCCGGGCAAGCAGCGCTACAGCTGCGCCGACGATGGCAGCGAAGAGGAGGAGGGCCAACAGCGTTGGCCCATCGATCGCAATTCGACGACGTTGCGCATCCGCGAGTATCGCTATCATCGCAACAAGCAGCATCGTGACCAGGCGCTCAGCGAGCATCAGACGCCGCGCATCCAACGGCTGGATGCGTTCAGTTTTGTGCGGAAAACTCAATTTACGCCATCGCTGGTTAAACTGTTGCCATATGAGCGTCAAATCGCTGTCGCCTACAAAGAGAAGGTGCTCGTCTACGATTTTGTGCGCAATTCGGTGTTCAACTATGTGACGGAGGCGCCACTGCCCGAGATGACCGGCTCCGGCAAGAACAGAGGTTTGTCGCATTCGCAATACTACGCCCGTTTAGCAAGTGCCTCCCAATTTGCCCGTGTCAGTAGCTTTGAGCTGTTGAATGCCCAGGATGTTGGCCTGATGCTCGTTGCCCACGATGATGGTGTCATACGTGTCTGGCAGTCGGCTGGCACCGCTACAACTGGCCCCGCATCCGAAACTCCAACGATGCCGGCGACGGCGACAGCCACTCGATTGATTAGCGCCTGGGATGCACTGCCTCGGCAAAACTACAGCGGCAACAATTCCTATCTGCAGCGCCTAATCACAGATGCCGGCGGCAGTGGTGTCAGCGGCGTCAGCTGCTCCCCGAACACCAGCCTAACTGCCATTGGTGCTGGCCATTCAGCGGGTGCCGGACTGGCGGGGGCATCGCTTCACTCCGCTGGCGTTGGCTCGCCGGCCAGCACAAATATTGTCACCGCCTGGCAACAGTATAGTCAACATTTGGTCGTTGGCAGCGATTATTATCGCTATCTACGCATCTGGGATGTGGAGCGAGAGTTGCGGCTGAGCGATCTGCATCTGGGACGCAGCGAGACAACTGTACGCGTCCTGTCGCCATTTGAGGCAAACATACGTTGCGATGTGATTGTCGCCGGCTGCACGGATGGCAGTGTGCGTATCTTTGATAAGCGCTGTCCACCGCAATCGGCACGCGTCCATGTCTATCTGGAGCACTCGTCGCCCATTCTACATGCGTGCCTGCGATCGGAGCGAGCGTTTCTTGTCACCGGCTGTACCGGGGGCAAGGTGCGCGTCATTGATTTGCGTGGTGGTGGCGGTATCGTACATCAATGGGACGCCGGTTCGGATATAACGGCAATGGCATGCCATCAGCAGGCGGATGCCGTTGCCTGTGGCAATGCATCGAAGATTAGCATCTATTCGCTAAATGGACGCACACAGAGCATCCTGCGCAACAACGAGGGATTTATGGGCTCGAAAATTGGATATCCCACTTGCCTGTCATTTCATCCCTACAAGGTGCAACTAGCGGTGGGCTTTGTGGACAATACGGTTGCTGTCTACAGCCCAACACCAGGTAAATAACGATATTCTATCTCGTCGCCTAAGCAACGAGTAGCGACAAGAAGGCAACGAGTTGTTATTCTCCATCTCCATCTTTGTTTTTGTTGTAGTTTATTGTTAACAAGTATTCTCAGCGGCAAGTAACGAGTAGTTGTTCTCTTTTTATTTCATCACACTCGCTGCAATTGTCTCGTCACTCGTTAGCAGTACGACAACACTCTCCCTTTCCTTCTCTCTCTGTCTGTCTCTCTCTTAGTCAGTCATTAACCTTGTTATTCGTTACTTGCAACTCGTTACAGTTTTATAAACTCTGCAATCGCTGGAAAACGGACGTCGATAAGAATCCTGAAACAATGTTTAATGCACGTAGCTTCTATGCGGAGCCAGCGATGCAGTCAGCCGTGGCCCATGTGCGTTCCAGCACACAAATTATGAACCTTACCCCCCAGGATGTTCAGCTGATGTATACCGTGTGCGCATTTGAGACCGCCTGGCAACGCCACAAGCCGCCCTCCGTCTGGTGTCGCTTTTTCAATGTCGCCGCGTTGAGCGCCTTGGAGTTTGCCGAGGATCTCGAATATTACTGGAACGATGGCTACGGCTATGAGTTGACGCATCGCATTGCCTGCCCGGCAATCGCTGACATGTTTGCGGCCATCGAGTGAGTTTCAAATACTATATATACATATATATATATATTTATATATACAACTGAGCTAAGCTCAATTGATAATTAATTGATACTTATTTGTTTTGTTGCATGTGGATGTTGTGGATGTAGTACGCCAAGGCCGCGCGCCAATGCCACTTTCTATTTTACCCATTCGGGAACGCTGCTCAAGATGCTGGCCCATCTGGGCATAGCCAGAGATGAGCGGCCGCTGACGCATAAGGATTTTGGAAA